>BTHU01000006.1:77817628-78417628 GCA_036184795.1 Tokudaia tokunoshimensis
ATGACTTTGAATTTCTGATCCTCCTGCCCCAGCCTCCCAAATGCTGGGATTACAACAGGTTTATGACATTCTGCAGATTTAACACAAGGGTTGACCACCGAGTGAAATACACTTTCATACCTTGCCCATTTTAATAACAGCAAAATCTGTAATTCAGTATTGTAGTAATATGATTACAAGTACTTTTAAAGCATATGGTACCTCAAACTGGAGCATAAGTCCAATTTCTGGGGACCTACTCTATATATTTAAGGAATTAAAATTTTTTCTCATTTTTCAAGTTTACTAATTTAAATAGGAACAAATCAGAATACTGTACTGTGTGAATTTGCCCTACAAAAAGACGAATTTTGTTTTAGACACGGGAACACTGGTGAAAGAAGGGTTAGCTCTTGAGTTGAATCCTGAGACTCCCTTTGATGAGAGGGGAACAGTACCAGGGTCTGTGCTATAGTACCATAGTGTGTGTAAGAGTGTAGGTCATCTTCAGTGACATACCATGACCCTGGTCTCCTCATCTTCTTCTTGAGCTGGTCTTCACTGAACCATCTTGTCTTCCAGGAAATGCTACTTGTCTGAGAGCAATCAAGTCTGGAGAAAGCTCGGTGGTGAAACTGGGATTAGCCCTGGACCAACTCCAAAGACCCCATGCTACTTGTCACAGGTAAAACTGCTCTCGGTGCTTCCTAGATTCTAAAGGCTATGTGTGAAATTCTTTGCACTGCAGATGGAGGTGTACGCTACTACTTTGATTTTTTAATACTCCGATTGGAGCGCCATTTGGCAGAAACTGTGTCATCACTCTGTTAGTTTGAGGAGGGCTTAGCAACACAGTCCAAATCGAAATTTCAGATTTTATGATGCCACTTTATTTAGAAGAGATGAACAGGGTCCAGAAGCTCCCAGTTCTCCCTTCCATCTCTTCGGGACTGTTGTGTTATATTCGTGAGTCATCTTGTTCTGTGGGTTTTAAGGCTAAAAGGAAGCTGCTTGTAGCCAGTCTACTTTTTGAGAATTTATTTTCATGTTATGACATGTAAATATCAAAATAATAACTCAAAAAGAGAAAGCATATATTGTGAGACTCTGGCAGTAACTAGCTACCTCAAGTGCTTCAGGTTGATTTCAGAGCTACAGGGAGAGAGAGGAAGGACCAGATTAGTAGATTCCACACACACCATTAAAAATGAAGTCTGCAGAATTTTGCAGTTTGATGCGTAGACGCGACTTTCATCTCTTCAGACCCCATACGTCTCTTGCACACTCTAGTAGTTGCTCTCTTCCATACTCTGAGCCTAATCTTCATTATACACAGCACCTCCAGGCCTGCATAGAGCTGAGATGGTAAAGATTGGCACCACAGTGCAGCCAGGACACGGCCAAGGTACTCTGCACCACAAAGCAGGCTCTGGACATCAGACATCCAGGTGATACTCCAGGAAACCCCCTCCTACCGGCTACTCCCTGTCCCCTTCTGCATAAAGA
Organism: Tokudaia tokunoshimensis; assembly: GCA_036184795.1. Taxonomy (NCBI): domain Eukaryota; kingdom Metazoa; phylum Chordata; class Mammalia; order Rodentia; family Muridae; genus Tokudaia; species Tokudaia tokunoshimensis. The sequence continues at coordinate 77,819,114 of BTHU01000006.1, forward strand.
GCTCCTAGTATGGCTAAATTGATTTCTGTACCATCGTTTAATCATCAAGCCAAGTCTGTGAAACGGTGTCTTCCTTCATCCAGCACTGTGGGTCTCAGGTTAGGTGGCCTGAGGCGGAATCACCAAGGGACTTTGTACCTTCCTACACATGGGAGAGCTAGCAAGGTGACCCATAGTTCTTTGCTGTACAGTTCTTATGGGGGCCCCATCTCTGCCTCCTGCCAGATACCACAGCTCTTCACTTACCCAGTTTCTTGATTTTTTCCTTCCCCTGGTTCCATGCAGATCCCTTACCTCATATACATAATTTCTCCCACAACCTACAGGACAGTCTTTGGCTGTGGTTGCATTCTGCAACTACTGTTAAGATGCACGAATATATATATACCCCATTTCAAAGGTATATACCTATATGTCAAAGGGTGCACACTCAATGCCTTTATTCTGATGGAACTAAAATACTGATTAAAACAACTGCCCTAATGGAGTTGGAATAGTTATCTCTTCCTCCTGAGTTCCATTCATCTTACCTTGGGTTAAAAATTAGCCATTGAACCTGTTATGCATCCTTTTCTGGAGCAGCTGGATAGATATGTCATGCTTCCAGTTTGGAGTGAGAGAGGTATGTACCGTGTGGCCTGCAGTTACATGGTGGGGCCTTCTGGAATGCATCCAGGTTGCTTTGCACTCAAGGTATGTACCTCCTTTATGCTCAACCCCATGAAAACAGCCTCTTTCTGGACTAGATCCGCCCTTTAGAAATGTCGTTTGGATACCTAATGAGGTCCACCCTCCCTTTCCGGTTAACTTGAGTACCTGCTGCCAAAGTTAATAATTAACAAGGTGTCACAATGCCTCTCACAGCGCTCTATTCTTTGCTCACCTGCCTCCCTGCCTTTTCCTGCTGCTTCTGAATTGCTTGAACTCCCCAGGGATAGGAACTCCCCTTAATAACTCCGGGCATAAAGGCACAGACTTTTGTGGCTCTAACTGAAATTCAAAATTGGGCAAACCCAGGAGGCAATCACCTGGCCATTGCCCTAACCCACATGCCGCCTCTCGGTGCTGCTGGAACGCAGGTGAGCATGAAGCTTTAATGAGACCTTAGCTGCAAATACATTGTGCAATTACTGTTAAGATGGGCGAGCATTTGGCCCGGAAAGAATTGCGTTTTAAGCAACAGGGTTTCCCTATTAACTGCTCCCAGCTATTAATTCAACCAGTTTGTTTATACATTTTGACAATTGTTCGTGTGAACGAGACCTGGTGATTTTATTTGACCACAATTCCGTTATGAGCTAACAGTGTGATATGGTTGCTAATACAAGTTAATACAAGTTTAGGCTACATTAAGTGAATAGTCTAAATAAGGGGGAGGCAGCATTCCCACTATCCTTTACCCTTATAGGTACATGGATCTTATTTTTCCAGACTAGAATTTGGCAAGTTGTGCAGACACACTGGCATGCACCATATGAAATATTATCTATCTGCAAAAGTCCAGGACTTGTGGGCTAGCATATAGAAGAGTCGTCTATCTACCTAAGCTTTGGCTTTCTCTTTTGTGGATGGGCTCCACGCTGCTGATCTGTCATCTAAGTTATGTATGGATCATTTCTTCTGCCTTATTTGACCCTAGATTGTAGAATCTGCCTCTTCAGCTTTCTCCCTCTACTGGTTCTAACCATTTGTCTCTCCTCGTCTACTCTGTTAGTGTCTCTCGGGGCTCCTACAACCTGCAGAGCCTCCTGGGGACCCTCTCTGGCATCAGGAACATGCTATGCCCTCCACATAAACATCTACTAAAGACGCTTTCTCCCTCCCTAGTCCCAAAAGCTTCTCCCTGTCCACCTCCTCAGCTGCCTTCTCCTCCCTCCTCTGTTGGACAAGTTATCACCCTGGAGTTGACTGCGTTGTCTACTATTACTACAAAAGTCACACTGGTGTGTCAGGACACGCCTGTTGACTTACTGGGCCCTTATCACACAGAAAGGGACATCTCTCCTCTGTGGCGTTTGGGACACTTCTTTCCAACAAGTTTCTCAGTCTGTCTTGCAGTGCCCTGGATTGGAATTCCAGTCACTAGGACGCTCAACCCTCTTCTCCCTTTGTTCTCAGCTTCTTTCTGGAGCTTCCTGGCCTCCCATAGGAGCGGCCTCCAAAGCTCTTCAGTTTCCTTACATCCTCCTAGGCCTGAACTCCTTTCCCCACCTCCCACTCAGATTTGTTGTAGTTCCTCAACTCCCCCTGCCTGCTCTGTCTCTCCATAAGCCCTCCTTCTACAATATTGGAATGTCCTCTTGGGTAGAGCTTCTGTATGTTTTGACTCTAGTCCCTCTCAGCTCCCTTCTGGAAGTCTAAAGCTTTTTTTTATCCCTTCTGAGCCTCCCCTCCCCTTGGCACTTCCTGTTCTGTCTTTCTCTTATGCACTTCTGGGCCTCTAGCTTCCATACACCCTCCCTCCCTCCGGCAGGGTTCATTTTGTGACCCATTCTCTCCTCTTCCTCAAACTCAGAGATTTCATTAAAAACTCTCACTGTCTTACTGCAAATGGCTTGACTTCAGAATAGCTCAATCAGTGGTCAAAATTGGCGACACATTCGATTTTCAAATTCTCTCCTATGGTAACAATTTCTGCCACTTCACAAACAAATGGTCCCCAGATCTCTTGCATCTAACTTTTCTCTGCTCCACACTACCAAGAGTATCTTCTCTCTAAGGGTTGTCTACTTTCAATTCTTAAAATTATTTGTCTGTATGATTTCTTTGCTCCCTGCTCTAAAAAAAATAAACTCTTAAGATTATGCTGTAAACTATCTCAAGATGTATAAGTTCACTGGGTATAGTTTTCAAAAGTCTGTAAAAAAAAACATTAGGCTAAAACATATAACAAAAGGCTTATAGTTAAAATAATTTCTACAGGGCTCATCTGAATTTGCTACAACATACTGTACATGTGATTCAATTCTTGTTTAAAATGTAGATCTGCTTACTGTATATGTTACTTGAGTTCAATTCTTGTTTAGGAAAATAGATGTTTCTTAAGTAGCAACCGGGTGGTTGGTTTGTTGTAAATGAAACTTACAGATGGAGCTGATACCACAGTCTTGAGAAAGGCAGGGCTAAAGAAGTAGTGTCTATGAAGGAACATGACAGCTGGCTAGAGGTAAAGAACACGGAAGTGTTATGAAGGATGATGGAAGGAAGAGGGCCCCAGGCAGAGGGAGCAGGATTCAGTACAGCTGTGATATCTATAAATGAAGGCAGAGGGTTTTGAGAGGCTAGTAGGAATCTCTTAGAACTAAGGGATCACTTGATCTTTAAACACAGTAGAGAAATGAATGGAAAAACAAATATATAATCAAAGCAAGCAAACAGACACATCTGCCTTTCTGTGTCACTAATGGTTGTGGGAATGCCCAGGTGTCAGTGTGTGATTCTTCCTGCAGCGAGTCATGATGAACAGACCGTCAAGTTGGTAATGGTGAGGACTGGCCACAACGATCACGTTGTCTGTGCAAAGTCACAGTGAACAGCTCGCTGTGATGGAGTGCCCAGTGTGGTAAGAGGAAAGAAAGGAGGAGGAGAAATAGGGACTGGTGTGCCCTGATGTTACATGTCTGACCGACTGTGGAATTTTCATTTCATCCCGTGAAGAAACCAATGAAGGATTTTCAACAGAGCTATGATCCTTCTCATTTCGACTCCAGCATCACAAAACACTTCAAATTTCAAGAGCTAAAAATAACATCAGTGTTTAAGCTGTCCTGATTCCAGGGTCAGGAAAGCAGTTTTCTCTGGAGGCCAGGGCTGACGGGTCGGCTGGAGTCTACACAGCTGTATCCAGCTGGGACTCAAGAAGGGGCTGGAAGTCCAAGATGTCCCCCTCAGTTTCAGGGATGACACAGCTGGAGTGCCGGTTCCTCCTCTCCCGGCACTTGGTTCTTCTTTAGTTTATGTTGCAGGATTCCAAAGCGAAGGCTTCGACAAGCCGACCCCTCACCATGTTGCACTCATAAAGTCTTCAGCTCCATCGTAATAGTGAACATAGCAGCCGAAGCAGGTCTGCTGCTGTACCTCAGGGTCCATGCTATTTGTGGCCTTTCTGGGTCATGAGTACTATGAGACACAGTGTATTGGGCACGGCTAATGTGACAAACTTCCACAAACATGACAAGGACAGCTTTCCGATCTATGGAGGAGGGTATGAAAGGATAAAGAAGGATAGTATAGACAAGCTATTTAAGTGAATAGCAAGTGCTCAGTCCTAAATAAGTCATAGAGAACTTACCAGAGAAGGGTAGAAAAGGATTCAGAAAGATTTTAAAGCAGAATAATAGAGAGGAGCTCCGAGGAACGCTGGCTTCGGCTATGGCATGGCCCCTGCTATCAAGAACACAGAGCAGATTTGCCTACCTGCACACAGACGTGCACACACAAACAGACACATAGATACAGACACACACACACATACATACACGCACACACACATATACACATTTACACATATATACATACAAACACATACAGACACGTGCACATGGACATGCACATACCCACACATACACATGAACATACAGGCACACACACATATACATATACACATCCACACAGACACACATATACACACATACACATGCACACATATACACACATACACATGCACACATATACACACTCAGACACCCCCATATATATGTGTATATATATATATATATACACACACATATACACATACAGACACACACATATATATACAATACACACACATACACATACACACACATATTGACACATGCACAAATATACACACATATACACATATACATACACACATACATACATACATGCAGCGGTGGAACTAATTTGAAAGAAGTGTGCTAACAGAAGTATAGGAGTGGTAAAAGAGGCTAATGGGGTGAATACCATTATAATGCACTATATACACACACACATATGTATATAAAATTATTAAAATAAGTGCAAATGAAGCTATTGCTACATTTTAGTAAAAAGTGAAGAGAAACTATATTTACATAGAGAATAATATTGGCTATAATCATTGATAGAGTCAAATAAATAACACTTGGTGAGGGTCATAGAACATAGAGGGTAAGAATAAATAGCCTCCTAAGAGATACCCAACAGAGAACTATATACATATACATATACATATATATATACACACACACATACACACACACACACACACACATACATATATAATCAAGGTGATATTGTGTAAATGATATACAAAGCTAAGATAATATATTTGATCATAGGGAGAAAAGGGAAAGCAAGCATCAAAAGAGACCATGACGAGGACATGGGAACATCAAAGCCGAAGTCTCACTTTGGGAACCCTGAGCATCATGAAGAAACGTAAGAACAGGTCTCGTCAAACGTGAGACTAGACACAAAGATGGAAATTTGCCATTGTGATTAGCAGTAAGGAGGCTTTGAGATTCATAGCTGAGTCTTTGAAGAGGATAACAAACTGTAGAGAACCAGAATGAACCAGCCGTGGAGACTAGAAACACAGCTTCCTTGGTGTTTTAGGTCTTGAGCTCCTATCGGCTCTGATGTCTAAATTGGTCTGATCAAAGAGGATCTGTGACCAGGGAGACTGAGCTATCTACCCTCCACCAGATGTAAAAACAAGTTGGGATGTGGTTTCTAAGGTCTCGTGCCCAGTCAGCAGTGCAGCAGGGACTTTAAGCTTTCGGCCCGGTGTAAGCACATAACATAAGGCACTATTTACTAATCTGAGCAGATACAGTTTAAGAGAGGATAGGAGAGCCAGGAAGGAAAAAGAATGGATTTGAAAAATAAACAAAACAAAGCTAGAAAAATGTGAAGACTGAATGAAAGGATGATGTAAATCAGTTATGCTGTTTCTACTGTAAAGTCTGTATCTCCACTTAAAGCTAAAATCCATGTTGATGGTTCTAACACTGTGTCTTATTTAGTCACCCACCTGGTACCAGGGGTGTGCCGTAGGAAGGCACACTGGTGATCATCAGCATCTTTTATGAAGTGAAATCCAGTTAGCTAAAATGTCATTCCAGCTGTGACCGGTCTTTTGCTCCTGAGTGGAATGCTAAGACTTTCTTTTGTACAGAAGTCATACGAGCACACAAATTCATGTCCCAGGCTGTGGTGGGATAGGAGGAAGAATTCCTTCTTTTCTCTATACATTAAATGTTGTGAAGGCCAAACAAAGGGTGTGTCTTTGAATACAATTCCAGTATCACCGGGAGGGCCTCCCCAGTACTTCACTTGCTGTGCCCCACCCTTTTGTGTAATCTGGTCACCTGAAACTTCCCCTCATACCGTCAAGCATGTTCAAAACAAGAAGAGTGGAGTTAATGCTGCTTTGTGGGACCCTCTACTGTCTGGAATCCTTCTTCTCTAGGTTTGTTTTTCGCTCTATTCTTATAGATGCCAACTCGTGATTCTCCACTGTAAAATTTCCAAAAACTTGTGTAAATGCCGTGTAAGTTTCCCGGGGGCTGGACTTAGGTCCACTACACACTTGTAGCAGATGTTCAGCTTGGTTTTCATGTGGGTCCCCTAGCAACTGCAGCAGGGATTGTCTCTGACTCTGTTGCCTGCCTGCCTTTGCATCCCGTTCTCCTGGCTGGACTACTTGATTGAGCCTGTGTGGGAGAGAATATGCTTAGTTTTGCTGTGAGCTGATGTCCCAGGGCAGTATGGTACACAAAATAGGGCTTTCCTTTCTCCTCAGAGAAGGGGTGATGGGGAGAGGGACTAATAAGCATGGGACAGGGAAGAGAGGAGGGTTTTGATCTAGAATTAAAGTGAATAATTAATGAGCAAGACATGATAGATCCACCTGGGGTTGTCTCCTTCTGATATTTTTTTGTCCCTCACACCGAGGTACTAACATTCCATGCCTCTCCATCTGAGACCTAATCCCATTCTCCATTTCCTCTGGCTTCAAACAATGGATCCATTTCCCGATGGCTGGCATGGGGATCTCACATCCCTAAGCAAAATGCTTAGTGTTTCATTCCCAGGTGAAGATAATCTCAAAGACAAAGGGCAGTTTTAGCAACTGATGGGCACCCACATCACTAATGAATATGCGTGATGTTCGGAATCTCACAACTGCTGTGAGACACACACCAGAGAAGACCACTTGGACAATAGAAAATCTTTATTAGCTTTGCCTGTGACTACATGGGATGTTAGAGATTACTCTGGAAAAGCAGTCTGGAGCCTTTCTCAGGGTGGGCTCTTAAGCATAAAAAAGCACATCCCGGGTTGAAACACTTCACTTAGGAAGAACAGTCAGACAGAAGCAAAATTAATGAAACCAAAAAGCTTAGTACATTTAGGAACTTTCCTAGCACTGTGGAGTTTGATGGATTTAGGCCTTTGTTTTGGTGGGCAGGGCTGCCAATGTCCTGGGTTTCCATCATGGCGTCAGATCTGGGGGCTTACTAAAGTCTGGGGGCCTGTAGCACAGATTTAAATTTTTGTTTATTTCTTATATGTAAAATGCCCATGCTTCCTTGTCTACATGTGCACCATGTGTGTGTAATGCCCACAAAACATTGGATCCCCTTCAACTGGAGTTTTAGGCATTTGTGAGCCACCATGAGGGTGCTGGAAAAAGATTGTGGGCTCTCTGCAAGATCAGCAAGTGCTCTTAACTACTGAGCTATTTTTCTAGACCCCTGGTAATTTTTTTTGAGAGCCATCTTAAATGTTATAGCACATTATTATTTTCAACAAATGCAATTCAGTCTATACAATAGAAAATTAAATGATAAAATTTAAAAGTTAAATAATAATTTTAAAACTAAATAGATACATGTTTGTAGCAGGCTGTAAGTAGTAACACGTGGTCAAATTAAATGTTCTATAGCCATGTGTATACAAACATAGGGATAACTTCAAAAAATCATTCATCATGTTAAGGGCACAGATTTATTATTTGGAAAGCATGGTCATTTTATTGGTAGTGATTGTGGTTTAAAAATATGAAGAGATTGGAAGCTCACGAAATGGCCTGCTCCCAGGACATTTTGCAGAAAGAAGCTAGATAAACATAGATATAGTTTATATAGATATAGTCTTATAATTAATAGCATGCCTCACCTCCAAGGACCACCCACCAAGAACAGCAAAGGGCTAATAGAAACGGTCCCCGACTTACGCCAGTTCAGCATACCCCTTATAGATTTTGTAATGATGCAAATGTGCACCCACATAGCCTTGTGCTTGTCACTTTCAAAAATAATAATCAATCATATGAGGTATCCAATATTTTGTTACAAAATTGACCATGCTGTCTAATTTTACTCAGTTGACAGCAAAAGTAATGTTCTGAGCATATCTAAAGTACACTAAACTCTGCTATGACGTCTGGAAGTTTATCAAGTGTACTTTGACTCAGTAGTTCAACATCATGACGGGTGTGTCAGGGCATCGTATACAACCGTATGTCATAGGGGTGTCTCTACCCCTTCTGCTCCTCACACAAGCTCTCATGACACCCTGGAGACCCTGAAGTTAAGTTGTAGCGCTTCCTTCCTACACAAAGATACCACATTTTGGGAAAGAATACAAAACTGTTCTCCGCAAGTTCTCTAACGGTAATGAAATGTTTGCCTCTAGAGAGGAAAGAGAGGCTTCAGTTCTGCCTCTAGCATATGAACCGGGGCTCCAACTTTAAATGTATTGCTTAACCGCTCTGTACCCCAAGGTTGATGTCTGGAAAAGAACTGCATCTGCCTCCACTGCTTATTATGAACCCAAAATGAATCAAAGTGTACAACGCTCCCGGAAGAAGCCTTGGCAGCCACTATGTGCTCATTGAAGTCCACCTGCTGTCGCTATTTCCAGACTCCTATGAAGAGGCGATTTCTAAAGGTAACATCTGAACATGTTTTTTTTGGTCTCCCCACAGTAGTACAGATAAGAGCCTACATAGTGACATCTATTTGATGAACATTTCATCAGGGCTTTGATATTTCATTTATTGCTTACCTCCAGCAGCATGAGGAACTGAGGGAACACCAAATGCCTTGGGCTCTAGGTGACTTCTGCAGGTTCATCCCAAGCCTACTGGAGCACATCACATGCTCCCAGCCCCAATAGCATGGAACGTCTGCAGATGTGTTAGTGCCTGGGTTTCTTCTTCAAAGAACACTGGTCACATGCGCATCTTAGGGTACACTGGGTCAGAGAATTTTGCTGACATTTCTGCTTGGAGCCTCAGAATTCGAATCACATATTACCTTGGAGCGAACTTTCAGGGTCTTTTTTATTCACAACCAATAGAATACTGTTCTTAGAATAAGCCAGTTCTTAGCACTAATTTTTGCCAAAGGGGGTTGACTGCATTCTGTGAAGTGAATTTTTCTTTTCCAGGCTATTATAGTAGTGTGTGTCTTAGAGTTGGGATTATAATTTACTATGAGTTTGTTTTTAATGAGTTACATAGCACTTTATATTAATTATGAAATATAAATTTGGCAGTCAGAAAAAGTTAATAAAATAATCAAACTGACAGATGATAATTATTTTAAAATTTTGTGCATACATTCAGAATTATTAATGTTCATAATTTTTTAAGGATTTCATATTTGTATACAACATATTTTGATGATATTCACATATGCACCAAATTAGGTGTGGAGCCCTTGTAGGTTAGCCATGGAGACCCTACCTTTGTACAAATACACAACACCAGTTAGACTCAGTGGGCTATAAAAAATATAATTAATTCTTACACTACATACCCGCTAATATTCACACTTTCAATAATTTTTAAAGTGTCTTCATTTACATTTTTTTAAAAAACTGTAAAAAAATATATGAGCCCCCGAAAATTGGTACTAAAGTACCACTGTGAATGTCCACATTCCCTGAGCATGTCACTCCGCGCTGGAAACAGTGACAGAATTGGTTGCTTGAAATGTTTATGATACAAAATAGCTGTTTGTACACACAGGTACCTAAATTTAGTTGTGCCTCACCATGTGCCTTTGTATGTGTGTATGTGTGTGTATGTGTATGTTTGTGTGTGCACTTGTGTGCACATGTGTATATGTGTGTGTCTATGCATGTGCATGCGTGTATGTATGTGTGTATGTGTATGTTTGTGTGTGCACTTGTGTGCACATGTGTATATGTGTGTGTATGTGTGTGCATGTGTGTATGATGTGTATGTATGTGTGTACATGTATGTGTGCTGTGATGTTTGTGTATGTATGATGTGTGTTTATGTGTGTCTATGTGAGTATATATGTGTATGCATGTGTGTGTGCATATGATGTATGTGTATATCTGTCTGTTTATGTGTGTGTGCATATATCTGTGTATGTGTATGCACATGTGTGTATGTGTGTATATATGTGTATATATATAAGCACATATTGATGCTTATCTGTATATAAATATCAGGAAATGCAAATCTCTAGCACTTTCCTGGTTACATTGATAAGCATCCTTAGGGGTTTTAAGTTGAAATTTCCTAAGGCTTCTAACTCAGAACAACACATTGTTTTTAGTTTTTTAAGAGTCAGCTAATAATAGCTCCCACTTAGTACAGTAGCTTCATCCAGGAGGATCCCCAGGAGCTCAGCAGAATGCATAGAGTCACGATTCCTCACCCAGCAGAGGGAGGCATGTGGAATCCGATAGCCATTCCTCACCTGCCACGTTCCAAAGCCCAATGCAGTACGATTTAAGAGCATGATCAAAGAGTTACTTTTCTAACTAAGTCTCCGGGGTGATATAGGACGACAGTATAATTACCCAAGTTAGAATTTAGCCAGCCACAGAATTAATGCTACCACCACTCTTATAGGAAACAGAGAAACTGGAGAAAACCTGCAGGTCTTTAATGGCCCAAAGAGGTCAAGCCCTTGATTTTATATCTCACCCTAGAGACACGTGAGATATTTCCCCCATGACCAGGATGCCATCCAAGCCTGCCTGCTCTATTTCTTAACTAGACTGGAGAAAATGGTCATAATTTTAATAAGACATTGACCTTGTGTTTCAAAGGTCTCCTAGAGACTGCAAGGCCCTAAGGGCTAGATAGGTAATCATAGAGGAGATGACGGCTTGGTCCTCACCAAAGCCATGGGCAGAGTTGACTCGGTCTGTAGAGGGGCCTTCATGTTGGATGGAGGAAGACACACAGAGTTCAGGTATATCTTTGGCATGTGAAACTTGATTTATCTGACTGCACTGCCTTCACTCAGAACCTTTTGTATCGGAAGCACATTGGAGGTGGTTTCCAGGGAGGTTCCTAACAGCAATAGTCACAAGAGGCAGGTCACAAGCTGCTGTCTCTTCCTTATATGCTTCTGTTTTATAAACACCCACATCTCAGCAGCATTCAAGTTCCCTTCAAAGAACCGAAAGCTGAAGCTGTAGAGTCAGCCCTGTTGCTGCCTTCGAACAGCAGTTCTGGACTCACAGATCCAGCTATTAGGACTCTTGGAAGATGCATTATAAAAGTTGATCAAAAGTTTTCAAGTATTCGCACATCCTTAATTAGGAGCACCATGGGAACTCTACCAAGATGCAGGATGTACTTGTGCCCTCAAGAGAAGCAGACTGGATTGAGGCATTTTCTTCCTCTGTACAGGGAAGTCTGAAGAATAATTTTTACAATTAGATACCATTAAGGATGATGAAAGCTAGAGAGTGGAAAGCAGGCAGAATTAATTACTTACTTGAGGGTCTGCTCAGGCCTCTTTGGTAGTGCTCATGCTGATGGCAAATTAACCCTTGGTCCACAGTTCTGAGAAGGCTCAGGGCCACTGCAGGCTCCAGGGCTCCTCTGAGTAGAGGAAGCCAAGCTCTGTCTGCTTCCTCCTGCAGCCTATATCCTGCAACTCAAGCATCATTGCCAGCAGCCGCCGCATCTCCCTACCATCACCGTTGTCTTGTTAATTTCATTTCTGTGTGATCGCCACATGGACATGGTATTTCTGCAAATCAGACTGTTGGTAAAGACAGGAAGGATTCCACTTTCCAGTTCTGTATCCTGCTCCAGTTCCCTGAAGGCTTCACACAAAAGTCCTCTTGTAGTAGATGAGTTTCTGAATAAATGATGTACAAAACCAAGAAACTCTTTCTGCTCTGTTCTCCAAAACACACGTGACTAACATTGATGGTGTTCTGCACACCAGGAGTGTGAGAGGGTTATGAGAAATTCATGTGTATAATTATGAAAACACAGGGGATGTGCACAAGGACACAACACCTGTTTCTTGCTCAGAACACAGTCATAGTTTGCATGTTCTATTTCAGAAAACAATGCATGTTTTCATAAAATATCATGAAGCTACAAACCTTAAGCATAGATTCATGTTTATGTTCAAAGTAAAAAGTGATTATTTAGGGAAACATGAGGAAATAATTACCTTGGAGCGCATGACATTTATAAAAGCCATTTTGGAATTAAATCAATCCAGGAAGACAAAAATCCTGTATCAGTGCTGAACACTGATGGATAGCTAGCATCTACATTAGCTGAGTCAGAAACAGTATTAACCACACTGAAATACAAGAAGACTGAGCCATGGTCACAGATCTTTCAGAAGAAACTGGAAACAACTTAAAAAAAACATTATAAAATATAACAGTAAATGTTAAGTTGAAAAATTATTATGCATGTGATAAGAAATAGACTTATATAGGAAAACCAAGATCCTGGTATATTAGTGCTTACCTATAATCCCAGAATTTGGGACTGAGGTAGGATAATCTCAAAGTCATCATGGGGTACATGAGACACTATGTCAAACAATCCAAAAAAGAAATCTAAGACAACATAATTTCATTATTAAAAAAAAATAAGTTCAAGCAGTCAAGTACAATGATTTATGCCTTTATCGGCAGTTCAGAAGCTAAAACAGGAAAATCACCTTGAGTTTGAGGTTATCTTGACTACAGAGTATTTCTAGGCTAGCCTGGGCTACAAAGTCTCAAATAAAGAAACACAATTAAAAGTTAAATTAAGCAACAAATTTTCTGTATCCAAAGCAAAATTTGAAACATGATAAGAATACAATAGCTATTTCACCATGTAGTATTTGCTTAGTTACTAAGGACTGGCAAGTTGCCTTTCTTCAAGGAACTCTGAAAACAGCACCTCAACAATTGTGTAAAATGTGCAGGAGAGGGTTTTTTCATATTTTTCCCTTAAATCAAGTCTTAAAGAACTTTTGAAATTGAACAAAAAATTCACTAAACTTAGGTGAAACTGGTAAGCACACATTTCTATTGTCTTATACCCACTGCAAAGGGTAAAATAATGGCCTTAGGACTGACAAGTATATAGATGAACCTGAATTCTCATTCATTGCTGGTAGGAATTCAAAATGGTAGACCTTTGGAAAACAGTTTCTTATTCATTTAAATGCCCTTCCTATCAATATTTGACCAAAAATGTCTATGTTGAGGTAATAGAAATTAAGATGTATGACCCTACAAAGCCCTGTACATACGTGTTCTTACTGGCTGTAATTTAACTCAAGGCAATGAAACCTGATGACTACCAAAAATCACTGTGTAAATATGTAAATATTTATCATCAGATAAATATGTAAATATTTATCATCAGATAAATATTTGAGAAAAGAGTTCTCTCTTGACCCTCTTGGCATTTCCATTCCTAGAAGAAGCACAAGCCAACTGTCTTGGTTAGGGTTTTAATGCTGTGAACAGACACCGTGACCAAGGCAACTCTTATAAGGGCAACATTTAATTCAGACTGGCTTACAGGTTCAGAGGTTCAGTCCATTATCATCAAGGTGGGAGCATGGCAGCATCCAGGCAGGCATGGTGCAGGAGGAGCTGAGAGTTCTAACTCTTCATCTGAAGACCAATAGAAGAAGACTGACTTCCAGGCAGATAGGACAAGGGTTTTAAAGCCCAAACTCACAGTGATATACTTCCTCCAAGTTCAAACCTACTCAACAAGGCCACACCTCCTAATAGTGCCACTCCCTGGGCCAAGAATATTGAAACCACTATACCAAGCAAAGAAATATCTGTGAATTGTCCTAAGTAGTACTCAGTCTCCCAAAGATAGTTTACAGGGCAGAAAGCCAAGAGAGGTAGACAGCAAGACCTTCTGAGGACTGTATGGTGGATAGTGAGGGGAGCTATGTAAGGGTTGAGTGGAAATGTGAAGAAAGAGAAGGAAGGAACTAAGAAATAATCTGTGTATACCTGGGCAGAAGAAACAGAAAGTAGAAGACCCAGAGGAAAGAAGTGATATGATGCCCTGGGTCAAGAGAAGACATCTTGGGCATGAGGACCACAGGAAGCAAGGCAAGCATGAGAGGAGAAACAGATGCTATAGGGTGCAGTAAGCCTTGGACAAAAGAGGAATAATTTATCAACAGACAGGAAGTCATCATCTCCTCAGTGTGTTAAGAATACTGTCCTTCCAAATTTAATCTTCCCAACTTTAGTACCCTGGCAGTAGACCTTATGATAGCCACATGTGTTTGGACACTAGCCTAGGATGACAAGATGGGCTGTGTTCCTCCACCAAAACAATGCTATTCAAAAGCACCTTTGACACTTTCTATGTAGTGTATTAACAGGTAGCAATTTGGTCAGGCAAAATTCGAGAGGCGCATATACTTTTTGATTCTCCAGGAACACTTTCAAACTGGGTACCACATCTGTGGCAAGTTGGAGACTTTTACATAGGATGTGCTGTTACCATGGCAACGTTAACACCACTCCTTCCAGCAAGTGCAAGAGCAAGGTGTCGACAAAGCATGCTTTAGTGATTTTTCCCATCTCCTGGTGTAAGGAGGAGTCCAGGGAGATGTTATCTGAAGCAATTGTCACTTATTCTTGGAAAAACAGTCTCAGAGGAATACAGTTATTAAATCGGTTCTTCATTTTCTCTTACTTAAAGAATATTATTACTGTTCCTGTCCCTTTGCCTAAGATCTACTGTCTTTGTCCTTTCCTATCCCCCTTCCCTCTTTCTCTTCAAATATTTTTCTTACCTATTTAGTAACCATCTACCATATGTTTAAGTCGTGAAGTGCCTAAGTTCTAGAAACAGTGTAGCCGATAAAGCCAATAAAACCCCGATTCATTTCACTTACATTCAAATTAAGAAGAAATGAAAAAAAAAGTGTAAGTAAAATGGAGATATGCACAGTCAAATAATATCATATAGGCAGAGAGATATGTGTAAGTCTAGGTAATGCTTCAGAAAAGATAATCAGGGAAGATTATCTATGCATTGATTTATAAGAGAGAGCCCTTTGGGACTTGATGGAGTAAGAAATTAAGGTTTAGAAAGAAGACAACAAGTCTGGATCACACTGAAATTATACAGTGTCAAGGGCAATAGGGGAGGTGACTAGTGGGGGTGAGCTAAGAAAGAGTCCATCTATATAGGGGCTTCTCCTGTCTGCAAATGACAGAATTTATTTTAGTCATGGCTGTAGGATGCCATTAAAGAATTGGACAGATGACTGGGAGAGGTCAGGATTCCACACATGTTTTTAAAGTGTCACCAGGTATTCATTTTTGGTAAAAATTGAAGTGTTTGAATTAGGCCATGAAGTATACTCTATCAGGAGCATATTGATCTTAGTATAGAAATGAGATTATAATAATTTAACTATGCAAGGAATTGGATTATTTTCTTATGAAATAAAGTGACCAGAGATAGGTCTTCTGGTAATCCAAGCCTCTAACCCAACTATAATTCCAGTTACTCAAAGGACTAAAGTGAAGGATCACAAGCTCAAGCTCACATAGCCTGGGCTATGTGGTTAGTTCAATCCCTGACTAGACAACTTAGGGAGATTCCGCATTTGAAAAACAAAACAAAAACAAAAGACAAAACAAAACAAACAAATGAAGTGCTAGGCTTGTAGCTCAATGGTAGAGTTCTCCTGTGCCATGGGCAAACTCTAAATTTAATCCCAGTAATACACAAAAATCAAAATATAAAAATCTAGATAGTGGCACAGTATGATCTAAGTATATCTGTGACCCTGGGTTCGATTCCCAGAAACAAGACAAACATTAACAAAACAAAGGAGACAAACAAAAACATCTGGAAATATTTGACACAGAGTAAGTAGAATTGTTCAAGGAAGCCATGGAAATCGCAGGCTCTCCTCAGCTTCCAGTCTTATTATCATTATTAACATATGCTTTTCAACCTCCTGGTTGCCTGGATAGCAGCTGCACTCATAATGGCTGCTTTACTCGGGGATGGAAATCCTGCCTCAATGCAGAAACTCTCCTTTAGCAAGGAAGCCCTACCTCAAGGTGACTGCTCAACCTCCAAATGGCAACTCCACCTGCAGATGGCAGCTCCACTTCCAGGAAGAGCAACTAAGTTCCTGCAAGAAAGAATGAGAAGGAGCTGGAGAGATGGCTCAGTGGTTAAGAGCACTGACAGCTCTCCCAAAAGTCCTGAGTTCAATTCCCAGCAACCACATGGTGGCTCACAACCATCTGTGAAGAGATCTGACTCTCTCTTATGGAGTGCCTGAAGACAGCTAGAGTGTGCTTACATATAATAAATAAATAAATAAATAAATCTTTTAAAAAAGAGAGAACAATAAAATAGCAAGAAGAAGATAGTACTCATTATATTAAAAAATTAAAACTTCCCAGAAGCACACAGGAAATTTCCATACCTGCTACGTTGCTCTGACCTGCATGAGATGTTCTAATTGAGGGGCCAGCAAACTTTGGAGATGGAGATGAACTTGTGTCCCTTTCTAATATACAAGTAGAGCTCTGGCTTTATTGGTATGACGTAAGAAAAACCTTAATTACCTACCAGCAACTAACAACGTCAACCACGGAAGGAAAGAGGTCAACGGGTGAGGCTGGTGTGGAAGAGGAGCTGACCACTTAAGAGAAAGCAGACCAAGAAGAGACTCGTGGGAAAGTAAACAGCAAACAGACAGACAAACAGAAACCATGTGGGCATTATAAAGGACAGAGTGTTAGTTGCAGAAGTTTGTCCGACATTCAGGTGTCTGTATTCTGGTCCGCAGTAACAATTAGAAAACTCTAGAAGTCCAATTGAAGTCAGACACTGAGGGTGTTAAAGGCCCCTGGACTTCATGCAAGAGGCAAAAGAACACCACTGAAAATTCAAAAGCATCAAAGGGAAATCAATAGAGTGTCTACACAATACCAATCTGTAACCTCAGGGCACTAGTAAAGACACACTGAGATAATTTGTGCAAAGTGCTTAGCCCGGTTCCTGGCACAGAGGAGCAGAGGCCGTTATTATAGGATGCACTAAAGTGGAGAAAGACCTCAGGTAGGGAGCCCAATTAAGAGGCTTCTGCAAAGCACAGAGAGGAAAAGCAGCCAGAAGCGGGGAACTGGATGAAAGGAAGGTTTTCACCATCCTAGCGGCAAATGTGTAAGAGCCACCAGACAGGTGGAGGATGTGACTGCTTCTCACACACTGCCTTGGAGGAGAAGGTGGGATCGACAGCGTTTGTTCTGATCTGTTAGAGAGATGCTGATGTCAGGTGGCAGGAAACTTTATGAATATATTAGTCTGCGTTTTGTTCTAACTTAGACAGAAGCACATAGGAGATGTTTTCCCAGGGGCATACCAAGCATTCTTTGTGTTTTGAACCTGCCCTTTCTAAACTGCGGAGGTGATGAGGAGTTATTTGTTGTGAGGCCAAAACCTGAATTGAAATTACAAGACTGTCTTGGACTTGGTGTTTATTGGAAGGTTAGATCTATGGAGGAAAGTGTGGGTTGGGGGTGGAAGAGTTTAAGCCAAAAGAGGAGAGATGAAGAGGAGCAAGATGCCGGGGTCCGGGAGATATAGGTGCCTCTGTTCTCCTCCCAAAATTCTGTGGCCAAAGAATATGCTTCTGACAGATGGGACATCAGGAGATGAAGGTTGCCAACGCTGCGCTGTGGGAGGCAGTGTAGAGAAACCAGGTACCACACTCGAGGTCTTTGCAGGAGGAAGAGCTAGAAGAAACCTCAAGGTGACAGGAATGGATGTCCAATCATGGCTCCTGTAAGACTGAAGGGTGGGCAAGGGGCATGTCCTATCCTTGTGATTCAGCAACAGTATCTCATTAAACAGCCCAGCATCCAGGACAGAACTTGGGGGTAGCGGGCTACTTTCGGGAATTACATTCTCATCTTACTCCATCCGGAGAATGAGAAACCCTCTTCAGTCAGATTTTGAGTGCTTCAGAAAAGCCTTCATGCCTTCTCATTGCCTGAAAATTAGTCAAGGAGTCCAACGCAACGGAACATCCACCATATCCTACCACCAACCACATGGAGCCAATAGCCTTACCTTGTCACCTCGCCCGGCTTTAAAGATGATAAGTGTAAAGGGCCAGCTTACGTTAGGGGGCTGGCGGGTCATGTCTTGTTTCCATCAAGGAAAACAGATCCGTGTTAGAGAGTCCGGATTTAAAATGTCATTTTAAGGTTTTATGGTTACGCCGTAAAACAAAACAGATTTATGAGATAAATAAAAGATAGCTCCTTCCCTAGGAGTCTGGTCACAAAAGCCTTCTTTATTTATACTTGGTATTATACTTGTTGAGGGGCAGGCCCTTTGTCTAAAAGGAGAACACGTGGACTGCCTACCCTATGGGAGAAGGGCAATAGCCTGCTTGCAGGCTCTGTTCTTTTCTATTGGGCTCCTATTAATTGGTGGCAAGCTGATTGGAGAGAAAGAGACAGAGTTTCCGGCCTACAGAACTGACTTCTGTGACAGTTGAATGGCCGGGGAATGCTTTAGGAAGGTGAAATGCCTGATCCCACTGCAGGGGAAAAGGTCTCTTTTAGCCCACATACCCGGTACACGGAACCCAAGATGGAATTAATCTATTTTTCTCCTAAATGAAAGCTATTGCCCAGGTGCCCCATTCACTCCTCTCTATCTTTCTCTCTCTCTCTTTCACTAATTGCACTTCTCTTTTGTACCCACCGTGCCGCTGGCAGCTTGCTTCCACGTCTGAATTGGCTGCCAGACCGGCCGTAGTCAACTCCTCCTTGAACTCTCTGTACGCTAGTTCAGAGAGCGCTGTTCCTCCATCGTCCCACCATGGAACCTCCAAATGGCTGCGTATAATTGGGTTCAGAGGAGTTCAAAGCTATGCCCCAGCATCCTCGTATCAAAGCTCATCGAGTAACAGGGGAGCCGCGTGCTGGTACTCAGGCATGGGGCGAGGGAGAGTTATTAGTAGAACACATTCAAATCTGTCACGCTAGATCCCTGGGTACACAACTGGTTTGGGGTTCAGCCTTGACGAGTTCAGGTGTGGTCCCCAGGAGATGGCTCCCGTAATCAGTATAAAAATATCTCATTTGGGCTAATGCACTTCTCCTATTTCATAGCATATCCTTGTGAGACTCATTTACATTTCTTTAAATGTCAAAGCTTTCTCCAGAGATTGTTCATTTATTATATTTATTTTCTCGGACATGATTTTAACAAACCGTCCCCTAAAGGGCTTAGAGCTATTAACTCTACTGAACAGTTACACGAGAGAGAGTTAAAGGCAAGTGGTCTAGGTGAAAGGATTAGACTTCTGTGACCCAAACATATTTATCTGCCCCCAAAACTCATTTCACTAGTTCTTCATTCATGGGCCACAAGCTCCAAGAGTGGCAGCAAGAACATTCTGTCATTCACCCGAGATGAATGGTAGAGTCCAACCTACGCTAAATACTGTAGTCTGGTATATTCTGACTTTAGCAAGCCATGTTGTGGGAACTTAAGGACAGAAATCATTTCACCCGAATGCTATCAGAAAGGAAATCAGGGAGCCTCAATCTCCTGGGGTCTGACAGACACATAATATACCTTCATTTAATCAGAACATCTTCTATCATTTGCAGTAGTGATGTCTCTAGCTTCTGCCTAGGGGATGTCTCACCTCTCAGCATGGATCCTGGCTCCCTTAAATATCTGGCATTCACAGCATCCTGAATGCCCCCCCCACAAACTCCCGACTCATTAGTACAATGTCTTCTAGTGTACAGCAGATCAAGTTTATCCTCAATTTAATGGTTTCAGCACCTGGGAATGTATTCTCCTTGTACGAGACACTGTCTTGTATAACATGTGAATCATTATGTAATACCCATTTCTAAAACTGAGTTCTGTTTCTAGGATTACCACCACTTCCTCATATCTCTTAGAACAATAGGTGACCATTTACTCCTGCTGTCGCAAATAATAGCTCTTTTACTTAGGACTGTGTGCATTTATATTATACATTCTCCACTCGATCGTTCCACAGATTCTTATCAAGCAATTACAGTACACCAGGTCTGAGCTGGCTATGGGGCAGTGCTGCTGAATCTGTAGGAATTCCTAGCTCACACACCTCAGAGCAATTTTTATTTTCCCCAGAGAGGAGAGATTTCAGCCACGCTAATTTCTGTGTTTCCCTTGATTTACTTTTCTCTAAAAGAAAAAAAAAAGTCCCACAAAACGTTAGTTCTTTCTAAATGAAAAACGCACCTACCTTTCCCCTCTCCCCACATTCTCTAACCATGAGGCCAGTGGCATGTGCTGCTGAGACAGGTAAACATTTCCACTGTATCCTTTGGCACGGCAGCCTAGCCAACATTCATGGGACAATCTCTTATCCAAGATATTGTTGGTGTTAAGGAAACATAGTGCATATGCTTTGAAATGCCAGGGCGGGAAGGGACAAGCCAGGGTCAGGAGATGACTACCATAACCAATAAAGACAACCCTACTTCTCCAACACTAGTGGAAGGGTCTGAACTTGGGCTCATGGCAGTTCAGGTGAGATGCTTTTCCAGAACACATCTTCCGACAGGCCTGAAATACACCCAACTTTCTTCTCCTGAGCAATCCTGCAGATGGTTCAAAATCATAGCAACTAAATTTTTATGAACCTATTGATAATATGATAAACTCATAATTAAGAGTCCTTAGGAGATTCACCTAAGTAAGGTCAAAGCAGATGATGCAAGGAAGGCCATTTGACAAATGGGGGAAGTGTCTTGAGCTCCCTTCTGTTAGTCCTCCACCAGGGCCTGGCACTCACAGTGTTACTACCACATGGTTCAGTTGAGATGTCTCTGATTGTCACTTTCCAGTGACCTTCTGTAGCATGCTTCATCTGAAACTAAATAGGGCAAGAATTGGCAAGTTGGCCCAAAGACCAGGGGCATGGCCTGAAGCCTGATTATCTGAGTTCATTCTCCAGAACACACTTGGCAGAGAGGAAGAACTCCAACAAATTGTCCTCTGACCTCCACAAGCTCAACAACAGGACACGTGTGTCCACACATCTACATCTGAGCGCATGCAAGCAAGAGCTAATTAATAAAAGTGTAATAAAATTTAAAATAGTAACCTTAGAGTTGACAACACCTATTTCCTGGCTCATTTTCCTAGCACTTATAAGTGAACTCACATTACTTTCTACTGATTTATTTGCCTAATGTCATCTCTAGTTGACAAAGATTCCTCTGTGGATCTCTCTAGTCTTGGTTTCCAAATCTAAAACACATTTGCATTTTATATACAGAAACACAAAGGATTGTGGCAAATGGCTTATATAGATTTCAAGGCTAGAATCTAGCATATGTCACACATAGGGAGTCCAGAGTTTTGTGTGGTGGTTTAAATAGGCTTGGCCCAAGGAGTGGCACTATTAGGAGGTGTGGTCTTGTTGGAGTAGGTGTGACCTTGTTGGAGGAAGTGGGCAATGAGACCCTCCTCTTAGCCATGTGGGAGCTAGTCTTCTCCTAGCAGCCTTCAGATGAAGGTGTAGAACCCTTAACTCCTCCAGTACCATGCCTGCCTGGATATTGCCATGCTCCCACCTTGATGATAATGGACTGAACCTCTGAACCTGTAAGCCAGCCCCAATTAAATGTTGTCCTTGATAAGAGTTGCCTTGGTCATGGTGTCTGTTCTCAGCAGTAAAACCCTAACTAAGGCACTATGTTAAAAAGTCATGGCTGTGATAATAGAACTTGGTTCAAACTATGGCTTCACCAAATCATGGTCAGTGGCACAAACAATTTAACTATTATGGACCTGTTTTTGGTTTTCTCTGTCACGGCTATGAGAGTTACAAGATCGCATGTTCTTCACTGGGTAATTAGTTACACTTAGAAGATACTGAGGAAATATTATTTTCCATCATTATTGTTTCAAGAACATTCATTTTACATTGAGAAAATTTACAGAGACTTGAAAAATGTTTATGTGCATTACATATATATATCACATTAAGAATAAATAACAAAAACTTTAAAAGGATGGTTTGGCTGTGGTGAGGTGAAGGGAACATGACAAACAGAAGGGGGAGGGGTTCGAAGACTGAAGAGAACAAGGAAGAGCCACACCCATGGTCATGAAAATCTTCCATTGCTTTCTGAGTTCAGACCTAGGAAATCAAATTACTGGTCCTAGTTCCTTGTGTTTACTTAATAGTATTGCTGGTCAGAAGAAGCCACAGCTGATGCAAAGTAGTGTTAAGTGACATGTCACTCGATTTAGGTCCTTGGACCTTTTCTTCAGGACAGGAGTCAGGTGGGGATCATAGAGACAAAGCTTATAACACAGCTCCCTAGTGGATCTTGGGGACTATTAGAATTGGAACCAAGGTGGAATGAGTTTTAGTACAGGCAACGCAGGATAGAAAGGAATGAGAGAGAGAGAGAGAGAGAGAGAGAGAGAGAGAGAGAGAGAGAGAGAGAGAGAGAGAGAGAGAGAGAGAGAGAGAGAGAAAACAAAACAAAATATAAACAAAAATAGGCAAAAAAAAAAAAAAAGAAAAAACCAGGAAGATGTAATGTGAATAAGATTAGGCATATTAGGACATACATACTTTTTTCTTGCCACATATTTGAAAAGAAGTTAAACCAATCCTGGGATCATGAAAAAACCATGACTCAGATTAACATGTCCAAAGATGGAAAGCAATATCATCAGTACAAGAGTGGCCAGACCCAAAAAAATTCAGCATACAAGAAAACCCTGAACTTTGGGTATGCTTTTATTACTATAAACAGATCCTGTGCTATACTATAAACACACTGTCTTAGTCAGGGTTTGTATTCCTGCACAAAACATCGTGATCAAGAAGCAAGGTGAGGAGGAAAGGGTTTATTCAGCTTACACTTTCACATTGCTGTTCATCACCAAAGGAAATCAGAACAGGAACTCACACAAGGTAGGAACTTGGAGTCAGGAGCTGATGAAGAGGCCATGGAGGGATGTTACTTACTGGCTTACTTCCCCTGGTTTGCTCAACTTGCTTTCTTATAGAACCCAAGACTACCAACCCAGGGATGGCACCACCCACAAGGGGCCCTCCCCACCCCTTGATCACTAGTTGAGAAAATGCTGGATCTCATGGAGGTATTTCTTCAAGGGAACTCCTTTCTCTGTGATAACTCCTGCTTGTGTCAAGTTGACACACAAAACTAGCCGATACAGACACCAACACAGACACACAGACACACAGAAACACACACAGACAGACAGACAGACAGATAGAGACAGACAGAGACAGAAACAGACAGAGACAGAGAGAGATTTGTAGTTTTCTGTAAGTTAAAAAGTAACCACTTAATCTCTGTTTGAACAGCAACCTTACCTGGAGAATTGATTTATTCACTATCCATTTGGTAACCATGGACAAAGCAGATGACTATTAATCAGCTATAAGAAAAAAAGAGGTGAGTGGGGAGGAACCACAGAAACAATGTAGAAAAGATCCAACATGGTTGGCAACCTCAGGGAAGCATTGAGCCACTATCTGCCCCAGAATTGAGAACATGAGGTCAAGGACTGGAGAGAGAAGAAAGTGTTTGTCTTGGAGTGCAAAGTGGACGCTTCATCATCAAGTTTCAGGACATCTTGTCTTATGGTCATGGGCTCCCTTTCCATGTTCCAGCATATCCAACTTTGATGTTCAGCACTCTAATACTCTTTATCTAGACAGACGATCACACCATCAAAAAAGGTTTGAAATGCCTGCAGGGCAGGCAGCAGTCCTTTATGGCACTGAGAGATGAGGATACAAGGTATGCATATATGCATTTGGTGCAGTATATGCATGCAGTATGCCTACTTCTCACTGGGCAATGCTGAGGGGGCCAGGAATATTTATGAGCTGCTGATTCTTTAGGGCCCTTCTCCTAATAAGAACTCACAATGGAACCAGAAACCCTCCATTTCCATAAATGATTCAGATGGCTCCTCAATATTTAGAATGAACTCATCATCTACTATCTAATAACAGAATGTGTGTTGGTGCATTTTCCTTAAGAAAAAGGAGCCCAACAAAAGGCTGATAGAAAAGATGAAATGTTCTATGAGACATGACTGATACCAGGCGAGGCTAAAGGACTCATCTAAGCCTCATAGTCACTAAATGTCTAATACTAAAGTCTTCTGATTTGAGCATGGCTCCTTTCCCACAATAATCAGCCATCTTTCAGACCCTGTGTCTTAAAATACCCATTTACAGGCTACGTACCGTGAATTTGTGGACATGCATCATTTCAGCGACATATATGCACAAGATTAAGCAAGGATGAGACAACGTAACACTGTACAATAGGCGTCAACCTTACCAGGAGGAAGGAGTAACTATCAATCACAGTGACTTATTAAGAATGATTAAAAAAAAAAACAGTCTTCACTTAATACTCCATTTGTTTGACTCAGTGTTGAAAAAGGTCTTCATTATTATTATTTTTTTAAGGCTCATGAGACCTAGCTGCCAACAGAAGGTGCTCTTGGTTCACAGAGCAGCTCTCTTCGGGAGAGCGCAGATGCAATCACTTTGCTCTGGCAGACATCACTGCAGCAAATGGAAGCAAAGGCATGTCCCAGCACCATCAACAGCCTCGAACTTTCTCCACTCTCCCAGCGAGACTTGATCACTCCCAGCCAGTCTCTGGGAAATACAAACCAGAGAGATGGTTTCACTTCCATTTTACAGGAAAAAAAAAGGCAAATGTTCATCTAAGCCACTAAAGCTAATTAGTCATCGCAGGGTAAACGCCATCTTGTCACATACTCTGAGAGATTACATAGAAACTGTTCCTTACGCTCTGTCTCTTACTCTCTCTGTGTCACCATTCCTACATGGAATATCATCTTCCTAAATTTTCCACTTCAGCTACCAGACCCAGGATGCCAGAAGAAAGAAGTCTACACCTAACAGGTTCACTATGGAGTAAGAATGTAGGATGGTCCAGGCTCTCCTGAGCAACATTAAGGACCAAGGAGACAAGAGCACGGCTGATAGGCAGTTGGTTTTTACAACTGCTTCCCACAGGAAATCCCTCAGACAGGGCATGAGTGTGCTTAAAGCTAGTAGGTGTCTTGCGCAGGCCCAGGAAGACCAGATCTTCCTCTCAGGCTCCCACCACTAATATGAACTTTCTTGGTCAACCTGATGAGTATTCAGGCTTGAAGGGTCTTCTCTGTTGCTCTGTCTATTACATGGATATAATGCCTCTTTTGCAATGCTTTTGAGATTCTTTCTTTCTTTCTTTCTTTCTTTCTTTCTTTTTTTTTTTGTTCTGTTTAAAAATCCAATAGGGTATAGAGCTCAGCGCTGAAGTGCTGTTCTAGCCTCTCAGGTCCTTGTGTTTGATCCTTATGACAAAGTTTTTCTTTTCTTAATCCCTCCCCCAAATTTAAATTTACCAAGTCTGACAGCTATGGAAAAGTAAGAGTTCTAGCTGAATGTGAACATGAGCCAAGGCATATCAAATAAGTCGAGATCATTATAAGCCAAGATTATTTTAGTTTCATTTGTTTTTTAACCAGTTGAGCTTTATAACTCATAGGAAATATTCATAAATATACATATACATATATATCATATACATATACATCATATACATATACATATACATCATATACATATACACATACATCATATACACATACACATACATACACAAACACATACACATACATATACATATATATATGCATATACATATACATCATATACATATAATGTATGTATATATAGGCACTCCCTTATAATAAACATAGAAGCACACTGCTCCCAGAATCTCTGGCTTGACTGAATAAAAATGATGATATTCTTAGTTCCTCACATGTGAGGGGTGGAAAAAAAAAACTCCAAACACTCCAGGCTTTTTATAGCCCTGGCTGCTGGGTAACAGCCCTGGATAGCAAAAGAGCCAAACAATGCTAATGGGGCAAACAGAATGTAATTGCTTATGTGTGCTGGTTATATCCTGAAACAAATTGTTTCTTAATGCTGAGGTCAGACAGGGTTTAATTAGGAGAAATACAATTGGTGTAAAACCCCTGCAGCAGCCTGCTTGCTTGGTGTCAGGCCAAGTCAACACCTAGTCTCTCCAAATGGAAATTCTCATTAGAGGCCGTTGGCGGCTCCACTTAGGCTGAGCTTCAACTTTCCCAAGTCTCCTGGTAGTGGAAACCTGAAACTCAGCATATCTCCTGCCTAATAAAGAGCTGTCCCGCTTGCATTTACAAACACTTCAACATGTGCACTCTCTCTCTCTCTCTCTCTCTCTCTCTGGCTTTCACATACACTGATGGCCCCGTTTCCTCACTAGCTACGCACACAGTTCCCACGGGAGCTGGAGAAACTGAAGCAATCTACTGTTCTCCATGACTCCTGTGCCTGCCCCCACCCCACCCTCCGACTTTTCCCAATGCTAATAATACTTAATCTCGGGTCAGCACATTATTACTTCAAAAATATTTTCACATGCACCACTTCATCCAATCTTGCCAATAAACTGAGCGGTTAGTGAGTTATATATTTATAGATAGTGACTTGTCAAAGGTCACATCTCTGAAGGGCTAAAAATAGATCCCAGCCTCTCTCCTGCTTGTTGGCCTTGGATTCAGGCTAAACCACTAATCTCAGGACTTATACATACTTTAAAAAAAACATATTTACTCGTGTCAATGAAACACTTGCAAAATGTTCTCTATTGGTTCTTCCTTCTTGATTCATTCTATGCAATACCTATGAAGACATACGAGCAAAGGGTGCTATTATTCAAAGCGGCACGAATTTCCCCAAGATTTTGCAGACATCCTTTACCGCACGTGACCTTTTCTTCTGTATTCTTCATTCTGTATTCCCCTTCCCCTGCATTCAGTGGTCTGGATTAATGTCCGTGGCAAGAGTACTGCTATTTACATTAATTTTAAGAGCTTGGGTCTTCACACCTTCAAGGACAAGGTTTTTACCAGTGTTTCTAATATAAGTCTTATGTCATGAAAAGTGTTTAATTTATTTGGAAAATTCTACTTTGAGGCTGCTATTGTTTCTCTCTTCCTCCCTTCCTTCTTTTTTTTTTCCTTCTTTTCAGCTGAAGGCAGTTTTCATTACAGTGACAAAAACCCCACTATGTTAAAGAAAATTGCACAGAGAGACCCCCCCTCCCAAATCCATCTACCCAACAAAAATCTAAGTCATTTTCCCCTGCAGTATCATATCAGCAGTAACCGTCATGGGTTTAAAGACATATGGGACCAAGTTTTCATTTTTATATGTGATTCTGAAAGCCGAGACCTGAGCTCCTGGTGAATTGACCTGCACTTCATTTAGGTGCTGGCCTCTGGGCCTGAGGTAATGTGCCTGCTTAGGGTCAAGGTAAAACTAGACAGGGCAAGAAATTACTAAGCCATCCTTCCTCCTGGGCCCTGCTGAGCAGAAAGGCCATGGGGAGGCCACTGTGAAGGATGGTTTTCCAACTGCCCAGGATTTGGTTCCGGAGAGATGGGAAGTTATTGAGAAATTCTACCTTGCAATGTCTGCTGCAGATTCCTGGATGATATGCAAATCTTCTCTCCTCCCCTCCCCACTTCTGCTTTAGACCAGGGTTGCCCCTATTCCATGTCAGGCACACACCAGAAAGGAAAAGGCTCTGGCGTTGGCTATGTTTACATGTTTGATATTTAAACTTTTTTTAAGTCTGAAAAGCTTGCTCCCTGGTTAAGAGCACTTGCTCTACAAGCCTGAGAACCCAGGTTCAGATCTCAGCATCTATGTAAAAATAAACCCAGGTCATGCACAGATACCCATTATCCTAGTACTATTTGGAGTAGAATTAGAGGGCTGAATGGCTGGGGTTTGCTGGCCACCAGTGTCACTCCAAGTTCAGTGAGCAATATTGCCTCAAGACTTTAAGGCACCTGACTTTCTCCTCTGGTCTTTACATGGGTGTGCCTACACACATACAGACACAGACACAAAGGAAATAAATTTTACCATTTGTTCAATTAAGTCCTCCATAACCTTGTCCTGAAATGGGGTGCTTGTCTTATGAAGTTGATGTACTGAGAAACTATTTGAGCTTAAGTGTGCATTTTGCATTTGTAGATGTTCAGATGGGTCCCTGAGAAGCAGAAAGCCGCATCCAGTTGAACAGCGCCGTTCGGGAATCTTTGTGACTTCACCTCAAACATCTACCAGATGCTGAGACTGCCAGCATAAGTTAACCCATGAGGCCAGGTGCTTTATAATCCTTTCACGTTTGATAACGTTATCATCAAAACAGAACTCAAAAAGAAAAATAAAACAAAGACAAAAATTAGGCACACAATGAACAGCTCAGACTTTTCAATGTGCCCTGATTCAAAATACAGGAGGGAAAATCTGTCTGTTCAAAAAAAAAAAAAAACAACTGTTCAATAGAAATTGCTAGATCTAGGGTCTTCTTTAGATGCTAGTGATGGGTTTCTGGTTTCAAAAACAGGACTACAGTTTCAGATCCATAAAAGAACTTCCAGCCATGGAGCAAAGCTAATTAAAGAGAAAGGGCACACAGCACATTAACTTTCTAGTTTCGATAACACAGGTATCTGTTATAAATGTTGCCTTGAATCACTTTCATCTGATAGACAGAAAACTATGCTCCAGATTCCAAGTCTACTGAACGTGGCTTGTCTGTGACATTCAGTGCCTAGGCTTAATCAAGGACAATGAACCACACCCCTGTGTGTTGCTTCCCACCATGTTATATTATATATATATGAGCATATAATACACATGAAGCCATGTTAAATTTTATTTTATTTTTGATGTATTAATGAAAATATCTGAATATCAATTTCCCTCTTAAGTCTATGGTTCTTGTGTGATATTGTGAGCTTGTTGAAGAACCATATGTCCACTATTGTCAAAGTGACTGCTTGATTATTGCCTTGGCATGACCAGAGTCTTCAAATACTTAAAGAGACATAGGATGGGCATGGCCAGAACCAAATTCCCTATAATCAGTTTTGCCTGCAGGCCTTGTCATCTAAGTTAATTGGTGACTCCTTCCTTTTGTTTCCTCAGCCTACACATCCAGCATTTATCTTCTGCCCCTCCCCTCATCTCCCAGCATACCCTTGTGGCTCTATTCTCAGAATCTATCCAATTCTCAACCTTTCTGTCAGCACCTCTATTACTCAAATGGCTTCTAAACCTGTCTCCCTCCTCCACTTGTGACTGACCCACATTCCTTAGCTGAGTCTATTTCAAACTCAGGTACCAAAGTGGTCCTTTTAAAGCATGTCAGATTTTACACTTCACTGTGCAGGACCTGCACTGCCCTTCCCTGTCCTCCCCTGCCCTTCCCTGCCCTCCCTTGCCCTCCCCTGCCCTTCCCCGCCCTCCCCCGCCCTCCCCCGCCCTCCCCCGCCCTCCCCCGCCCTCCCCCGCCCTCCCCCGCCCTCCCTTGCCCTCCCCTGCCCTTCCCCGCCCTCCCCCGCCCTCCCCCGCCCTTCCCCGCCCTCCCTTGCCCTCCCCTGCCCTTCCCCGCCCTCCCCCGCCCTCCCCCGCCCTCCCCCGTCCTCCCCCGCCCTCCCCCGCCCTCCCCCGCCCTCCCCCGCCCTCCCCCGCCCTCCCCCGCCCTCCCCCGTCCTCCCCCGCCCTCCCCCGCCCTCCCCCGCCCTCCCCCGCCCTCCCCCGCCCTCCCCCGCCCTCCCCTGCCCTTCCCTGCCTCAGATTCTTTCTCTCATCTGTACCAACTTTGCTTCCTCTGGCTTGTGTGCTGTCACATGCACAAGATCTCTGCCCACTGTGATTGAATGAGGTGTGTTATTTTTCCAAAGCTTTTCCTTTCCTAACATGGGATTCTCCAAAGCACTTTGCTTGGCCAGCTCATCTCCCCTAGTCTTGCTAATGCATCACTTTCTCTGAACGTTATTTAAACATAAAACACCTCTGGCAGCCTGACCAATCCCTACCTCTGCCTTCCCTGTCTAAAGGGCATTATAATTCTGTCTTCCTTTCTCAGTGTCTTGCTTTGTTGCACTGTCTTCTTCTATTGGCATATAAATTACCCAAGGACATGAATTCTATCTGCCTTATTCCCTGCTCTATCCCTAATCTCCAGAACAATGCCTGACACATAGTGTATGGCCAAGGAGTGAACAAATGTGATAGGAAGTCGCTCTGTGTTGGAGAGGTCAAATAGATAATCAAAATGGTTGCCTGGAAGCTCTATGTAAAAACCGATAATTCAACATACCCGTCCATGTGTTGCGTGAGACCGGAAAGTTCTCTGTCATGGGATGGTCTTTAGGAGAGGAGTTTGCCACACCACAGTGAATGCTGAAGCGAGGGACTGGTACATCACTTAGCTCTCAAGAAGGGGAGACCTCTAAGGTCCTTTTTATTTACAGTGGAAATCTAGGATTCCTGCTATCCTGATCGAATTTGCCATCATTGGCATTTATCTGTCAGAAGATCTGAAACTGTCTTCCTGTCTTTTTTTTTTACTCATTGGGTAGTTAAAAGTAGGGGGCTTTTGTTATAATTAAAAATTATGCACCAATATATACAAATTTCAAATAACCTTCTTATAGACTCTCTCTCATCTGCCTCAAAGGACCTGCAAAAGTAGCAAGTAGGACAGTCAGAAAGCACTTTGGGAAAATGACTCGGACAGCAGAGGTAGAGTATAGATAAACAGATAAACAGCAAAACAGGTGGCTTTGCCGTGTGCTCAGACCTTAAAATCTTTATCATTAACATATGTAACTTCTTTATAGCAAAATGAAGTCCCCACTCACAGATTGGTAGGGGACAATCACACATTTTTTTTCCATATCAAAGCAATACTAGGGAAGAACTCATTTTTTTTTAAAGAAGAAAGTTGTGTTTTTGTAATGTGGGGGCTGTTTGTAATGATGCTCTGACAGTGTTACTCCAAACTATCCCCCAGAGGGCTTATTGTTACTCAGTATAAGATTAATATCAGCTTAGTATCACTGTCAATTTGGATACACTCTATCAATTTTTTTTGGAAACTAACCTTGATTTTTTCAAAAGAGAAAATCAATAAAAAGATAAGAACAAGGTTTTCTTTATTGTTGCTTCTGTTTTTCTTCCTAGCCACCTAGTTCTTTCTATCCATTGTCTATTTATCTGCCTATCTCTCTGTGCTTGCCAGCACATTCGTGTTGACATGTGTATGCCGTGGCACACCTGTGGTAGGAGGACAGCATGCAGGAATTTGTTTTCACCTTCCACCACCCAGGAGCCAGGAATTGAACTCAGATGGTCATGTTTGACAGCAAGCATCTTTACCTATAGAACTTTTCGCTGGCCCACATTTTTTTTCTTTATCTTACTATCCTGCAGACTAAGATACAGTCAAATAAAAGTGCCCTTGCTTTTGAGGAACTTTGAATTTTCCTGTATCTCAGAATAGGTGGTATGTGTTCCCAAATTCTTCCTTCTTCTCCTCCTTCTCCTCCTCCTCCTCTTTCTTCTCTTCCTTCTCTTCCTTATCCTTCTCCTCTTCCTTCTTCTCTTCCTCCTCCTTCTTCTCTCCTTCTTTGTCTCCTCCTCTTCTTCCTCCTCCTCTTTATCATCATCATCATCATCATTATTAGTGCATGTGGGTATACATGTTCTCATGTGTGTGTGTGTGTTTGTAGATATATGTGTACATGTATGAAAATCAGAGGTAGATGTTCAATATCTTTCTCTATCACTCTCCTTGAATATCAAGGCAAAGTCTAACATGTGAATTCCCTTACCAGTTCAGCCAGTGTAGCTCTAGAGGTCTCTTAGCTAGTTGCTCATGAGATGTGATTAAAACTGGGTCATCGTGCCCACCTGGCACTTACACATGTGCTCGGGATCCAATCCCCGGTTCTCATGTTTTGTGACAAGTGCTTTACACATTGAGCCATCTTCTCAGACTCTACATTTTATTTTAATAGTAAAAAAATCTTGTTCTTATCTTTCTATTAATTTTTTGCTGTTTTGGGGGGGGCATTTTCTGTCCGATCTCAGCTTTTTGAGGCTCAATGGAAGCATCCAGATGCCCTCCAGAGCCCCTAGC
This sequence comes from Tokudaia tokunoshimensis, assembly GCA_036184795.1. Classification (NCBI taxonomy): domain Eukaryota; kingdom Metazoa; phylum Chordata; class Mammalia; order Rodentia; family Muridae; genus Tokudaia; species Tokudaia tokunoshimensis. The sequence continues at coordinate 77,851,475 of BTHU01000006.1, forward strand.
TCGCCCAGCTCCCAGAACTGACTTCACTAGGATGGATTTCTATCAAGATTCGGGGAAAGAAAGTTCAAATAAGTTCTTGGGACGTGTTATGATTTGGGCACGTGTCAGCCTAAGGCCCATATGTTTCATACACATGTATGAAAGGGTTGGCCTCCAGTATGCACACTAGTGTGTGTGTATTGTGGGGAGGGAAGTGGAACAATGAAATGGTGGCGCCTGGTGGAAGAAGTTAGGCCATTAACCTTAGGACCTGGCAGTCACTATCAGAATCTTGCTACCTCCTTCTCTCTTCTTCCAGGCTACTCTGATCTAAGTAGTTTTGTGCAATGCGTTTCCAAAAAGGATTCTGCCTTGAAGCAAGATGGCCAAGACCATAGACGAACACCAGGAATCAAAAGAAGCCATTGCTGTTTAAACGTTTATTGATCTGGGGTTACTTGGGTTCTGTTATATTAACAGAACATTGATTAACATAGGAATCAGGGGAATTTTTAACTTCGCTTTGAAGATTTTCTAGAGAATGTGCACCGTACCCTACTTAGCATCTTCAGATGGCTAGCCTGCTTACGGTGCTGGCTACTGCACTCACTTTTTGCTACGAGGGGAAATAAGCTTCCTCCTAAGGATGAGACAGTAATAATATGCTATGATATTATCACAGCGCTGTTCATTATCAGCTAGCCAGAACAAGCCAGAGCATTCAGCATGTTCAGCTGAATGTAGGGAAAAGAGGGGAGGGCCTGTCCTCTTCCAGGAGGCAGAAGACTGAGACAGACTAATGACCATGGGGAATGGTCTCTGACAAAGCCTAATGGTCATTCATCCACAGGCCAGGGTTGAAGAAATGTCTATTAACAGCCTTGCCCAGAAGACAGTCATCTGGTGCTAAGAAAAGCACCAGGAGCCTGGATGGGCAATGGCACCCTGAGACACCTCTATTTGCATTCAGTTCAGGGGAAGGAGTAGCTGTTTAAAGGCGAGGAAGGCTTTTTAGCAGCATTGGGAGCTTTGGCCTTTTCAGTGGAGACACCCAGGAGACTGCCTGTCAACCAGAAGTCTCACTAGAGCTGAGGAGTCAGGAGGGGGGCAGGAGAAAGGGGTAGATGAGAAACAGGAAGCTCCACTCCCCTTCCCACAAGAGTCTGAGAAAGATACAGAGAGAAGGAAGGGAGACCAGGGCTCAGAGGGAGGAATAAAGGAATTCGTGAATAGATTCTGTACCTCCACTTGATTTTCCCCCTGGACAGCACACTGTGGCGACGCGTATTTGTGGGGGAAAAAATCATTAATTCAGTTTTACAAATAAAAAAGTAGGTTTCTTTGCATTTCCCCTGATTCCATCTTCCCTGTTCTACTTCCTCTCCATCCCGATTCCCACTGCGACCAGCACGGAGCAGAGCTGAGGAACGAACGGGAGGGTTATGTGGATGCTTCTTGCTTCCTCTCTTCCCCACTTTAAAAAAAAAAAATCCCGTCAAAGCTCCTTTCCTTCCATAATCCTTGGTAGTCTCCCAGGAGCTGAGTTAAGATTTAATTGTGAAATTTGCATAGTAACTCAGCAAATAAATTCTCCCGTCTCTCATAGACCTTTCACTGCAGAGGGCCATTTTAGTTATAAATCACTTATTTCGAGATCTCCACTGTGTCAGCATTTCACGCCTCTTGACGAGAGCGGCAAGGGAGAGCAAATCCAATGCCAGGCGGAGTTAGCGATTGGCATTCCGATCTCTGTGTAGGACAGTGAGAGGCAGAGGCTGGCGACAGGGTAGCTAACAAGAACCATCTCTGTCGCTGCCATCCCTCTAAGGACAATTCACCTGGTAGCAGCCTGCTCCTCTGGCTTGCCTTGGGAAGCTATGTATGTCTCCCTCTGGGCATCCACAGGCTAGAAAAATCTAAACTTTTGCGTGGCTATGGCGGCGATCTTGTTCAACTTGTAAGTGCCCACAGCTAGAAGAATACCACCGTAAAAATGTGTGAGGACCCAATCTGGCAAGCCTCTGTCCAAGAGAGTCATCAGGTTGCAGAAGAGAATCTGTCCAGTTTGGTGGACTGAAGGTCTGGCACTCAGTCTAAAAAAAAGGAGCTTTGTTTTGTTTGCTTCTCTTTTCTCATAGCCTGCCAACGCGATGACTGAAGGTTCTAGAATGTGGACACAGGGTTTTGCTTTGTTTTGTTTTCGATTGGATCAGGAACGTGTGTTGGAATCACTGCTCCCAGTGGGTGGCGCTGTTCTGGGAATCTGAAGAATTCTTTCAGAAGTGGGGCCAGCCTGATAGAAAGAAGTCATAACGGGAAGGCCTCTTGGGAGGTGTACTCAGTTCTGCCTCCAGCCTGTATTCTCAGCTTCCTGGTCAGTCACAGTGTGAGGAGGAAAAACTACACAACCTGGCCATCGCAGAGCCTGTCAGTTGGCCTCTTCCCTGAAACCATGACTCAAAGTCAGCCTCTCTCTCTCTCTCTCTCTCTCTCTCTCTCTCTCTCTCTCTCTCTCTCTCTCTCCTGCTTGTGTCTCCTTTCTGTCACCACACAGGCACGCATGTGACTTAGATAACAAAGGGCCGCCACAGGGCATTGCTTGACTAAAATAATCGAAGAAGGGAAACCGAGGAAAAAGATGCAAGTTCACAGAAACGGGAGACAGAAGTGTCTTTAATTGTATACCCCTGGAATCCAAATTCATTCTTCTCCCTCCTTTGGCTTTAATGCATTCCCCTCCCCCACACACACACTTTAAATATTTATATATTTTAGTTAACTTACAAAATAAAAGGTTTCTTTTTAGCATTTAATATATCCTGTTAGTGATCACACCCTCTTTCCACTCCCACCCCATCCCCCACCCCTGTCCCTCCACCTGGTCGTGCTGTACCCTTTACCCCCAGTCTTCCAGATCCATTTTAGCATCTCTTGTCTTGATTTACTTCCCTCCATTCTTAAGACATCTGTTCTCCCCTTCTAACAGCCCCTTGCCAGTTTCTTTGCTTTCGTTCACGTTCACTCACAGCTAGGTCCCCTTATTGAACAATTAGAAACTGACAGTCGAACATCAGAGAGAGTTTCGTCCACGTGTCCCTCTGAGCCTAGGTCTCCTTATTTCCTGAAGATTTGATGATTTCATTTTTCTTTACCACTGAAGACAAAGCACAACAAAACCCTTTGAGAGCTTTAAGGGTGTGTTCTCTGGTTAGAGAAGACAGCTCACTGGATAGTGCTTGCCATGTAAGAATGGAAACCTGAATCTGCATCCCAGAACCCAACCTGAGTCTGAGTCCCTTAGAGGTCACGTGGTTCTAGGCGTGGTAGCACACATCTATCATCCCAGTGTCCTGCCATCAATGTGTAGGGTGGAGACAGAATACCCCAAAGCTTGTAGGCCTGCTGGCCTATCATATAAAGCAACTAACAACAAAAGACCCTCCAGAATTGATGTGTAAGGTGAGGACTGACCTTAGGCTGTCCTCTGACCTCCACACATGCACTGTGGCATATCCCCTCCCCCAACACACAGGGTTTTTTTGTTTTGTTTTGTTTTTAAAGGTTGGGTTCTCTAAGAAGGAAGCCCTAGCAAACCTTTTGGGACAAGTCACTTATCTGGATTACCAGAGGTTAAACTCCTAATAATTTTCCCAACCTCACTCTGAAGAATATTGCTACTCTTTAAGAAAAAAAAAAGTTTACAAAGAGCAAACAAGGAGTTTTATGCAAGTTAACTTGCTTTCACCTAAAAAATCTGAAGATTGTTGATCAAACGCAAGCCCCGTAGTCATATTTCCTTCAAACAACTGATTTCAGCTCCTTATTTATTCTGTAGCTGATCAAAACATAGTGCCCTCATTTTCAAGTTATGCTTGTCAGCCCCAGGAGATCAGTGGAAATTTGAATTCCACAGATGAATCAACAAGCCAGCATCTCACTGCAGATGCATCCCTTCCTGCTGGCACGGACCAAGAAGCCCTCTGTGCAAGACCTCCCTTCTTCACCCTCTAGTTTGAAGCAATGGAAGAGCCTGGGATATATTGGAGATGATTTTTCCCTAACTCCAAGAACATGTCAGTAATAATTTTCCCTAGAAAATGCTATCACAAGAAATTGTTTATGATTACTATACCATAGGAAGCTAGGTTTAAAAAAATATTTTTTTTCAAGCTACCCTCATGTTTGTGAGTGGAAGACCAGCAATATGATACACAAATCAAGGAAAAGAAAAGCCATCTACTCTTCCCTATGCTCGGAGGAATTACTATTTTGGAAATATACTTACTAAAACAGGAGGGGGAAATCAGATATGCAGAAGCACCGCTGTAGGAGATTTTTTAAAACACAATTTTATACGTTACAGCAGGCCATTTTATACTTTGCACAATTTCGGTTACATTTGAGAAGATGCCACGGTCCAGAAATCTGTGAAATATCCAGAAGCAAGCAGGTTTGTAGGATTTAACTGACTTGAGACCCAGCGCTCAGCCTCGTGTTCCGTATCTTGCCCATCATGCCCACTGCATTGGTGAGATTCCGTTGCTGTGATTAACCATCATGGCAGGCATGGCGGCAGGAGTTGGCAGCTGAAAGATCGCATCTTTAACCATAAAAAAAGGCAGCAGAGAGTGACCTGGACCTGAAGCAGGGTTTTAAACTCGTATAGACCACGCCCTTGTGATGAAATTGCTCTGTGGGTACTGTGCCTCCATATAACCTCCCCAAACAGCCTCACCAACTGGAAATCAAGAGTTTAATGCCTAAGCCTGCAGGTGACAGCTTCTGTTCAAACCACCATAATGCTCCCTGTGTATAGCACCCACTCCTGATACACGGAGCAGAGGGACAGCCACAGCATCTCAGTGCTTAGGCTCAGACAAAGCACCTAAGTATTAAAGTCACTGTTCAGATACTGCAAACATAGGCTATGATGTCCTTCCTCTCAGGGAAAAAGTGAAAGGTCTTGAGTTAATAATGAAGGGGGAAGAAAAAAATATGCTGAAGTTGTTAAGATTTACAGTAAGAATGAATCATCTTTTTTTTTTCTGTGAAATGATGTAGAAAGAGAAAGAAATTCATTAGCCATGGGGGTCACAGCCCTAATGGCAGAAGTTATGGTCGCAGCTGCTGAGAAAGGCTCAGTGGAGGTACTAATAGGATTAAACGGTAAGTTCCTTATTGCACATGGAGTCAGGCTTCCACCGGTGTCTGAGAATGTCCACCCCACCGATAAAAAAGCAAGCAAAAAAAGACCTTATGCCTACAGTCCAGGGCAATCCATCTAAAACCAATAAGAATTAGTATCGAGATAACAGGAAAGCCTGATAAAAATAAAGCATCCCATTCATTTGTCAGTACAAGTAAAAACATCATGACAGGAAGAAACGGCACAGAGCATTGCATCCCAAAATGACAGCATCGTCATTCCAATCCCAGGAGCAGAGATGAGGTAAAGCCTGAATCAGGAAGCTTAATCAAATCCAGAGTATACAACATGGAATCCTTTGCTCCTCACTGACCATCAGAGTAACTGATCGTCATTCTCTCTGAGCATCAGAGTAACAAGCTGACATGACTAGCTGACAGGTTCTAAATACCATCATGGCTTCATGAAACAGTCAGATTTGGATTTTGCTGGGGCACATGGCCCTCATTTGAGTGACCTCAGAGTTTAAATGCCACCTCCCTATTCCATTGAAGCTGTCTGTCCCCAGCTCTGCCTGGGTTCAGTACCAAGAGGGAAAGAGGAAGGCACAGGGCATTTTGCCTCATTTAATAATTCTTCCAAAGCAGCTTGAGGAAGAAAGAAGAGGGAAAGAGAAAAGCCTAGATAAGTCATGAATAAGCAAAGTGAAGCAACAAATGAGTAAAGAAACCAAAGATGTCAGAGAAACAATAGCCTCGTTAGCATCCTTGGATAAATTAAGCTGTTAATTTACAAAATGATAATAGTATGGAAAACACACACACACACACACACATACACACACAACGTGGGAGCTGGGAGACAGCTCAGCTGGTAAAACGCTTGCTGTGTGCTATGCATGAGGATCTGAGCTTGATGCCCAAAACAGGTAAGACATCCAGGCATGGTCATATGGACTTGTAATCCCAATGGTAGAGAAGCAGAGTCCAGTGAATCCCTGCTCAACCAGTCTGGCTGAATCCAGCAGGTCCAGGCCAGTGAGAGAGATGGGATCAACAGAGAAGAGAGGTGATATCTGAAGTTGACATCTGGCCTTTACATAAACATGCATACTCAAGTATGAACACCATTATACACATGTGCTCTTGGGCACGTATATGGCCATATACATGCAGGCAAAAGAGAAGTAGAAAAAAAAAAGACAGGGAAACAAGTAAGATCTGGTCATAGGAAAACAACTTTAAAGACAGAATTTTGGAATGACTGAAAGGTAAAATTGTCCTTATACTCAGGAAAGGGGGAATGAAAAGAGAATGAGATGAGAAATAATTGAAATAAACTGGTCAACTCGGGAGGCAAAAACAGTGCGAGAATTATGAATAAAAATGAAGAAAACAAAATGGAAAAGGTTGGAAAAGAAACACAAGCCATATTTCTTGGAGGTCAAGAGAAACATGAGTCTTGAGAAGGACAGACCCACTGAGAACCCCCAAGACCCGTGCTGCGCACAAGGACACAGTCTTGTCAGTCTGCACAAAATGGGCAGGTCCCATTGGCAGATGTTGGGTTACAGAAATAGGGATTAAACTAGTATCTGTTGTCTTATCGAGAACCTCATTAGAACCTGAACTCTGGTGCCCTGAAACAAAACAAAACAAAACACTATATTTAACATGAGATTCTTTGTCCAGGCAACCACCTTTCTATGTTGGCAGAGGACTTGAAGAGACATTCTTCGAAAGAATTAAAATCAGATTATCCTCTGGATTCATAGACAGCAGCCGTCTCAGAAACAGAAAAAAGCCACCAACAGTGCAAGGTCCTTCTTACATTGTCTCCCAGGATAGGGAGAGAGGAGAGAAACTTGCATTTTACAGGTAAGATATCAGATGTATCCCCCTCCAAGGGACAGAAGAAATCAAGAAAAATGCATTAACCTTCTGTGTATCATCTAAAAAAAAAAATTAAAAGGCAGACTTCTGTTCTAGCTCCCTGAAGTATAGGGTACTTAGCCAGGAAGGTCCCTATCTCTATACCTTGCCTTGTATCTGAACAGACAGGATCACTGGACATCCCATGCAGGCTGTGACATCAACCATGGACAGAGACAAAAACAAACAAGTCAAGATGGATCTGGAAAAAAAAAACCATGATGAAAACAGAGGGAGAGGTAGGGCGAACACTAAAATGGTATCCTTGGGGTGTGAGGAAACACAAATCCATCAAATAAATCATTAAGTTATAAAATTAATACTCAACGGAAAAAAAGGAGTTCTAGATCTTAAAATACGGCATGTAATTAGAAAACATGGCCAACGAAATGATGGAAAAGAGCCTTTAAAAAAAAATCTCCCAGAAGGTGGAACAAAAGAAAGAAGTGGCTAACGTGAAGAATACAAAATTAGATCAGTGCAGAATGTTTCAAGCTCCAAAACTTAGAAATTCAAGAGAGAGAGGACAGGGGATAAAAAAGGAGATATAGTTAAAAACTTCTTGTATGTGTTTGTCTTAAGAAGTATGGTGGGGGGGGGGGAGATGGCTCGTTGGGCAGAGCACTTGTCTTATAAGAACAAGGACCAGAGTTTAGATCCTCAGGATTCATATACAGGGCAGATAGGTTCGCACATGTCTGCAATCCCTATGTTCCTATTGCAGTGTCGGATGCAGAGACAGAAAGATCACTGGAGGCATGTGGGCCAGCTGCAAGGTGGGATGCAGGGACAGAAAGATCACTGGAAGCATGTGGGTCAGCTGCAAGGTGGGATGCAGGGACAGATCACTGGAAGCATGTGGGTCAGCTGCAAGGTGGGATGCAGGGACAGAAAGATCACTGGAAGCATGTGGGTCAGCTGCAAGATGGGATGCAGGGACAGAAAGATCACTGGAAGCATGTGGGTCAGCTGCAAGGTGGGATGCAGGGACAGGAAGATCACTGGAAGCGTGTGGGTCAGCTAGTCTTCATTGGTAAACAGGAGACACTTTATTACAAACAAGACAGCAGACAAAGAGAACACCAGTGATTGTCCTCCGGTCATCACAGGCACACTGGGTAAGAACCATCCAGTACTCACACACACCTATGTGAGGGTGTTCATGTGCACGTGTGGGTGCTGCACACACACACCATTCATTAATGAATTGTCATGGTGCTAACTACATTGAATTACAAAACATTTTCACGCATGTATATGCTTTCAGAAGGTTTCGGAAAATCTTAACAGAGAAAACAATCTTAGCTATGCCTGGGCTAATACAATCTACATGCAACAGCCCAGGGATATGTGTTGTAACTTGTAACCCGCATCTTCAAGTCACCGCTGGAAGCCAGAGCATTCCCTCACACCTGTATGTTAATGTATTTCTAAACTAGAATTGCCATGTCTCCAAATCTCTCATGTAGAGGAGTGCAGGGAGATACCTTTGGATGCTATTTGTGTGTTAATAAGAGTGTACTGTGCAGAAACGATGCTTCTTGGATCAAAACCACAAATAAAAGGGAATGTAGACAGAAGTGGGATTTGGTGGATGCTGGAGAAAGGCAAGGAAAGTTTCTAGATGAAGGTCCAAGGAAAGCTCAGAAGGACAGCTACATGGGAGATGCAGAGAACCATAGGTCTGTTTAGAGTAGGAAGACCTCTGAGGCAGGGGATTGAAAATGGCTTACAGTTGCATTCGTAGTGCAGAAATGAAGCAATGAGCTGTTTGCAGACACTAAATGGAAAAGTAGAACCATGAGAACTCTCAAGAGGCAGTTGAGTTTTACGAGGAGTTTTGAATCCATGAGTCACTATGAGCAGTGTTTTGTGGGAGCATTGATCAATTCTGGGGCCGAGGACTTGAGCTATTGTTGAGTGAAAGTTCATTCCTTATGCCTCTCAGCTGGATCATGACTTAAGCACTTGCCACACCCTGGTACAGGACACATCTTGTTTGCTCACTCTGCCATCTGCTCCAAGTAGAAGCTACCACCATAGGTTTTCCTTCCATTCCTTGTGAAAATGCCGGTGTTTAGAATAGTAGCTGGAACTAATCAGATAAACGGCAGAGAGACATTCAATAAAGAACATAAAATTTATTCTGCATGGGACTTTCTATTGTTTAAGCAATTGGTGTTTAGTTATTATAGGCTAATTCTTTCTGGAATTATTGAAAAGCAATTGATGAACAACATTTGTAGATGTTTAAAATACACAATGTGGTGATTTGTTATACAGTAAAATCATTACTCCTGTCAAATTAATCAACACTCTTATCATCTCTCTCAGAACTACTCCAGTTTTGTGTGGTGGGAACATTTTAGGATCTACTTTCTCAGCAAATTTCAACTTAACAACACTGTATCTTTAGCTCAAGACACCAAACTATAAATCCTCCAAACTTACTCAATTTATATTCAAAGGCTTTTTGCACTTGACCTGTAGTTCCTTGTGTCCCCAACTCTTAGCCCCTGGCAACCACCACTCTGCCCTCTGCTTCTGTGGGTCCCAGTGTTTAGGTTCCACACTTATAAATGAGATAATTCAGTATATCTGTGCCTGGCTTATTCCACATTCAGTGACAGGATGCCCTTCTCCACCCAAATAGTGTTTTAATAGATTCAGCTTTATCTGCATATTGCAATTTTGTTGTTCGCTCATCTGTCCATAGATTTTTGGCTCATTTCTGACTTGGCTGTTCGGAATGATGGTGACTCTTAAATCTCTTGATTTACTTTCTTCTGGATACAGAGGTGGATTTGCCAGATCATACCATCATTCTATTTTACGTATGATGAAGAACTTCCTATAGACGCTGCAATATTTTCCATTCTTACATGGGGGAAAAAGACTTCCGTTTCTCCACTATGGCCCATGCTTGAGATCTCTTGCACAGCCATCGCAGGATAAGTGAGATGATAATACAAATGACTTTGATTTGCATTTCCTTCGTGATTGATGTTGGCACTTTTGCCATTCACTTGTTGGCTAGTTACATATTCCTTTAATAAATATCTAGTCATATCTTTTGCCCATTTTAACTGAAGATATAAATATATGAAGATATAAAGATATTCTCCAAAAAGAAGGTTATTTGTTTGAATTCCCTAAGTATTTTGGGTTCCACCCCTATAAGACACTATCTCTGTGTTGAAATGATTTCTTCCATTCCAGCGGGTGTTTTTTCATGTGATCATTGTCTTTGCTGTGCAGAAGTTTTTTGTCTCCCTCATTTATTTTTGGTTTTGTTACTTGTGGGCTTGGTGGTATGTGATTTAAAAAAATCATTGCCAAGACCAACATAAAGGAGCATTCTCCCTGGGATTTCTTTTAGAAGTTTTACCGTTTCAGGCTCCACATGTAGGTCTTTTGCTTATTTTCAGTTGAAGTTTTGTGCATAGAGTGAGATAAAAATCCAATTTCATTCTTCTCTGTATGGTTATCTGGTGTTCCCAGTGCCCTTTAAAGATACTGTCATTTTCTCCCTGTATGTTCTCAGCACCCTTGTGGAAGAAAGTTTGAACACATGGATATGACATTATCTCTTGACTATGTTTTTTCTATTATTCTATGTATCTGGTATTATGTCAGTACCAGTTTTATAAAATTATTTGTAATACAGTTTGCCACCAGGAAAGTTGATGCCTGCTTAGTTCCTCTGATAGATTTGATCTCTCATGACCCTGAATGGTTACTTATAGATTTAGGGTAATTTTTTTTTTTATTTCTATGAAAGTACTGATGACATTATAATAATGATCAATTGATATGATGATCACATGAGCCAGTATGAACATTTTAACAAGCATCATTCTTCAAGTCCATGAATACAAGATATAGTATGACTTACTTATAATTTCAAATTGTTTTATTAATGTTTTATAGTTTTCAGCATACAGACATTTCACAGAATTAGCCAAATCTATTTTTTCTTAAACAATTGCAAATGTTACCATGTTCTTTAACTCCTTCCAGGATAGTTTTGGAGGTGTAGCTAATTTTTGTATGTTGTTTTGTATCTTGCAACTTTATTAAATTAACCTGTTAATTGAAGGGATTTAGATGAAAAAACAAGTGTAAAGTTTTTTTTTAAATAAAAGACTGCCATGTGCAAACAAAGATGATTTAATTTTTCTTTGTAGTTTGAGTCCATTCCTTTTTCTTGCCTAGTTGCTTTGACTAGGGTTTGCATTACCACATTAAGTAGAAGCGGTAAGAATGCAAACCCTTGTCTTATTCCTGATCTTAAATGGGAAACTTGTAGCTTTCCTCTGTGGTATCTGACATTATCTGAGGGACAATAATGTATCGCTTCATTTTACTGATGTACACTCCCTTCTAAATCCGGTATGTGTTTTTTCACGATTAAAGGATTTTCGACTCTGTAAAATGCTTTTCTGTGTCTATTGGAATGATCAGGTGGCTTATATTCTTCATCCTCTTAATGTGGTACACCACATTTAATGATTTTCATATGCTGAAGCATCTCTTTATCCTAAGAGTAAATCCTATTTGATCGTAGTGTGTATGATCTTTCTAATATGCTGTTGAACTCACTTTGTTAGCATTTGACTGGGACTTTTGTACCATTTTTTTTTATCAAGGATTTGAGAGCCTAATTTCATTTCCTTACATTTCCTGATCTGGTTCTATTTGTGTGAAGCTGGCCTTATAAAATAAAATTGGGAAGCATTCCTCCCTCTTCAAATTCTTGACTGACTTTGAGAAAGATTGATACTAATTCTTCCTTAAATATTTGGTAGGATTTATTTATGAAACTATCTGCTTTTACTCTGGGGATGAAATTTCAATGTTGGAACATTCTTGCTCATCATGTTATTGGTCTGAGGTGATTTCTATTACCTCTTCACAGTCTGGTCTTGGCAGGTTGATTAAGTCTAGACTTTGTCCATTTCTCCTATGCCAACGTTTTGACTTAGAACTGTTCACTGTGTCTCCCATGAGCCTTTGTACAACTGTGTTATCAGATCCAATGTGTCTGCACTGATTTCAGACTGGTATGATCCTTCATTCTCCTTTCCTTAATTTAATATGTGTTTGTGAACTGTTCTGAACACTAAAATCATACTCTATATTTTCTGATTTCTTATTTGCATTTTTAGTCTCTCTTTCACTTATTTCTGCTCTAATAGATGTTACTTCTTTCCTCTGGTGAATCCAGGCTCCTCTGTTTCCCCTTCTCTACTGACTTGAGGTGTAATGTTCATTTAAAATCTGTCATTTGTGTCATGTGCTGGCACTTTTCACTGTAAACTTCCCTCTTGGAGCTGCTTGAGCTGTGTCCTGTCAGCCTTGCTAGTCATGTCTCTATTTGTACTTCTGCTAATATATATTCCACACCTCCTTTTTTATATACTCTATGGCCTGGTTGCTATAAAAGAAATGAGTTGTTTAATTCCGGTGTGTTTGCAAATGTTCAATTCTCTTCCCATTACTGATTTCTAGACTTGTATCATCATTGTGAGCAGGAAAGATACTTGTTTGACTTCAACCTTAACTGAATTTGCTAAGTCCTCTTCAGTGGCTCAGTACATCTACGTCAGGTTTTAATATGTGCACTATAAATTATTATATAAAATTGCGTTACTGTTTATTCCTATAGCACTTGTCTTTTATTTTGTTTCTGAAGGCAGATAAGAAATGTAAAACTATAATTTGCCATTCTTCAACTGCATTACTCTATGAGATGAAAGAAACCCACATACTTCCAAACCTCAAAGAACTCTATCGTGAGCTATGTCTTTTTAACCAATGTAAGTCCATGTCTAAATATCCGCAAAATGCCAAGCCAGCGCTGAAAACTGCAAAGTTCTATTATGAAGTCCTTTCATAAGTTATATCAAAGCACAGAAGCACTTAGGGATAGAAATGAATCACATCTTCTTATGACACTTTCACTTTCACGCTAAACAACATTTACTAAATGCATGGGCTTCTGGCTTCTGCTTTAAAGATTAAACTAGCAGAACAAACAAAGAAATTTTGATGAAAGCATCTTAGACTGATGTTGGGGATGGGGTAGAGATAAAGCCTAGACTGGCACAGATCTGCCCAGCTAACCAGTGTGACAAGAAGCCAGCTTCCATGTTTCTTGAGGAAGGCAATTTTTGTTGTTGTTGTTGTTGTTGTAATGTTCTATCACAAACTATCCCCAAAAAATTGTGAACAGAAAGACAAGGTCTGAATACACACATAATTGGGGTACATGTTTGGTTATGAATGTGAGATTGTTTGACTTACATGATTTTTACCTTAGTATCTCAGTAATTAGTTAGGGACAGTCCTGACTGTGATGAGCTTGCCCTACTTGATCTTAGATTTCCTAGGAGACACATTAATTAAAGCGAATCTCCTTCCTCAGGAACTGAAACTTTGCAGAGACTAAGTTTGTCTCCCCCCCACCATCATCCTGTCACAGATTCAGCACTGGTACTTTCCTTTTGAGAGTGACAGCAAAATGAATGAATAAATAAATAAATAAATAAATAAATAAATAAGAGGCATAAATAGCATCGCCACTGGCAATGCTGTCTGAGAACTTCTAGAATGCTCCAAATAGTAGATAAATGACTGTGGTGGTTTGAACATGCTTGGCCTAGCATTATTAGGAGGTGTGGCCTTGTTGTAGGAAATGTTTCGCCGTGTAGGCAGGCTTTAAGGGTTCTTACACTCAAGCTCTGCCCAGTGTAGAAGAGATCCTCATCCTGGCTCCCCTCAAATCAAGATGTAGAACTCTCTCCCAGCACCATGTCTGTCTGCCTGCTGCCATGCTTCCTGCCGTGATGATAATGGACTGAATGTCTGGAACTGTAAGCCAGCCCCAAATGGATGTTGTCCTTTATAAGAGTTACCTTGGTCATGGTGTCTGTTCACGGCAATGAAATCCCAACTAAGACACTGACAAATCATCAATGGCTCAGAAGCATTATGATCTATAACCACAGGGAGTTACATCACCAAACAAAAACTTTCTAAATGCAAATGCACAAGACCCCATGCAAAAGATTGCACTACGCACCCCTGGATAAACAGAAGGATTGAAGATTCATATTTACTCAGAGCTATTCGAAATAAGGTGTTTTGGGTTAGCTTCTTCTCCACTTCCTCCTTGTTTGCACCTTACCATCAATGATCTCCTGAAAATGCACACACATGCGTGAGATGTTAGGAGTAGACCAACAGGGAGAAGGAAGCTAATTAGGAAGGACATGACATTAACCTAGGCTTGACTCCTGTTTCCTTTGAGTTCTCAGTGATTTCTTAAGCAGTTTCTAACCATGCCTCCTCATCTTTAAAATGTAAATGGTATTAGACGTTTGAGCCAATAAGGCAACACACAGAATGTTTCTTAAAACATCCTATTCTACTGTAGCTGATCATAACAACCAGCTGTGACCTAGTGCCTTTGGCCACTCAGTATGTTTTTAAGGTTAAGGATGCTTATAGAGATGAAGAACTTTAATTCAGCAAGCGAAATGGAAAATTTTAATTTCACAGATAATTTTCACAAAATTCCTAGCTAAAGCCTAAAATCATCTCAATTTTGCCCACCCCTCAATCTCGTCTAATAAGTTCACAGCAGGACTGAGGCTGAACAGTATTAGTCATTTTCCGAGTTTGCTTTCTGTTCCTGTAATCAATGACATGGCCAAAATCAACTTGGGAAGGGAAGGGTTTATTTTGACTTATACTTGCACACAGAAGTCCAGGGAAGTTAGAGCAGGAACTCAGGGCAGGAAGCCAGAGGCAGGAACTGAAACAGAACTAGAGAAGGATGCAGCTTATGGGCTTGTTCTCTTATGGGCTTGTTCTCCTTGGTTTGCTCAGCTACCTTTCTTATACCACCTACACACAAGGCCCTCTCCCACATCGTCATTAATATAAAAAATGAATCATGGACTTGCTTATAGGCCAATCTAATGGAGGAAGATATTCCTCCTTTGATTCTTTCTCATTCTAATGACTGAAGCTTGGGTCAAATTGATAAATAAAATTAAAAAAAAAAACCTCAACTCAGGTATAATTTGGGTTAGTGAAATTAACTTATTAATCATATATATTGGGTTGATAACTACTTTGTTTTATACTAAAAGATATCCAGGAAGCAGAGAAAAGAGAAACAGAAGTAAAGAAAGAAGCCAGTCTTGTCTAAGCAGGAACCTGGGAAGCCAAATCAGAAATAATTATTAATCTCTGGCATCTGTCTCTCATTTCCTGAGAATGTATCTGATTATTAAGCACAGACCTTTTCAAGTCTGGAATAGATATTAGGGATGCTGGGTAGTTAAGGCTCAAGTAAGATGCATCAACATTTTTTTTAGAAGCTGTACACATCAAAAGTAAGCAAATTAAGGTTTCAGGGCCTTACCACCCACTTACCAAAAACAAGGCTTGTGTAGAAACAGTGAAGACTTCCACTATTCTCGCTAATTCTCTCCGAAGCCTCCATACTTGTCATTGATATTGGTTCACTGGAGTTCTGGAACCGCCAAGGAATGGCCCCTGGGAAGAGTCATGTGACAGGTCACTGGGGTTCAGACAAGAAGACAATGGTTCTGCCTTACACTCTATTTCTGTAGTGATTTATGAAACAACTCTTTAAATTTTCTTTCTTTATTTTCTTCTTTTCATAGAACAAAATTATACCTTGTCATAGACTTGCCTCAGAGAAAGCCACAGCAACTTTAGAGGAAGGTTTTGGACCCTCAGGAGAATAAAGACTGGCAAGTGATTGAGGGCAAGATGCTGGCTATTACTGTAGCCACATCCCCTAGAGACTGGGATATGCACATTAGTAGGCTCTGAGAAGAGGCACACATCCCTCACTAAGGCTCTACAGGAAAACCAGGGTCCTCTCACAAAGATAACACAAGACGGGCAGGTTGGGTTTGGAATTGGGGTATAAACTAACCCCAAGAACTTGCGTTGAAGGCCAACTTCACAGTGGGGGCACTATTCAGAAGTGGAACTTTTGAGAATGATTCCACACTACTCAACTACGCCTTCTCTATCGTGACGCTCTGCCTACAGCCGGACCACAGTAGCGGGACTATGTCACCGAAGATTAGAACCTGTAAGTCCGTGAACCAAAACGTATCTTTCCTCTCTTTAAGTTGTTCCCTTTTAGATATTTGCACAACACTGGGAATGCTAACACAGTCCCCCTTACCAAAATGATTGTGGGCTGAATTCAACTGGTTAAGAAAACAAGAGTCTGAGGTGGGAGGCAAGATAACTGGTATGGTTTTAAGTGAGAGCTGGTGCAAGCTACTCTTTGCCTAGCTTGTTCAGAAACTGGGAGATGGTGACTCAGGGAAGGCCTTGATAAGACTTAAGGGGCTTACTGTTCTATCCCCACCAACTTTCTCACCCCTGCTGGCTGATATCCATCCTTGTGTTGAGCTCCCCCTGCAAATATGTCTTTTGGCTCCAAGTCAAATTCATGCTGATGCCTAGAAAGAGATATCGCTTGTCATAAAGCCATGCCAAGATTGTTTCCAACCCAAACATTTCTCTCTTCTAAATCCAGGCACCTGGATTTGGGGTGTTCTCAGACGAAACGTGACAAAGATGAGAGACACACAGGCTGCAGAGTTTCACATTAGACAGACATGGTGTTTCAGAAGCCTTTGTAAGGGATAGTAAATTCAACGTTTCTAAATGCCCTGGGCTCTGTTTATCTCTAAGGATCTTTGGGGGAAAGCATGAGGTCTATAAATCCGTGTTTCTGCTTCCTTAGCTGGGGATCCGGGGACATGTTAACTATCCCCTTGGAAGCCTGCCACAAAATAGCCCTTCCTTGGCTTTAACTTGTGCAACCTGGGGAGATTCTAGGAATACAGTACAGCAACAATTGTGCTAGGAAGTACCTTAAAATACGTTTTCTATTAAAGAGACATGCTTATTTCTTCGTTATGAGGTTGGTGATTGCTTCGCTTAGAGAATTTTCTAGAGATGTCTTTGAGAAAAAAAAAGGTAGCTGAATGGAAAATGAGTATAATAATTAATTTTTAATTGGGCCTTCTAAAAGAATTTAGTGACTCTTTCAAAGGGAAATTTGGTGAGTTTGGTACGTCACAATATATAAGCCCCATTGTGGGGTTTTTTTTTTTTAGAACTGATAAGAAACAGAAAATTGGGAACAGAAATGAATGGTTATTTCTCAGCCTCTGATAAAGTTAATAGCTGCTACCTTAAGAATCTGTTTCTCGTTAAGAATCCAGCACTAATCTCCTTCAATGTATTTATTAACAACCTGGAAGTGTAAAAGTTGCTGATATAAAATAATTACACAGTTCACCACAGGTGGGAGGGATTGTGAAGGGGACAGAAGTGAGTCGCTAAGAAGACTAAGAAGAGAGGTACAGCTTAGTTGAGGGAATGTGGTATCGTGCTAAGAACCCTTTCCAATCATCTTCCCCAAATCCTTTAAAATGAATGAGAGATGACAGGTTAGACATGTTGGAAAGGCACAGCCCATCTTGATTCTAAGGGCCAAGTTCTGTTTTTAGCTGGGTCAGTTTCAACCAGACACAGCAGAATTCAGAATTAGCCTGAAAAGAGTGTCCCAAGTAATAACGTGGAAGAAAAGAAAGCTTAGACTTGCTGTTCTGGAAAGGGATAGAGGCAGATACTAAGCTGAGCATAATGCATTTGGCCCTGAGAAGTGGGGTGAAAATTGAAAACAATTGCCGTAGACTACGTGTTCCTTAAATGGTTCTTCGTGAGTGTAGCTTTTCAAAAGTACTGGATTGTGCCTAAAAAAATGAGTGCTCTGTTCCATGATGCTTTCCTGCTAACAATCAGTCATCCACAGAAGGGAGAAAGGCTTGAATGCTCACTGATGCAAAATGTCTCATGCTGTCATCATTCACGGTACTTCCTAGAAGGATCATATCCAAGTTCTTTGCTCTCCCTCAGCCTAGTAATATTTAGTTCCCATAATATTGATTTTTTTTAACCGTCTGGCTCTACAACTAACAGCACTAGGTATTGTTTTCTGTTTTAGAAAAGAGATAGATAAAAAGTAAAACTTCACATACATAAGTAGATCTATTCACTTCCAGCAGCTTGCACAGACCCGATATCCTCGCTGAGGTTTGGAAGACCACATGTTCAAGGCCCACCTAAACGTGGAGTCAGTTCTAAACCAGGCTGAGCAACTTAGTGATACTCTTTCTAAAGTAAAACATTAGAAGAGGGCTGGAGATACAGCTCAGGGGTGGCTCACCTGTGTATTTGGTAAGACCCTGGGTTCAGTCTTTGGTAGTCAACCAGGAACAGAGAGAAAACCATGTTTCTCTGTAGTATACATCTTCATACAAATGTGTGTGTGTGTGTGCATAACATACTTATACTTATGCTTAAGTGACTTACTTCCAAATTCAGAAATTAGCTCAAATAGTGGGTTATTTGTGAGATCACATATAATCACATGTTTTTCTATAGGTTATACCCAAAGACAATAGCATGCATTGCTGACAGAAGTGTCAAAAATAACATTTAAATGAGCTGTGCCACACCAGAAACATGGTTTTATTTTACACACACACACACACACACATATATATATATATATATATACATACATACATATACATATATATATATATATATAATTTTTAAATGTTAAGACTAATATAGTACACTATCCCACCCTTCTCTTTTTTTAACTCCCAGTCCTCCCATAGACTTCCCCTTGGTCCCTTTAAAATCTATGGCTTCTTTTTTTTATTAATTGTTACATGTAAATAAGTGCACACACATATTCCCAAATACATCAATACAACCTACTCAATCTATATGTTGCTTATACATATATATTTTCAGAAATGACCACTGAGTATTTGATACCCAAATGGTGTACTCTTTCCTGGAGAAAATTTCTCCCCCTTTCAGAATTTTTAGTTGACTATAGTTTTTTTCCCTGGGTTTCAGGCCTCCAGAGATTTCCCCTGTCCATGTAAGTGTGTCTTTTATTGAGCAGGGGTTAGGTTCAAATGGAGAGTCGTTGGTTGCTGTCATGGTCTGTGTGCCACTACTCTATCCTTTTAGGGTTATTATGCCCTGCTGATCATTGTTGAGACAGAAATATATGACAGAAATATAACTTTCGATTTTACAAATATTCTGTATGTCCCAGGACACTGTATTTCTTTGCTTTTATTTAAGAAAAAGATGTTCACTTGGGGACATTAATTCTGAACTAGAATAGTTTGGTTTTTTTTAGAAAATGTTTAGTTAAGTTTCAAAACAAGAGCTTGGAGGACATCAAATTTTAATTACAAAACAATGACCATTCTCATTATCTTAAAAATCAAGCTCCTCAAAATTTTCTCTGAAACCCCACACCAGGAAGCTGATTTCTTAATTTTCTAATGGATCTTTCATTCTCTCTAGTATTGGTCACTGAAACTGTGGGAGAGAAGCTAAAGGACTACAGTGGCGAATCCTGACTGCCAACCTGACTGGACTGACAATCACCGATTGTAAAGCATGCTCCCGTGTGTATCTATGAGGACATTTTCAAAGATGATTTTAATACTCAGCAGCACTATTTCCTAGGCTGGGAGCTTAGCTGGATTAGAAGGGATATTATTAGACTGGAGAATATTCAGCAGCATAGCAGCAATCTTCATGTGTTCCTCGATTACCACAGTGGTGTGAACTGCTCTGCTGAGCGGCAGTCTCGACAACACTGTCTCAACTTTGCCAGAAGCAGCTTCATGCAGAAATTAATTATTTGTCCCACAATTTCAAGTCATGGCTCATCATTACAAGCAGATCATGGCAGCAAAAACTTGAAGCAACTTGTCATATCACACCCATAGTCAAGAGCATAGCCATTGATTAACACATGCATGCTAGAGCTCATCTGTCTCTCTCTCCACTCTTACAGAGTTCAGGACCCTTTTGTAGGGAATGATGTTGCCCACAGTGGTGAGGTCTTCCTACTTCAATTAAGGGAGTTCAAGGTAATTCTTAACAGGCCATGCTCATAGGTCGACTTCATCTAGACAACCCTTCATTTAGACTCCCATCCCAAGTGATTCTTGATTGTGTCACCTTGGAAATGAAAATATACCATCAAACACATTGTTCAGAAATCTACGCAGCAGTGAATGTAAAGAAATACTTCTTCCTTCAGTGTTTCCGTATCAGTCATGTAAAGACTGGATAGCACAAGTGGAAATCCTGGCTCCAAGAATATGAGTCAACTTCGTGAAGAAGTGTGCTCAGAGTGCAGTGCTTTTTCCAGACCATTGTTAAGACTGAAAAAATGCAAGAAATAGCAAAGGGACCATTTGGATAAAATATTTAGTTTCAGAAAGAAAGGACATTACCTGAGAAAGAGGGAGAGAGGGGGGAGGAGAAGGAGCAAGAGTTAAATTTTAGACTAATATATTATCTCCTTCTTCCTGCTCCTCACTCCAAATCCTCCCAGATACTCTTACTTGGTCTCTTTCAAATTCATGGGCTATTTTTCATTAATCATTGTTGTATGTATATATGTGCACACACACACACATACATACACACACACTCACCTTTCTAAATGCATAAATATAACCTGCTCAGTCTGTATAATGTTTCTTGCACATATATGTTTGCAGAGATGGCCAGAGTATTTGGTAACCAATTGGTGCACTTTGGATGTCTTGGGATGTTGTTTCTTCAATCTTCAACAATGATAGCAGTACCCTGTATTAGTTACTAACCAAGGCAACTTATAGAGAAAATATGGAGGAGAGAGAGGGAGACAAGGGTTAGAGAGAGAGAGAGAGAGAGAGAGAGAGAGAGAGAGAGAGAGAGAGAGAGAAGAGAGAAGAACATGGTCAGTGGTTCCCTTAGACACAAGTCCCTAGCAAACTGCCTTTCTTTTCCTTAGTGAAGTGAAAATAAGGCTGAAATAAACCACTTGGTTGGGACACAATTGTTGGCAGGTGAAAAGGAGAGGAAATACAGGCACAAGTTGAAAGCATTAACTACCGAGTGTATCAAACGGAGAGAGCACAGCGAGTCTCAACCCATCAGGCTAATGAGCAAACCTCAGGAATTTCGTATGGCTCCTTGGCCCCATGGAGACCCTGATGATCTTCTCAACGTGTCTAGGTGGGATCACCTGCCACCATTCATGCACGAGAAATGCCATCAGAAATATCAGGAGCACCCGCATGCATCCCTCCGTCACAAGCACCTTCCCCCAACATGAGGGTCAGCTGTCAGCATTAGATAGTGATATCCCCAAGTTGAGGTTTTAAAAAAGGTGGTTCAGGAAAGATGGAAGGTGGTCAAGATGGTTGGGGGAAATGTGTAATTTATACTAGATACGTGTATTAGTGTCAAATGCTATCCAGAAAGAAAGGAGATAAAAAAGGGACATGCAGATAGGAGAAACAGAAGGTTCACTGTGGTGTGGGCCTTTGGTAAGACAAAACAAAAGGTGCCTTCTTCAATAGAAGCTTCTGAAAGGAAAGAGTCTTATAATTCTTCTACCCTGTGCTGTCAGCCCTTGGCATATTTCAGCCTGAGATACATTAACAAATAAGGAGAGGCATCCCCCAGGGCCTCTAATAACATCGACTTCATGCATCATCTCCTCGGAGGAATAGTACATGATGTGTTTCTTATTCCTGGTGTGTCCTGGCTCAGAAATAATGGCTGTGCTCACCTGCTTACTCCTGTGTGTTTTACAACTCACCTAAGCTTTGTTTGCCTTTCCCGTGCTCTTCGTGAGCATGCCACAGGACATGGGCCAACATAAAAGGGAAACAGATACAAGACGCAAGATGTGTCTGGGTCTGTGGTGTGGCAGGGAAGGTCTTTCAAATCTTTTATGGATGCAAGTGGAGGAGGAGTCTAAAGTAAATAAATGTCTGTGCAGCAGACACTGAAGTGAGCATAAATAAGCAAAACCATCGGGGATCCCCGAGTTCCATCAGAGCAATTTGTCCTAGGCATATATCTGGCCCCTGGATACCTCTTCTTGCCAGAGTCAGTCAGAGGCTATCTGTGTTTCCATGACTGGCCACACAGAACACACAGGTTTCTTGTCTTTCTGGCCCCATGGTGACACAGATGCCTTTCTGAAGCCTGTGCCCAGAGTTAACAGGACAGCTTCATATCCCAAATTCTTCATTCTCTACTTTTTATCAGGTCCCGGTGCTAGAATCCTGACAAGCCCAAACTATGCCTATGCTAGAAAGAAAACAGAGGAATTGATCTTCCTACGTAATCTCAAGAACTGTCATCCCTTAGCCTCCAGCCTCCATGATCACAGAAGTCCCCACCAAGCACTCAGAGACTTCTGGGCAGTGGGAAAGCCCTTGCGGACTCTAAAGGACCCATAGCTCTATTCATCCAGTGCCTCACCTCACAAAATGGCAAAACTGGATTCAAGAGACACAAGCTTCACTGCCAGGCCAGGAGTCCCTGTCTTGACGAGAGAAATGACTATGATAAACTGTTGGATGAAAGACAAGAGTATGGGACTGTGCCTCCATTCTGTGATCACCACGTAAGAGTGTATTTATTTGATAGACAAACAGTGAACCTGAAGAAATGAAGAAAGCCACTCATTGCAAGTGTGAAGCCCAGGCCAAGTTTTTTCCTTCATCTCAATTTTCATTAGCATATTATAATGTTATTTGTATGGCATGGAGAAGAAATGATGTGTCCAGTCACACTGAGATGAACAGTGGAGTTGGTCCAGTTCTGAACAGTATTTGAGACTTCATTTCCTCTGACCAGAGACGCACGGACAAAAGCATTACTTAACTCAACTCAACTCAAGACTCTGCCTACAGATAGAGCTAAATTTGACCCCTCTCATCTCTCCAAACCTTACGAAGTCCAGACTGTCTCTTACCTGATGCCCATATTTGTACAAGAACAGAAGCATTTGTCTTCTGCAGTCTTTCAGCACACCCAGACACATGCCAAACCTTTGGTCAGTGAGTGTGTGGGTATGGAGCCGGGAGCTCATCCCTTATTAATTGCCTGGGCTTATTTAATATTAAATTAAGTCTCATGCTGGCAATTTTAAATCAGCTCAAGAAGTCCTTGAATCACTCACCATGGGCTCAGAAGGGGACCAGGTATTGCAGGAGACTCAAATGCAGTCAAACGAAAATAGTCCCTTCCCTTGCCTATGCCTATCCACTGTGGAGGACAAGGGAAGGCTGTAGACTTAGATAACCCGAAGATGAAGATGAGCTGCGTTGTCAAGGGATACATTCTTCCCACAGGATGCCTGTGTACCTGGCACACTTTGTAACTGGAGACCCACACTCTTTCTACGTCTACCCTCACTCAATGGGCACACACTGTAGGTATGGTGCACAAGGATCAGGCAGGTGGTGGAGTAGGTATTTATGTAAGACTGTTTCTTAAAAAAAAAACTAAGTAAGGCAAGAACTAAGTAATTGGATTGAGAGCGAATTTGTCTAAAGATGGGTGAGATGTACAGCAGCAATCAATCCCTAATTCTCTCCCCAAGGGCAATGCTCACGATGTCTCTCCATAGGAGGTAGTCTTTTGTCTCCCGGCCACACAGCATTTGCTGCCTATTGACTAATTATGGGTAGAAGGACCTATTGGAGGCTTATTTAGATGTTTATTTTGTTTTTATCATCACAAACTATCCTGTATATAGATCTGTATGACAAGAACTTCATGTGTCTGAAGAAAGAAATCGAAGAAGACCTCAAAAGACAGTAAGACCTCCCATGCTTGTGGATTGGCAGGAATAATATAGGAAAAATGGTCATCTTGCCAAAAGCAAATCTACCATCAATGCAATCGCCATCAAAATTTCACCTCAAATCTTCATAGAGTTAGAAGGAGAAATTATCAAATTCATCTGGAATAACAAAAAAATCCAGGATAGCTAAAACTATTCTCAACTGAAAAAGAACTTTTGGAGCAATCAGCATACCAGACCTCAAGCTGTACTATAGAGCAAAAGTGATAAAAAACTACATGGTATTGGTATAGTGACAGGCAGATAGATCAATGGAAAAGAATTGAAGACCCAGAAATGAACCTACATACCTGTGGTCACTTAGTCTTTGACAAAGGAGCTAAAACTGTCCAGTGGAAAAAAAGATAGCTTTTTCAACAAATGGTGCTGGTTCAATTGTTGGTTAGAATGCAAATTGATCCGTTCTTATCTCCTTGGACAAATCTCAAGTGCAAGTGGACCAAGGACCTCCACATAAAACCAGACACACTGAAACTAATAGAAAAGAAAGTGGGGAAGAGCCTCTAGCACATGGGCACAGGGGAAGAAATGTGTTTGCTTTGTTAAGGAAACAATGATTTCAAATTTTTCTAGACTTAATGTGCATATAATCAAAATTACCACTTTCAGATTTGGGCCCTCTGCTCCTACTCTGGACTTGCATGCATCTTCTGCATTACACTGAAATAAAAAGACAAGAGTTTCATATGTTCTTCAGTTCTTTAATAACCTCTCTAGTTGGATCGTGAAGTCTAACAAAAGTTAGAGCTTGGCATGAAGAAGGAAAAGGTTGATGCCTTATGGGAAACCTCAGTGGGCAACAGTGTGGGGACCATTACCATGAGAACAGATTTTTAGGACCAGGCAACAGGAAGGATAAATGGAGGACACTCTCCCATCAGGGAAAGCCTGAGGGTTTAGGACAGGAATTGATGCTTCTTCTATAATTAGATTCCTTCTCTAAAAGTCAGTCCCAAAGAGGACTACGTTAAACACAGGGGAGAGTAGAAGCCCATGGAGAAAGAATAAACATTCCTTCACTTTCTTCAATGAGGCAATTTAGTCCCAGAAGCTTTTGTGTCCTTTGCAGTTGCATGCATAGCATCCAACTCAGCCATGGGAACAGGATACAACTGGAATGCCTCATTGGTAATATTAATCAGTATCATTACCCTGTGGCTGCTGTAAGGATTGCCCCTAAATTGGTAGCTAGGTGGTTTAAAACAATAGAGATGTGCTTTCTCTCAGTTCTGGCTGTTTGAAACTCAACTCAATAGCACTGGGCTAAAATCAAGGGATCAGCAGAACCATTTTTATTCTGGAGGCAGGAAGAGATGATCTTTTCCTTTCCCCTTCTTGCTCCTGTTGGAGTTCAGCATTCATTTGGCTTGTAGCTGTATCACTTCATCCCTCAAGACAAACTTCATCTCTTTCTCTGTTTGATCTTCACATAGCCTGTCCTCTATATATGTTGCTAACTCTCTAAGAACATTTATAATGTCATTTATGGCTCAACTGTTAATCTAGGAAAATATTTCCATACAAAGCCATCATATCTATTCTATATATTTTTTATCTATTCCATATCTATTTATATTCCAGATAAATCAACCATATTTACAAATTTATTCTTCTATTCATGTTCCTCCCATCTTTCCTTCACTCCTGCCCTTCCTCATTCTCCCACCCTTTCCTACACAAGAAATCACTCATGGAGTCCAGGAATTAGAACACAGATGTTTTAGAATGGCATTTTCAACCTATAGTAGAGTGTAAAAATAAACAGGAAAAAATAAACAATAAAAAAAAACAAAATGTTAAAGGGAGCTGATTTGGAGCCACTTCCTGGAAGCAAGGTAAAGGTCATCAGTGACTATAAAAATGTCAAGAGGAGACTTGACAGGGAAACTTGACCAGGCAGTTACAGATCTTGGAGGATGTGGCTCAGACAGTCCAGTGAGACACTCCAGGCAGAAGCCACACTCAGGTTGGCCAGAGTAGGAGAAGATGAGAAAGAAACAGAAGAGAGAAATTCTTTTTATAATGTAATGGTAGCTTGGCTTTCTTCTTCTTCAACCTCGGAACTTTTCAACTTCTTCCCCCACACCTATTGCCTTCAGTAAATCCAGAAGGTCTTTGTGTGTCCTCTACTCTGGGTTCCCTCTTCCTCAATCACAGCACCTGCCTGCCTCCTTCTCTTCTTTCTCTCAGTCTTGTTCCCCGGCTACACAAGGCTACCTTTACCTATCTCCTGATAAGGAGTCCTGAATACCCCGTATCTATCATGCAAGTCCCGTAGAAAGGAAGAGCTATGACACATCAGAAAGGAGGAAATTGCAAGAGTAAGAACCTTGTTTTGTTTTGTTTTGTTTTGTGAGACAGGGTTTCTCTGAATAGCCCTGGCTGTCCTGGAACTCTGTAGACCAGGCTAGCCTTGAACTCAGAAATTTGCCTGCCTCTGCCTCCCAAGTGCTGGGATCAAAGGCGTGTGCTACCACTGCCCAGCAGAAACCTTTATTTCTAATTTTTGTTGGAGGAATCAGGTTAAATGATAAATAGAAAGAAAATGCTTTCCAAGCTGTTTGGCACTACACCTGGATACACAGATGCAATTAAGTATGGAGAAAATGACATGCTAACTTAAAGGCAATAATTAGAATAATACTTGAAAAATCTTCACAAAAACTTGTTTTTTATTTTTTTTCTCACATGTGACTTGGAATCTTTTCTTACAGAAAATTAAAACTCAGTTGTATAACATATGTATCTCACCATGTAAAGCTAGAGGAGCCAAGTATGGTGTGACGTGCCTCTAATTAGGAGGCTGAGTCAGGAGGATCATGAGTTTAAGGCTGTCTGAGCTATATAATTAGATCATTTCTGAACAACTGCAAAAGCAATAAGAACAAAACAAGCAAAAGAAACGCAAGGGAAATATGATATGCAAATTTAATGGGGTATAGATTTAAAAAAAGGAAACATCCTTTTGGTACATAGAAAAAGAGCTTACAGAGAAATTCAAATATCTGAAGCCATTTTATTCATCCCAAATCTTTAACAGCCCAACTGTCCATCAGTCGGTGAGAGGACAAAACAAAGGATCATGGTACAGAGGTGTCATTGAATGCCTCAGAGATGCAGAAGAATAAACCATTGGAGGAACCCCCAAACACACCGTTGAGCAGGAGGGAAAACAGATCCACAAGCACATATCCTACATGCTCAAATTGATAGCGTTTGTATATGCATATAGGAAATTGGGGTAGATAAAGTGTTCTGTTTCTATTGGAAGACCCTGCTGTTAAGTTAGCAGTCCACCATGTCTAGATAAGTTTCTGAAATTGGTACAAAGTGGAGGACTCCCTTTCTCAGTGTAGCTTCCTCTTCTCCAATGATCTTATCTGTAGAGTATTGCTAAGCACGGGTGCCTGATCTTATCTGAAGGATGTCCCTCCACAGAGCTTTCTGCAAGTGCTGCATGATTCAGCACATAAGTTTCTCTCAACCTGCGATGGCTATTTCTGGTTGTCAACTTGACTACATTTGGAATGAACTATAATCCAGAAATGGAGGACACACCTATGATCCAGATTTTGAGGCTGGAAGACACAGGTTTCTGACCTGAATCTTGATATGGAGATCTTGAGGCATAGTGGCCCTGAAAAGCTTAGGCCCAGGCAAGGTAGTACACGACTTAAATCCCAGGGGACTGAGGCAAGCAGATCTCTGAGTTCAAGGTCATCTGGGACAAAGCAAGTTCCAGATCCAAGCATGGTGGCACACACCTTTAATCTGGGTCATACCTTCTTCTGGAGGCCTACATAAGGACATTGGAAGAAGGAAGATTCACTCTTCTTCCAACTCTTTTTCAACTGTTTGCACTTACTTGCCAGCACCTGTATTGGAAACTACTTCAACAGAAGACTAGCTTAAACAACTAGCCTCTGGGACTGAGCAACTAGACTGAACTACTAGATTTTTGGACTTCCCATTTATAGCTTCCTATTGTTGGGTTAGTTAGACTACAGACTGTAAGTCATTACAATAGATTTTCTTAATATATAGAAGCATTCTGTAAGCTCTGTGACTCAAGAGAACCCTGAGTAATACACAGCCCTTCCCTCTGTATGATAATTAGCTACAGTGTTATGACCAATCACCCTTTCCTGCTCATAATTCCAAAAGTCCTAATATACTATACCCTTAGAGCAATAAAGTTCAACTGACAGTAGAAGCTGTCTCCAAAGGTTCTTCCAACATACTCATGGTCCTCTGAACCCTGATCGATGCCTTTGCTCTCTCTGCCTTCATGGGCCAGTGGCCAATGCCCCCCAAGGATTAGGGAGACCCACATGTTCTTACTTGGTGTTGGCTACATGAGCCCAGGAATTTGTCAAAGCACCTCTGAAAATATATTTAAGATTAGTTTGTTTTATTATGTTCAAACTAAAATTTGATCCCCTAGATTTTTAAACGAATGCTCTACTTAAGGGGATAACTGCAGATATATCTTAGGAAAATGTTAGTGGTTTTCTTCTACTTGGAAAAGATTGGCTGCTTTGATTCAACCTGAAGGGATAGAACAAGTATTTTACCACCAGAGAGATGGGGGAACTGCTACCATAGGAGTCCTACACTGAGCTTGACCACATCCTCCACTCCCTGGACTGAGAGAGTTTTGTTGACCAAGGTCAGTTTTTACAAAAGTCACCTATAAACACACCCACAAAATAGGCAAAAAGGAGAATTCAAATGGCTGCTTTTATGAAAGGCCACTGGGCAATATTTGTTTTATAAATAGTTGGGCCATCAGACACCCTCATGCCAGTCGTTTTTGCCGACATGCCCAGCCCACGTTACTTCAATATCCTGCCATTGCACTGTGGCTGAGAAACACGGAACCAACAATGAGCAACACTAGTTTCCTGAAAAGCTGGACCTAACAATACAGCCAGCCAAGTCCTCAGAATAAATAAGATGTTAAGAAGTGAAAATCGGGGCTTAGGGAATGGCTCAGTCAGTAAACTGTTTGCAGTGCAACCATGATGACTTGAGTTTACATCCCCAGGACACACATGAAACAAGCCAGGTGTAGCAGTACATGCATATATTCCCAACACTAGGGACACAGAGATAAGGGGATCTCTAGGGCTTGCTGGCTAGCTGGTCCAGCTGATTTGGTAAGTTTCAAGTTCAGTGAGAGAGCACGTTTTAAAAACTAAGGTGGAAGTGGGCTGGGAAGTTGGCTCAGATGGTAAAGTGATATTACAGATGCATCATGACCCAAGTTGGGCAGATTTACAACCTTTCCTCTACAGAGGGAGGAGGTAATCGAAGCATGCTCAAGCTCACTTGCCCTCCAGTAAGCTCCAGATTCAGTGAATCTACCTCAGGAAATAGGGGTGTGGGGGTGAGCTACTGAGAAAAATCACTCAGTGACGACCTTTGATATTTGGCTTCCACACACATGCAAACACTTACGGAACTTACCTATACATACATGTATATGCACATAAACATGAGTGCCATATTATCTAGAGATATTTGAAGCCATCCAGAGGCACGATCATAAAAGCAGAGTGATCTGTCTTCATCTAAAGTTGGTTGTAAAACGTATCTTGATCAGAATCAACACAGGGGAGGAAGGGTTTATTTGGCTTAGAGTTCCAAAATACAGCCCCTTGTTTCAGAAAGCCAGCCACGTCAAGAATGTAATTAGCTAGTCACATCACAGATAAGAGCAAAGAGATTAAGTACCTTCTTGTTTGCTAGTTTACTTGAGCACATACTCAGCAAACTTTCTTCACTCCTACAAGACCCAGCCTAGGGAATGGCACCACCCACAGTGAGCTCAATCTTTCTACAACATTTCTGGATAATTCCATATGAAGCCTCTCTTTCCAGGGGATTCCAGGTTGGGCCAAGTCTACGGTGAAAACCATGCATCATAGAGAACATAGCAGTTTTCACAGACTGCTCTTCAATGTTGTACTGCATCGTAGTACAGGAGACACAGTTTTCCCATCTCGTTGGAGGTAGCTTGACCTTTAAAAGGGGCATGCCTTTTAGCTGAGGACAATTCCTAGCAATCTACTTTTAGTTCAGACTTTTCAGCAGCTGAGAAAATAAACCCCTTGGTTCTGAAATAGATATCGGTAAAGACATCTTATTAAACAGCTATTTCTATCAGTGCCAATTCGCTAACGTGTTAGTGCACATCCACACAGTGTATATAATGATGTTTTAGTCTGTCTTTCGCAGACTGAATATACCAAAAACTAAAAATAAATCCCTGGAATTATTCTTTTAAAAGCTTCGGCTTTTGTGTGGCTCCTGGGTTTCAGTCTACCCTATTTAATTGGCCTGGGAATACCGAAGTAAAGAAATCAGTACAAAGCCATGTGCAGACTGCTAGTTCCCTAGAGTGTCAGTCTTAGGCAAACAGAGAGTCCCTGGGGAAGGACACATCATCAACCCAGGCAGCAAGGAGGCCACATAGATGAGGCACCCAAACACATGAGCTCACAATGCAACATGCCATGGCAAAAAGAGCAGACAGAATCTCCTGAGAAATCCACATAGCCAAGTTACTAAGGGTAGGCAACCAAAGAAAGGTGTCCTAGTACACAAGACACTAACGGTGGGTTTCTAAATTAAAATTATGAGAAAGCCAACAGAAGCAGAGAGATGAACATATCTGAAAATGTCTTTTTAAATATTGGAAAGCAATGGGAAGAGGCTCTAACTTACAAATTTCTAGAGAATAGTAATGGGAAAGAATAAAAGCGAGGGGGATTATTATTTTTAATAGACAAGATGTAGAAGCAACCTAAGTGTCCATTGTGGATTAAAAAAAATGTACCAAAGACAGACAGACACACACACACACACACACACACACACACACATGGGGGGGGAGAGAGAGAGAGAGAGAGAGAGATAAATAAATGCATACATAAATAAAACTTTAAGTAGAGATTTTAGGAATTAGAACAAACAACTCAGCCATTAAGATCACTTGTTGATTTTGTAGAAGACCCAGGTTTGGTTCCTAGCACCCTCAGTGTGACTCAGAACTATCTTAATTCTATTTCCAGGAGATCCAATGATGCCTTCTTCGAGGTACCATAGGCTCCTGAACATGCATGTTGATTTTACACTCACAGAAGCCCACAGACATAGAAATAAAATAAATTTTAAAAATCAGATTTTTAAAAATTTCAGACAGAAAAGTAAATATGTCCAAGGTCTATCAAAGCAAAAGATCTTCAGAGAGCCAGAAGAAGAAGAAAATGAATCTACTTAAATTTAAAAAGTAATTAAAATAAAATACTTTTAATAGCAATGACAAAAAAAGAATATGGCAAATGATGTTCATTTTGCACAAAACCAACAGCTAAACTATATTTCAGAGACATGGATGCTGACTATAACTGACCACTGCATTTTCACTGAGATGTGCTTTGTCCCAGAGAAAGCCACGTCCATGTAGACATCGTGTATTCCTCACTAATCACTTTCTTGGGGTTGTGATAAAATACCTGGATAAAGATATTTAGAAAATAAAAGTTAGATTGCCTTGGAGTTTAATGGGATAAAGTAGGAGAGGCAACTCTTGACTATGGTGGCCGTGGCTCACATCGGGGCTAGTCAGAAAGTAGGGACATGAAAGGAAGGACGGACAAAGAATAAAATCCAGCCCTTCTCCCCACAATCCACGTCCTCCATCAGGTCACTAAAATACTAAAATTCTACAACACCATCAAACAGTGCCACAGGCTGGAAACCACATAGTTAAACACTTGAGCCATGGTGGTGGAGTAACATTTCACTCCCATATAGTTGTGAGTCCTAACAATATGTGGCACTGATCATAGCCATCCACAATAGCCCCAAATGTTATCTGCACATATATTCTTCATTGTGTGAACAGTTAAACTATCACTACCTGTGCCATAGAACACTACTTAGAAATATTACGTGCAACCAGATGAACATCTAGAGGAAAAATTCTCAGTAGGAGGTTTCCAGTTTGTTAAGGTTACATATGTCATAGTACAATTCAAACAATGTTACCGAAACATGAAAACCATAGAAACAACAAGAAAATCAGATTAGTGGCTAGTAATTAAAGTTTGTGGATGGATAGAGAAAGAGGTAATACGTTCATATAAGAAAGTCTGTGATAGAGTTAAGTATGTTTATCTGGTAGGGTTATATAAGGCTGAAGTGTTGAGGATTGGACTTTTGCTACATATTGTAATGCTAAATATTGCCCTCCCCACAAAGTCTGGTTGCCCCCAGGGATGAAGAGACCCTCATGTACACCAAGTGATAATATATAATCTTCCTCCTTAATTTAAAACTATTGCTGAAAATAATGAATAAAGATGGCTGGGCAGAAGAGAGGTACGCAGAGTTTCAGTTGCCAGGCCTGGGGTCTGAGGCAGGAAAATAGGAGCAAAAGGGAAAGAAGGTGGAGAGAGGAGATGCCATTGGGTAAGGGATCATGAGAACTGGCCATGGGGGCTGGACAGTTGGAGTAAGAGCAACCCAGGCAGAACATGGCAAGTCATAACTCAGGGTTATGGGCAGGGAAGTAGATATAACAGCATAGAGAGCAGATTCTTCCCAGCTCTGGTGCTTTAAAGGCTTATTATAAATATAAAGGTTTATGTCTTTTATCTGAAACCTGAGTGATCACGGTGGGATAAAAAACCCACAACTGAAATTAAACAAATACCGGAACACTGAGGGGCTGAGGGAAGAATGGGAGAAGAAGAGGAGGAGGAGAAGGAGGAAGAGGAAGGGGCGAAGGAAGGGGAGGGGAGGTGGAGGGGAGGAGAGGGAAGAGGAGGGGGAGGGGAGGAGGGGGAGGATAGAAAGGAGGAGGGGAAGAGGGGAGGAGGAGGAGAAGAGGGAGGGGGAGGGGGAGGAGGGGAAGGAGGAGGGGGAGGAGAAGGGGGAGGAGGGGAAGAGGGGAGGAGGAGGAGAAGAGGGAGGGGAAGGGGGAGGAGGAGGGGAAGGAGGAAGGGGAGGAGAAGGGGAGGAGGGGAAGAGGAGAGGAGGCGGAGGGGAAGAGGGAAGGAGGGAGAGGGGGAGGAGGGGAAGGAGAACGAGAAGGAGGAGGAGGAGGAGGAGGAGGGGAAGAGGAAATAAAGCACATGGGAGAGTTCCAAATGTATTCTGGATAAAGGCACTTGCCATAATGCCTGCTGATCTAGATTGGAGCACTGGAACCCATGTGGTAGAAGGAGAAAACACACACTCAATAAGCAAATGAATATTTAAAATACAGAATTTTAAAAAAATGCCACAGGAGAAAAGGAAACATTCAAAATGTTAAAAACAATAAACAATGACACTTTTAATATTATTTAAAAATGACTAACAAGTTCTTCCCTGCTTCGTTTCCCTTCTAGTCACCCTTTGGGAGCTTCTCTCCTCAAATGTTGGAGAGTCACCTCTTCTCTTCTTCCAGTGCCTTGCAGAAGGGAAAGAAGTTTTAAAGAACTCAAACTCTGCCACCAGAGAAATGGGAAGCAAGTGGGTGTGAATTTTAAATGGCCAGGGTAAAGAAGGTGGAACATAGGTCTTGAACACAAGTAGCTTTTATAAGTGAACAGTGTTATGTGTACAAGAAGGCTTCTTCTCAGCAAATTTTAGCAGCATTTGTGCTGAAAAGAAGCAATCAATGGGAGGAAAGAGAGAGGGGAAGAAGAAGAAGAGAGGGGAGGGAATAAAGGAGATGGAGAGGACAGAGGGGGGGAGAAGGAGGGAGGGGGGGAAAGGAGGGAGGGAAGGAGGGAAGGAAGGGAGGGAGGAAAGGGAGGGAAAGAGGGAAGGAAGGGAGGGAGGGAGGAAAGAGAGGGAAAGAGGGAGGGAGGGACCTGGGCCCCCAGGGTCATTCCCTGAGGCTAAGAAATTTTCTTTAATATCTCTTTTGGACTTACAGTCATTGGTTCAACAGGAATCTTTGTCACATTGCCTGCACACCCTTGAAAGCCTAGACTTTCTTTCTGCTTTATATTGAAAAAAATTTTTTCCTTAGAGATGCCTTGTTCACAATTTTGTTGCAAATTACCATAATTCTACCATTAAATTTTGAGATCTGAGACCTTTAGTGGCCTGGTCACAGTCTCTTTGGAGATGACTGTATGCATCTGTAGCCAGTATCTAGTTCAGTATGCAACTGAAGCACTAGTCATTTTGATATCAGAGACCTCTAGCATGGTACTATCTGTTATCCACTCATCTATAGGCACTGCTCGCACCTTTAATGGTCTAGTAATGTTCTTACATTCAGTATTTGAATTTTCAAATGCAAGGTTTCTATCAAGACCTGTCTTGAGTCAAAGTCTGATAAGGCTTTGTTCACAGTTGAAACTAATCTTTGTAAAAAAAAAAAAAAAAGAAAGAAAGAAAGAAAGAAAGAAAGAAAGAAAAGAAAAAAGAAAGGAAAAGAAAGAAAAGCTTCTCCAGAGCCTTGTACAATCTTTGTAAATGAGGTGGACCTTTCCCCAGACTCCTCAAACTTTGTCCCAAGCTCTTAAAGCCACTAAACAACATTGGACTATAGTAATGTCATCAAACTGAATCTGTTCTTATATATGAGAGTATCGCCTAGTGGTCTTTAACTGTATTCATTCCCCTCACTCTATTTTGCTGTTCAATATTTAAGGCCTCTTCCCTCCACCATGTTAACCATTACAACTGTGGACCAGCCTCTATTATAGCTGTTACCAATCCCTTCTGGTCTTGGGTAATATTGAGTAGCCAAGTTATTTAAAATTTATTTCACATAAGGCAAATGCATCCCATATGAAATCATGGCTTCTCTAAAATGCCTTAGATCTATCAATTCTGTAAGACACCATCTTATCTCATCATAACCTTGTTCCACACTATCAGCAGGCATCTGCTGTATGACTACTGGGAAAGCTGATGGTGATCACATAACTCCAGGCTGCCCCTCCTCTAACTCTGGTGGTTCCGTTGGTTCTAGATTAACTTTCTTTTGAATAGGACTGTTTCATCAGATTATCCTCCTGCTTTCTCAGCTTTTCTCTGACCTGACTACCCTCTGGCACAGTTTCTTTCCCTCTTTCTTCCTGTGGGAAATGCCCACAGTCACCAGGACTGAGCCTGTTGGCTCTCTCTTTTCCAGTGCTCTTCCCAAGACCTTCTGTCTCCAGCTACAACCTCTCCAGTCACACAGCTGCTGCTGGTCATTGTTGGGAGTTGGTCTACAGACTGTAAGTCATTGACAAATTCCCTAACTATATAGAGACTACCCATACATTCTGTGACTCTAGAGAACCCTTAATAATACAGACACTGTAACCCTTGCAGAAATGAGAGAGTAGAGTGCCACCTTTTTGTTTTATCATGTCAGTAATTTTTGTTTGTTTGTTTGTTTCTCAGGCCCCTCCATTTCCAATTGCTCATCAACTCTTCCAACCTGTTTTTAAACAGGATATATGAAGAAGAAAAAGAAAAACACCAAAAAATCCCCCCCCAGGAGCAAAATGGTAGATACCATCTACAATAAACACTTGCTGGTCTCTTGGAAAAATAAAATATCCATTCATTTTTCTCCAGCCATTTCCTCTATGAAGTTTGAAATTCATTTTCCCATTTTTCTTCATTGAGCCCCACATTTGGGTGCCGCTTGAAGTTGATCTTTGCTACTTTGTGGGTCCTTCTTTTTCCCAACCTTTATCCCCAGGTTTTACCCTCTATTACTAGATAAGAAAGAAAGGATATTGGGATGGGGGGAGAAAGATAGAGATCCTTGAACATAATTTCTTCTTGTTTTTTCTTTGACCATGACTACTAACAAATTGCATCCAGCCCCTAAACAACCAACAATCACCAGCCCCACCTCTCGAGGCCCTTGGAAAAGTCCCCAGAATTCCAAACATCACACAATTGCAGAAACTATTTGCAGCTGGAAAAAAAATCGCAACCACATCCCTGCTAGAGCATGAAGCAAATCATAGTCAGCTGCTGTGTACAATCTGAAGCCGGGCCATATCCCTATACCTAAGATTAAAATGAAAACATATAGTATCTGTGTGTTTTTAAAAGAAACCAAATTCCAAAACAAATGGTTATTTTGGATAAATATAGTATCCAAGAAGCATTCAAAGAGTAAACTCAGCAAATAATGGATAACACACAATGCCATAGCCCGAATGTGTGCCTCCACCTCAATTTCTCTGCTAAAACTATTGGCTGCTGGAACCGGGAGGAGGTTATTAGTCATGAGATCAGGATGGTGGAGTCTTCATAAACTGGGCTTCTACCCTTATGAATGAGTATCCCTTGCCCCTTTTGTTATGTAAGAACACAGCTAGAGGTACTATCCATGGGCCAGAATACAAACTCTCATTAGACACTGGGTCTTCTCATGACCTGGGGCCTTGATCTTGGACTTGCAGCTTCTAGGCCTGAGACCTAAACTTTTGTTTGTTTAAAGCACCTCACCTGAGGCATTCTCTTAACTAACTATTAATGTAAATATTTATTAAAATGAAGGAGTAGGCATACATCCCTGGGTGTATTTGCTTTGTGTCATAGGTTAGGCCCTGTGTAGTAGAGTTTCCCTAGTCATTCTGGGCAGAGTTACTCTACAGTACCCTTGATATTTCACCCAAAGAATCCTGAGGTGGCATCTACACAGAGAGACAGCCAGACTGAGCAAGATCATGTCATTTTTACAAAGGCAAGCAGATTTGGATTCCAAGTCTAGAGGATCTAAAGCCCACAGCAACTAGGAGCTTCTTCCTGTGTGGTCCCAAATATGAGAATCCCTTCTCCTCCTCAGGGGTGATGCTATGGTAGAGGCTGTTGACTGTGTTGGATCCAGTGCATAGGATGCAATGCATCATCCAGAATGATTGCTGATATCCATGGGTGATTCTGCTCTCTTCCATTTTTAGTATAGCAACTGCATTTCATAGCTAGAAGGTTTTGTCCCACCTTTCTCTACTAGCCACAGACAGATTGCATGAAATTTAAACACTTCTGTGGAGCAGAGGAAATGATTGACAAAGGAAGGGACAGCCTATAGAAAGGGGGTACAGTTATGGCAACTATTTATTTTAGAGAAGATAAATATCAAAAGAACACAAAAAATACAAACATCAGAGTAGCAATTATGAGATCAATAAATATTAAAACAAACCCAATAGATACTTTTCAAAAGGAAAACAAATAGGCACTAGATATGTCAAGGAAATGGTAAACATCTTTAGCCATCAAGAGACTGTAAATCAAACTACAGTAAGATTCCCTCTGTTCCCAGTCAGAAGGCTGTCACTGAGAAAGTATAGAACAGATGCTGACAATATAAGGAGAAAGAGACATTCATACACTTCTGGTAGGAATATAGGCTGGTGAATCCACTATAGGAATCAATATAGAAGCTCACTGAAATCTAAGAGTAGCAGGCTCAAGGGACATGGACATATGATTCCTGGGTATGTCCCTAAAGGAATCAGGGTCAGCATGCAACGGAAAAGCCTGCACACTCATGAATCACAGTGCTATCCATGTCGGCCTAGTTGTTCATTGATGAATGAACAGAT
Source organism: Tokudaia tokunoshimensis (assembly GCA_036184795.1). NCBI lineage: Eukaryota > Metazoa > Chordata > Mammalia > Rodentia > Muridae > Tokudaia > Tokudaia tokunoshimensis. The sequence continues at coordinate 77,888,930 of BTHU01000006.1, forward strand.
TTAAAAAAATGCAGTGTGAATACACTATTATTTAAAAACTTAAGAGGAAAGAAACCACTTCCCTTTGGCAGAAAATACGCTCATTAAGTAAAATAAGCCAGACTCAGATAGGCATGAGACATATACCGTGTGTGTTCCCTTGTAGGTGAGTCTAAGATGAAAGAAAACTATTAAACGAGAAGAGGGCCCTAAAGGAAGAGGATGAGGAGCAAAGTGAAAGGAAAGAGGAATAAGAGGGGAGGGAGGGTGGATACAGCCAAGATACACAACATGCTTATATGAAAACACTAACAAAAGCCATTATTTCATACTTTTAATACACCCTAATTCAAAAAGACATGGAGACAAACCCTCCCTGGAAACCCAGCACAACACAGGAGTTTGGTTTAGAATGTAAGTTGCCAAAGGGACCCTTCCTAACCCTTGCCTCTGAGGAATTTACTAAGTAACTGTGCCATGGAACCCGCCCTTCCCCCCCACCCAAATTCAGCGAGTGTAAAATCGATTTCCCTCCCCAGCCTCCATCTTTCTTCTGTTCTTTTGTTTCAGTGACCAGCCCCCTCCACCTACACTATCCAGATGCTGGCTATCAGCCTTCCCCTTGGTACACAATCCGGATGCTGGCTATCAATCAGCCTTCCCCTTGGTACCACCCAGTTCCTAACCACACCCCACAAGCCAACCTCACACCTCTGGTATCCCATCCTTCCCCAGACTCTGCCTTGTTTCCTGGTTTTTCCCCTAAACAAATTTCCCTTTCGATGACTTCTCTCTCTCAACATCATCTTCTCTCCTACTATCAGGTGACAGCGTTCCACGTGATGGAAGTAAGCCACATCCATTTTTCTCGCCTTACTCTATTCTGCAGGGCCTTCCCTTACCCAATCGGAATTGCAGATTGACAAAAAAAAAAAAAAAAAGCTTTGATTATCTGCCCCTGCCCCTACCATTTATTGATTACTTCAGCTCAATGGCTGTAAAACCAAGCTAGTGGCAAAGTTACCAGGATTACTGGCTCTTTGTTCATTTGCAGGAGGCCCTCTCCAGGAATGCCTATCCGCAGGGGTTTCATACTGGTTCATTCACTGAGCGGTAACTGTTTCCCTGCCCACCTTGTCCAGGAAGGACGTGGCCTCGCCATTCCGTAGCAAGAGGGACCTGTATTCAGCTTGTGCCTCTGGTCTTGCTTGGCACCTGCCACGCAATGTTGAAACAATCTATTAAATCCTTCCTAGCCACTGGCATGATTAGGAATCACCGCAGCGTCTAGATAAGACATATGTCCCCGCACGGTTCCAGGCCTTTCGTGTATGTTTTCTTATTTATGTAAAATGCCATTTACCTGTCGGGCAAGCTCTGTTGTTCCGCATGTGGGAAGAACTGAAGGGAATCAGGAAGGAAGAGAAAATGGGTCTCAGCCTCCTCCTCCTGACTGCTAGAAGATTCCCCCCCCCCCATACCTCCTGCATTCTTGAATTTCAAAGTGGGCTGAGGTGGTAGAGGGGGAAAAACAGTCGAAATGAAAATGGTTAAGTTAATTAATTGCAAGCTTGCTTGTAGGACCAGCACGTTTATTTAATCAGTTGCCTAGTAACCTGCCTGGGTATGATGTGAATCTGATCAGCGTGCCTCAGGGACAACCGATGGGCCATTCTTTCTACCAGCATTTCTTGTTTGTATTCTTGTGCTTTAGGGCCTGAAAAGTCTAAATTCCCCTTCTGCCCACCAGCAGGGAGGTAGTGAGGTGGAAACAAACTGACCCAGCCATCACTCTTGTCTCTGTTCTCACAGTCTCTCCACCCACCAACCCCACGGCCAAGGAAGAAGGTCTGCGCCGGAATGTGACCTTTCTGGTGCATCTGAGGTTAAGAAAAATCGCCCACATCCATTTTCTTCCTGGAGCGACCCGTGTACTCAGCTCTTAGATCTGTTATCCTGTATGCACCTAGTAGGTTTCCACAAATCATAATGTGTTAGGTCTTTCTGCCTATGGCAGAATAAGGAAGGTGAAATAAAGCAGGCTTCTGGCTGTTGGCTTCAGTCACGTGAGTTGTTTAAGTGACCTTAAACGGACAGATGCTGAGTTTGATTACATGTGGCCAGCCCAAGATAAACTGTGCGATGTTGTTTCCTGTCTGGAGAGAAAGAGGAGTCAGACAGCAGCAGGTTCCTGAACACTCAGCACCCTGGCTCTAGATTTATTGGAGGATTTGAAGACAAGAATTTGCCTGTAGATTCCCACCTCCCTTCTGCTGTTTCCCTGGCTGGTTCTTTTGAAAAATCCCCCCAACTCCCGCCAACCCCCCCTCCCCCGGTCTTTGTTCCCTCTCCCTGTTTTGAAGCCAAATAAAGAGGAAACATTAATGAAATTAAGCCTGTGTTTCTCCTTTGATGCATCATGATCACATTTCTATACTATTATACAGTAGGAAATCTTTTTCCCCCTATTCATCAGTCTCTATGGATAAAAGAGTCCATCTTCCATAAAGAAATCCCATCAGATATCTTTAGAAACCCTCCATCAGAGAGATACTCTGCCCTCGTGCTGTGCAAAAGCTAATCTAATTAAGACAGGATCTGCTAAATTTAATAGCCTGCTATGAATTTTTACAGACATCTGGTAGCTGGAAGTTGGAACAGCTCTGACATATAAAATTCGCATTGTCCAGATGACCAATATCAGGGTCAAATTTTTTTTTCTTCTGGGAACTGAGATTGTTTGGGCCAGACTGTGATGTCCTACAGGTAAATGCCAGGGAAGCAAGCTCTGGGATCAAGTGCCTGCTTCTCAGCTTCCCATCTGCATAGAAAAACAGCCAGCCGTGCTTCAAGGTACACACGGGGTTTCCTGTACTCAGGAGCAAGGCCCACATTCGCTGTGGATCACTCTCCTCTGACCGTTGTTGTTTTGAGTGAGGGGACTCACATTTTTAATTTTCTACTGTTATGTACTGAGTCCTATATCTATAAAACTCTTTCCATGGTGTTCATTGTAGTGTAGACACAAAAGACAGTGGAGGCTTCTGCTTACTGTCTTTTCCTTCAGATGAAATTATACAGGTGGAAGATTTCTCTCCTCTTTCTAAAGACAGCAATTTCCTAACCAGTGGTTCTATGTGAGCACTCCTGGCTCTCCCTCCCCAAGCAAGGCCTGTACCAAATTGCGTGGAATAAGCAATCATAAATATATATGTACACACATAGGCATATATTCACATATATTATATGTATATATAATATATTATATGTACACATATGTACAACATATATGAATATATGTGTATATTATATACATGCATATATGTGTGTGTATGTGGTCAACTTAGTTTGTACCTATAAGTTTGAATGTATATAAAAAATGACCGATTGTCCAGAAATGATTATTTCCAAAATGTAGAACAGTTAATAGAGGTTGGGTTATGGAAGAGGAGTCCTCTTTGATCTCATTTTATTCATTTGTTTTGTTTTTTATGATATGAATATTCCACCACATATATGCATATGCATATATATATATATATGTCATACATGCATGTAAAACTGATTTTGTGACTTCGATCACCTACCAACACATATGTATGATTACACAACACGCACAATGTGCATTTGTGCCAAGAATTGAGCTTGCTATCTGAAAGGTGAAAGAACAGAGGGCAGCTTCTCCTAAATCCCACACCGTGTCCTGTGTTCAGGACCACAGGTACCACTCCAGATCGGACACTTAATGAGGTCACTGAGGGTTTTCTTTGACTTCTTTGTGTTCTGCGGAGGAATTCACACCAGTGTTCTCCCAGTAGAGACTCCCCACCCCACAGATCCTCCTGGAGGAACCAGAATGCATGTATATACACAGTCAACTTTCTTTGTCCAGCAAGAACTAGGAAAGATGGAGAGACCCCATTACAAATGTGTGATCTGACAATATTTTGCTCTGAGGCTGCTGAAAAACAGCCTAATGGGCTTTGAAGTGAAAAGTAGAATTCAAACAATGAAATTTTTCATAAGTGTCTGATGGAGTACCCTCCCTTCCCCATACACATTAGACCTCAGCATAAATGACCTTGAGCAATGACACATAAGGTATCCCCTCTCCCGTCAGTCTAGGTAACCACCATGTTTAATAATTAAGCACGTGGTGTAAGTTAGTGCTCAGCACTTCTGCTGAGTTCTCTGCAGCACCCAGGGGTGAAGAGCGGACAAAGGCCGGGCTGAGTAGCCGGTTCTGAAGATCTGAACAGTAAAGAGATTCAGTTCCTTTCATCCAAGCAGTCTGTTGCCCCGCCATAGAACCCAAGATATTCCCTAAGAAGAGGTCTAAGATTCCTCCGGTATTGTTTGACTCCATTGCGTGGGGGCAGCTGGGTATTTAACACAAACAAGGAAATGAGAAGAGAGAAGGGTTGTTTTTCGGCAGCTGGCTGCCATGCAAGCTCGTGCTTTTCCTGATTAATCTGCTCGACATAAAATGCTGCCTATGAGATTGGCCTCTTCAACTCCTCTGTCCCTTATCGCTGTTCAGCTCTGGTCTGTGGGGGAACCAGACACAATCTCAGTGCCCTGGAAAAGAGCTGCAGGAGGTCAGAAGATCACCGTGTGCACAGAGGCTCCTGGGTCCATCAGTGGACACAGAAGGATAAAGACGCAGGTCGCCTGCTGCCTACCCCAATCTCTCCCAGCTGCAGCCATTTTGGTCCTTTTTCTTTCCCAAAGCATCCAGGTTAGGGCATCCACTCTGTTGCTGTGGCTGGCAGGTCCTGGCTCGGCTGAATTCTCATAAACATTATTGTCTGTGTGTCACTGCTGACACCTGGCAGCAGGCAAATGTTTTGTGCTTTGCTTGGCTCACTGTCTGTTTGTCCTTCCCAGCCAAGGCTGGAACACAGAAAAGACGCCATGGGTATGTTTAAATGAATAAATCAGGACAGTGATTGGTATTATTTCCCCCTCTGTGCTAAGTGGCCCAGGGTACTTTTAACTCTAGGCCCCATCTGTTTCAGCCTGTCCCTTACTGCCATTTGTTCCCTCATAAGCAGGCACAATTGCGTTGACATAGGCCACACAGGAGGCATAGTGTTAACAATGAAGAATATGGATCCAGGAGCCAGATGCCTGGGATGAATTCCCTGTGTGCCACTTATTTAACCTTTCTATACTTCTATTTCCTCATCAGTAAAATAGAGATTATGAAAGTTCCTAAATCATGTGCTGTAATAGAGATAAAGCAGTTGCTATGTTGAGATGCTTGGAATAGCACTATCGCACAATACTTGGCGTTTGCATGTCCACTGAATAAATACATCACTGTTCCTAATTCACGGGTGAAGCTTTAGTCTAAGAATGAACTTGTGTGTGCTGGCAGGAGACATCTGAAGCCTTATGAGGAAGTTCAAAGCCAGAGTTGGATTCGAGTTCCTTGAACCCTTGCATCTGAGGGAAAGGTAGATGTCCCCTTTCTGCTGTTTACCCACACACGGCTATGAATTTTGCAAACTACTGTGTTCCAGAGACTCAAGGAAACAGGTCACCAGGCTAGCAAAACTTGAATAACTACTCTAAAATGAATATTTATATGTCTGCTATTATGCTAAGCCCTGGAAGGGAAGAACCAGCAGAACAATCCCTACATGCAAGGCGTTTAGAAACCAGAAGCCATGGGCCTGAAAATTGTAAGTTAAAATCAGTGTACAGTAATAGAGGGTAAAACACCAACCAATGAAAGCAGCTGAGGTGGCCCAGCATAGGACCCAACTCTCCCATGTGGTATAAACAACCAGACCAAGGGGCAGAGTCTATTGAGGTTTCAGACACTGAGCAAGAATCTGCATTATACCTTGTTCTCCGAGAGAAGGCAAAGGAGCGAGATCTCATTGGCCACCCTGGCCTGATGCCACCAGACAGATCCAAGTCAAAGCACATGGAAAGGCAGCCTAGTCCCCGATACCATTACTAAATGATGCCGGTAAAGACTAGAGATGACAACATACACTAAGGCAGTTAGAACTGGAGGGCTGAGCACCCAGCAGAAGGGGGCTCCACAGAGGGAAAGCTGGGGTCTGCCAAGGCTGGCCTTGGATGCTCGGTTGAGTGCCATTTTGTTTACAAATTATAAAATATGCTCAAAGACATAACAGAAAATATAAGTGTGGTAGGTAAAAGAAAACACCCAAATCGAATTTCTAGAAAAAGAAGCAAAATGTCTAGACTGAAAATTACTCAAGTCGGTTTACAACATATCTTTAATTAATCAGTCATCCTTCAAATATCACATCCCTTCACACTGGGAAAGTGTGATAGCAATGTGTGTCTATAAGGCCCATGTGTGCTTAGTTATAGTCTACTCTTCTATGTCAATAAGTCCTTTTGCTTTTAAGAATCTAACTGTTTTTTTAAGTTATAAACAATAAAATAAATTTATTATATTCATGTATGTATTTGCTATCTGGGGCAATAGTCATTATTTTTGTAGTACTCTTGTGATTTTTACTGGGGAGATATGAGCAAATATATATTCACCGCAGACGAAGCATTAATACAAGGGAATGATCCCTTCTGAGTTGGGAAACCAATGAGTTCATTGGTGCTACTTATAAGAACATGAGATTACTTACAGGGGCACGGGTGACTTAAAGGGACCATTATTCCCTAGCAGACCACTCCATCATGGGCCACGATTCACAAAACCTGTGTTTCTAAAGCTCCCTGGAGAATTTGCAGGCAACCCCACTGAAGTCTCCTCCCTACAATTACCTACTGCTTTTGTAAGGGTGGAGAGAGGATGTGTGAGTCTTGTAACTCTCTAAGGTTCCTGAGTCTTGTCAGCCTCTGGCATCCATTCAGTAGAGAATGGGACACTTGGAAGAAAATCTCCACACAACAAACACACATGGAATAAGGCCTGCTGTACTTGTACACATTTTCTTCCTAATGATCGATCCTTTTGGTGTACGACTTTGGTGAACCCTCACAGGTTCAGTGGCTCCTGAAGTCTTTTTTTTACCTGTCTTTTTAAAAGGCCTTATTTTTATATATAAATTATGAGTCAGATCTGGGGATGTACTTAAGGCAAGAGTGCTTATCTGAAACTCACAAGGCCTGGATTCAATTCCTAGTATAACAAAACAAAGAGGACATATATATATATAATTTAAAAATTATGGGCCAATCACTTTGACCTCCAGTCTTTTAAAGATACTCTTTGATCACCTCATTCCAGATGAAAAGACACCACAGCGGTTTCCTATACAGAATGTATCTTTCAACTCTGGCTTGTTTTTGTTGGTTTTTTGTTTGTTTGTTTGTTTGTTTGGTTGGTTTTTTGTTTAGTTTAGATTTGTTTTTAAGCTTTTTTTTTTACACATTTTTCTGAAGGATGATTCTCATGCACCCTTTGAATTTTTTTCTTATGTTCCTCTCTTAGGGTGGATTGAAGTTTCTAGATCTGTAGCTGATTTGCTCTCATCAACTAGAGTTAATTTCTCACACATCATTTCAAGTATTCTTCTACACTCATTCTATTCCCACACCACACCTCCCCTCTGTGAGCATTCTGTCTAAACTCCACCCCCAGGGTTACCTGGGAACAGCCAGGTATGCTCCTCCCCACTGTTACCTGGCAACAGCCAGGTATGCCTGACCTACTATAAGAGGAGCTGCTTGCCTGATCCTCTCTCTCTCTCTCTCTCTCTCTCTTACTCCTGCTTCCTGCTTGCTTCTCTCTTGCCCTCTTGGGCTCTTCTCTCTCTCCCTTCCCTTTCCCCCTCTCTCCACATGTTCATGGTTGACCTCTACTTCTCTACTCTCTCCTTCTCTCTGCCTTTCTCTGCCTCTACTACCCTCTTAACTCCCCTCCCCATGCCTTGAATAAACTCTATTTTATACTATACTGCCTTGTGCCTGGTCCCTCAGGGTGAAGGAATGCCTCAGCATGGACCTGCTAAGACACCCCCTTCTCCCACACCTCACCACACCCCCATAGAACTTACCTTAATAGCTCTTTATCTTTTTAAAATCACAATACCCTCCACCCCAGCACATTCATTCTTAATAGTATCTATTTCTATTCCTACAGAGTCCCTGATGTTCTCTTCTACAGTGTCTGCTGCATTCAGTAGTTCATTGGATATTATTAAAACAGGGAATTTGTTACTTGAATAAGACTTAAAGGAAAACTGTAACTGGTCTTTAGAAGACATTGCTTCAAATAAAAGACAGCATTGTCTTTTCTGGTGCATGTGAAACAGTTACCAAAATAGATCTTAAAGTACAACAGAGTGGAGATTAAAAACAGACAAATCTTGTCACTCACCCATACTGAAACTAAACCACAAATAATAAAAGACATATTTCTAAAAAATCCCAAAATACAGGAACTTTTTCAAAATTTCAACAAATAAAATGAGAAATATTTTTTACTCAATAAAAATGGACAAACATTATGTCAAAACGTTTGGATAACTGCTAGTAAAGTGTTTATGGGGACATTTATTTCATTAAATCCCTCCATTAGAAAAATTTCAAAATCTCTGATGTCAATTATTTAAAGTTATGCATAAAAGAACTAAGAAAGACAATTGAAACACAAAGTAGAAGAGGAGGAGGAGGAGGAGGAGGAGGAAGAAGAAGAAGAAGAAGAAGAAGAAGAAGAAGAAGAAGAAGAAGAAGAAGAAGAAAGTATAAAGCAATATAATAAAACATTAAGAAAAATGTTTAGCATAAAAAGCTTTGTTTTTTAAAGATCATTTGAAGTGGAAGTTTCTGGTTGTGTCATTGATGCAGACTCACGTGGTGTTTTGCTGAGGCAAGACCCTTGGAAGGACATGAGATATTTAGAAAGAGTATAAACAGGATTCAACAGACAGTGATGAGGTGCTTGTATAGCTAGCTTTGTTGGTCTTGTATCTTCACTGATCTTCACTTTGTTGAGAGAGGCATGACAGAGAACTTCTGGTATCCATAGCTGATCCTAGTTGTTCCTGCTAACTCATGATGATTCAGCAGAGGCCTGGTGGTTTCTGCTGGATTCTGACACTACTGAACTGGACTGCTAGTATCCTAATAAATGGAGATACGAATCACTTCAAAGAACTACTTCTAAACAGGTTCACATCCCTTTGTCCTATTAAAAGTAAGTTTAAAATAAATCTAAGCCTACAATTATTAAAAAAGACTTGCAATGAGTGATTAACAAAAAGAAACAACTTATCAATATAAAAAGAAATTATAACTATATATATAGTTTCTAGATATAAATGAGAGAATGTTATGAATCGTTAATTAGAATGTGTACAATTTAATGTCAGTGTTTTTGAGAAGTTGAGTCAAATAGACCCACATTCCTGAAATAAACAAACTAAGTACATTCCGAAAGAAAGACAAGCTGAATAATCCTATCTGTTGAAGACAATGAACTTATTAATAGGTTTTTTTTTCCTCAAAGGATCTTCTGGATCTAGGTGATACTTTCTGGAAAGCAGAAAAGACAGGAATATATTCTAATCCACTCTATCTCATGGAGTGCACATTCTTATAATTAGAAACTGGAGGTCATAAAATAAATAAATAAAATTCAACCACAATCCCAAAGAACCACAATGACAAATATACTCAACTTAAAAAAGAAATGGATCTGGTTGCACAAAACATAATCCCAGCACTCAATGGAGTGAAGCAGGAGAATCTTGAATTCAAGTCTAGCCAGAGCTACAGGGTGAAATATTGTTTCATTGTTGTATGTCTAATAATTTGAATTGGGAGTAAATGAAGACTTCAAATAATAAGACAAACTGGGGTTTATATAAGAAATCAAATGGAAGGTTAGTTTTGTTTTTTAATCAGCCCATGTTTGATTTATGAATGGCTGAAGAAATATTTGTTTCTATAGAAGCAGTAAAAGGAGACAGAGGCTGTATCTTGGTGGCAATGACTATGATTTATTTATTGCACAACTAACATATTGAATAAACATCAATGTCCATTCATATTAAATGTATCAGTAAAGCAAAACCTAAAAAGAGGCATTTATAAAGCTCATATACTTGAAAGTATGCTAAATGGAGGGAGTATAGATTCTTCCCTGAAACTGGGTACAAGGTCATTTTCTGCTCTCACTACATGTATTGAACATTGTAGTAGGGGACCTAGTCAGTGCATAAGGCAAGAAAAATAAATAAGAGGTATTAAATTGGAATGAAAGAAAAATTGTAGCTAGTAAGCAAATTTGCAAGAACATGAGGTAAAAATTTCAATATAAACCTTGATTTCATTTCAATGTCAGTAGCACAGAATTAAAAATTCAAGTAAAGAAAACTCTGTAAAATGATGGAAAATATAAAATGGGATGAACTGAACAACGCACAACCAAATTAAATTTAAAAACCATGGCTGTGAGTCACATAAAAATATCTAAGCAATTGTATCCTGCTTATCACTGTGAAGGCTCAAATGTATTAAGATGTGTTTTTTTTTTCCAAAATTGATATACAGGCTCAATAGAAAATTTAAAATTTTAATATTATAATTTTTTAATCCTTTGAGAATTTTAGATGTGCACAGAATGTGTTTTGATTGTAGTCAGCTCTCACTCATCCCTTAACTCATCCCTGATCCACATCCCACTTCTCCCAACTTATTGTCCTATTGTATTTATTTCAAATAACTTTTTTTTTTTTTGGTTTTTCGAGACAGGGTTTCTCTGTGTAGCCCTGGCTGTCCTGGAACTCACTTTGTAGACCAGGCTGGCCTCGAACTCAGAAATCCTCCTGCCTCTGCCTCCCAAGTGCTGAGATTAAAGGCGTGCGCCACCACCGCCCGGCTATTTCAAATAACTTACTGAGTCTACTTTTTGCTACTCATATACACATGGATATGGGGACATCAACTGGAGCATGGTTGACCTACCAGAGACCACACCATTAATTTAAAACATATTCTTCCTCCCTGAGAAGCCATCAACTGCCAATATTCCTCATCTCTGGTTGGGGGATATTCCCTCAGTCTCTTCCCAGATCCTTACAGAAATATTGACTGATCACTCTTGCACAGATCTTATGCAAGCAGACTTAAGCTCATGTGAGCTCATGAGTTGGGCAATCCTGCCGGGTCTAGAAGATACTGTTTTGTTTGAACCCTTCCTCACACCTGACTGTTGCAATTATTCTATCCCCTCTTTCCTGATAATCCCTGAGCCTTGTCGTATAGAATTTCATCAAAATTCTAATACCATGGTTTTTTTTTTTTGAACAACATTATCTTTTTTTTTATTTTATTTTTTTAATTTACATTCCAAATCACTTCCCCTTTCCCGTTTCCTCCCTCCCCGAAAGTCCCATAAGCCCCCTTCCCTCCCTCTTTTCTCCATTCAACCCCCTCTCGTTACTCTGTCCTGGCGTTCCCCTACATCCAGTCTTTCCAGGACCAGGGGTCTCTCCTTCCATCTTTTTAGAAATCTATTGATATGCAGATTGTATTCCGAGATTCTGGGTCAATATCCCCTTATCAGTGACTGCATACCATGTGTGATCTTTTGTGATTGGGTTACCTCACTAAGGATGATATTTTCAAGATCTGACCATTTGCCTAGGAATTTCGTGAATTCATTGTTTTTAATTGCAGAGTAGTATTCCATTGTGTAGATATACCACATCTTCTGAATCCATTCCTCCGTTGAGGGACATCTGGGTTCTTTCCAGCTTCTGGCTATTATAAATAAGGCTGCTATGAACATAGTGGAGCATGTGTCCTTATTGCATGCAGGTAAAGTCTCTGGGTATATGCCCAGGAGTGGTATAGCCAGATCCTCCGGGAGTGTCATGCCCAGTTTTCTGAGGAACCGCCAGACTGCTTTCCAGAGTGGTTGTACCAGCTTGCAATTCCACCAGCAGTGGAGGAGTGTTCCTCTTTCTCCCCATCCTCGCCAACAACTGCTGTCTCCTGTGTTTTTGATCTTAGCCATCCTGACTGGTGTGAGATGGAAATTCAGGGTTGTTTTGATTTGCATTTCCCTAATGACTAAGGATGATGAACATCTCTTTAGGTGCTTCTCAGCCATTAGATATTCTTCAGGTGAGAACTCTTTGTGTAGCTCTGTACCCCATTTTTTAATAGGGTTACTTGCCTCTCTGGAGTTTAACTTCTTGAGTTCTTTGTATATCTTGGATATTAGCCCTCTGTCGGATGTAAGGTTGGTAAAGATCATTTCCCAGTTAGTTGGTTGCCGCTTTGTCTTTTTGACAGTGTCTTTTGCCTTGCAAAAACTTTGTAATTTAATGAGGTCCCATTTGTCTATTCTTGATCTTAGAGCATAAGCTATTGGAGTTCTGTTCAGGAAATTCTCCCCTGTGCCCATATGTTCAAGGTTCTTCCCTAGTTTCCCTTCTATTAGTTTCAGTGTGTCTGGTTTTATGTGGAGATCTTTGATCCACTTAGAATTGAGCTTAGTGTAAGGAGATAAGGATGGGTCAATTTGCATTCTTCTGCATGTTGACCTCCAGCTGAGCCAGCACCATTTGTTGAAAAGGCTATCTTTTTTCCACTGGATGGTTTTAGCTCCTTTGTCAAAGATCAAGTGACCATAGGAGTGTGGATTCATTTCTGGGTCTTCAATTCTGTTCCATTGATCTACATGTCTGTTACTGTACCAATACCATGCAGTTTTTAACACTATTGCTCTGTAGTACAGCTTGAGGTCCGGGATACTGATTCCCCCAGAGGTTCTTTTACTCTTGAGAATAGTTTTAGCTATTCTGGGTTTTCTGTTATTCCAGATGAATTTTTGAATTGCTCTTTCTAACTCTATGAAGAATTGAGTTGGGATTTTGATGGGGATTGCATTGAATCTGTGTATTACTTTTGGTAAGATGCTCATTTTTACTATATTAATCCTGCCAATCCATGAGCATGGCAGATTTTTCCATCTTCTGAGGTCTTCTTCAACATGTTTTTTTTTTAAACTGTAGAAGTCAAGATTCTTATTCTAAAGAGTATACAAAAGTACGAAGAATCTAAACCATCCTTCGAGATTTGGACAATAAAACTATAGATCTATAGATCTCTATATTTGTAAAATAAAAATTCCAGTAATGAACCTAGAAATATATGGCTAATTTTGACAAAAAAAAATGATTCAGTGAATGATATAATTCAATAGCATAGGGATAATTTTCTTCAACAAATTTTGTCAAGACAATTAGATAGCCAGGAGTAAGTCAGCCTCCAAGAAAGCCCTGGTGACATTTGTTTGTTTGTTATTTTTGAGGTCTTTATGTAGATTTATCTCATTTACTAGGAGCTGATTTATATGAGCATCAGAACATGGTGGACAGAAGGTGGGGAATGTCCAGGAAGGAGTGATTCTCAGAGTAAGATATTAGATAAATTTTATTCCCCTGCTCAAAATATTTGAATAACTTCTTATCTTATCCAATGAAACTCAGTGTCTTCCCTGGCTTGACAAAAGTGTTTTATGAGTAGCTCTCTCACTTCATTTCCCACCCCACCTGCCTTATTCTATTGACACATGAACGTCACTCTTTCTCCAAATCTGTCTTGACCTTGATAACTTAGACTTGTCATCTAAAAGGTCCCAAAAACCTGTTTCCGTAAAATGATATTATATAGTCCTCCAAAGGGAATACACATCTAATTTAGACTGTGCCTTGTATCATCTGATCCTTGATTTCGCTCTGTCAAGTGATATATTTATTATTGATTATATTGGGCACATGATAATGTCTACCACGGGGCTGAGGAGATGTCTCCACTGATAAAGTACTTTCCCTGCAATTGCTGGGGATGGAGTTTGCAAAACCTGGATGGATGTGGCAGCCCACCTATAATTCCAATCCTCTCCTCAGGACGTGCCGTTTAGCTTGCCAGATTGACACGATCCAGATATAGCAAGAGACCCTGACACATTATAGAAGGTGAAACATAGAGGAGGAAGATACTGACATCACCTTCTGGCCTCTCTACATAGGTGTCCCCACATATGTGAACACACATAAACATACACACGTATGTCACACACATGTATATGCAAAAATGCCTAGCAGAAGTGAGAGAATGCAAGCATGTTGGGAATTAAGACAGAGGGTAGTGAAGCCTTTGGGCAACTTATTTCTTTGCTTACTACTTGGGGTTTATTATTCAGCATGAAGCACTTGATGCTCTCCCATTAGCACCACCCTCTCATGTCAGCATGGAGAGCCTCTATGGGTGACAAAGTCTTTCTTCTCAGCATTCTTAATATCCATTCCATAAAGTTATTTTCTATCCCCACAAACCATTCCTGCATAATGTATTTCCCCAACTCTCAAATCATCTACTTCCCCATTAGCTCAAAAGGCTGTATGCTAAAGACAAAAACCCTATCTCTATGTTCCTACATATAGAATTTCTGTGGTTTAAAAGCCTCAGTGAGGAGATGTCTGAAAATAACCTCTCAGCAGGAGCAAGACTGGTACTGGGCCACACCCTCTGTGAGCCCCAAAGGATGGGTTTCCCTCCCAGTGTCTGACTCTCCCCCTTCAAAGAAACCTGTGCTTAAGAGTCTCAACTTTCATATTAGTTGCAGAAATCTCCGACAGACACATGGAAAGGAACCATCTTTCTGGCTATGATGTACTGGGATGTTTACCATTTTGAAGGAGTCCCTTCTTAGTCGGCTGCACAGTAAATCACCCATTTGCTTCACTCAAATCTCATCTCGTGAGAGAAGACTTCTGGAGACACAGCAGCAAGTCTGTCACTCCCAGGTGACGAGCTGGCGAGGCACGATTTATCTCCACCATCCACCAGCATGAAAAGCTGGTGCTGAGATTTTCAATATGACAAAAATAAAAAATAAAAAAAAAAAAAACAGAGAAAGTCGCAGCCTGCCTTGTCAATTCATCAAGCGCTGACGTCATGAAATGTTAATGAAAGGATTCAAGCAGGGACTGGGTCTAAAAGGCAACAAGAAGCCTAAAAAAAAAAAGAAAGAAAAAGAAAGAAAGAAAGAAAGAAAGAAAGAAAGAAAGAAAGAAAGAAAGAAAGAAAGAAAGAAAGAAAGAAAGAGAAAGGAAAGGAAAGGAAAGGAAAGGAAAGGAAAGGAAAGGAAAGGAAAGGAAAGGAAAGGAAAGGAAAGGAAAGGAAAGGAAAAAGAAAAACCTAAATCTATATAGCCTAAATGGCAGGCAAAAATAAATATATCATTTCATGTCCAGGCCTGTTTGTAGACACACTGAGAAATATAAGGAGACAGACAGAGCGATAGCGATGGAACATTGTACAACAAACCTTTCTGCAAAGAGAACGTCCTAATTTCATAAAACGCCCTGCCAGAAATTAGCTTTAAAGGGACAGGGTTCTTCGACTGTGGTGCTAGCTTGAAATCCTCCACCATGGGAAAGCTGGGGTGTGAACTTGAAGTGGCTGGTTATGATCCACAGTGAAGAGCAGAGAGAAATGACTATGTAAAGACTTAGACCTTACCCAGCTGTCTCTACTCACGTCATCCAGGGGTTAACACCGGGGGTGGGGGGGGTGGGGGTGGGTTGGTGCTACCCACTCTCAGGCTTGTCTTCCCACAGCAATTAATACAATCGAAACAACCCCCTACAGATATGCTCACTGGCCAGCCTTACCTAAATAATTCAACTTTGAGACTCTCTTCCCAGGTGATTCTGGTCTGTGTCAAGTTGACAATTAAAACTGACGATCACCAAAGCCAAAGCTATCCTTGGATTTGCTTAAACAAAGGCAAGATATGCTTCGCCCCAGGCTTATGGTGGGAATTCCTTAAACAGAATATGGAGGTTACAGATATATTAACAGGTTGGAGGGGCCTCGTGTGTGTGTGTGTGTGTGTGTGTGTGTGTGTGTGTTTCCTGGATAAAGCTGCTTTTTTTATGCTAATAACCCTAACTTAGGCCAGTCTTTCTCTGCCAGGGTCCCTGAGTATGCTCTATGGACTAGAATGTTCTTCTTGGACTTCCAGGACCCTGTGCTACATCTGGCTCACACCCAGGAGAGACAGAAGCCTGACTGAGGTTTCCAGCACAGAGAAGCAAGCCAGTAGAAGAAGGCCGTTTCTCCCAGTCACCATGGGAGTGGCTCTGAGGGACTTTTCCCATCCTTCTCTTTCCCCCAGGTGAAAAACCTGAGATTCTGCCAGATGAAGAGCTTGCTTATACCTAGCTAGTGGTGCACAGGGCCAAACATAGAGCCAGAAGGAAATTTTTTCTTTTAAGATTTCCTACATACCTCCCCCTGCCCAATACTGAAATATTTTCATTTTGGTCCAGCTCTGTGGTCCACAGGGAAGTCTCTGCTCTGGTCATACTACACATGGCTTCTTCTGCACCCCCACAAACTAGCTGAGACTCAGCGTGGTAAGTGAAATGTAAAGTCTAGCCACTGAGGAGTTTTGGTAAATGACAAGGAGGACTGGACTGGGCTATGTTCTGTATCTATAATCACAGGCTGCCACAGCTCCCACCACAGGCCTGCATTCAATGGAATTCAAACTAAGTAGACAACTGACCCAGCTTTCCTATGAAATAAAAGTGCTTCACACTTGAAACACCTCACATGCATAGAGAAAAGACACAACAGTGGGAGTACTGATTGTGCTATTTGAGCCAATGGTCACTTTGTCTCTCTATAAACATTTTATTATTAATTCAGTAAGGGGAAACATTCATTTAGAAGGACACGGAAAACAAATCACCCACCTGTGAGGTATGTAACTGGGAGAAATGTAATACAAATATAAGTGATCATCACATTTTGGACGCATGTGGTTAATTTTTCACAGATAAAAACACTGAGGAATCCAGTATGAAAATGTCAAAATTGCCTCAGAGTGAAAAACTCAATTTGAATATTTATGTACATGTTTCAAGTTGAGGCAATCCAGAAAACTGTTTAATAAAGACAAAGGGATTCTGCTGTTTGTGCATTTTAATTTGCAAAACAAAGAACATCCCATAAATGTGATTTAGCTATATTATTACACACTTCAATTTATTATTCATGCATCTTATTTTCCATAACCCAAACAACAAGACGCGTGTTGCAAAATATCAACACAGCCACAAATCAAAACCTCTTATAGCAAGATGTGGGTTAACTGGTACACCATCCAAATGGAACAAGGGCAAGCATATATACATAGGCATGTGTGTGAGAGAGAAAGAGGATATTTTTATCAGTCAAGATAAAAATAAAATGAAATGGGCCAGAACTGTGGGATACATTTAACTTTTTAAGCATTGTGCCACTGCCAGATATTTTCTTGTTTAATGTGCTTGTTTGTCAACTTGAATGTACATTCTGGAAACTGAGGCCTGGCTGCTCCTGTTTCCTCCGGCTCCCCATTGTCTAGCATCTTTGTAGCTGCTTATCTCTCAAGTATACAGAAGACTGTGTATGGGGGCCTCCCTGTAGCTCTTTGCATAGCTAAGTCTTGAAATATCATGACCAGGACGGATTCACAGCATTATAACCCTATTCCCTAGGATGCCCCTTTTTTATTATTTGTTTATATTTTTACACTCCATACTTTATTCCCCGCCTACCCCTGTCCACCCTCTGACTGTTCCACATCCCATACCTCCTCCCCACCCCCTGTCTCCACATGGATGTCCCCACCCCCCACCCCACCTGACCTCTAAACTCCCTAGAGCCTCTAGTCTCTTGAGGGTTAGGTGCATCATCTCTGAATAAACACAGACCCAGAAGTCCTGTATTGTATGTGTGTTTGGGAGACTCATATCAGCTGGTGTATGCTGCCTATTTGGTGGTCCAGTGTTTGAGAGATCTCAGGGGTCCGGTTTAATTGAGACTGCTATTCCTCCTACAGGATTACCCTTCTTCTCAGCTTCATTTAGCATTCTCTAATTCAACAACAAGGGTCATCCGCTTCTGTCCATTCACTGGGTGCAGATATCTGTATCTGACTCTTTCATCAGCTTGATGGGTCTTCCAGAATACAGTCATGCTAGGTCCCTTTTTGTGAGCTCTCCATAGCCTCAGTAATAGTGTCAGACCTTGGGACCTCCCCTTGAGCTGGATTCCACTTTGGGCTTGCCACTTCTTTTCCTCAGGCTCCTCTCCATTTCCATCCCTGTAATTCTTTCAGACAGGAACAATTATGGGTCAGAATTGTGACTGTGGGATGCCCCCCCCTCATTTGATGCCCTGTCTTCCGGCTGGAGGTGGGCTTTATAAGTTCCCTCTCCCTACTGTTAGGCATTTCATCTAAGGTCCCTCCCTTTGAGTCCTGAAAGTCTCTCACCTCCCAGTGCTCTGGTAGAATGCCCCTTTTAAATTCATAGTTTTATTTGTTTGTTTGAATTGTCGCTGTGTGTGTGTGTGTGTGTGTGTGTGTGTGTGTGTGTGTATGTCAGCTTTAAACATGACAAAATACACAGGCCAATACATTAACTGGGGTAACACTGTCTTTTGACTATCTCCAATATCCATGGCCAGAACTTTCTTCAACTTGCAAAACTGAAACACTAGTACTTAAACATTAAGAACCAACTCTTGCCTGGCCCAGACAACCACCATATGACCTTCCATCTCTTTGGTTTTAAGTCTTGTGCATACCTCCCAAGATGTCATCAGACCAATCCCACACATATTTGAGGGCATGTGCTATTTATTTTTTTGTCATTAGCTCATTTAACTAAACATAACAGCCTGGACACTCACCTATATCAGAATCTCCTTCCTTTATAGGCTACATAATGTCTCATTATATGTCTTTGCCACATTTTTTCCATGTGACCAGAGTCACATGTCGCTTGATGGTGAATGCCATCCTAGGTTTTCCTGTTTGTTCATTCCTATTTTGGCCATCATATTTTGGACATAGCAGGTCTTCTCTAGGGATTCAGCCCTCAGCCACATTCTCCTGACTTTACCATGGAGCCAGCCTTCCAGTAAACATGATATTATGTGGGTGAGGAAGAGGAGTAACTAATCTTAGAAATTAATTACCAACTCAGAGACAGACTTCTTCTTAACCTTTAGCTAATTTGGGTGAAAATTTAAAAAACACACTCTTTCCCTGCACAGTTTGACCTTTCCTGTTTAACAGACTGAGTTGAGGAATGTTTAGCTCTGACAGGAACTCATGGACTGTTTTATAAACTTGGGCACCAAGAACACTTTCACGGAAATTATGTAGATTCCCTTCATTTGTTCATCTGCTTATTCCATAAATCTGCACTGAGTGCTCACAGTTTGTGCCAGGGAAGAAAAGCATTAATCAGGGCTTTGGCCACCATGGTGATTATTATTATATTATATTATATTATAATTAGCCAGATCACAAATAAATAAATAGTACTGTGATTTCAACATGAAAATGTGCTGAGTATAATGAAAACTCTAAAGAGCTTACCACTTTAACAGCTAGCTGCAAGAGAGTCTGATAGTGATTCCTATGCAAGGGCTGGGGAGGGTGGTAGGTAACAGGGGAATGGGTATTCCTCTCTTAGACTGATCAGGAAAGAGTGTGGAGAATTAGATATAGAAAGGGGATCAGATATGAAGTAATCCAATCATCCTAACTGAACCAGTTGTTGTGTTTCATTGTACATATACCTAGGACTGAGAATGGGAAGCACTAGAGATATAGTAATAAGACAAACGTGAATATATCCCATTGGGAAGACACACAAAATAAAACGACAAAGTAAAAACAAAAATATAATCTTGGCATATGCAGAGAATACATCTTAACACTCTCAATGACGCCACTTTGAGGAAAGCACTTTAAGCAGGGTTGTCAGGTAAGGCTTCTTTGAGACGCAAGTATTTAAACAGTGTGAAAAGATGAGAAAGAATGGACTGTCCAATGGAAGGGAAGGAAAAACAGTGTGACCAAAGGCAAGAGCGTGAGCAGAGCCAGGGATGGATGTGGAAGAGCAGAGACTAACTACAAAACAGTTTGACAGAGCGTGAGATTTGTATCATCCAAGCCTTGGCAACGGCTTCAGGGATTGTTGTTCCCTTTATTTATTTGTCTGTTTTCATATGTTTTGTTACATAATATGAGAAGTGATAAGATCTAATTCGCATCTCAGGAATCATGTCCTTGCTGCTGCTGAGTGTCTCATTACTCAGAGAAGCCAGAGAGAAACATCCCAACTTGTTTCCATTGGGTGACCCCACGCTGTAAGCTCCACAAAGGGGGTGACCCTGTTTGTTTTTGTTCCCCAGCTGAATTTCCAGGGTCTGATTGTGCCTGGAATGGAAGACACACATTTGATAAATATCCGTTGTTGTTATTCAATGGGTCATCAGCCCTTTGACTAATACTCTTCAAGTGTTGGTCTTTCCCACTGGAGATAATGACTAGGGTAGACTTGCTGACACTGTATCCGCAGCAGGCTCCTCTTGTTCTAACTAGACCTTGGTGTTCTCATGAGCATACACTCTAGATCCACTCTCAGGTGAAGACTGAACATATGGGAACAGCAATGATATGACGGGTCACTACAGTCTCATTACCTTTCCAAAACAGACTATAGGGCATTCACTTGTGTGCTCCAAAGGATCATCATAAAATTAAAGCTCGCTTGTCAAAACAAACAAGCAAAATAAATTCCAGGAGGCATTACAGCTTCAATAGCAATTGCATTATTTTCATAAGCTAATTCATTAAAGCAGATAATTCATTATGGACCAACCCTTTGTAAATCCACTGTGTCAGACTCTAAAGCATTCATACACCAATGTAGGTGTGTAAATAACTATGTCAATCCCTCAATAATAGTGTTTTACTCTCATCACTGTTGGGTAAATATGCCACCTGAATAATTTACTTTTTTTTTTTTCATTCTCTCCTGGGAGTAGATCAAGTTTGGATCAAGAAAACTGAGAAAAGCTAGGTGGTATTAAAGTCTTCCAAAATTTGAAGATTGGCATGTGTGTGTGTGTGTGTGTGTGTGTGTGTGTGTGTGTGTGTGTGTGTAAAATGGGGCATCATATCATATCTCCTGGAGTTAGAGTTTTAGGTAGCTGTGAATGACCTGATGTGGATGTTGGGAACAGGACCTGCCTCATTTGGACACAATGTGCTCTTAACCAATGAGCTATCTCCCTAAATTTAAAATGAGAATATGAATAACTTTTAGCCACCCAACAATAAAGCCTTTGATATGGAAGGCTCAGTGCTTCACATTCTTGAGCCCAACCCTCCCCCCGCCCCCCCCCCCCCGGGTTCTTGGCTTTGGCACTGCAAATAAAGCATCTCAGTGAATGTGGGGTTTTTGTTTTGCTTTCTTTTCTTTTCATTTAAGTGGCTTATATTTTAAGTTATTGCAACTTTTAGAAAAGACAAGTACTTTCAACAGGGTCCTTATTCAAAACATGTTTTGATTTATTTAGCGTCACAGGATAAAAGAGCCTGTTAGATAGGCAACTTCTCTTCCAGCTCTGAGTTTCTACTGGATGCCTAGCACTGGGCAAGTCAACTACTGATGCTGATGTAAAAGAATACGTGGGATAAGGGTCCCAGGGTCAATCTCAGAAAGCTGTTTGATCTTCACAAGTAAGCAAATAAAAAAGGAGGCAAACCGATTGAGACCCTTCCTAGTTAACTATCAATTTAACACAGCCTAGAGTCACCCCAGATGGGAGCTTCAAATGAGGGATTGCCCAACTCAGATTGGCCTGTTTGCACATCTATGGGAGATTATCTTAATTACTGATTCATGAATGAGGGCCCAGCCCACTGTGGGAGGCACAATTCCCTGGGCAGATGAGCCTGTGCTGTAAGAAAGCTAGCTGAGCAGGAGCCTACAAGTGAGCTGGCAAGCAGCATTGCTCCACGGGTTTTACACTTTCTCTCAGGTTTCTTCTCACTTCCTGCTGCATGATTTCCCTCAGCCTGTGACATGGAAGTGCAAGCCAAACAATTCTCCTCTCCTCACCGAGTTGCTTTGGTCTTTGTAGCAGTAAAATGAAACTAGAACAAGGTCTAACTGGAGTCTTCTAGAATTGTGTGTGTGTGTGTGTGTGTGTGTGTGTGTGTGTGTGTGTACCAAATGGAAAGGAAAATTCATTGTAAAATGAGAAAATGTATCCTGATGATGGTTAAGACCTCAAGAGGCTCATATTTCATGAGCATAAACTATGGATCATGTTAACATTATAGCAAAACAGGAAAGAAAGGTTATGTGCTGTTCGTTGTATTATCTGCACGTGGGAAACAACAGCCAATAGAGTAAAGCTATCAAAGGCATCCAGTACATCAGGATGGCCATGAAACAGGAATATGACACCAATGGTTTTTCTTCCCTACCATTATCTCATTTAAGCTACCTCTCTTATTCGGCAATCCAATTCTGTTTCCTTCCAGGTGCTATGGTGGGACCCTCAAATGGACAGAGCCTCTGAATGAACCATCACCCTCAAGGAATCAAGAGCTAAATGCAATACTGACATGGGATTAATGAGTTATTAGTAGATGATAGACTGGAAGAACTAACACTTTCAATAGTGATCAAACTTCAGGTCAGTATGAGCAAAATCAAATTTTAATTTCTGGGCATCTTTATAGGCAAAGATATTTCTAAAGTCGGAGGGTACAGGACTGGCTTATCATCTTTTAAATACAAGCAAATTAATCACTAAGGGACACAATGAACAGGCCACCCCACAATGTCTTTCATCTTTAACAATCTCTAGGTCACAAACTGCCTTCAGGGCTGGAGAGATGACTCAGTGGGTAAGCACCTGCTGGCTGAGTTTGATGCCCTGAGTTTAAATTCCATCACCCATGCAAAAAGCTAAATATAGTTACACACATACACACAGAGAGAGAGAAAGAGAGAGAGAGAGAGAAAGAGAGAGAGAGAGAGAGAGACAGAGAGAGAGACAGAGAGAGAGACAGAGAGAGACAGAGAGCTGTAACCCCAGTGTTGTTGAGCAACCGAGACAGGAGGATCACCATTGATTATTGGTCAGGAACCTATATCCAGATTCAGTGGGAGACCCTATCTCAAGGGAATAATGTAAATTGTAATAAGGATCAAGAACTGGCATCCATGTATTCTCACAGTCATACATACCAGTATGCATACCATACACACCTGTACCACAGTCATATAACACATACATAAGTATATACGTACATATATATATATTCAAAGAACACACAGAAATGTACTCTAGCACAAAATGGCCCCAGTGCGTTGCTGGCTTCGGAATGGAAAAGTTAATATTCAGTGCTGGAGGTAAAGGCAGAACACCAAACTGGAGGAGCAGACTTCAGGAGACGTTACAGGCCCATCTTCAACATCCAGGCATGTCTTGGGTTTAAACGACTCAGGCGTCAACTTACCAGGGCGTAGCATTCCACATATCTATCACCTACCTTACTCGAGTCAAAAATCTAATCTGATGAGCTATCCTTGGCCCTTCTCAAATTTTAATTCCAATTTCAGTCAGCTTGGAGGTTTAACGACTGCGGGATAATTTGGGGAAGACCAATTTATCTTATCTCTGCCAGGGGAGTCAATTAGCCTGTGAGCAGAGGAAGAATTCTGGCTTTGGAGCTTTCTGAACATACTGTGGGTATAGCTAGTGGAGGTAAAAAAAAAATATTAAAAAACAAAGCTGATAAATGCCTTAATGCACCAGTCGGGATACAGACGATGGGAACCTCAAACCGAACCTCCGCGCCACTAATTAGGTGACAGAGCTGGGGCTTGACGCGGGGGAAACGATGGGTCAGGAAAGTTGGAAAGTGTCCAGAGGACACAGCGCCAGCATTCCACAGGCTACAGGAAGTGGTGATATTTGCAAGGTGGGAAGACAGCTAGGAGACATTATTAAGCACCTGTGTCAGCATAATAAAGAGGAAGGCCAGGCAGAGGGGACAGGGTGAGGTGGAAGAGTCAGACAAGGTGGAGAACAGGGTTATACTGCTTCCAGAAGCAATCATTTCCCTGTGTGCTCGGGCTTGGGTAGGTCAGCACACACAGGGGTAGAGGTGATTCCGT
Source organism: Tokudaia tokunoshimensis (assembly GCA_036184795.1). Classification (NCBI taxonomy): domain Eukaryota; kingdom Metazoa; phylum Chordata; class Mammalia; order Rodentia; family Muridae; genus Tokudaia; species Tokudaia tokunoshimensis. Next base: position 77,912,926 of record BTHU01000006.1, read on the forward strand.
TACTGTCTGCCACAGCAAGTCTGGACCACTGAGCACAGTGTGGTATGTCCGAAACCCTTGGGAGTCACATGTCTCCTGTCACAGTCCCCTAAGGCAAAAAAGGGCATTCTTGCTCTCCCCCTCTGCTAACCACCCCTCAACCCCCGCCCCTGCAGCCTTCTGCAGAACTCCCAACAGTGATGGCTGTGTCCCAGAGCACAGAGGGGGAAGCTGGCTCTCAGTGAATGACAGGCCCAAGGCGCTCGCTTCAGGGGTTGCCTTTAAAAAAAAATTTTTTTTAATAATAAAAGAAATGTGGAAATAATTTATAAATAATTCAAAAGTTGGGCAGAAGTACATAAAATGTACAGAATGGCAGTGTCCAATATGATAGTCACAAGCCCAACATGTAGCTACTCAGCCCAGGGAATGCAGCCCAGTGCTGTGAGCCTAATACATTTGGATTCCAAAGTCTCTGGAGGCAAAAGTAAGATTAAAAAGAAATATGACTCTGATAATCATTTTATCCAGAGTGCATGGAGAGATGATAATGCGTTATATAGATTCTATTAAAATATACGGGATTACAACCAGCACCATCTGTCTTTATTTGTTTTTCTAATGTGGCCATGAGAAAACTTTAAATGAAATATGTGGTTTAGATTCGTTACACTTTAACTGAGTGGTGTTGAATCAGGAGATAAAATGAAAGTTGCCCCTTACTTTCAGCGTTTCTGTTTCTGGGGACAAAAGCACTTGACACATTTTATCTGTTCTTGGAGATTTTCCTTGAGATACACACAAATGAAAACCAACCCGGGCTAGGCTGATGGCTCAGTGGGTTGAAAGCACTTGCTGGGCAAGCATGAGACTGGAGTTTGGCTCCTCAGATCCCATGAAATGCCAGTTGGCTGTGCTGGCTGACTGTAATCAGAGTTCAGAAGAGGCAGGGAATCCTTGAGTAAGCTGGCAAGCTAACATAGCTGTGTGTATGTGCTCTGGTTGATGGAGAGACCTTGCCCCACTCAGTAAGGTGGAAGAATAGCTAAAGTAACTCCATGTGAATATTTGACCTCCACATATATGCAGTCACACACATGTGAGTACACGCCACACACGTGCACACTTTAAACATTTCCTATGTCTCTTACTGAAAATGAATTTGTTTTCTCCCAACAGTAAATCTAGGTGATGTTTTGATGTCAGTACAATGCACACCTCTCTCTTCTTTGTGGTTACATGGAAGTTACATTACCATGCTCAAAACTCACTTAACATTATCCTTTTTATGGAATATAGATTTTTTTCCATAGTTTTTACTTTGTAGTAACATTGATGCAATACATTTGTAATACAAGATCAGAGGTAATAGGGACTTTTTCTTTTCTTTTCTTTTCTTTTCTTTTCTTTTCTTTTTTTTTTAAATATAGACTACCTATATTGCCCAGGCTAGTCTAGAAATTGCTATGTAGCCAAGGCTAACCCTGAACTCAGGCTGAATGTCTCAGCCTGCCAAGCACTGGGCTTAGTCATGTGCCACTATGCAAGGCATGAGGATTTTTAATTTCAATAAGAAAAATCACCTTCAAAAAGTATTTGCTAAATTATATTGCTATCTAGAATGAAAATATTAAATTATCTATACTTTTGCTGAGCTTTGAGGGTTTTTTCCATTTTTGTATTTTTCAATTCAATTTTTGACATTGATTACTTGTCATTTAAATTCATTTTTTCTTATGCCTATTGGGGTCAGGTGACCTAGACCCAAACAAGCCCTCGCTTGTAACTGTTGAAGTTGGGTGCCTCCACGCCTACCAGCCCCAGCTTATAACTAGTTCAATTGCTCAGCAGAGCAAATGTTATCCATTCTCAAACCTAGAGTTCAAATCCCAAGTTAGCATTCTGACTTTTTCATATTTTCTTCTATGTCTTCATGTTTTGGATGAAATTGAGAGAGAGAGAGAGAGAGAGAGAGAGAGAGAGAGAGAGAGAGAGAGAGAGAGAGAGAGTCCTTGTTCCCAGTGAGTAACAAGAAGCAGTTTCATATTTTCTTCTATGTCCTCATTTTTTTGAATGAAATCTATAAATAAATAAATAAAGCAAGCCCTTGCTCCCAGCAAGTAACAAGAAGCAGAAATCATCCACCTTTTTGCAGTCATGGGAACAACCAGCATAGAATCCTTTACTCTGACATCTTCTGTCCTTTTCCCCAACCCTCAAAGGCCCAGCTATCCCTTGTCTGTCCCCTTGCCCCTCACATCACTTTAAGTCATGAGTTGCTTACAGTTTTATGCTGAGGATCCACAGAAGCTCTTTGAATAGTCTAGACATTAATTCTTGGTCTGATATATATATATGTGTGTGTGTGTGTGTGTGTGTGTGTGTGTGTGTGTGTGTGTGTGTGTGTAGATATAGATATATATGTGTCTATAGATATAGATGTAGATATAAATGATATAGATATATGATATGTGTTTCAAATATTTTGTCCTAAACTTCCACTTTTTTCCACTTCATATCTTTTTCCAAATATAGGTTCTGAATGTTGATTTATCAAGCTGTTCTTAACTTCTGTGGTTTGTGTGCTTAGCAAAGCTTCCTATACTTCACGAGTACAGAAATAGACTCCTATTTTTATTTTCGCAAAACCATTATTGAGATGTAATTCCCATACATTAGAAACCTCAGACAGTGATCATGTGTGTAGTATGTGTTTGTGTATATGAAGAGTCTGTCTGAGAGTGTGTGAATATGTATATGTGAGTGTGCTCGTGTGTGTGTGTGTGTGTGTGTAACAGAGGATTATGTTGATGTTTTTCTTTTCTATAGCCTATATTGCTTTTTACCCTAGTTTTTGAGACAGGGTCACCCCAGGACTTAGGGTCTGACTAGAGCTCACAATGTCAGATACACTAGCTGGTCAGATAGCCTTTGGCACCTGTCTATCTTACTCCTTAGTCCTGAAATTACAGAGCTGTACCACTGGATCCTGGGACTCTTAAATCAGGTTCTTGCATTTATACAGCAAACACTTTACCTACTGAACCACCTTACAGGTTTTTAATATAGATTAAGTTACTTGATTTTTTTTTAAATCTAAAATGCTCCAAAACCCCAAGCTTTTTGCACTCTGGCATGATGGCAAATTGGAAAATTCCATACCTGACTTCAGGTGGTAGCTTGCAGTGAAAAGGCAGACACTGAAAAATATTTTTGAAGAATTGCCTCAGGCCATGAGGTTCCAGTACAATCAGAACACAAGAGATTGCTGTGTTCACATATGAGGTCCACTCCATGAGAGTTCTTCACACCAGCCCAGTGCAACATGTGATTTGCTAGTTGATTCTAGCCATTCTAGTTGGAGGGGGTTTGTGTTCTGGTAATGACTAAAAATGTCAAACATCCTTTGGCACGTACCTAGTACTCCCTAGGACATTTCATTAGGTATTTGGCTATACCGACATTTAAAATAAAACAACCACAAGCATGTCTGTGCATTTGAGATAGGGGTTGTTCAGCCTGCATGTTCACAGTTTTACAATTGTCAACACAATTTCAGAACTCTTTAACCACCTTAAAAACAAACACTTCAGCTGTCACTTTCCAATCTTCCCATCCTGCTAGCCTATACAAATGCTGGTTTATCTGTCTCCATGGTACCCAGGAGAGCTGACTTACAAATGGAAACATGCAACATGGAGAATTATACCTGGCTTCTTTTGCTTTGAGTCTTCAATGTAACTCCATGTCGTAGCCTATATCTGGTTCTTTCCAGCCTTGATAAGAGGTTCACACTCTGCCGTATGAATATACCACATTTAACTCACACAGCCATCAGATGATGGGCATTAGGTTATCTCCACTTTCTTCCTATTATGAATAACATTACTGTGACCATCTGTGCATATGTTTAGGCAAAGTGGTATATCTTTAACTTCTTGGCTAGGTCCAAAGAATTAATGGGTCCAATACCAACTCCAAGTTCTTTGAGGCCCTAGCAGGAAGTTTTCCAAGTCACCTTTGTCATTCATTCTCACCAACAGTACATCAGAGTTCCAGTTTCTCCCAGTTCTTACAATGCTGACTGTGAGTTGGTCTTCTGGTTCTAGCCATCCTGATGTTTAAGATATGGTATCTCACTGCAGCTTCAACTTACATTCCCAAGATGACATAAGACATGTTTATCACATGCTTATTTGTCATTTGTATATCGTTGGAGAGAAGTCTATTCGAGATAGTTGCCCATTTTGTTTTAAATTGCTCTGTCTCTTCATTATTGAGTTGTAAGAGCTCTTTACATATTCTAAACATAAGTTTTTTTAAAAAAAATCAGATATACAATTGGTAGATAGTATTGGATCATCTCTGAATTTTTTTGATGGTGTCTTCTAGTACACAAAAACTTTCTTATATATCTCAATATATCTGGGGCATTTTATTTTATCATTTGTACTTGTGGTGTAGATCTAGAAGCAAAATCACAAAGATTGACTTGAACGGTCTCTTCTGAGAGAGTTTATGGTATTAGCCTTTAGATTTATATCTTTGATCTGTTTTCGCATAAACTTTAGTGTGTACTTCCAAGGAAGGTTCCCAAATTTACTCTTTATATAGACTTACGGAGTTGTCCTATCACCATGGTTGGAAAGATTGCCCTCTTCACAGATGATACTCTTCTTTGACCATCCTTCTTCAAATTATCTGAACATAAACATGAAGCAGAATCCCTGTCTCTGTTGTTTTACAGACACTTTTAAATTAACTTCCTCTCTGACGATTCTATACAGGTATGTGACTCCCTCTCTGACGATTCTATACAGGTATGTGACACACCCTGGTAGCACTGATCTCTCCACCTTTTCTTAACCTCTTCCCACCCTAATCAACTCTGCTCTCTGGTCATCAAGTCCCCATTCATGTTTGCTTCTTTCTGTCTTTGTTTTTGTACTGTGACCCACTGGGTTCAACCGTGGCTGCCCCTATGGGAATGAGAGCACAAGGAACTCTGCAGTGACTGCATCACTGAGGAGAATAACTTCCTCTTTCCTAGCAGTCTTCCGTGCCATTCACTACCCTGGATGGGACCAGGACTTGTGAACCTCTTTTGCATCTATGACTGAATGTTTACTGTTACTCAGTCTTGTGTGGCTTTTATGCAAGCAGCCATAACGGTTGTAGCTTCATGAGTGTCATATAATAACACGCACATAACAGAGTATTCCATGGCTCTCTCTATTATTCAGCTCTTAGATTCTTTCAGTCTTATGTGATATTCCCAGAGGTTTGGAGAATGTGATATGGGTGTCTTGTTTAATGCTGAACAATCCATAGTCACTTTTTTTTTAAAAAAAATATTTATTTATTTATTATATGTAAGTACACTGTAGCTGTCTTCAGACATACCAGAAGAGGGCATCAGGTCTCATGATGGATGGTTGTGAGCCACCATGTGGTTGCTGGGATTTGAACTCAGGACCTTTGGAAGAGCAGTCAGTGCTCTTAACTGCTGAGCCATCTCTCGAGTCACAGTTACTTTCAACACCTCATTTAGTCATTAGTGTCTGCCTTTATTGTATCTTAATTCAAAGAGAAACTTCTTTGATCAATGCCAAGACAGCACTAATGTATAAGAATAAGCACAAGTAACTCAGAGGCAGTTTGACAATGTGTACAATTAACTAGACAAAAACAGTGAGTTCACCCGTAGTTCCTATGACTTCCCTATCTGGGACATTTGACCAGGCATATCGTGCCAGACGTAAACTCCTTCAAGTCAAGTGAGCCTCGGATCCAGTCAGAAAAACAGATGGTTACTCCACAACACAACTGTATCATCAAGCATCTCTAGTCTAGCAAGAGACATGCTGTGGTGTCAGAGCATGGAGAAAACTATTGCTGACTTCTGTTCTTCAGTCACCTGCCAGTGCTTGGAGGGTAGCCAACAGGGAAGACGCCTCTATTACTTTGAAGCTGTGAGATAGTTGAAGATCTGTTCCATTAGCTTCCAAACATATAATTAGTTGCTACAATGCCATAAATGAAGCATAGATTATCCTTCTTTGCTAACTTAAATTTTTCCTTCATCATATGGTCTTTCTCACCAAAGCTCTGATTAAAATCTCCCAGCAGGAAACTTTTAGGTCCAGGTGTTTATAACCTTATTCTTGTTGACTGGTCTATGAGTTTGGCTTCTTTCAGCACCTTCTCTTTTTCTTGCTTTCCCCTCTCTATTCTCTTCTGGAAGAGATAGAGAATAGAACTTTGGACCCAGCCTTTATACCTCAGCTTTCATTTCATGCTTTCTAACCCTCCATGCATTTCCATTATTCTCTGGGAGAGTTCTTCAATTTAATTTTGCACTAATTTACTGTTCATTTGTGCCTTTGTCTGCTATTTCCAAATCCTCTATTTGATTTTTTTTTCACAAGCGAGTGAATGCAATTTCTCCTCGCATCTTTCTGAGGATATTAATTTATTGTAAAAGTCCATGGGCATGCCTCCGTGGCAGGCTTCTTTCTCTGTGCCCATTTCTCTCCTTATTTTTAACTCAAAATGTTCCCAAGACAATTGTCAGTGCCTGTGTTTCTCTGCTTGAGGGCTTTCTCTGGTCTATGGGACCAAAATCTAGGGAGGAATTAATGAGGAAAGAACTTGCCCTGAAGCATCCCTAGCCAATGACTCTGGAGAGTAGGTATGGCCATAGGGTAGGATAACTCAGACTCCATGGTCCCACCTTGATCCTGGGTTTCTGGATTCCAATGGACCATAGTGGTTGTGTGCTCACTCTGATACACCTCATCGACTGTCTTCCCTTCCTTGTGCCACTTTCTTTTCTCCCTCTGTCTCTTTCCTTTTCCAAATTCGCATGAGCTCTTGAAATCTTGTCTGAGGATCCACTTCCTGAGAACCACCCTCAGCTTTTCTTTCTGTTAACTTTATTCCCCAATATTTTACTTCTTCCATTTTCCATGTTTCCTAACAATTGTTTTGGGAATTGGTGTGGCTTATCTGCTTGTTTATCCTGTTATTTGACATCCACTGATAACCTCTCCATTTATAATGGGAAGTTCATTTTTGGCACCATTGATCTTACTTTCCTGACCTCTCCTCCAGCTCTTCTCTAAACACAAACTTCTTAGTCACAGTTTCTGACACCTCTCCTGTTAGAAGCAGAGGACAGAAGGGCTGTTAGCAACATCAAAATCCAGGAAAGTTTTATGTGATGGTCACAAGGTGATCTGGTAATGGTCTCCCACTGTGAAATGTTTTCTGTGACTTTTTACAACCATGCCATTTGGTGGGCCTTGCTTTGAGCTCCTACTGCAAGCTTCCGAGTACAAGAAGTGTGGTCATCCATTAAGATGGGGCAACCACACATGTTGTCTTGGTTGTGGGGTGGGACACATCTGTTTGGGGGCAATTCCTGGGCAGAGTCATTTTAAAGCTTCGGGTCAACTGGTAAACCTAATACATTCACAGATTACCAAAAAAAAATTACAAAACCACATTCCAGCAAGAAGGCAAATCTGTGCTTAGTCTTCAGAGGGCTTCGTCCTCGAGGAGGTGCAGGGGAATTTACCACGAGGGGCCTTTAGCAACTACAAGGGTTCCCCCAAGAGGAACTGTGGCACCATGACCTCTCTTTCTCTTTTGTTTACCGGACCTGTGGTGAGCAGTGTTTTCCAGCACGTGCTACCCAGCTTCCTCATTCCACATATACATCATGGTCCCAAAATAATGTGGCTGTTGGATCTTGGATTGGAACTTCCAAAGCCATGAGTTTTTTGGAAATACACCTTTTCTCTTTATAATTAGATTATCTCAGATATTTTATCCTAATGAGAGTGTTGTTTTTCAATAATAACAATATTAATTTTCTTCCATGAGTTTTAATATATGTATTCCACATTTGGTACTTAAATAAATCAATGCATCTATATTAAGCTTAAAAGTCACCTTGCTTCGAGGGTCATCTTTCCATAACTCATGAAAGGAACAGACTTCAGAAATGGATCCCTCAAGTTGTGTCAAGGCATTTATTGTCCATCTTTGGTTTCACACTACGTCTTTCAGTGAAAAGGAATTTAATTGTCTTAGAAACAGGAGCTAGTTTCTAGCCTCTCTTTTGCTTATCAGGTAGATGTCAGACTCATTTTAGGAGTTGCCACTCTGCCTCAGAAGCAAGTAAAATCAGGCACGGAGAAGAAGTAGCCTTACATATGGAGAATGGGCAAGACACGAAGACATACTGAAGAGGTTAAGAACTTGAATCTTGTTCCTTTGACTGGCAGGGTAAAAGGCAAGAACAGAGGAAGATGCCCAGGTCATGAACCTCTCTACACCATGTTATCCAGCACCAAGTATGCAAAGCATCCTTCCATGAGAATACTTCATGGCGCTAGCTACAGAAGTGGTCAGTCACACAGGAAAAGCTTGTCATAGGGAGGGCATGAGATAGGGTCCTGTGTCTCCTCACTCCCCATGGAACATGGAAGCGTCTGGCTATTCAGGTCAAAGACATATACTACATGGTGCAATATTCATGTTTCCCTGGGACTGAGTTCCAACTAGAGGAATCTCAACCTTGGACACAAAGACATCGGCATAAAGCTACGGGGTTATTCTAAGGCACTGATGTCTCCCTAGGAATCGGTCCTGATTTGAAATCCTTCTTCTGGACAGTGTTTCCTTCTAGTACCTCAACCACCATTCATTCGTACATTGTACTGTTTGTTCCGTGGAGAGTGCGGTGGGAGGAGCTAGTGCAAGAAGAGCCGAAGCCCAGGTTCAACCTGCTCTCAGGGAAGTTAAGACTGTAACAGCTGCCTCAAGGAGATCAGCTCATCTGGAAAGTAGACAGGAGGTACAGCGGTGATTCCGAGGAGGGTGGACCAATACAGAGGTCACAGGTGTTTGTCATGCCAAAGGAAGAGTCTGTGTCCCTTCCGTGGAAATAGCAGTATGGACCCTACTGTAAGCAACATAGATAGGACCTTACTCACCTGCTAGGGCCAGAGAAGGCTGTTGGAAGGGAGGAGAGCCCAAGAGGGCAAGAGAGAAGCACGCAGGAACCAGTAGTAAGAGAGTAAGAAAGGCAAGAGAGAGAGAGGAAGAGGCAAGCAGCCCCTCTTAGTGGGCCAGGCCTAACTGGCTGTTGCTAGGTAACTATGGGAGGAGCATACCTGGCTGTTGCCAGGTAACTGTGGGGTGGAGCTTAGACAGAATCCTAACAGAAGCAGCTATCTATCCATCTGTGAACCCAGGCAATAATCTTTTACCTAAAAGAAACTAAAAGAACGCAAGGGAATCTTAGTCTTTTTGCAGGCAGCTTTCTCTCGAACTATGTAAGATGAGACATGCAGAAAGAGACACATATTGGGAAAAAAAAATTAAAGAAGCCACATTCTGGTTTGAGATGAAAACCCATCCTCACATAGCACCAGGCTCACTCCTTTAAAAAATAAATAAATAAATAAATAAAAGGATTGTAACAGGTACCTTTTGACACTGCATGGTTCTGCTCTGCCCTGCTCTCTCTTTAAACTTCAGGTGGTGAATTTTATCAACATTGATGCTGAAATGCCCTCTATCCAGTGTCACAAATGTCCTGAGCATACAGAGCACTTAGCTTTGCACCTACATCCAGGGTCTGCAATGGTGAGGAGAATATAGTGTGGAATCACGTGGTTCGGCGTAAAAGGCCTGGCGATTCTGCTGGTGACCGGTTCCTTTACTTAACTGCAATTATAGTGGGAGACCAATGCATTTGTCCTTCTCTTAGCCCCCCATTTGCCCTTGCTAGGGAGGCATCAGATGGACAGGCACTCTTAGATGCTGCTGTAGACGGTCTCCCCTACAGTAAAAAGGCTATTAGTAGGATTGCAAGATGGCCAGAGTTAGAGCAAAGTGTACCTTGCTGGGATGAAGGGCGTGGAGCTCTCTAATGGAATTGCATTACGGGCATACACTCAGTGCAGGATAAGAAGCTTTAAAAGATGTCAAATGAAAGACAGCCGGTTCGGCTGGGCCCTGGTTCTCCAGGTCAGGGAGGACCTCGGCAACTGCTCAGCCTGCAGGTGAAGAGATGGTCCCGGCCAATTAAGAGTCCAGGGAGAGCTGAACTGATAGAGAGGGATCATAATAGCTAGAAGATGAAACCATTAAAGCAGGGGAAAGGAAAGAGAACGTGATCGGAGTGAGGAGGAAACACTATCAGAGAGAAAGTACCCTATTTCAACTCGGTGTCAGAGGAGTCCAGCAATAAAAGCAAAAGAAAATAAAACCAAAGTGTGGCCTTTCCCCTCCCCTATCCCCCCACTTATGAAACTATCACCTAGGACTTCTGCAAAGGGGATAGCAACTGAGTTTTGTCCCTAGGCACTGGTCACCTTTCATATCTCTCCCCAGGGCTCCCTTGCCCCTTGTATGCAGCACGGCTTGTCGGGAGCTTCGGGAGAGTTTGTCCTGTCCTCATGCAAACTCAGTGACAGGTGGATGTCAGGCCTCATCTGCTTGCTTATCATTGTCCCAGCCCCACCTGCTCACTGTCACATCTTACAAATGACATATCTTATAAATACTCAACTCTAGCATTGGGATTTGAATGTGAAATGTTTTCTGTGGGCTCCTGTGTTTGAATTCATGGTCCTCAACAGGTAGCGCTGAAATGGGTCACTGGGAGAAAGTTTTGAGCTATCGTAGCATGGGACCCTTTCTAATCCACTCTGTGTTTCCTGGCCCACCAAGACATAAGGAGCAAGGAATGCCAGCTACATAACTCCTGCCACCTTGCAGCTGCCTGCCACCATGCTGTCCCCTTCCAGGGTAGAGAGCGTACTTTCAAAATGTGAGCTATAATAAGCCTTCCCTCACTCAACTTCGTTTTTTTGTCAGTTATTTGGTTACTGCAACAAGAGAAATAACTAATGCATATTGAAAGCAACACACAAGACCCGATCCTAAGGTACAATGAAAAGCAAAGAAGACACAGTTCGAGCAGGCCACCAACGGGGCCACACTCCCCATCAGGGATCTCCCAGAAACTCAAGAGTCCACTGCTAGCATCTACATCTAATCATAAAATGGGCAACAACCTTCTGCTTTGCCAAGAACTTTATGCAATTTAGCAGATAATAATTTGAATAAATAACACATGTTCCCTAAGTTTGGCAGTAGAGTTAAAGGGTGAGTTTTAGAACATTGGGCAGAAACATTGAGTTCCAGACAAGAGCTTCATACCAGAAGAGACCAATATGCCTCTAAAATGTGCCTTGCCTGATGGCTTTGCAGTGGGCCTTCTTCAAGGCTTCAATTTGTACCTGGGCCCTAGTGAGATTTTGGGATTAGCAGGGCCTGACCTAGGTTATCACATGCAAGACATGGCAGGTGTCAGCCTAAAGGAACGGAAAGGGATGACAACTCCAGAGTCTGTGGAAAGCGACCAGAAGGCATGGCTCTGCCTGCCCATCTGTTATGGAAAACTAATTCTATGCCAAGAACAATGTTGAATATTTTTTATGTGTAGTTGATCTCATATTTCACCAGTGATAGGACATAGTTATTATTTTAATTTTTATGTTTTTGCAGAAGAGTGTGGAGCGAGGGGAAGCCAGATACTTGTGTCTGCTCATACAGATGTACTAGATAGTACCAGATAGCTTACCTCCTCTGGCTGGTTCCCAGGCACAGGCTCATAACACCCGTACCTTGGAACCATGGTCAAGCACTAGTTTGCTGACGAGTTCTGACTTTGGGTTGACAGTTGTGAGGCAGTATTACACTGGGTCAGTGAGGCACTGAAACCAGACATGTGGAACTTGGCATGTGGTACACAGGGACAGCTGAACCCCGAAGTCAGAAGAGGAACAAGGAGTCAACTCAGTCATGCTCCGTGGACATTAGTGTTACTCCAGGAACCAGAAGGCTCAGGTTAGCAACAGGGCTACCACCAACACCAGGACTCTGTGTTCAGCACAAAGGAAGAGTCCAGTAGGATGAAGCAGATCTAGAAGGAAGCAGAGGTGTGACTGAGGATGTCAGTCACACTTATTGATGCAGAGAAAGGCATCCCGGCCTCCACCATCCTGCCCAAGCTTCCTCCAGCACCGCCCATTGGTCGCACCTTTCCATATCACCGCAGTGAGCTTTGTCTCCTCTCATTTCAGTCTGATACCACCACTTCTGTCCTCAGAGTCCATGTCACCGCAACACTGACCTTTGCTTGTCACAGAAACTTGCACACTTGGTCTGATAGAAAACTGTTCCTCATGAATTTTGCTCTCCATGGAGGTGTTTTTTTGTGAGAGACAAAAATCTTTTTTTTTTCTTCTCTCAGATGTATCATTCTACACAAACCTAATCAATGACCTTTAAAAAAAATGGAAGACAGTATTGCCCATGTTAAGTACATCTGTCTCCTTGCTTGGTAGAAGACAAAGATGGTTGCAGCCTATCAGAGCAGCCAATGGGTCTCAGGACAGAACTATTTACTCTGGGTGTGATGTCTCCCACAACTGTCACAGGCTCTCACTAGCTCCTGTGTTTGAGCACTCGGCACCCAGCTGCTGGTGTAGTTTTGGGGAGGCTGTAAAATCTTAAGAAGCCTGGGTTATAGAAGCAGGCTCACTAAGGTCAAGCCTTGAGGGGGACAGCTGGACCCTGCTTCCATCTCATCTCCAGTTTCTGTCTGCTATGGTCATGTGACCAGCTGCTAAAAGCTCCACCCACTACAGACCAAATAGCCCTAGCCACCATGCCTTCCAGCATGTAGCCTGTGCCTTCTGAATTGTCCCTCCTTCCTTTTCTCACTTGTTTTGTTTTGTTTTGTTTTTTGAGGGGAAGAGGATTAGGAATTTTTCTTCTTTCTTCTCTTCTTTTCTTTTTTTGCTACAGCACTGAGAAAAACTAATATATTATTCCCATAAAGGAAAAAAGGATTTTACTGTTTAAGCAAATAATCGACATTAGCTTCCGGATTTCTGTCTGTGATCTGAACCTCTCCCAGGCACATAGCACTGAACTTCCTGAGGAGTGAGGTCAACGGAGGAACTTATCTTCACCCTCCGTGGCCACAGGTGATTATTATAGCCAGCACTTACGGTTGTCATATTAGCAGCTAAACGTGGGGGATGTTAGTGATCAGTAGATCTTGAACTTATTGTTAATTATCAGGTAGCATTGTAACATCAATGGCTTTGTCTGCTTTTGGTTCAGTCCTTTCATAAGCTCGGCAGAAAACGCAACAGACAAAAGTCTTTAATGTGAATTTCCTGGGAGCCCATGTCTCCTCAGCATTTTCCTTTGTTCCGGTTTGTACCGGGTCACCTGCTGCTTCAGCAGTAAGTCCCCTGTGCCTTTGATCAGAGCACTGATGGGGCTTTCATAACACTTGATATTTATAATCAGAGAGCCGCATGCGGGTTATTGTCACATATTCACAAATGCACCTTTCTTTTCTCTGAGAAGGAGAATATGCCCCTGATAACAATAAAAATGATGGAGAGACTTGGTGGAAGAAGCAGGGTTTAGAGGGAACCACCTTGGGTTTAAGCGTCTGAGACTGGATGCTACGTTGCCCTGGATGATGGACACAGGCTGGTATCTCCCGAGGAGCAAAATGAAGTGAGAACACATGAAATACAGGCAAACTTTTATCTACCACAGAGAAAGAACCTCCTGGGAAAATACAGGCCTGCTAGGAAACGGTACGGGCATGAAAGGTGATTTATGTTTCCTGTAGTCAGTTCTGAACTAATTCCCAGAATGGCATGAAGGGATTGCCAATTTGAACAGAAGACAAACTGTGCTCTCTGTCCATTTGAAACCATATCACCTACAAGGGTAATAGAAATGGCTGGGATGTTTTTTACAATCACTTACTTCTAAGGAGGTCCAAGGGCTTCCTACCCATGAGCTCATTTACTAGCGTGCTGGGAACACTGTTCCCCCACGTGCAAGAGAAGTGCCACTTCCCTAGGTAGAAGAGAGAGATGGGATTCCTCTGTTCCACCTCACTCTACTTAACCCTCTCTACACAAGTCAAAAAAAAAATACTGGCTGGTTAGAACCGATGCACCCAGAAAGCGGCAGGATCATTCAGGCCTGGGATGTGGCATGGTGCTATAGTCACAGCTACTCTGAAGGCTGAGGCAGGAGGACTGCAAGTTTGAGGCCAGCCTGGGCTAAAGAGTGAGTTCAAAGCCAACCTGGGCAATTTATTGAGACACTGTCTTAAAAACAAAAACAAAAAAACAAAAAAAAGTTAAAGGATTCTGAGATATAGATAAGAGGTTAAAGTGGGGGTCCTGAGTTTATCCCCAGAGAAAAACCAAACAGTCCGAAGCAGGGGTTTCCCAGCCAGAAGATACCCATGAGTTGAAGCTAAGGGAACCTCACCAAGTCATCACACCTTTCTAAGCCTGTAAAATGGGTACAGTGATTGCTACCTTTCAGGATCATGTGAAACACAGCCGGCACAGGCACAGTGCCTCACAGACTGGCTACACACTCGATGCTAGAAAATGTGTGCCATGTCTTCTTACACAGTTAGTTGAGTCTAGAGTCAGCATCTTGCCTGCTTCTCTCCTCGGCTAGTTCTCCCATGCGCCGCGCCCCGCCCCCTTTCCAGGCCCTTTGTGGAATAAATTTAGAAAGCTGGTGGAGCCCGGATGTGAATGCGCACAGGAGAATCCCAGTGTAGCTTTCCCAATCTAACCTAAAACCATAGTAGGTGTTGGGGTTCTTCCTTCCGGGTCTCTCCCGTTCACACATTGAGAACCATTCTGCCGCTAAGTCCTTTCGCATAGTACACGAGTACAGACATCTCCAGAGCAAAGGAGCCGGTCCAGCCCTTGAAAACTGCCTTGTGCAAGAGGAGCAGAATATGCGTAACCAAAGGATCCCGGTGGCCTGGAAATTCAACCTAAATGTCCAGATCTGTAGCTGTCCCACTTCATGGGTCCCTGTCATATGCAAAGCACTACTCTAGACTCTAGCAACCAACATCTCCTCTTTGGAACCTGCATGGTACTGTGGGAAGGATACTTTTACACACTAATGACTCAAGTGAGGGTCTCCTTCAGGGATGCCCACCTGCTTTTTTTTCTTCCTTAGCCAGCCCAGCTGGCTTCGGAATTGAGCTGGAGACTTGAAGGTGGGTCTCAGAACCCCTCGTTGTTGTCCTATATTCAAAGTTACATCCTGATATTTTTCTTTACGAGGAGAGAGGGGCTGTTTGCTTTAGGAAAATGATGCACCTAATAACTCTACCCTTTGCTTGTTCCCGGTACACTTCCCCTGGGCATTATGGATTAGTTATCCCACTACTTTTTAAAGTCTTCCGAACTTTATAGAATGACTATAAACGAATGACTTAATTCTCCCTTCTGAAAGCGCTTTCTACAGTTTAAAACAGGTCTTAAAATGAAAGCGTATTCCCGCACTTTTAGAGCCACATAGAAAAATTGCTGTGGTTTTTTTTTTTTTTTTCATTGTAACTTTCATGGATTGTCTTTTCAAACCAAATATATTTATTTTCCCAGGGACGAAAATAAAAATTCAGTTGTTTCTCACTTGCCTCCACTGCAGACAGAGCTCTTGTGCTGCAAATACTTCTGTAGAAATGATTCATTACAGACACAACTCTCTCCTGCCCGAGTGCGGGGCCATTCCCCACACCCTGCTAGATAATTCTGTGCTGAAGTAAACAGCACCCTCCCCGTTTGGACGCATCTCTGTGGGATCTACCCTGCCACGTTCTATGCAGACTGTGTGAGAAGGACGTCTTGTCTGCTTTGGCTGGTTATCATTCTTGTTTCTGAACGATTTCAGAAGCGACCAGAAGCTTGTGACAGAGTGAATTTGTGATCTTATCCAATCATCTGGGCTGTTTGCAAAACTTCAGTAGGTGGCAGCGTTTTGTTGATAAATGTTTTGTTAGCCAAGTGATCTCATTTAGTGCAACTGTTGCAATATTAATAAACTGAACTTATGATCGTGTTTGCCAGGACTGGAAATATTGCTGTTCTATGCAGCGGGAGCTCTTATCTGAACTGACAGCAACATTCATTGTGTTAGAGATGGAGTAGGATGCCTCAGAGCGATTGCGTGTATGCTGTTATAAAGAGAAGTGATGGAGGCTAGGGAGGTAGTTGGTGAGCAAGGCCAGGGAGGAAGAAAAAGAATGTGAAGGAATTATGATAAGATGTATTGCCCATTACCTGGCTAATGCCATGAAACCCTGAGGTGACCCAAAAGGGTATCTGTGATGGCTTGTATATGCTTGGCCTAGAGAGTGGCCTTGTTGGAGTAGGTGTGTCACTGTGGGCATGGGCTTAAGATCCTCACCCTAGCTGACTGGAAGTCAGTCTTTCACTAGCAGCCTTCAGATGAAGATGTAGAACTCTCAGATCCTCCTGCACCATGCCTGCCTGGATGCTGCCATGCTCCCACCTTGATGATAATGGACTGAACCTCTAAACCTGTAAGCCAGCCCCAATTAAATGTTGTCCTTGATAAGAGTTGCCTTGGTCATGGTGTCTCTCCACAGCAGTAAAACCTTAACTAAGACAGTATCCTTTCCCTGGATTCCCTACTCTGACCCTGAAGGTAGGGCTGGAAATCCCAAGGAAACTGGACCAGAATTCTTGACCTAGGAAGCAGCTGTATGCCTCAAACACACACGTGATGAAGCCAGTAAAGATAGCCTCACCTTCTCAAGGCAGGGACAGTGTTCTGGTGTCTCTCTAAATGAAAATACTTCAGTCAACTCAACTGGAAGACAGTCTTAGACTGGTAGCTCGAAACAGAGGGCCTAGAGGCCCTTTAACCAAAGCTTCGGTCTGTCACTGTGGCCTCTGCTCTGACCATTATCTTTATCTTTCCAGCTTTCATTATTCCCTTGTGTGATCCCTACTTTGAGGGTTGTAAAGACCTGGCTGGGGAACAAAGAGCTGGGCTCCAGGTCGGCTTCCCCAGCATTTTACAGAAGTCTTTGTGGAGATCACGACCTCTGAGCTCAGAATATACAATGATAGTTTCCTCTGCGATGCTTTTGGGTTCCCCCCCACCCCGTTCCATTATCTTCACATACAAGAGAGACAAAGTTCATGAGCTGACCAAAGCCTTTCCTCAGAAATGACACCTTGTCAGTCGGAAGGTGGCACTTTTATCATTGTCCACTTCAAAGAATTCACGTGCTAAGCTGTACAACCTCTGTTGTCTTAAGCCAGTGAGTCATCTCTCCTCTGGGACTGTCATGTTGTAGGCAGCAGGACCTGGCCCTACACAGACTCCAGAAGCTCCATTTAAACGCATCAGTTCATCCTGCGTGATGTTTCACCTCACCCCTGCTAGACCATTTGCACATGCCTTGTGTCATAGAAGAACACACCAGTGATAAAGTGAATGTCTCCTCTTATCTCCGGGTTGTAAGTCCCTTGCACACAAAGGCCTATCACAAGCATCTTTGTTCATCCCTAGCACCCAGCACGATATTTTGACAAAAAGATTTTTAAGAACTAATTGGTGAGTAGATGCCTTTGTATGATGTCTGAGAAGGATGGCTTCAATCCTTCTTTTGTGTGTGCATAAATCCTCTTGCCTGTGATACTGTCATTGCATTCTTCCACATGGAGATAACCCATGTAACATTTCAACTATTGAAGCCTGAGAGTTGGTCCTCTGAGGGCCTAACTGTTTGGGATAATTCCTCTCATTAAATTTATTTTATTTTTAATTAAACTATAATCACATTGATTTCCTTCCACTCTCTTCTTCCCCCAACCTCTTTTAGATTTCTTTCACTTCTGTTGCCTCTCAAATTCATGGACTCTTTTCCTTCAGTTACTCTTGTTATCAATATAAATAAATCAATAAATCAATAAATATAAATAAATAGGATATTGCTGAATCTGCTTTTAGGCTTGATCACTAGGAATCGGTGAACCAAATAGGGAACGCATCCTGGGGAAAGCTAACTCTTCCCGTCTCAGCATGTGTCAATTTCCTATTGCTCTTTATCTAAGAGTAAAACCCTGTAAGTTTTTTTCCCATTCATTTGTAGGAGTATTTGTCTACATGTGTGTACGTGTACTACATGTACGCCCAATATCCATGAAGGTCAGAGAGGTTGTTTGATCTCTTGAAACTGGAACTAGAACTTATCATGAACTGCCATGTGGGTGCTGGGAACTAACCCAGGAACCTCTGCAGGAACAGCACATACTCTTAACTGCTGAGCAATCTGCCCCATCCCTACTTATACAACTCTTAAAGCCTTACCACACTTCTATGAACATTTTGCTAATACTGACTTATTAGCTAGGTCACCATGGCACCAGTGTTTGGGAAATTAAAGCTATCTGACACTCCATCCATGGTATCATCCATATGTCCACATATTTTCCAGTAGCACAGAGAGAACAGTGACATACATGATGAGTAATCTACACAAAGTTAGAGAGGATGATAAGATTTGGAGAAAGGACTTGGGTTCAGAGTGTAAAACACACTTTTCAAGCACTCACTATTTCTGACCAGTCCTTTAGATACATATGTAAATGGTAAAAAAGATTTACATTAGTAGACTTCTAAGTATCCTTGAGATACTTCTAAGAGCTGTTGTGACCTAGCCTGTAAAACCATTTCAGAGGTTTTGTGGTAGAAAAACAATTATTCTTCAGCTTCTGTCCTACACTGTGTCTCGACATTTCACTGCAAAAGATAGCCTCTCTTCCCTTCACTCTCTCCATACCAGAAGATCATTGCCTACATGCATGCACACTACATGCACATCCACAAGGTCATGAAAAGCTTGAGATGGAGCTCTGTCATAACAGAGAAGCTCATAGCTCTCCATATTCACACTTAGATAAAGGTTGGACTTGAGAACAAATCCTCATTGGCAGTTCCTATGTCTAGAAGAGTCAATGTTGCCTCTCTCATTCATTCTGATCCAGCCATATTCATTGGGTGGCCTATTGGATCACCCACAGGCCACTTCAGAATGATCACTGGTGCCGTTGAGCCCCATCAAGCAATTGAACAGAATGTCTAGGGAACAACCCATGCCTTCAATTCTTCCATGATCTGCCTCCCCCCAACAGACACACTCCAAATTCTAACTGCTTCAACCAATTAAGTTCCTCTTGTGGAATGAAGAGGAAATACATCACAGAAAGTGTGCATCCATTCATCCCATTTTGTCCTAGGGGAGATAAAAATAGACTGTATAATTATGGACAAGCAAACAGTAATTTTTTTTGTGGTTTGTCTCCCTAATTATATAATACACAATAGTATGCTACTCCCCTGTTTTCACATCTAATAACAACTGGCCTAATAGAAGGTTTAGAATTGACATTGCTAACTTGATGTGAGTGGGCACTGGGCATATGAGAAGTACTACCCTTAATTTTGGTCAGTAGCTGTAGAGGCTGACATAGAATGGAGAGCAAAAGAGGGCATTCAAGATTCTTGCTGCTCAGTGATAAAATTAAAATCTGACACCTCTGGTAGTTGTCTCAGGTCTCATTATTTAAATGACTTATTATTAGAGCACTGACCATCCAATAAAATTAATCTCAAATCTGGCACGTAGTGACACTGCAAAATTCATTACAAGAACCACTTTCCCCTCACACTCGAGGGACCTCATGCAGTTGTGTTGAGTCCAGGAAACCAAGGACGGAATGTGCCAGAAGGGGCACTGGAAAGGAGACTTAGATGCCGGTACCAGCTCCATCCTTATTCCAAATTAGATGAGTTTATGTAAATCACTTCTTTTCTCTTGGCTTCTGTTGTCATACTGGCAAGAAGAGGGCAGACATTTGCTAATTCCCTTCCAGCCTTCACGGTCTACAGTGCTGTTAGCATTTTGTGATACTGGCCAATGATGCTTCAGGAGAGCCCACTGGGTTTTATTTTTCATCCTTTCCAAATAGATTCAAGCAAAGAAGTGATGCCCATGGATGAAAGTTGGAAGGGAAAGGCCAGGACTGTTGAGCATGGAAGTGTAAAGGATGGGGCTTATATACCAAGCCTAGAGATAGCATGACTACCATCTCAGGTCTCCAAGATTGTTAAAACAGTTGAAAGTTGAATAGCTGGATAGTTGAAAGGCATTTGAAACAGAATAGACTTGTCATGCTCAGTTTTCTATATTAATCTCCAATTATATTTTCACTTCAAATTCATGATCACTGATTTCAAGTAAATCATAAACACTGGCCCAAAATCAACTTAGATGACCAGACCGTTGAATCACCCCTAGACAAATATTTCCTACCTTTTCAAATGGCTGGCCCTCTCTAGCTTGTTTGCATCTTGGTCTAATAATGTTGCTCCCTACCCAAGGGGGAAGTCACTTGCTGGGACCTTCAGCAAGCTCTGGTCTATCTTAGTCTCAGTGTCATTCCTGTTAATGCAATTAAAATACCCTGTCAAAAGCCAACCTCATTCAGGAAGAGTTTATTCAGTGGACAGTCCCTGGTTATAGTCCACCATGGCAGAGAAGTTGCAGTGACAGGAACTTGAGACAACTGATATCATTATGCCCAGAGTCAGAAAAAGTGAACAACAGATGCATACATGCCAGAGATCAGCACACCCTCTCCTTTGCATATAGTCCAACTGTTGAAATGAAGAAGCTCACATTTAGGGGTAGGTCTGCTTACTTTAATTAGCTCAGCAAAGAGAATCCCTCATAGGCATGCCTATAGCATCCAAAACAGACAAATCTTCATTGAGATTCTTTTCAAGGTGACTCTTGATTCTGTCAACTGCTGGGACATTCTGCTTCCTTACTTCATCGCATAGGGAGAGAGTTCTGACCAAAGACTCATACCTCCATGTTCTCTACCAGGTCCCAACTCTTGTCATCACACAAAGGCCTTCCTCAAGCAGTTCTCATCTCTCACCTGCTTCTTGCAACTGTCTTCTCTTCTTCTTGGTTCCTTGCCATTAAAGCACTGCATTAGTTTGGGTTTTACTGCTGTGAACAGACACTAATGACCAATGCAAGTTTTATAAAAGACATTTACTTGGGGCTGGCTTACAGGTTCAGAGGTTTAGTCCATTGTCATCAAGGCAGAAGCATGGCAACATCCAGGCAGGCATGGTGCAGGAGGAGCTGAGGGTTCTACACCTTTATCCAAAGGAAACCAGGAACAGACTGGGCATCCAGGCATCTAAGAGGAAGATCTCTAAGCCCAACCCCACAGTGACACACTTCCTCCAACAAGGCCACACCTTCTAATAGTGCCACTCCCTGGGAAGAACATATACAAACCACCACAAGCACCAATGAGTTATCATTTCTACTGTCCTAGACAAAAGGGAAACAAACTTCATTTTTCTCTCTGTTATTTGGATGATCTCCTCTGCATCCAAGTCCCCTGAAAGACTTGTCTGTACTTCCCAGTTTCAGTCGCACTCCCTTATACTTACAATTGTTGCTGGTAGGAGTTGACCTCTATCACTGCTGTCTACTGCACCCAGGTTCTTGTCAAAGCCAGCAAAACCCTCCATAGTAAGAAATCCAAGGGTGAATTCTTTGGTTTATCTTCTTTAATGACATCTCCACTTAGATTCCACCACACACAATTCCTGGCACCATTACCCACTCTCTTTTCATAGTTTATCATTCTTCCACACCTCTCTAGCTTCCACTTCAATTCTTATTAGGGATGTACTACACAGCTTAGTCCTTGAGGATTTTCTGATCTGCCCTTAAACACTATACAAAGACAAGTGACCTCTAATTGTTATCCCCAGCTAAGATATCCATGCTGTATTCCACACCCAAATATTTAGCTGCTTATTCATGTCTGAATTCATAGCATAATTACTGATTGGAAATATTCAAAATTAAACTCTTGATACCTGTACTTAAGTTCGTCACATTTCAGTAAAGACTACTTACTCCTTCCAGATATTTAGCTAAAATAATGAACTTACTTTCAACTATTCCCTTTCTTACCCTGTAAATAGTCAGTCAACGAATGACACTGGTTTTATTTTCCAAACATGTCTTGAATAATATCACTTCTCAACATCTTTACCACAACCATCCTAACTGACTCTTCTGACAAGTTTGTCTGTTTGTATCTTTACTCGCTATTGACTATTATTGCAAACGTAGTGGCTCTCTGATGTAGTATCTCCAATGAGGTAATTCTTCTTTAGGAACACCTATCTTAATTTCCTCCCACTTGGATTAGAAGCCAGAATTTCCTTCATGGTTATAAGCAGTTATATACCTTCCTCCTTGCTTGAAAAATAATTTTCATTATTTCCCATCCACTCTGCTCAATCATCTCTGGTCATTCACTGTTCAGGCCTGTTTGCTCCCTCAACATGTTCAATATATTGTCACTTTTCAGTCTGGTGCCAGTTATTCCCTTGGCCTGGAACTCTGTCCATGGCTTTTTTTTTTAACCTGTTTTCCACCTATTAGCCAACTCTTACCTGCACAGGGACAGGGCTTCTTCTATTTTATAATTTCAATCTACCCATCCTGCTTGTTCCATTGCCCATCTCTGACTCATTTTATCTATAGACCAGCATCCTTTTGACACACTATATACTACATTAGAGAGGTACACACTGCTGCTCTTTTTAGCTTCACTAGAATGTAAGATTTATAGGGACCTTGGATCATTGAGGTTTTGTAATGACTATTTTAGTTTTGGGGATTTACTTATGTAATGCTCTATCTCC
This sequence comes from Tokudaia tokunoshimensis, assembly GCA_036184795.1. Taxonomy (NCBI): domain Eukaryota; kingdom Metazoa; phylum Chordata; class Mammalia; order Rodentia; family Muridae; genus Tokudaia; species Tokudaia tokunoshimensis. The sequence continues at coordinate 77,935,621 of BTHU01000006.1, forward strand.
GGCATATGAGAAATTTCCTGGCACATACTAGACATCCACTATTTGTCAATAAATGAATCTCTACTTTTCTATTTTCCAATAATATCCAAGTACTATCGTGTATGATGATCTTCTCTAATATAAGTTGGGGAATCTCAGTGGCCACACTACCCTGAATGTGTCCAATCTCGTCTACTAGTAGTTGGGGACTAACCAGAGAAGAGACCACTGCCGTTAGCTCAGTATTTCAGTTACAGTGCTTGGGATTTAATTTCATTGTGAATGGTGGGAAAGTCTTAAATTTGAAGCCAGGTTAAGACTGATGTCAAATTCTGGTCATGTCACTTGTCACCTAAAAAGTCTTCAGAAAAATTTCATAGCCAACTATGAAATTGATATAATGAGGGAGCCTGCTCCCACTCAAGGCTTTGGAGAAAATGATATGCTCCAATTTCTATAGAGCGTGTAGCACAGTGTCAGGTACAGACTGGCTTCTTGATACAAGTTGTTTTGAATGTTTGAATTGCATGAATTAATCAAGAGTGCTAAGGCTCATGTAAGGTTTAGTACTTAACCCCTCTCTTCCCAAGAGAACACTTTGATCCAGAGGAGAAAGCCTTGTAGGAGGATTTTTAGCATCAGCAATAATGAAGGGTATTTTCACTGTCAGTGGAAGGAAAGACAAAGGATAGGAATAAGGTGGGGAGGGCATCTCCCAAGACTCCCTACACTCTGTGGGAATCCAGTCTCATTAGAACCCCACATGTCCACGTGTCTAGGTGCCTTAATAGAGTGAGAGACTCACTCAAGAGACCATCCGTGACTTCTATAACACAGAGGCAGACTGTCTTTGAAGATTAAAATCCTAACAGCATGCTCCCAACAGAGATAAATGCCAAAAGGGAGAAAAGACAAGCAGACAGGGGAAGGGCAGGGTGAGGAGAAAGAGATGAAACAAAAACTAGCCATCGTTTCTGCTGTAATAATTGCTGTATTAATACCTGAATGGCTAACATACATGCCCGGTGGCATGTTAAATGAGAAATTTCAAAGCTTGTAAATAGAAGAACGATGGGATTGGTTGACCCTAACAGTTGGAATTCATAGGCAGGCAGCAGTTGGCATTCACAGACTCCTATTTCCCAGCCCACACACGTGGCGAGAAGCTTGCTCCTGACATCCCCCTTCCTTTAATAAGCCAATAAATATTGATTCTGACCTGGTTGCCACTTGTTCTCCTAACATCTTCTTTCATTCCAAGGCTTCTGGAAACTATAAAAAGCTCATTTCCAGATTCCAGCTTGGCTAGAAGGACTCGGTTTTTTCAATCAGATCTCCCAGAGGTCTGATAGCAATCATTATGAATGAGAAAAGGCATTTTGTATTCTTCTCTGTTTGCTAGCAGATAGATGGAGCAGGGCTAGTTACAGACTAAGACTAGGCTGGAATTGAAGCTCTTGTACCTCTCCTCACCTTGGGAGGGACACAGAAAGTGTGGGCCTGCCATGGTCTGACATCTAAGAGGTGGGTCACCTGGTGCTGCAAGGTGGCTTTTAAACGAGATTTATGATCAAGTGCTAAGTAGAGAATCTTTCTACTCCCTATCAGGCATCTATCTTAGGCAACTCAGTTCTGAAGGAAATGATTTTGAACAACATTCACGGTGGTTAGACTTGAGCTTTAGAAAAATAGAACCCAAAGGGGAGACTTGACCCTATGTTTTGAGGTATAATTTTTTTTTTTACTGTCTCAGGGTATCAGTAGCTAATACTTAATAGGAATGTGCTAAGGACCCACTAGATGCTTAATATTGATGGACCAGGGTATCAGAGCAACAGACAAGAACAGTTAAGAATTAGTTTCCTCACTCTGAAAGACTTCACTAATTAGCAAGAGAAGGGAAATGCAGTTTCTAGTTCCTCACATTTGGGGGAGTCATACCCCCAATAGAGACTGGCAATAGTAACAAAACCTTCAAGCAGGAACATAAACCTACTCCATTTTAGAGGTTGCCATCCTTCCTGGAAGCTCCACATCCCCGGGTGAAGTTCTACGCACATTCTTCTATGGCCTTTTCTCATCTTTGGGAAAACATGCTTTCATTTCCCTATTGGTCCAGAGCAATCTATAGACTTCTGTCCCATAACAATGCTGTGAATTAAACAAATGGATGAATGAGAGGAAAAGGACATGAGAGAAGCAGGGCAAAGATGCTGTGCTGAGCCTACTTGGATACAGTGAAGCCCAGCAGGAAAGGGTCCTCATACATGGAGACATTGGGAATGGAGCTATAAGAGAATTGGAACTAGAATGTGACAAACAGACAGGAAGCTTGTGGTATGGCAACTAAAAGGCAAGTGACGTCATCAGACAAACAGGAGGGCCTCTCGCTAGAACAACAGGGTATCCTAGAAACAGCAACCAGTATATCAATGGTCCTGCCTGTGTTGGAAAAAGAACCAATTTGAAGAAAATAACAGGGGTGCCTGGGATCAGTGGAAGAACACCATAAAGACTGGGCTTGGAATACATACAGAACCGTGGAGGCCCCAGCATCTTGCAGCTTAGGCTGCTGTCAAAGCTGCTCCCCGTGCTATGATGGAGCCCTCCTCGAAATCTACATAGCTGGTTCAGCTGTGTGGGACACCCAGAAATAAGAAATGTGGAGGCCCATAGTGATGGAGGCAGCAGAGGAGGTATCTAATCTCTGAAAATTGACATGAGAATAATAGATAAGAATTTGAGGAAAATCTATCACTTTGGGACTTGAAAAAAAACTGTCTCTTACAGTCCTTTACAGTCTCTTACAGTATTTGTGCAATTATATCATGTAGCTAGATAGAGAGGACAGGATTTGAACACTCCAACTTTAGACTGTGGGTACTGTCTGCACTTAGTTTTTTACCCTGAGATGTACAGAAGAGAAGGAAGAGTGAACAGGGAATCTGTGAACCTTATAGAGAAAAGATGGCTAACTCATTTCTAAAAAGTCAGCCCCTCAGTCTTTTCTGTCCTCCTTCAGTCCCCCTTAATAATTACCCTAACACCATGTTCACTGCTCCCCCAAACCACCAGGAAAAAAATATTTTTCTGGTTGTTTTTCTCATCTCCTCTTCAAAGAGCAGGCCAGCTATTTATCCTTGGGAGGGCTTTCTCAGACAGGTCCCAGGTAGCTCATCTCCACTCCATTAAACACTCCATGTTTAGTCTCTAGCCAGTCACTCGAGTATGGGTTGAGCCAGCATCCCAGCCGACATAACACAGACTACGTGTGAGCATTTAATTTAAATATTTGAGAATATTTTCCCTGACAGTTAGAATTTCAGCGTTCTACCCTTGTCACACACACACACACACACACACACACACACACACACACACACACACACCACAAATGCTTCCACCCATGATGCTAGGGTAGGATATTCACTTGCAGCAGCCTAAGAATGTCCTTTGGTTCGACAGAGTGGGGATGGATTTGTCGTGGACACTTTGACCAACACTCGCCATTTCTGATGGCTATACTTGACTCCAGAGAGAAATTTCCATCATTATCTTTGTTCCTATATGTCTTTCCTATCTCTAATACCAGGAGAGTATACGGCCATAGAGATTATGAATAGCTGAGCAAAACACTTGGGAAATAAACTTCAGAAGAACTTCACCCTGTTTAGGATTTCTCCCTTCCCATGACTTGCCAAAACTTTCAATTACTCTTCCCGCACTTGTTAGACACTAACACATTGAATACCAAATTAGAAGCACCCTCAGAACTGCACACTTAACAAACAAGAGTAATTCAAAAAAATATCCCATCTACTCTTAATGGCCTTTTTCTTCAGTCAAATTCCACATGTACACTCTAAGGAACTTTGTAGAGAGCAGCAGATCTCATCCCATAAGGAAAGCATATCCTTGTATCATTTGTAACTAAAGGAAAAGAGACATGGACCAGAGCTGGGCATTTATAATGATTTCCTACCATCTTCCTCTATCATGTTCATATATCTGTATACATTTTTTTCTAAATTTAATCAACTAAGACGGACACTATCAGAAACATATGGAATGTCAAAAAAGACATAATCACTGAACCCGGGGATATTCTGCACGAACAAGGCTTGTGATCACTCACAAAGATGTCGATGTCCTGATGTCTATTCATTTATCTGCTGAATCAAAGGGTTAGTGGAAGAGAAGGGGGGAGGATGGGAAGCCAGGGTGATTAACAATAGGTGCAAGGCAGGATGAGCTAGATTAAACTGCTCCATATGCAAATTATACAAGCCTGATTGCATCAAGCCATGCACAGTTTAATGAGGGTAGTAAGATGCCTTTATCTCTGCTTGGGTATGTTCCTAAAAGGAAGGCTGTTCTCAGATAAAGCACACTTTAATAAGGAGATTTTTCATTACAGAGTCGATGTGCATTTGCATATCTCCTTCTGTTTCAGGCCTCCTGCTTCACCCCCAGTACCTCTCAATCTCTCTCTCTCTCTTGATTTTTCCTTCTCTTTGTCAAACTCCCTCCCTTAGGATCCACCAGCCTGTGTCTGATCCACAGGGCTATTCTGGGTCCTCGTTTCTCTTTGGTGTTGTTATATACAAAAGTCGGTAAACATTTGCATGTTGTTGGCATGTATTTTAGGAGCATGTGTATTCAGTGAAAATTGAGGAGAGTCCTACATAGTTGAGAGTAAAATCTTCAAAATACTATCTGAGCAGTTATTTATCTGAGGAGTTTCTGTTTGTTTAGCATTCCATGTTTTTAGAGTTCTTTAAATGGTTACTTGGATGAGTTGGGATAATTTACTCTGTGTGTGTGTGTGTGTGTGTGTGTGTGTGTGCACGCGTGTGAGCACGCTTTCTCTGTATGTGTGTGATATTTACTACAAATTCATATATATTAAATACATAGCAGTACCTTTGTATGTAATTACTTTTACTTTTTAATTTTATTTTACTGTATACTGTGCTAACTTAAGGCAGATATTTAAAACCCAGCCTTAGAGTTTGAATCCCTGCTTTGTCTCTCAGTAATGTTACTCATTCTCAGAGGAAGCAATATCTTGAAAACCCAACATTTTTCACATGACCAAGTAGAGTCTATGAGTCACTTCCATAGGCTTTTCTTGAGCTGGAAGCATCCTGAAGGCAAAAGCAAAATCCAACCTGTTGCCCTATCCATTGAACCACAGTACTCTCGACAAATTAAATATCTTACATTACAATGGATGTTTCAGAAAGATTGCAGAGGAAAAACAGAGTGGTGTCAAGTACAAATAAAAAAATATGCCACTTGTTTTAGGTGTAGAGCTGTATACACTGGTTATGTGCCCACCACCATGCGTCTCTGTACCTCTTTTGTTGCTGCGATAAAATAATGATAAAAGCAGTCTAAGTGAGAGATGGTTTACTTTGGCTCAGGTTTCCAGGTTACAGTCCATCATAGCCAGGAGTTCATGATGGTAGAATATTGGGGATAAACGATCATGTCATATCCACTGTTGGAAAACAGAGAGCTTGAATTCATGCATGCTAGTACTTGACCTGCTTTCTCTATCTTTTCGCAAATCAGAATTCCCTGCCTAGCGATTGGTGTGACCCAAAGTGGGGAAATTTCCCCACTTTACTTAACCTAATCAAGACAATATTCCTAGGCATGCCAAGAGGCTCACTGTTCAGATGATCTTGACTTTTATCACGTTGAAACTAACCATCGCACTATGAAGTCATCACCTCTATCAAGATGTACACACAGTCATTGCCACCTAAGTCCCCACCCATCCATTTCATACTCTCTTTCTCTACTGTCCTTTATGTTTCTCAAGAAACCATTGGTCTGCCTCCTATCACTACAATTCTATAAATTCCAACAAATTAAATAATGAATTAAGTACATAGTAGCTGGCATTTTCCACCTTACATATTTACACAGATATTCAATTATGTCATTCTAAGTATCTGATTGATTGCTTTCAATGCTGAGTAGCACCATGGTATAAAAATACCACATATTTGTTCATCCATTCCATGGGTTATGACCTTGGCTGTTTAAAAATAATGTTACCACAGTTGTTCTTGTATAAGCATTTCTATGTTTCCTTTCTCTTAGGTAAATACCTAGTAGTCGAAAGGTAAAGTCAGAGCATAAGTATATATTCAAATTTTTAGTGTACAGATCATCATTTACTTTATATTTTTCAAAAGCATCTCACCAGAGTTTCAAAACATTCATATCCTTACCAATTTTTACTACCAGTCTTTTCAAAGTTGGTCATTGTGATCTATGTGCTATGGGTCATGGTATTAAGCAGGGTTCTCCAGAGAAAAAGAAGCAATAGAAAAGATGGATGGATGACAGACAGACAGACAGACAGACAGACAGACAGATAGATAGATAGATAGATGATAGATATGATAACTATAAATGACAGATGATAGGTGATAGATATACAATATAGATAGATAGATGATAGATAGATATGATAACTATAAATGACAGATGATAGGAGATATATAGATATACAATATAGATAGACATATGATAGATAGATAGATAGATAGATAGATAGATAGATAGATAGATAGATAGATAGATAGATAGATAGATAGATGTAGATGACAGACAGATAGGCAGACAGATGACAGACAAAAGGCAATTTGCTAGATGAATAGTCTCACAATATGAAAGCTGAAAAGTTTCATGACAAGCCATCTCAATACCCAGAATCCAGAAGACTTCTGATATAAATGTTGTTCAATGACTACAGAGTCCAGAATTATGATTTCCTGGGGTGTGGGAGGAACAACATCCTATCTCAAAGAGTGAGAAAGAAAGATTATCATTTTCGCTTTTGAAAATTTTTCCCATTTAAGCCCACAGACACTTAGATGGCGTCCACGCATGCCGAGGGGAGATGTCAGTCACCTCACACACAAGCCAGCCCCATCTGGAAACAGCCCGCCGCATACATGCTCAGAAGCAATGTTCTACCACTTCTCTAGATGGCTCTTAATCTAGCCTAACGTTGACAAGCAAACCTAACCATCACATTTCCTTTCTCTCATCTCTAAGGATGAAAGTCAAGACTATTGATTGGAGGTTTTCCCTCACTGTTGCAGTAAACTGCTCTCTAAACACGGCCCACCACTATTGATACTTCATCTTAAATATTCTTTAAATCAAACGACTTTCTAATTCTCTCTAATTTCACTTCTGCTTTCATCTGCAAACCACAGCTTGTTTAGCAATGTGTTATTTGGTTTCCAAATATTTGAGGATTTTCCAGAGCTGTCGGCTACTCCTTTCCAAAGTAAGTCAAGTATGCAAAGTGAGCCTGCTTTGTATGACTCATGTCTGATCAGAAGCATTAAGGTTTGTCTTGCAGCCAAGAATATGGTCTTCCCTGGTTACATCTTTGATGTACACTTGAAGACAGTGATCGCAGTGTTGTTCTTTGGTGGAATTCTGCAAACATGACAGCGTTGGCTGATGGAGATTTCCATCTCTTCTGCATCCTCACATATTTTCTACTTAGTTCATGAGTTATGAAGAGAGGGGCACTGAACTTTCCACCTTTACTTAGAGATCTGTCTATTCTTGGCTGAAGCTGTCAGCTTTTGCACCATGTGCTCTGAAACTCTGTTATTGGGTACATAAGCATCTGGCACACTGTGCCCTCTTTATTAATCAGGCCATTTATTATTATGAAATAATTGTCTTTGGCCCTAGGAATCATCTTTGCTTTGACAAATTTTATCTGGTGATGACACTCACCCCGTGTTTCCTTTACTATCTTGCTGTGTAGTGTCTTTAATGTTTGTGCACTTGATATTTTATCTACTTTGTCATTTTATTTAAAATGTTTGTGGCAGGTACCATTTTCATTTTGTATCAAATTTGACAACATGTGTGTGACGTTTAGCCCACCAGAGTGCACTGTCATTTTCCACAGGCTTTTGTCTATTTCCTTACTCTTTGTATTATGTTTACTCTATCTGACTTTTATTTTCTCTTTCCTTCACACTAATTTTATCATCTTATTGACTTATTTGCAATAGATGTTTTAACAGTGTCAATGGTTTACACCACTCAGTTCATCATGAGTTTTATAAAGCAGTGGTTCTCAACCTTCCTAATGCTGTGACCCTTTAATTCAGTTCCTCATGTAGTGATCTCCCACCATAAAATGACTTGCAGGATGTCTGATCTGAGAGCCCTGCGAAAGGGTCTTTTGTCCCTAAAGGGGTCATGACCCACAGGTTGAGAACCACTGATGTAAAGTAATAGTCTTACTCTGATATTTTATAAAATTCTTTTAAATGGTAAAACTTCCCCTCATTTCTACCACTGTACCTATCACGGCTGAGTTTTTTGTAAGCATTATATTACATATTAAGGGGGGTTGAAATAACCAGTTTTTTTAAAACTTTGTTTATCAATATAGTTATTATTTTGTGCAATTTTCATATCTTTGAATCAATATATCATTCAATATTCTTCTGATACGAGTGTTTCTGATGGTGATAAACATCTTTAGGTTTTGTACACATAAAAAAGGTCTTTATTTGGATTTGGATTTTGAAAGATGTTTTCAAGGAGGGAGAGATTGCTTAGCTCTTAACACCACACTCCTCTTCCAGAGGACCTGAGTTAATTACCTGACACCCACCATGAATACACACACACACACACACACACACACACACACACACCATACATGCTCAGAAGCAATGTTCTACCACTTCTCAAGATGGCTCTTAATCTAGCCTAACGTTGACAAGCAAACCTAACCATCACATTTCCTTTCTTTCGTCTCTGAGGATGAAAGTCAAGACTATTGATTGGAGGTTTTCCCTCACTGTTGCAGTAAACTGCTATCTAAACACAGCTCACCACTATTGATACTTCATCTTTGTTATTTTTTAAATCAAACAATTTTCTAATTCTCTCTAATTTCACTTCTGCTTTCATCTGAAAACCACATACCAAACAAACAAACAACAGATATCTCAAAAGATACTGTTATTGGACACAGAATTTTAGGCTGGTCATTTTTTTTTCTGCATTTAGAGAAATTGCACTTTCCTTTTCCCCAAATGGTCTGTGCTCTGAGAAACAGGATCCGAACCCAGAACTGGCATCTAATGTTATGAAAATATACAAGTGAGGGAACTACCCAAGTGCCTGGCATGGCAAACAAGATAAGGATCATGTGACAGGAATATTTCGGGGAACCCCAGCACAGGAGGCATCAAATCTGGAAGAGCAAGCTTTACTGAAGGTCAGAGAATGGCCGAAACCCACAGTCCAGCCCCTGCCTCCTGTGGCCCAGTGCTTGCCCTCTGTTCCCAAACTATCAACCAGTATTGGAAGTGGAGGACAAGAAATACACAGGATTAAAAAATGCTCAAGGTATGTATTCAAATTTAAATAGAGTATGAAGGGCTGGGCGAGCATATCTCCAGCCTTCTGTGGTATTCATGAAGATTTCCTTATGTGATCAGAAGACGAATTGCCTCAAATATAGTTCACAATTAAGACCTCTGTATACTCAAAGAGAAAATACAAATACACTGTTGTGTCTGGGACTGTTTATCTGATTTATGACTAAGAAATGTTCTACTATTGTCAACTCTGCCTATAAAACTACAGGCAGTATTTTGAGTGGGCAAAGCAACCCTGGAGTAGCAAAACGATCATGGACTTTTTCATCAAAATCTTCTGCCATCCCTTGATAACCAGAGATTTGGGGAACATAGCCTCCTGTGCTTGCAAGGTGCTGCATTATTAAAAGCCACTCCTTAATTTTTTGATTGGTAAGTATCTTGGTAATGATGTGCTTCCTAAAGTTAGAAACAATTGAACATATCAATTCCAGTCCTTTACATGTGATACTAAATATTTTAAAAATGTATTTCACACCAAAGAGATAAGTTCTATGTTGTGATCCTACCAGAACTCATGCACATGTCAATGGTGTCAGCAAAGAACCCACAGGAAAGAGGCAGAATTTCTTAGCAAGGGCATCTGTGTGTTCTGGGTGAATCCTGGACCTTGGCTTCAAGTCAAAGGCAAAATAAGGAAAGAAAATTATTTTTCATGCGTATAAACATTCATTTTATTGACTCCTTCATTTCAAATATAGTTTATAGATTTGATGGCTTCTCTTAAGCAATTTATCCCGGTTATATATCTATAGATGTCACAGTTATGACCCAAAATTCTGTGCTGTTCTCATCCTATGAAGACACTGTCTTTTCTGCCTTTTTATGCTATCTGGTCATGAGAGGCTTCTATGGCTAAGAATCATAATTCTTCTACATATTCACATAGATACTTGACTTATAAGATGACACTTGCCATTTAAAATGAATTATTGTCTTAGAGTTCATCTTAGTTTGGTAGAAGAATACATGAGTCAACAGGGAATCCAACTAGGATTGTTGGACCATTGTAGGAGCCCAAACAAGGTTTCAGCACTCCTTTCTGTAAAATGTAGGTAATCCTTAACATCAAAGCCCAAAGTTTAAATGGTAGTTCTTTCAAATGTCCGCAACTCCAACATCTGTGAACAAAATTTTCCCTTGCCAAAGTCCACAAAATTAAAATTTCATGTAATCCAGCAAAGAATGTTTAAATTATACACACACACACATATATACGTATATATATATATATATACATATATATATACACACATATATATACATATATATATATGTGTGTATAAATGTATGTTTAACCATATACATATATATATATTACATACATACATGGTATGTTACCTTGTACTTCTGATGTTATTATTTATATGATGACTTAGATAGCTGTGTGATTAATAAGTATGAAACCTCTTAGCATGTACTCAGTGTATGGAACCTTAAAGAAATAGACTCTACCAGCTACATAGTAAGTTTAGGGCCAGGAAGATGGCTCTGCATGTAAAAGCACTTTATGCAAGGCTAGATAAATCCCTAGGACACATAAGGTGGAAGAAAAGAACTGATTCTCACAAATTATCTTGTGATCTCAACATGTACCTGGTAGCATGTGCACATATGCACACACACACACACACACACACACACACACACACACACCATCTCACATCCTCTAATTTCAGAAGCTTATTTGGTGTTTTAATTATTTCACTCTCTGGGTCTCTATGATTCTATCTTTTCCCTAGTTCAATAACATGAATAACTCAGGATGCAGGTCAGGGAGGGGCTAGAAGAGGAATGTGGAAAAATTTGCATTCTTCTTTGACATGGATGAATTGTATCTCCTATGGCTCATGAGTTAGAAAAATAAACTATATTGCAGCAGTATTTATGAGATCCTTTAGGAGGTTAATAATATGTTTAATATTGTTCAAGGAGTGGGATTTTAAGACTGAATTTACTCCCCCCACCCCTCTTTTATCACTTCCCATTTCTTCTCCACATGCTATGACAAATTCTGCTTTTGCCAAATTTGAGTACCGCGCCCTTAAATGTCTCATGTCATAGAACCTGGGCCAAATACATGGTTCTTCTTTCTAAGTCACCCTATCTGTGGAATTCTATTAAAGTGGCACAAAGCAGACTAATACAGTACTATACAGAGAGCTAGAACTATAAGCTACTGACTATGGGCAACTTTGTAAACTCTGCCTGCCTATGACAGGAAATCAAGATCCTACTAACAAGTCAGCCTGCTTGTCTAGATGGTTCAACGATATTAATACTGCAGTAGCATCAGGGCTGATACTCCACCCTAACCCCATCAGTTCACACCATAATGTACTATTCCCCAGTACCATGATTCAACCATTAATGCCACACAAGATTATTCAAGAGGCACAGCCTGTCTAGGGGCAGTCCTTAAGCAAGGACTATCTTTTACATTTTTTAAGCCGTTGGGGAAAAAAAATTAAAAGAAGAGTAATATCTTACGACAGGCTGAAATTACATTTCAATTATAATTCAAATTTCAGTGTCCATAAATAAATCCCACTGGAATTCAGTCATAGCCATTCCTTGCTACATTTGCACTCTGACTGCAGAGGTGAGTCAAGACAGACCCCACAACTCACAGAGCCCAAAATAGCCACTCTCTGGCCTTTTAATAGAAAACGTTTGCTGACCCCCACTTGTCTCCTAACACTACCACGTCATTTGGTTCAGGAAGTTACACTAATGTCTGCTTAATATTTAGACAGCAAAAGGTCACTGGGAGAGGCTAACATGAACTTTTCCATCCTAGGGAAAAACAGGATACCACAGTATTACTGCCCTGAAAACCTCCAAGCCTCCAAGTGGCTAGGCATATGAAGAAAGTGCATATTTAAAGGAGAAAAAAGCCAGCCCTGTATGCTCTGGTTACTATTTTTGTCTTTATAAAAACAGAGTTAAAGACTTACAAAAATGTGATTTTCTTTAAATAGCAATATTAACAAGGCCAGAATTTATTTACATGAATGTCTTTGCTCTCGCAACTGGGTTCTGGATGTCCTTCCATCGTCCATGAGTGAAGAAACCCAATTAATCCTGTGGAACTATGGTTCCATGCTACCCTTGAGAGAGAAGTACTACATGAAAGGGTAGGGTAAGAAGGAGCAGACACAAAGTCAGCTTCCCCCATTCCAGAAGAAAAGTCATGGTGGCATCAGTGAAATACAATGTCTTCCTCCAGGACCGAAGCCCTACATTATATACATCTCAACTTGTAAAATTATTCCTGTTTTGCCTCTCCTCACTTCTGCTGACTTCTTCAGCTGTGAAGATGTGGGCCTTCCGTGTCAATCTTATTCCCTGTGCATGCTCCCCCTCACTCTTGCCTTCTTAAGTCGCTTGAAATTGTCCACTAACCCTGCCTTGGAGGTAAAACTGCTCTGAGGGTGTTGCACCAAGGCGAAGGCTGCTTTTGATTTATCTGCCAGTCACGAGACAGAACACAGGATGGAAATTGCATTTTACACATTTTCCTGCGCTTAGAAACAACACTAGAAGAGAAGGAAAGAAGACTCAGGAAGTTTACTTTAAAAAAAAATACTATTGAGTTAATAGTCTTGTTTATACCAGCACAACAGATAGAAATGCATAGTAAAAGCTGGATTTAAAAAAAAAAGATAAACAGAAAATATATTGCTATTAGTGTATCCAAGAAGCCATTGGTTAACACTAAGTACTAGTAGCAGGGAAAACACATGAAGTTATGAAGGCAGAAACTCTTGAAGGAAAAAAAAAAGAAAGAAAGGAAGGAAGGAAGGAAGGAAGAAAGAAAGGAAGAAAGAAAAGAAGAGAAAGAAAAGAAAGAAAATGAAAAAGAAGGATGCTCTAGTTTGAAGAAGACTTGAAGCTACTTCCTTCAGATGGAGTTCATTTTGAAATCATTGGAAGAGCCATGGAAGAAACCAACGAGTTTCTTCCATGAAGCAACTCAGAGATGAAAGCAAAAGGAGACTGGATGCTTGGTCTGGTATGAATACCGTGTGAAGAATGAACTAAGTTACTCTCCATGGCCACAAAGTACAGACTCATCCTTTCTTTAAGAAGTTTGGCCACGAATTCCAGATCCTCCTGTCTCTGCCTCCTTCAGCAAATCCTACTGGTCTGCATCACAGAAGAGGGAACAAAATACCCACAGAAGGAGATACAAAGTGTGGAGCAGCTTCTGAGGGAAAGACCATCCAGAGACTACCCCACCTAGGGATCCACCCCATATACAGTTACAAAATCCAGACACTATTATTGATGCCCACCAGTGCTTGCTGACCGGAGCCTGATATAGTGGTCACCTGGGAGGCTCTGCTAGTGCACGACAAATACAGAGGGGGACACTCTCAGTCAGCCATTGAACTGAGCACAGGGTCCCCAATGGAGCTGCTAGAGAAAGGACCCAAGGAGCTAAAGGGGTTCACAGCACCATAGGAGGAACAACAATGAGTCACCCAGTACTCCCAGAGCTCCCAGGGACAAATCCATCAACCAAAGAGTAGGCATGGAGTTACTCATGGCTCCAGATGCATAAGCAGCAGAGGATGGCCTTGTTGGTTATCAAAGGGAGGAGAGGCCCTTGGTCCTGGAAAGGCTCGATGCTGCAGTGTAGGGGAACACCAGGACAGGGAAGCGGGAGAGGGTTAATTGGGGAACAGGGGGAGGGGAGATGAGTTATGGATTTTCTGGGGTGGGGAACCAGGAAAGGGGACAGCATTTGAAATGTAAATAAAGAATATACCTAATAAAAAAAGAGTTTGGCCCCAGCAACCCATAAACATACCAAACATGCACCTACACAGGCACATACGCACGCACGCACGCATGCCATGCTGCTTCTATTTCTGGCCCAAGTTGACTAGATGGAAGACAGACGGTTTGTTTTGATGATGAGTCAAAGAAGCCAAAATCAATCATGACCTGATCACTAGCCATCCACGTGACTTTGGATGAATGGCACAAACTCAGCTGTCATTCAGAGGCTAAAGCCTCAAATCCCAGTTCCTCACACAGTGACCATATTTGAAGAGAGGACCTTTGAAAAATGGGAAAGTTAAAGTGACTCCATGAATCCTAATCCAACTGGTCTATTGTCCTTGTAAGAAGAAACTGAGCACATTTAAAAGTCTCAGGAATGTGCACTTACAGAGGACTTGTGGAGAAGATGGTAAGGAGGGGGGTCTCAGGGGAAACCAACACTACTTGATCTTGAGTATCATAGTAAAAGTTGGATTTAAAAAAATAGATAAAATATATTCCTATTAATACATTCAAGAATTGTAATTGGCTAAGACTAAGTACTTGTAGGTGGGGAACATGTGAAGTCATAAAAGCAGAAAGGCCTGTGATGATGATGATGATTGATGATGATGATTAATTGTATATGATTATTATACTGACTATGCCTCCTCTACAATGAAGGAACCATAAATGCATGTTGCTTCATCTCTCAGTCTTGTTAGAGCAGCTTAAGCAGATTTAGAAGGCAAATGACAAGAGAACAATGAAGACATTGCTGCAATAAGCCCTGGTCTTGGCTGCTTTGATTATCCCTGGCCAGAAGTGGACATACACTAGACATTTCCTAGACAGATAGTGGAGGAGTAAATGACCTATAGCTCATACAGCAAGGAAAGCACCCCATTCTTACCACACAGGGTCCTGGTTAGTATGAGAGAAAACAGAGGCATGCATATCTTCCATTCATAAAGAACCACATGGGGACTTTTTCATCCACAACCCCATGGTCTTATGGTAAATGATTCCCAATTACTCTAAATGTCAGTCTCATCATACATCAGAGGGAGATGTTTTTCCCCCAGAGAGCTGGTGGGAAACGTATCTTTAACACTTTCTAGAAGGAACTCAAAAGCACCTGGGTGTCGGTTACTGGGGAGTCACGGCTGTGTATGTTGTGAAGCTGAATCCGCAACACACCCCATGGCACATGGCAGCACAAGTGTTTTGGAAATGAGTTAAAGAGTCATGGAGCACAGGCCATGGGACATCTCAATACCACAGAGGCCATTTAAAAATATATGACCATGCTTATCCTATTTAAATATGTTGTACTATAATAACTGTTACTTGTTATGATGTTGTTACTTGTAATAATGCAAAAATCGCTTTCTATTTTATGGGTAAAGATTCTCACCTCCCCATCCAGTATTCAAAACATGTTCCTAAGAACTATTATGACCTTTAATGTCTTTAATATCATAAGCTGAGGCATCCCATTGACAGTTTCACCTCTCTTTAGTTCCTAAACGACTGCCCCGTCCTTCTTTGGTCTTTTTTTATTTTTGTCATCCGAAATGACTAAATCTAACATGAACTTTTGACAGCAGAGTGGGATTGAAGAAGATCACTTGAGTTTCATTTTCTCCCCCTTGACCCTTGTTTTCCTGGGATAGATGAATTGGTTTTGATCCTCTGAGCTCAAGTTTCCTTATCTGTCAAAATCTGTTTAATGAAACCAACCACATCTATGGCAAAGACGCTGAGGTTTTTAAAATTTGGCTCTTCCCTCTATGATCAGTTAGGACAAACTAATTAACGAGCACATGTGGCCCTTGAGGTCCTCGTTAGAAAGGTTGTCAGACACATAGTATGGTTTGGCACTACACAAGGACATCCAGCCAGAGAAGTGAATAGGAGTTGAAATCTGGGTTGACAAGGTTTCTTAGTGGGTAAAGATGCTTGCTGCCAAGTCTGACAACCCAGGAACCCATATGGTGGAAAGAGAGAACCATCTCCCACAAATCATTCTCTTAGCCTCACACTGGTGTACGACCCCTAACAATAAAGTTGAAATCTTCTCCCCATCCAGCCATGTGAACTTGTCAGCACTGACAGCTCCTAAAATGGGGAGGATGGCAAATGATGCCATCTTCTTCAAAGACATATTCCCACCCCTGGCAGACACACATTTATCTCTCTACGCAGTGGCATGTGGATTATCTGCAACCTAACTCTAGGCTCATTTTGTTCCCAATTTTAGTTTGAAGATGAAATAATGTTTAAAAAAATGCTCCTCAACTAGGGTTATATCCTTTTAAACATTTTAACTTGAAAATATAATGACTCATAAAATGCATTGGTTTAATCTAATATCCTGGCTAATGTAGAGTTTGGCTTGCAATAGTTTACCCTCAGTGCCAACCAGACTCGCTAGTCCAATACTCTACCCTAAAGCCACATTCCAGCCCCCAGAGAGTATCAGCAACACACTTCTGCTTATCTCTACTGAGCTCCCCAGCTTACACAGACACTTCCGCTCATCTTTAATGACACCCCACCCCCCGACCCCCGGCTTACATAGCAAGATCTAGCCTCCGCTGCACTTCTCATGGATGTATTGTGTCAGAAACAGAAGCAAACATGTTTATGTCTTCCCACAATCTCAGAATGTACTAGATACTCTTGCTTTCTTTGATAACCTTAGTCAAGCAAATAGAGTTTTTCTATCTTAATTACTAATATTGGCTCTCAGATCACATGTTATACTCACACAATACATAGATATTTGTAGGTTACAGAATGGCTATAAAGGGTTATGAGGCTACAGAAGAACTGAGGTTTTGCAAGTGTGGGTCTGAGAAGCAGAGAAGCCAAAAGAAATGTACATGGAATCTTCATTGATAAACAGCCTAACCCAGCTGCTAAGAATGCAGAGAACTGCTGAGACTGTTGGCTGCTGATCATAGATGGACTCAGGCTGCAGCTTCAGAGGTGCGCCGAAGGAGCGTGGTAGCAATTCTGAACTGGTAAACAAGAGCATGGGCAGATGGCAATTCAAGGATATCACATCAACAGTTGTGAAGTCGTCAAGCCCATTTGGAGACCCTGGGATAGTCAGGAGTTCTCTGCCTGCCAGTCCTCATACATATTGGTTTGATGAGCATTAAGGAGAGCTGTTGCTAGCTTGGTGCTTAGGTTTTTCTCCCCTTTATGGAACCTGAATCAATGAGTTATGGTCTTTCTTTGATGTCTTGTATTCAGGAAGTTCTCAGAGCTTAGTTTTCTTGATAGGATTTAACAAATCCTCTAATGTCCCAATTCACCATAATAAATTTACATGCTGGTACCCTTTCTATTCCCAGGAACAAGTCATTCATCAGCCTGTCCTGTGTGGCTGATTACAGACAAATTGTGTTATTCATATGGACACCCAAGTACAGAGACACCTCCTAACCTGGAACTAGAGACAAATGTTGCTTATGAAATGGAAATCTCAGGCAAAGCATTGTCTTTCAAAGCTCCTCAACTAGGGTTATATCCTTATGAATATTCTAAGTTGAAAATATCATGACTCATAAAATGCATATAGAGTAAATCTAACATACTGAGCAAATTACAGTTTATCCTGGCCTACCTTAACATGCTCAGAACATTGATGGTAGCCTGCAGACAGGTAAAGACACCAGTCTTATATAGTCTGGGAGAAAACAACACAATTTGACACAATATGGAGTAACTTAGGACAAGGCACAGTATGATCTCAACAGCACTTCTCTAAGTATTGCCCTACATGAACTCTGTGACCTCTCCACATTCTTCCCCACTCCATATAATTTTTCTAAAGCTATACTGTTTGTAACTGAAGTTCAGAATTGAACGGTAAACACCTGCCCCCTGATTCTAGATCTTTCTTTTGTTGTCTTGTCATTTTGCCTTTTTCACTCACCAGATTTGACTTTGATTGGTTTTATGAGGTCAAACTTGTCAAGACCAATTTTTCCAATAAACCTGGTTTTTAATCTCTAATATCCCACACTGCTTGAATTCTTAAATTTGTCTTCTTCCTTTTCCACTGAACTGTGTGGAGACTGTGTAGGAGTTCTGCCATTCATTTAGCTCCACTCCCAGTGCCAAATAGACACACAACATATTCTATAGGTGAAAGCAAGAGGTGATACATTCCTGTGTGGTCATAAAAGCACTAGATGAAAGGGTGTTACATTAGCTTCAGAGGTGACCCTTTTACCAAAGAAAGTAGGAGGTGCGAATTTCCATAGACCACACTCACATTTAAGGCTGTTTATCCCAGTAAGAGGGATGATCATATCTTAAACATTTTGAATGTCTATAAGCATCTATTACAAACTAGAAGTTCCAAAAATGATGACAACTGTTTCAGAGTCTTGAAACAAAATGTTATAACTCCTAATTAAGGAAGTAAATTCAAGGACTAAAAGAACTCAGCAAACAAAACAAAAACAAAGCAGCATTTTTTCTGATGATTTTGTAGCCCAGAGACTGTGAAGCAGAAGTGTGTGTGTGTGGTGTGTGTGTGTGTGTCTCTGAATGTGCATGCCATCTCGTGTGCATGCTTACATATGCACTACAGCAATTGCCCTCTGAGAAATACCACTGAGATGACGAAATTTTTACAGCAAGTATATAACCCCACACTCTTACTTTTTTTAAGGAAAAAAAAAGTCCCAACAAGCTTTGAGGGCTCATAAATGAAAACGGAAGGATTTAGAGATTTGAAAAGTGTTCCTTGAGGATTGAGGAGGCAGAATTCTCCAGCTAAAGAGGCAGGAGTGTAACTTGTTCTACAGGCCCTAGAGAATGGAGATCTGAGATGCTAAATTCTTCACCCAGAGGATTAAGTAGCAAATCCCTGAATGGGAGAACCAAGTATAGAGCCAAGGACTCTACTTGCCAAGGTCATGGTGTTGATGCTACAGATACAGGCACCAATCCAGGCAACTTGCTAAGCCATTCATTCACATGACAAGTCTTCCTTTGGGAATGCAGAAGAGATTCTGCCAACCACCAAGTGGATGGAAGTGCAGGCATCTATAGGAGGAGGGAGCCCAGACCTCATTTGTAGAGCTCATGAAACAGGTGGAATTCAAGGCATCAGAGCTGTCCTTGCAGGAGTGAGGCCTCATGAGACACACATAGCCTTGGCCAGTCTCAGCTGCTTGAAAAGCTTTAGGAACCAAAAGTCAGAGGAAGGATCACAAATTCACATAGCTAGGCGGTCTGCTCTGTCAGTACTTATGATTATACCTGTGAGCACTGGTCACATTGATCACACCTTCTAGAAGCTTATGTACCTGAACAGGGAAGCTTTGAGTCTATTTCCCAGAAGAGTTGGCCATGTACAAAGTGTCAGGACATTAAAGGAGATAGGTTGTACTAAGTGGGACTTCTCTTTGTACTTTAGGACCTACATGTGGCTCACAGGGAATTTAAACCACTTGAAGTAGGGAGTTTTAGACTCCTTAAGAACTAAATAACATCCTCTGCTTAAAGGACTTAGAAATAAACTTTCCGTAGATAGATAGCCTCCTTGTAGGAGCCTGACCTACCATATGGTATGAAAGATATTTGAATGGGAAAGGCAATGTAAGAAAACCTAGAAGGCTTTCTCTGTAAGAAGAAAGGCTCCAATGATCTTGGGCAAAGGAGGAAGAGTGTAACCACTGTTGTGGAGTCTCCTCCATCCACTTATGAGGTCATCTCCACATGAGAACACAAAGGAAGAAATTGTGGCCTGTGAGTTGCCTGCTCATAGGCACACAGTTAAATCCATAGAAGTCTGGTTTGCACCTTTGTCGACTTGACTGTTTCTCACCTTTCTATCCGTTGGGCTCCTGTATCCCCTCTTATCCAGCAAACCAGCATTCTGATTCACTTAACAATGCTTCTGATTTTGATTCATTAATCAGAGCTGAGGCTAAATTGAGCCCAAAGTTTACTGTCAGCTCTTAATGGTCAATTCACCATCTGCTGGCAAGACTCGTGAATGTTTGAAGATGTGAATATCTACCGTCTCTTGTTGCCACTGCTCCGATGGCAGCCTTGGCGTCCCTGCAGTTTCTCATCAAGCCCATTAAAGCTTTGTGTTTCATCTTCTGTCTCCAGCCGCACTGAAGAGAGAGCCTTGAGCTGCAATGCCAACAACTTCAATCAGCTTTCTTCTCCTTCTGGGGTATAGTAACAATCACAAAAATAATAATGGCATCCTTCCACAGGAATCCTTTTTGCCTGTAAGTATTCAGAATCACATCAGTTTGAGTGGCTGAGAAACATTCTGAAGACTTGCCACAGTTTAGATAAAATGTGGTGGTGGTGTGTGTGTGGGGGGGGACAACTGAGGCTAGCATCTTAATTTAACATACAAAGAGCTATATTTCAGTTCTTTCCAATTAGCACTGTTCAATATTATTAAAATCTGTTGACAAAAAAGTAACAGATGCTCCATTCTCCTTGAAGCTAATTAATCAAGTTTTTTTAAAAAAAAAATAAAATAAAATAAACCCTCTACAAATTTTGGAGAAACTGGATCTTTTATAATCAAATAGTTTTTTGCCTACTCAAATCTACATATGCCTGGAACAATATGTGTGTCAATATTAAAAACAGATAATTATCCTTTGAACTCTCTGCATCTTCTTTCCTGAGTTTGCTGACTGCAGATGGGTGGAAGTTTCTGTGTACTGAATAGTGATATTAGCACCTGTGGTAGACGAGTAACTCTTTTATATAATGGACAGCTCACTGCTTCTGCTAGCCAATTAGAAGATTATAATAATCCTAATAAGGTAAGCCAACCCAATTTTCAACCTAAAAAAGAAATGTTTGTGAGAATATTGGTCTTTCAATTTCCCTTTATTTTAGGGGAAAAATTCAAATAGATACAAAAGAACACATTGTACCCCAATTATTTTATTATGCAGCTTTAAAAAGAACAAATTGTAGACGTCCTTGCTTCCTATGTAGCCTTACCCATTTCCCTGTCTTCAGATATTATCAGTTCACGTGTAAGCATTTCAGTGTGGAACATTAAAAAAAGGAATTATTTATTGAAACACCAGAGAAACTATTCTATTCCATCCCACAAATATGTCACCAACTCTTAATGCCTGTATATAAATTCTGCTGATTATCTCTAATTGGAGGTTTTCTTTGAATCAGGAGATGAATTAGGTTTATAGATTACATTTGATTATGATAAACTACGCCAAAGCCTCTTTTGTTTACTCAGAGTATCTATATCTTTCCCATGTTGCATTAGTACTGCATTGGTTCCACCGGGCATGCTCAATGGGCAGCTGCCTCCAGGGTTGTGTTGTTCTCAGGGAAGACAGAGGATCGATGAGCCCAGGACAATGGGGACTACTGCTTGGACTGAATGTATGAACTTGAACTCAATGGCCAGAATAAGTTGCTGGTCATATCCATATCCTGTAAGGCTTTCACACCAATACCAGTGACTTGTGTTTCCTTGAAGGTGGGGAAAGGGAGTTTTGTGAGGTCCACTGAAGGTAAATGTAATCTAATAAACGAAAATGTTACTGAACAGAGGAGACTCATTCATCCCGATAAAAGCTTGACATCATCAATCTTACGCAACCTACCTTTGCAAAAGCCGAAATTCCAAACTGTGACTTTGAAGCTGGAGCTTTGAAGGAGGTCAGCAGGAATTTTAAGAATGAGCAGGAGGCAAGAAGTCAGGGACCAGACAAAGTTAGTCTTGACTCCAAACTAAAAAATGTTTGTGAACACTATTGGGTTAAACCTTGATAGGTTGGCACAGGTCTTCCTACCATGTGCATCAGTCTCAAGGTTGTCCTCTAACCTGTACAGTAACCCACCTACACAGAAACGTGTGCACACACATGCACAACCACCTAGTCTCTGCAACACCACACCGACTCTCCCAGGTTATTCGGATTGAGTCTTGTCCCTGTGTTCTTCTTGTTCCTATATCCTTCTGTCCACACAGCTGATGGGAGCTGTCCCGTGTTTCTGACTCATAACTTAAACCAGAAGCTTTAAACCATTTTGGTAGTTTTCATATTGCTTCTGAATACAATTAATCACCAAAATGAAAAAAGAATAACTTGAAAAATGTTCTTTCTGAGCTTCAGTTTCAAACATCATGACCTAGCAGGTCGATGGTGGAGTGGTACCTAGGGATACACTTTGCGTGAATTGGAGTTTTGTCTTGTTTGTTCATTTGTTATCATTGTTACCATTGTTGTTGTTTTCCCCTAGAGCTTTCTTGGTGAATGTCATGAGCACCAAGTTATAGAATCACTGGCTCACCTAACCAGGTCCATTTTCATGATGTAGAAATAGCTAGAGGGCAAAGCAACTCTAATTCTGGGAATGTCTAACATCAGTTTGAGACCTACAGATTTCCTTCACATGACTCTTTAGTTATTAAAAGAAAAACAAAACAAAACTCTAAGTTGTATTCTCCTGAACAATCTCATCCTTAGCAAACTCTTGAGAATGGGGCATCATGGGAACTATAAAGTTGAAAACCCATGATTGGAGCAAATTGAAGGGAAGCACCTAGCAGCAAAGACATATGTTGGCCTCTCCCTTGTCCTTTTCTAGTGAATTGTTATAGAACTTCAAAATTCTCCTGCATCAGAAGACAGTTGTTCCAGGAGCGATTAAATGTGGATTCCAAGTCTTGGTCCACTTACAGCAAAGTGATTCAATAGATGGGAACCAAGATCAAAAGAGTATCTCATTCAGACTACAGGCTTAGGGGTTATGCCCCCTGGCAATTGATGCTTGAAATGATTTTTTAGTCTACACACGACTCAGCTTGATGAAGGGACAGCAGTAGCACTTACCTGATGGAAACTTGTGAAGATGAATAAGGTCGCTCCATGGATGCTAGTGTTGTGTATCATGCCTCTTGCATGACATTAACATGTGTAGGAAAGATGCAACTGTACTATCCAGACATCATAGAAATAAAAGCCTGAAATGATTTTTCTTTTTTTTTTTTTTTGAGGCTGATGATATTGAAGACAGAGACAAATAATTTGGCATCCAACAGGAATAGCAGGAAGCCGTGGTACATACAGTTTTGAAACTCTAAAATGTATCGGATGACACATCAGTCCAATTCACGGCACGAAAATGACATTTCATAGGCCCATGATCTCCTCTGCCTGAAGAGTGTGAGTCGGTGACAGGGAGAACTTGCAGCTGGGATCTTTTTCCTGCGGAATTCAGGGTGAGGGGGGGAAGCAGAGAGGAGGCCCAGGCTATTTGTGCACAGGCAGCAATTATGCTCTGAAACCCAGAGCCTGACAGTCACGCTTCCAACACCGCTTCCTGAGCTGGCTGCTTAATGTCTCTGAGGCGATGGGACCTGAAGGGAGAATGCGAACAGGTGGTAATTATGACTGACACAGTGTCGCCTTGTGCAGACATGCAGCCACAGAACAAAACACCACAGTTAGCTAACAAGAACTCGGGAAGGCTTTCTGCTGGGTCCCTTTGCCTGACACAACTGAACCAGGAGGGAGGGTTGTGAAAGCATTGTCAGCCAGACCATTCATGGGGATAATAGGCCACCTAACATTTGTCTCTGTAGCACCATTTGATTAGCCGCTGCGCTCATGTTGATTCGTCTGAAGTGTTCTTTGCTGGTGTGTGTTTTCTCTTTTGAAACCGAGTCCTTTTGGAATTTTACTTCTGACACTGTAGAATCAAGCACGCCTGGCTTTTAGAGCAATTCTCAGACTGTCCATGGATTTCTTCCCCACATTGCACTTCACACCGTGTACAAAGATGTTTCATCCCACAGACCACCTTTCTCTCTCTCTCTCTCTCTCTCTCTCTCTCTCTCTCTCTCTCTCTCTGTTTTGAAGGGTTTGTGGATATAAGGTGTTCCTTCCTGAAGAGACGGAAAAGAAGCACCTGGGCGTGTTTCCTCCATCAGTATGGCAAACCTTGAAAACACACGGATGGCTAGGCGTGAGAAGTAGAGTTACAAGTTCCCGAACACCCATTGAATGAAACTGAAGACATCTTACAAATCCCTTTCAAATTTCCAGTTTTCTTTCAACAACATTTCTCTGATTTGCAGTAATTGCTAATCTGGCACATCAAACTTGGAGATGTGAAGCTAGATGTCAACTTATAACCCATGTCCCAATCCACCTTAGCAATGGATATGTCCTTGATTTGGGACAATGTTTTCTTAGTCCCCTTTTGATGTGGGATTGGGTTTGTTTTGGGGTTTTTTGCTAGTTTATTTGTTTGTTTGTTTTTTTTTTGTTTGTTTAGTTTTTGTCCTACCCTAGAAATAATTCAATAAAAACTCTGCTTGAAGTATTTAGCATATGTTTTATAAAAGTTAAACTATCAGCCACATTAGCTGCAAGAGTGTTTGCCCAGCATGGACAATGACCCAAGTTCCATCCCCAGTACCACATGAACTAGGCAAGGTGGTGCAATCCTGTAATTACCAGCATTTGAGGGATCAGAAGTTTGATATCAATCTCAACTAAATAATAACTTTGAGGTAATCCTGGGCTATATGAGACCCTGCCTGGGAAAACAAAACAAAGGTAGGACTTGTAGCCATAGTTCTGTGAGGGTAAGAGTAACAAAGGGGTTACACTAAGCTGTGCTTTGTGAATAACTTGGCAGAAGTAAAGCTCCTTACCTTTAACTGTAACTTCCGGCTTTGGTCTCTGCACACATCCATGGTACTCTTGCTTTCTTACATGACCATTTTCTGAGTCACTGCCTTATTCCTGACTGTAAGTTCCTTCAAGAACTCTGCCTTCCTCTCACCAACTTCTAACCCTTTCTCTAATACATTGGTTTACTCTCTCAATGAAACTCGTTATCTATGTTTTATCGCTTGGGTGCAGATAATCCCCAATCTTCCAACTTACACCTAATACCCAGACTGCGCTTAGATTGCACATGTTGCCTTGATCTCACATAACATGTTTCCGGAAGATTCCTCCCAAGTCTTCCAATTATCATTCCTAACTGAAATTCAATCTTCCACTGTTTTCTCAAAGCCTTCTCTCAAAACCATACAACCACTGGTGTCAACTTCAATTCTGTCTGAAAGTTGACGGTTCCCCTCTTGAACTTAACTATAGCAGAAACTTACACTTGGAAAGTGGAATTGAGATAGACAGTTCCACAATGAGATAGATAGATAGATAGATAGATAGATAGATAGATAGATAGATAGATAGATAGATAGACAGACAGACAGATAGATAGATAGATATCACAATGACATATGTATATGTATATAGAGATCATATATATGTATGTATGTATGTATATATATATATATATATATAGTCACATAGAGTCAATTTTCAAAAACGGCCTAACCTTCATCCCTGCAGAACTGGTGTCCATTAGTCCATATAATGAAGTGTTCTATGACAAATTTGTGGGCCAGGAGCTATCCCAATGCTGAGAATACAATCAGGAATGTGCTCCTCTGAGCTGTCAGGGCTGAGGGTCCAGTAGAGGTGATCAATTATCCTCCAGTAACTGAAGGGCCCTTTCTACTGTACAGCGAAGATTCAGTCATGGAATTATTATTGGATCACCACCCACAGATATTCATGAGGAAAGGTAAAAGGCAATGCCCACAAAGATGTCACCTTTTCCCATCTTGTCACATACCCTCAGGTCTCTAAAAAGACACAGCTTCCTGTGACAGCACTAAGGTGACAACCCTGAGGGTTCTTGGAAACCATCCATTTGGATGAAACTGCAGCAGGGTGCAACTCACCAGATCTTCCCACTCACCATGTCCTTATTGGCAGGCGACATGAAGCCACATTTTGCTTAGTCTTCACACTGGAGAAACTCCATTCTGTGTAATGCAAGTGGAAGCCATCCTTGTCTCCTCTACCATATTCCAGTCAAACAAGCTCTCTGGGCCTGCTAGCCCGAAACGAAATACTTATCTCTCCTTAGATCACACTCAAGCAGTGTTGTTGGAAAAGATACCTTCCAAAAATACTATGGGTTGGTTCACTCAGGTGGGCCCCTTATTTTATCTGGAGTCAGATTTTCACCCTGGTAGTATGGTATACTTACTCCCAGAGATGCTTACTCCGCATTTTTGTATCACCATCCAGCAGGTCTTTCTGTAGCATCCCAAACCTCAGGGGACATAACGTGTTATAACATGTTCTGTTCCATGCTTCACTCAAGCTCTATCTGCCAGTTAGCTTCAGAGAAAGGTACATATGTCTTTTCTGCCAGGATCCAGGATGATGCATCACATGCATGATACGGTCATGCACATAACTACTAGTTGGGGCATACATGTCACAATATCCTCAGGTTTTAATCTTCAACAAAATGAAAGCAAGAACCTTCATATCCAATACTCAATTATGTAAGAAGATGTCTAATTTAGTCAGATTAGACCTCACAGACTTGGATATAAGAGTTTATTATTTTGGGCTACTTTATTATTAGGGCTAGCTTTATTATTAGGGCTAGGTCATAGGACTACTTGTTAAATCCAGATCTATACATTCACCTTCAGAAATATTCTTTGTAATACAGAGGCTTATTTTTGTTGTTGTTGAGATGCATCTAATATAAGCTGGCCAAACAACCCTACTACTATCCTTCAAAATTCCTACCTCCCTGCCAGATGCTCAGATTGGCCAGGAAAGACTTAACTAATTCAAGAATTCAGTGAAATTGAACAGACTTTTCCAGAATATTTCATTTAGTCCAGGCATTCAAAAACAGACATTTGCAAGGAAGTGCTTTAAGGCCAAGACTCTTAGCATCAGGACTCTAAGATCAACCTAATGATCTATATAGCAAGAATATACAAATAGTTGAACAGCTTAGATAGATCTGATACTATTAAGAATATATAAGTGAGACCCAAATTCTCAGGTTTTGTTTTCCTTCTTTTTTTTTTAAATGAGTTTGAAGCATACAAAAACTGGGCCAGAAGAGAAACTGTAGGGAAGGCAGCAGAAGATAATTACAAGTCCTAGATTTCAAGTTAGTAAAGAGAAAAGAGTTGAGTAGCAACAGCAAAAGTTTAAGTGTTTTGATAATCTGAAGGTCGAATCATGTATTAAGTGCAGAGGTGGTGAGATGACTCAGCAGATAAAAGCACTCGCTGCCAAACCCGATGACCCTCAGGTTTGATCCCTTAGACCCACACGGTAGAAGTTGGGAACTGATTCCTAAACGTTGTCCTCCAACATCAACATACAAGCTGTGTAGATACAAAGTATGTAAATAAGATACTTTTTAAAAAATTCAAAAAGCCAAAACCAGTAAGTATACTAAACTATACAACAGAATACCAGAAGAGACTTTATAGAAACATCTCAATTAGTGAGCCTTCATTACAGTACACAGGAAAATGTGGAAATGCCATTCTCAATGAGTCTAGTGCCTTCTGCTACATTTGGTGCCCATGCTACGATTCCAGCTTCGGAAGAGGAGAGTCTGAAAGCTCTAAGATAGAGAACTTTCTTACTCAACGTCTCTACTCAAAAGCTCAAATATATATGGCAAACCTGATAGATTCCCTGTAAAGCAAAGAAGAGGGGCAGGCGCTCAGTCTGTAAAATTTTAATTGCTTTGTTTTTCCAATCCTCAGACATTTGGAAAATTACCTACACCCTTTATGGGACAAAGTCACTGACTTCATTTGCTTAGTTCTAATGAAAATTATGTCTCAGCTCTTCTCCACCTGTGGAGAAATTGTATTCCATGGTAGGGAATGGAGAGTGGAGTCTCAGTTCTAGGTAGCACATTGCTTCCTTTTTACATGAGCTGAGGGAACAGGTGTGCAAGGATCATCATGCAAGTCTGATTATTGACAGAACATAGACTTAGAAATGCATGGTGAGGTTCCAGTCACTGTGTGGACACCACAGCATGTGCCTATGAAACTTAACTACTATACTGTCAATGTGTAACACGGTCTTAGGGGATTGTAGCTAATGCTGTATGTATGCTCCTGCATTTACCACACATTCATTACATGGTACATATAATGAATTTGTGTAATGGTACATACACAAAATTGTGTACATATGCTACTGTGTACATATATGTGACTGGAACATTCATATGACACCCTATAGGCATATGACTGTATAAAAAACACATGACAGCACAAATGCACATGACAGTATACATGACTGTGTATATGTACACAATAGAATACATGTACATGAGAGTATACATACACAAAAATTTACATGTTTACATGTACATTCAAAAGACATTTTATATATAAACAAAACTGTGTATTCACATGGCAGTATACATACACATGATTGTATATACATATAACACATGAAAGTATATATTATATGCCTATATACATACACATGGTAGTATACTGCATAAACATACATGACACATGATATAAGTCATATGCACATGATGTATGTGAGTGTTCTTTGGCATGCTCCTGTCCACCCCAGTGATCCTCCACCAGTCACATTAGAACAACTTGGGAAAATCTTTAACAATAGCTTTGTCCCAACAGCAGACTACTAAACTGCAATCCCAACTATTAAAGGAAATTCTCTTGAAGAAGACTGAGGCATTCATATGTTTCTAAAAGTTGCAAAGTGGATGTAAATCATAGCCAAGGTGGGTCTCCACTGACAATTCCCCTGTGCGTGTGTGTGTGTGTGTGTGTGTGTGTGTGTGTGTGTGTAGTAGAACTCATTGAAGTGTTCAAGGCTTGCTGTCTAATGCACAGCCAGTAGCTACATGCAGCCTGGAAGTGCTTAGAATGTAACTGGTTCTAAAGGAGAATGCACACAAGTATAATAGATTCTCTAGACTATGAAGATCAGACATAAGAATACAAAGGATCTCATTAAAATTTTTACATATTTATTTCATAAAAATATTACTGATAATATTTTGAATAGTTTAGTAATAATATTTACTTTAAGTATCCTAATAACTCCAATATAATAATGATAAATTGTTCTAAATTAAATATATTTTAGCCTTTGGATAATATCAAGTGCAAACTATTTTAGATATTCTAAATAAAATGTATTAGTTTAACTTATGACTCTCTTAGGGGAAATCTGTGTGTGTATATACACGTATGCTCACACATGTATGTATTTGTGGAGGCCAGAGATCAATGACTGGTATCTTCCTCAGTTGCTCTCTATCTTATTTTTTGAGGCGGGGTCTTTCAGCAAACCTGGAGTTCAAAGATTTGGCATGTAGAACTGGACAAAAAACCCCAGGGATCCTCCAGTCTGCACCTCCCAGCTCGGGGGTGAGGAGGCAGTGTAGGAGTGTGTTAGCACTCCAAGCTTTTACTTGGGTGCCAGGGAGCTAAATTCTATTACTCAGGCTTTCATGGCAGATGCTTTACCCACTGTGCCATCTCTTGTGCCCATTGGTTGATTGGTTGATTGGCTGGTTTACTTCTGCAAGAGCTAACAGAAAAAAAAATCAAACAATGATGTGCTTCATGGTCAATTTCAATTAGTCACTACTACAGTAGATCAATGTCTGTTTGGTTAGTTTTAATTTTTAATCTTTAAGGTATTTTGGGGGGATTGCTATCGTTTTTGTTTTGTTTTCAATAAAGTCTCAGTGGGTAGGTAGCCCAGGACGTCATCAAAGTTGCAGACCTCTTGCCACTGCTTCTCTGTGGTAGAATGGCAGGTGTCACTATCTCTAGGTGGACGGTTCTTAAAGCCTAACATCTATGTGTCTGCATCCCCACACCTGCAGATTCAACTTGAGGAGCAACCAAACTCTTCAAGAAGATTGGCTCCTCCCTGAAAGTGTGCATAGCTCTCTCATGTTCTCACTTTGTAGCTGTTCACAGAGCATCTACATGGTATGAGCCAAAGATGATCTGATGCATCCTGGGGCTGTGCAGAGAGTCCACAAAAATCTTTGCCATCTTATCAAAGGATTCAAGCATTCACACACCTGGTTGTTCGTGGAACAGAAGGGGGCCTAGGTCCAGTTCTCCAAGAATTCTGAAGGGGACACAGTAAGTCCACATAGTCTTTAACAAGACTTACAGGTAACTCTGGTATGGGTTTAACCCAAGGACGACTGTCCTAAAGGGTTCTCAACCTTGCATTCCTTTTAAGTTGTATCTCCCGGTTAGCTTGCAATCTAATCTGTCTATAATTTGAGAACAAAATAGAAAGTGATTCTTATAGACCATCTGGGAACACTGGAGACAAGGGAACTGTCTGAGGACAGACTTTTATCAGTAGACAGGTGGGACACTTTCATTGAACTAGAACATAAAACATACACAATCACATTATGAGTTAAACAATAAACTTGATGTTCTTGAATTTCTGCTCATATTTTTCATGCTTCTCTCATGTAAATTTTGTTTGGAATCTGTTAACTATCAAACAATGCATTAATCATTAGAAAACAAAATTGCGTGTAGTGACATTTGCATGGCAGTAGATAACAATCATCAGAATGTGGATTGTACTGTTCTAAAAACAATATCACCTGCCTTCCCTGTTCTGTAGATCTGCACTCAAGACTCCTTATAGTTTCTCTTGAGAGAGAGAGAGAGGAAAAAAGGAAGGAAGGAAGGAAGGAAGGAAGGAAGGAAGGAAGGAAGGAAGGAGATAGAAAATGATTAAATGTCAAGCCATTTATTCCCTCAGCATGATTTAACCTAATTTGTCTTAAAGGAGATTTGAATGTTCAAAAATAAGCATTAATTATAGACATGGAAAATTAGACAATTCCAATGTAGACATTGGAAGGCTGCTGTCCTGGGATATGGCTTCCTCACTCACTGCTTGCATCCTGTGTAGATGTGGATGGAACAAAGAGGATGTATTGATCTGGTACCCAGCATATAGGAAAGTACTCAGTCAAAGCATACATATTATTTTGATAGTATTCCTGTCAATCATGTGAACCCATTGACAGTTCTAGGTGTGCAGCATCACATGGCCAGTCTGCATTTCTAGATGCATGCATGCCTGCTGAGGTTATTTTTACCCTTTTGACACACCTGAAAAGTAGCCCTACCTTCTGCCTTTTGAAGATGGATAAGAGATTTCTTAGATTCTGAGCAACCTAGTCATGATCACACAAGTAAAAAGATAGAGAGCCAGGGCTTCTACCTCAAATTCAGTTGGCTCTAAAATGTAGTGTTTCTGTACCATACAATCTACTTGAAATTCTTAACATTGAAAAAAAAAATCCCGCTATCACTTTCTGGGGGTGGGGCGGGGGGGGGGGGAGAGAAGATCATTTTCAGTTTTATAGATAGAAAGTTTAATTTTAGTCAGAATAAGTAGAAGTTCATTCTGTACAGGAATTAGTAAAGGTTTTTATTTCAGTTTTCCATTTTTTATTTGGTGACTCTGAGATATAAAGGCCCCTAAGCTATGGGTGGATACTGGGTTCCATCTAACAGCAGAAGGGAACATCCTCTTGAGCTGTGGTGTATCAGAACAGATGCCCAGTTGCATATACATTTGATTTTAACAAATAGTTTTTCATAACTATAGGATTCTTCTACATTTATTAAAAAAAATCTGGCACATGCGAAAATATCAAATTGTGCTACTCCACCTCCATATGTGCCCGTTATCTATAAATATAGAAATGCAATAATTATCGCTAGAACTGCTACTTGTTAAGTTTTCAAAAACAGATAAATTATGAATGTGAAGAAATATCTTAAGATCTTCAGAAATGGGCAAGGATCTAGACTCACTGCTGCCTGGACTTGATGCGACCCAAGTGCCACCTTTTCCAGGTAAGTACTTGACTCCACAATGCCAAGAGGATTTTAAGCCTTCACTTAAATGCCCCTAATGATAGTATATGCATTTCTTAGAGAGACATTACTTTGCAGCTGATCACCCTTTGTGTTGACAATACCTTCCTTATTGTTATTCAAAATCTGCTAATATCAAGGCTTCCTTGATGGGTTCCACTGCCACGTGTAGGCAACTCTACTTAACAGCGTCCCATAGTTGTTTATCTCATGAAATCATTGCTGCAGTCATGTGACATATCCACATGAAACAAGGTGTCAATCCTGGCAAGGTTTATACATAAGCCAGTTTGTGTGTCATTAAGCACAGCATGGCTTGCCGGGGAATAGTAGTGCCACAGGGTGACATGGGGCCTCCTCAGTCTAGCTGTTAAACACCTTATGTGTCTCCGTGAGTACTGTCTCATTCAGCATAAGTATTCCCCAGGCTTCAGTACTTTGTGCACGTCTCTTCGCTCCTGCTCCTCCCAGACAGCTCTGATTTCTAAGTCGTTAATGTCAGGTTGCAGCATGATGGTGACAAGCGAATGGAACGAGGACTGAGCTCATCAGTGAGAAGGGGACAGCATCCACCTGCCATCTCTCTGCACATTTGCTTTCCATCATGGAAGACTTTCTCTCTTATTAACACAATGCAACTGTCAACTACCATCATCTTTAGAATCCAGACCTCCCCTCTCCTAGTTTGTATTGTTTTACGTACTCTTGTTCTAGACAAATTATAACCAGGGCCTGAGAAGATGGCTCAGTCAGTGCTGGGCAGGTGAGCATGGAGACCTGAGTTCTGATCTCCAGAACTCTCTGAAAAAGGATCCACTTCTTAAGAACATAAAGCTGTATGAGCACCTGCAATCTCTGCACTAAGGAAGCAGAGACAAGAAGACATCTGAAGCTTGCTAGCTAGTCTTATAAATCAATAGGATGGTCCTTGACAGAAGAAGACACCGCCTGGTGGCTACCTCTGGCTTCCATATACACACTCACGTGAATGTGAATGTACACATGAACATTGAAACATGCATAAAACACTGACCTTTTAATTGCCCACCTCCTAGTCTTTAGCATTTCGCTTCCAGTGGTACTTGACCAAGGACAATTATAAGCGTCCCTGTTCATGGAAGGAAAAGAATTGTTTCCTATACTTTAAATGCCAGTCATGATTAAAGGTCAGAGCTACTCCTTTATAGAGAAACCAGGAGAATCATAAATGGGCCAAGTGCCAAGCACAGTCAGTATCAAGTTAAAAGCCATCCATGATTTTCTCACAAGTCCTGTGTCCAAATTATGAAGGATGGGCCTCCCTCACTTGCAACCCTGAGAGTCCTCACTAAACTATGTCTCTACTGGGGTAGCAATGGACGGGACTTCAAAGATCCAAACATGAGGCTCAGTGTGGGACACGGTTCATATCTCCAGATTAACACACCAAGGATCTTGATTTTGCTGTGCTTTTCAGCTCAAATCTCCTATAAATTCCGTCATTTAGTTAGCAGATATCCAAGATTTGATTTAAAAAACAACAACAACAACAAAAAATAAAAAAAAACCAGAAGCAAGATCAGGGCTGGCTGTTGAACAAGCTCTTCATCCACTATAAGACTCCTCAAAGTTGACTTTGTCAGCAAAGTTCCCAGAGCTCAACTTTCCAGTTCAAGAGCTGAGTTCAAGAATTGAATTGAAATAACTTAGTGGGTAAGAGTATTATCCACAGAACTCATGATCTGAGTTGAATTTCCAGGACTTGGAATGAGAGAACCCAACTCCAAAAAGTTGTTCTATGATCTCAGTGTTTGCAACAGTACTTGTACAAGCATGCACATGCATGTCTGAAGGCATGGTACACACACGTGTGCACATGTATATGCACACATACACATTCACGTATAAAAATAAAGTAACTTTGAAAAGAACTGAATTCAAAAGTCCAAATATAATGTTACATTCCTGCTAAAGCAGGAGTATCACAACAAGTTAGAATCTAGCCTGTTGTAAGCAATGAGTTTCAGACCAGCCAAAGCTAGATAATAATACAATGACTCAAAAGAACAAAAATAAAAAAAAACCAAAAAACCACAATTAAAAAAAGTGAAAAGTCTATAAAATATACAGTTTTTTGTTAATTGAACATTGTAGATCTTATAAGACACATTTTACAGAACTTTAATATCAACAACAAGGAATAGAACAAAAAAAGAAATAAAAATTCTATACAATTCAGAATGTCTAAATTTTACTTTTTACCTATATTTCAGTTTCATTGTTCATTGATTATAATCAATTGCTTACATATATTTAATACATTATGATATAACCAAACATGCTAGGTAAATACACAAAGTATTAAATACACACTTGTGTATAAAACTAAGTTCAAATGCACATGCACGGTCCCACAATTCTTCTTGGATGGAGTGCTTTTGAACTATTTTCCAGAACTATAAAATGTAATGGAAATCCAACACAATTCACAAATGTCAAATATTATACTGAATAGATGGAGAGAGGGGACTTTTAAAACCTAAGAGGGTTAGATCTCATAGATGAAGTCTGTGTTGGCTTTTGATGGGGTTGGCTACAATCACTTCATTGCTGACTTAAGTGTCTAGTCTCTTTTTTATTATTATTTTTAAACAATGACTGTGAAGAATTAAAATGCTTCCTAGCATCCACTGAAATTCTCAGATGGCTTTCCTTCTACTATGCCATTCTTCAATAAATGAAAGTGCTTTTTCCATTAATTATGCTAGTCTAGTGATGATTTAGATGGCATGTAACCCAGAGTGAGGGTAGGGAGGCATTGGAAGCAGGGGGATGGTAAAGGAAGAAGGAATAAACAGGAGCTGAGCAGATTACAAAACTGTAGTGACAACTTTCCCTGCCTGTTCTTATCCCATCTCCCTGGGGAATCATCTCTGTGGGTAAGAAAGGAGCTCATATGCATATCAATAGATTTCCAAGAAGATGGAAGGAGAGACCCCTGGTCCTGGAAAGACTGGAAGTAGGGGAACGCCAGGACAGAGAAGCGAGAGGGGGTTGAATGGGGAAAAGAGGGAGGGAAGGGGGCTTATGGGACTTTTGGGGAGGGAGGAAACCGGAAAGGGGAAATGATTTTGAATGTAAATAAAAATATATATATAAAAAAAAAAGAAAGGAGCTCAGGTGGAGATCACTGGACTCTTCCCCCGAGTTGGTAGGACAGCACCCACGCACAGAATGTTACTGTCATGTGATTATGGTGATGAAAGAACACTTGCAGGACCAGGCACACTAGTGATTTCTCACTGACAGTTAGTTCCAGACCCTTTCTACCCAATTTTGCTTCTGATAATACATAAATAAGAAAAACAACAAAACCCAAAAGTATCTCTATTGGAAGGGATCCATAAGGGTCCACCCTTCCATGGGGACTATTGGCTGTTACAGGTTGTTGCAGGGGTGGGGGAGGGTCACTTTCTTCAGTGTTGTAACCCACGGATAACTTGCCCTTGCCCAGTAAATAGCCTTTTACCCAAGCTCAGGTGAGAAACTCTAATTAGACTCAATGGGCCACATACTAGAGAGAAGGCATTAACTGGGGGGAGGGAAGGACTGTTGAGAAGAAACATTTCAGAGGGTGTGGTAGAGGGACATGAAATGTAACGAAAATGTATTATATGAAGGTCTGAAATTGTCAAACATAAAATAAAGAGACTCGTCCTCAATTTACCTTGGGAAGAGAGGAATAAATTTTAACTTTTATGAATGGATAAAGAGAAAGCAGTGTATATATACAGTGGAGAGTTTGCAGCCTTAAAAAGGAAAGAAATTCTGACACAAGTTACAACATAGAAAAAACATGATGGAATTCCTGCTATGTGATGCAAGCTAAACACAAAATGGCCTATGTCAATATGGCGGAATTCCACTGATACAAGGGTCCTGGAGTCAGAAGACCCAGAAACTGATTGTAAGATGGTGCTTTTCAAGGGCTAGGAGAGGAGAGAACAGAGAATCATAGGGTATTGAGTAGAGAATTTCAGTTTGAGAGGCTTGAAGCGTTGGGAGACAAGATGGTGGCGAGGGGTGCCCAGCAAAGTTTATGGGCTTAGATGGTGACTTTTACATTCTGTACCTCTTACTGCAATAAGAAAGTGTACAGTCTAGAAAAGGTACACTTGAAGATAAAGGCACCAGCCATGCAAGCCTGCCATCCCAAGTTTGATCCTCAGAAACTACCGTAAAACTAAAAAGATGTGGAATGTTCATCGGTAGTCTTGGGGAGATGGCTGATGGACACAGGACCATCCCCCCAAAGCTTCAGGACCAGCTTGTCTGCATACCCAATGCAGTAGCACAAACAGCAAGAGAGACCCTGCTTCAACAAGACAGATGGCAAGGACTGAGTCCCCAAAGTCCTCTGACCATCAAACACATGCCGTAACAAGCATAGTTTATGTGAATGTGCATGCGCAAACACACACACAGACACACACACACAGATACACAGATACACACACAGAAACACAGACACAAACACGTACACACACACACAGACATACACATACACACAGATACACACACACAAACATGTACACAAACACACAGATACACACACACACACGAATTTAAAAATTAAACCTTGTGGTGTCTCCAAACACTCCCAATTACAAATTGAAAGTTTAACTAGAAGGTTTAAAAGCCCTATACCCTGCCCAGCTACAAAATCCTCAGTCCCAGTTCCATCAGAGTCTTATATCACTGCCTCTTGGTAGGTAGGTGGCCCAACTAAAGGCAGCCGGATGGCTCATGGCTCGCTGTGGGGTTAGCCTGAAACCTGCTGTGCCCGACATTCCTGCCTCCATTCTGAGGCCAGCTGTGCTAGTGTGTGGGGCTTCAAGCTTGTCCTTCCTCAGTGCTGACACGAAGCCCAAGAGACAGCAGAAATAGCACACTTTATCTTTTATGTGTTCTCATTTGATTGACTCAAACTTTTCATTTGTAATAACATTTCTATTATCATAATAAAAAAAAAAGCATGATGTGCTAACATCTTAATATGAGGGAAAAACCTTTGTGGTGAAAGTCTGAATCCTGTGACTCATGGTAATTGGCAGGTGCTTTAAACCCTTGGCACCTCCTATGTGTCCTATTCGACTGGCATTTGTCATCTGCACTGTATGACATATCTTTTTTGTTCTCTTGTATTGTCATCTATCACTGAGTCAGATTCAGTAAATTCACTAACAAAACTTGACATCACCATTGCCTTGGGGTTGATTGAGCACCCCTTGGCTACAGAAGAAAAACACAGGCGACTTTTGCTGTTATTGTTCAGCATATTTTCCCTGGGTTTGCTGTCTAAACCAGCGTGATCTAAATTGCCACTTGATATTTGAGACCTCCAGTTTCTTTCTCTCTCTCTTTCCTCTCTCCTTTCTCCTCTCTCCTCTCTCTCCCTCTCTCCATACTATTGCTAGAATTATCTCCCTTAGAATATGAATCTAGTCATGTCACTTCTTTGCATAATATCACTCAATCATTTATTTGTTTACAACATTTTTTTTGAGCAAGGACTAAATGGAAGTGTGCCAAGTCCTGAGATTGTTGTCAAAGATGCAGGAAAGATGTACCTGTCTTCCAGAA
Source organism: Tokudaia tokunoshimensis (assembly GCA_036184795.1). Classification (NCBI taxonomy): domain Eukaryota; kingdom Metazoa; phylum Chordata; class Mammalia; order Rodentia; family Muridae; genus Tokudaia; species Tokudaia tokunoshimensis. Next base: position 77,973,268 of record BTHU01000006.1, read on the forward strand.
ACTCATTTAATTGCAGAGGTAGACATGACATCAGCTGCAATAAAATGTGATTTGGGGGACAACAGAAGCAAGTGTAAGACTCCCCAAGATGGGAAGGACCAAAAGACCTGGGTGATCAGAACTGTCATTCTCCTTGGATTCCCATTGATTCCTTTAGATCTCAGTTCTAGAAGGTTGATATAATACATAATTTCCAATGTCAATAAAAAAGAAGCCACAGAGAGGGAGATGGCTCAGTGGGCTAAGTGTTTGCCACAATAACATAAGGACCAGATATCCCAATATCCAAGTTAAAAGGACACACGAGGATCTGGAGCTCGTGGCTAGCAAACCTAGCTAAGCTAACTAGCTGTAGGTTCTGTGAGAAACCCTGTTTCAAATAAATTAAGGAAGGGCAATTAGGGGAGATATATAATACAGACCTCTGGCCTCTGCATATAAACATATGTGATGTGCCACACACACACACACACACACACACACACACACACACACACACACACACACCATACATACATACAAAGGTAGAAGCCTTACTTTTGAGACAGGTGACAGTCTGGAAGATGTATTTGCAATGTCAGTTTGACAAAGGAGTCTTAGCATATGTGCACCATTGCTGCAAACCCCTAATGACCTCAACTCTCAAAATAAGCAAACCCTTGAAGAGGTGCTTCATAAAGGACCACTCGAGTGTATAGTGGGAACATAAAAAGATACTTTGAGGCAGGATGACTCTGTTCGTCAGGACCAAGGGACTCACACTGAAAGCTAAAACTGAAAATCGTAAGGTGTGGCAGAAATGAAACATATTAAGGACAGTAGAAATTATTCAAGGCTCTGAAAAAGAATCAAGTGCAATGGGAGCAGTCTTTTCTGAACTTGAAATACCAGCCCATCAAGAGAATGAATGGGTAAATACACCTGCTGCATCCACACAGTGCACTCTGGAATGAACAATGATTAAAAATGAACAAGCACCTGAAGACGGCACCACAATTGGTCTCACAAACCCAATATTGAGCCGGAAAAGAGGAGAGGGCGAAAGAATCAAAGCTAATCTACACTGCACAGAGCAAAGCAATGGTAAGCTTTAGCGGGCATCTTCTGGCAGATGGCAAGGGTTAGCCTTCTGAGGTACTGCAATGAATAGCCTAGAGCTTGATTTGTGTGTGCATAGGCCCATGAAGGGCCATAAAGATATCTGTTTAATAGCTATGAACTTTATTAAACAGATCAGTCATTATTGAAACAGGATTCCAATTGCTTAGTACCCATGCTGGTTAGTTCTTTGTCAACTTGACACATGCGAAGGTCATCTGGGAACAGGGAACCTCAACTGAGAAAATGTTTCATCAGATTGACCTGTAAGCAAGACTCTGGAGCATTTCTTTCATTGATGATTGACATGGGAGGATCCGGCCCACTGTGGGTGGTGCCATTCCTAGACAGATAGTCCTGGAGCTATAATGGAGGTAGCTGAATCTGAGCTTGGGTCAAGCCAGTAAGCAGCATTCCTCCAATGGTTCTGTGTCAGTTTTTAACTCCAGGTTCCTCCTTGAGCTTCTTCCTGGCTTCCCTGAATACATGGACTATGATAACAATGTGTAAGGCGCTGAATAAACCATTCACCCCTTAAGTTATTTGTAGACATCATGTTTTATTACAGTAATGGAACTAGGGCAGCACCTGTGAGTCCTAGGTATGTTAGTGACCCTTGGACTCTGGCCTGGGTGTTATTGAAAGCTGATCTGTTCACGGTGGCTGCTGAAACACCCTGAGACTACTCTCAGGCATGACATGCCTCTGGTGATCATTTCCCCTTAGTGGTGGACAGAAGCTGGCCAGTCATTTCCCCGATGAAAGCAAAATTTAAGAATTTGGGCAAGGAGCCTCTTCCCAATACACAGGAAGGACACTGTGTTCTCCACCACATGCCGTTGCCTTGCATATTTCAAACACTGGGCATCAAGTCAGGGGATAAGGCCCAAATTTCCTCTTATAAAGTAATTCTGCAGCCAGATTCAGTTGGAGAGAAGTTTGTTACAGGAATTCTAGGCCTCTGACCAGCAATGGTTGAATGGTCTCCATCTCCTTAATTGAATGTGAAAATATCCGAAAATCTGAAACACTAAGACAGTGTCTCCCAAGAATGGCTCCTCACTTAAAAGTGGCTAGTATTGATTGGGCTGTGTCAATTCCAAGGCCTTCCCGATCCAATTAGAACAGTATGAGTTCAGGACAGAGTGCCGTGGTGACATGACTGCCCCATGGGAGTTTTTCATCTCCGTTGACTAAGTCAATGTAAGATAAAAGCCTTGGTTCAAAGGACCTCCGAGCATCCAGGCAGAAAGCCTGCAGGATTGACAAGGCTCCCTATATCCTATTACAGAGCGTCTTCCAGTATGCGAAGACAGCACACATCCCTTTCAGTCTCCTCTCCAGATTCGCAGAGGCATGGTCTCCATCTGATTCCATTAATCTCCTTAAATGTATCTTCAAATGCGGGTCTGGAGAAAAACATCAAAGGCAAGCTCTAGGGAGATGACTCAGTGGATGAAGCACTTGCCAGGCAAGCACAAAGACCCGGAGTTTGAATCCCTAGAACCCATGCAGGATAGCAGACCTCTGCAATCCCAGTGCTACTGCGACAGTGAGAAGAAGTTGAGTCAGGATGACCCCTGGAAGCTGGTACACCACCTAGCCTTATGGAAGCACGCTGAAAACAAACAAGAAATTGTTTCAAACAAGATAGAAGGACATCGGAAGTTGACTTCATGGCATGGCCCAGTCACACTCATGCAAATTGAAGACGGAATATAGGTCACCAATCATGTCATGTTTTTATCTCTGACTTAATTACCTTCCCATGAAGTCAGGCAGATCTCTGCATTCTTTGAATGACTCCAACATCTATTGCCACCCAGGTGAGCCATCCAGAGTCACACAGTAGGCTCCATAAAAATCCAAGAGAAAGAACTACTGGGAATGCTAGCCACAATCAGGTTTAAACCAAATGCAAAAAGTCCTTTGACTGTTTTTAAGCATTATGCTTATCAAATGGAGAATAGTGCTTGTGGGCTGAGGGAAAACCTCCCTACTGATGCATTTTCTCTTCACTGCTTATAGTACCGCAGTAAAGATGGAGAAAACCTGAACTGAGTTTTCGGAGCCTAGGAAAACATCATGGCCATGTTTGTCTTATGTCCCTCAATGACTCATATCTGTCTTGACTGGCCATGATTCCCCTTTCTATCAGTTATCACTCAGTTCCATGGAGAAACTAGAAAATGCTTCAACTGTTGTCAAGTGAGCACTATCAAAACTTTTAGTGCAAAGGGACAACAGCTTATACTACAACTTGTGTAATAAGGAGAATTAGGCTATCTGGTAGCTTTAAGCCTCCCTCCCCTCTGACAGCTTTCTATCACTCTGCACTCTGGATTGTCTCTGATGACACCAATGGAACTACCCTCTGACAGAAGGTCCCTCTGTACTTTCCAATATCTTAAGTGAAGACTGAACTATCAGCCTCTATCAGAGGGGAGTTGATGGATCTCAACTAATATAACTTGAATAAAAAATATTATGCCATGAAATTGGTCCAGACAAGTTTTACTACATGACACTACCCCTCTGCAATCTCTACAGCAAGATTACAGAGCTTCAACTTCTAAAATATGTTCATTCCTCCCTACCAAGGGACTAGAAAGAGGATCAGGGAGATGGCTCAGAGCATCGAAGTGCTTCTCATGCATGGATGAGAACCCGAGTTCACAACTCCAGACTCTGTAAAACTAGAGGCATCCATGAACATCTGTAATCTCAGCACACATACAGCCAGATGAGAGGAGACAAGAGAATCTCCAACAGCCCAGAGGCCAGAAATCCTGGCACACACAACTGGTAAATGACAAAGGACCCTGTCTCAAACAAGGGAGAAAGCAAAAGTCTGAGCTTGTCTCTGACCTCTATACATAGGTCATACCATGTTCATATCTGTACACACAAAACATGTACATACATACATAGATACATACACACACATGCACACACATCAGAGGGGATCTTAAAAATGAAACTAATAGTAATAGATGATGCTCAGAGGTAATACAGAAAGTATCTCATGATTGTGGACTAGAAGTTGACTGTCTGGTATCTCCTCCTCCCACTACAAAGCTGGATGATACATCTGTCTGTGTAAGAGTCAGTCTATCATACCTTCTCTGTATCCATCAGTTATAGAATTAGTGCAGGATCTGAAGCTAAGTCAGACTGGGAATTCTTAGCTTGTATTCACCTGAATTAGAGCTCTCTAGATACTATATGTTACTGCAGATATGGCTCAGACTGGGAATTCTAGCTTCTGACCTGCCTGGTACTATTCAAAAACTGGGTGGGTCTTCACCTCTGCAGTTTCTGTAAATAACTAATTCAGGTTTTGACAGACCAAGTTTCAAATACTGGCAGACAACTGGTAACACTGGAGGCCAGTTCAGCAATGAGGTCATGTCCAAGTCATCCATGGAGAAGACACAGCTGAGGTCACAGATGTGGAGAACCTAAAACATGTGGAATTAGCCTGAAGGTAAGGATAGCGTGCTCCACGGGGAACCCATGCTTCAGTAAATGATAAAGAGAAAGAAGTAGAGGAAATAAAAAGAACTGGTTTCAAAGAAAATGGGAGCAATGAACTTGAAGGAAGAAGGGTTGATACAGCTGTCAGACTGGAGCTGTGAGAGAAGACAGGAGGAAAGATGCTTTCTTCCATCATTGATAGTGAGATTCAAACCATCACTGACTTTCCAAGAGATGTTCCTGTGAAAAATATGTAAGCTGAAGATGCAGCAGAAGCAGAATCAAATCCTGTTGGATCAAGTGTGGGTCAAGAAATACTCGGTGTTTGTTTGTTGGAAAAGAGTAACTGTTGAGGGAGACACATGTTTTTGTAGGATATGTTTTCCTCCTAAGATGAAGGAGATCTAAGTATGCTTATAGCCAGAGGGGGAAGGAACCTGTGTACAGAAAAAGTAATTGAAGATTTAATAAAAAGAGAGAATAATTGATGTAGTACAGACTTTAGGGAAATGTGAGGCAATGAGACCAAGAGTTCACAGAAGCCAGGGCTAGCCTGTCAAAGAGGAAAGAGAAGGATGGGGCAGTGGAGAGAGACTGACAAGTGAATCAAAGAGAAGGAAGTGGACAGAATTTTCAGTCCTAGAGCAGAGGAAAAACAGAGCAACAAGCTCCCCTGTTCCCCTATGTTGAATAGTATCCTGGAGCAAGAGGGAAAGAAAGAGGAAGTCTAGCAAGGAGGTTCAGAGAGGACCCTATATTCAGAAGGCACATGAGTCATCCAGCATTACACACAAGTGTCTTATGTCAAAGCTTGAAAGTCAACAGTAAATGAACTGGACATTAGTATATGGATGGACATATCCTGTGTCTGCATGTTATGTTCCCAGTTCAAGACTCAACACCAAGGGTTATTTCAGCAAGTAGTCCAAAGCTGACTGGACGCATTGAATAACTGACATCAGAACACACAAAGTGATCACCATGGTTGCATACCTGTGATCCCCAGCGCTCAGAGGCAGAGTTAGGAAGATCCCTATGAGCTCACAATGAGCCTGGTGTACACAGCCAGGCTGGGTAGGGCTACATGGTGAGACAAAGACAAAAAGCAAAGCAAAAAAAAAGATCTACAGATAAGATGTTAAAAGATCATTGCATACCATTGCCATGCTTTTTGTTTTAATTTGTTGCTTTTAATTGGACTTTTCTGACTGTGAGTTTGCAGCAAAGAGAATATTTTCCATCCTTTCCTCCTTTTTTTCATTACATGCTAATATTTGTCTCCATTAAAAGTCTTCAATACAACCCTTACCCTTTCACCATACACTGTAGGATTAAGCCACACACTTACTGATGGCCACTGAAAAGCAACAGGCTCAGAAAGGGCAAAGAATAGAACCGCAGACAAACCTATTTCCCTTTATTCCTTGCTCTAAATGTACCACTGTAACCCACTCAAAGACACAGAAGTAGTCTGAATCTCTCTGAAGGATGAATATTTTTCCCATTCAGTTTTTTATCAGCTTCTTTGTCTACCATCTTTAAAGTTGTCTATCATTTACTGTGGTTTATATGAAGCCCTTTCAGGATGACACATAAGAACAGAGATATTTAGGGATAGCTAATTTAATCTTTCAAATATGTGATCTGCCCAAACCATCCGAATAATGACTTGGGATGCTAAGGTGTCTCAAGAATCGGAGACTGGCCCTGCATCTCCATGGGATTCCACTGAGAATGCAGCTCCATTATCCAACTTATCTCCCAGAGCTATTTCAGTGAAAAAGGAATGAGGTGGGAGTTGGGACAGAAGTAGAATGGAGTCTTGTCGATGTCCCCAAACATAGGTCAATGAGAAGACAGAAGTAGGCTGGAAGGATAGTTTAGCTGGTAATGTGCTTGCTTCACCAGCTCAAGAGCCTGACTTTGACCCCTGTGTAAGAAGAGCTGGGCACAGAGGCATGTGATGTCAGCACTGTCAAGGTGGAAACAGGCAGATCCTTGGGGCTCCCTGGCCAGCTAGCCTCAGCTACCTTGGTAGATTTCAGCCAATAAGAGACCCTGTCTCAGCAAACAAAGGTTGCTACAGTCAATGTACACCAAGGCTATCTTCTTGCCTCCATATGCATACCCACATTGATACACATTCATACACACACACACACACACACCAGAAGCAACTGCTGGCAGCCTCCTAACCTAGTTTCACTCAATACAGATCTGGCCTCTCATCTCCTGGGACTTGCCATCTTCTCTGTACTGTCCTCAATCTAGTGCCTTTTGTGACAACTAAATTCACAGGGAAAAAAAATAAAAATGCTTTCAGTGGCAGCCAGCTTCTGAAGTTGCCCAAGTATACTCTTTTAGCTCTCTCCCTTAAGCCATATGATGTCATTTGCCTCCCCTTTCTAAGCGCCAGAAATGCTTCTTTCGTATCTCCGAAATTTGCCAAACTATAAAAACCTCAGATCTCAGTTTAGGTTTTTATTCTCTTGCCAAAAAGGAAAAAAAAAAAAACTTTTACCCTTCTCAAAGTAGGAATATCAGCTGCAAAATAAAAGGGGAAAAGCCTCTGTTCACAAGCCTGCTGAGCCTTCCATACTTGGGCTAATGGGCTGTCCTCATTTTATTCAGAATTTTCATTTCAATGGCTTGTCAGCTCCTGCTTCAGGACTTATCTAAAACTCCTGATGCTCCCAGACTTTATAGGGAACAGGGAGACTGGTTTTCAAACGCAGTTTCCCTTTGCGTTAGGAGGTAGTCATTAGTGACTTTTGAAGTTAGAACATCACCCCCCCCATTTGTACATTTCATAGATTCCTGTTGTGTATTTACTGAAGCTTTTTAGATGGCCTAAAAAGGAGAGAGGGGAGAGAGAAGCCTCCTCCTTGTTCTAATTACAGCTCCATTTCCTTAGCAAGTCCTTGAACCAGGAACTCCCAGAGTCCCTAATCACCCCTGTAGCCCTAATCTCCATAATTGTGCCCCTTCCAGATTCCTCCTTGGCACAGCCTGGAGACTGATCTGCTCTGTATGGTTAAAACCCTTTTATTTCGTGCCAGTTAGGAGGTGTGCCATCTTGGGCCTTCCTGCTACCTACGCTGCAGTTGATCAAACTTGACTTTACTTCCATCTCAGCAAGTATGGAGCCTTCATCTATCTCCCTCCTCCTCCTCCTCCTCCTTTCTGCCTCCCTCCTCTTTTTATTTTTTCCTCCTCTTTTTTCTTCTCTTCTATGAACTTGCCCAACTTGCTTCTATGCATTTTAAAATAATTTTTGAAAGTAAAAGTATACTTACACCATCACACCATCTATCCCCTTCCTTTCTCCCTCAAATCCCTCTCCTGAACCCTCTTAACTTGCTTTCTTTCAAATCCATGTCCTGTATTTCTTTAAATATAAATAATATGAATATACGCACATCCTGCTCAGTCTATATAATGTTACTTGTGAATATTATGATTTCAGTGCTGGCCACTTGGTATTGTATAATCAGTTTTTGGGCTCTTCCCCGGAAGACTATTTTTCACACTCTCCTGAAAAATAAAAGGTCTCCTTAGACAAGGACCACAACCAACCAATAAAAATGCAGAGAGACCATGCAGTGCCGAATCCCAGCTGATACATGGACAGTACAACTCCTGCCCCTAAGTTAGGGAATCATAACAGAGGATGTTTGGGAAGATTATAAGAGAAGTATAGGGCATTTCCTGTGAGATTTCAACTTCTAGATATATCAGAGAAGCTACATTGATTCAGTCTCATCAACATGGCTGCCCAAAAAGATCTGGACAAGAATGACACCAAGAGATGTGTTAACTTCTTCTCTTCTTTATGTCAGGGCAGATCCAAGTCTGCCTAGTGGGACTAGAACCTTAGAACTCTGCCAGCTCCCCACTTCCTCTGTGTTTCCCATTACTCATCAGTTGATTGGTTCATTATGATCTCATACTCTACAAAGATAATTAATTCTTTCCTAATATGTTGAGTGAAAAAAAACTGGGGGCTGGTAATGTTGTTCAGTTGTTAGAATGCTTGCCTAGTATATAGGCAGCCCTGAGTTTGATTATTAGTATACTAAAAATCAAATGTGCCTAAACAGACCTGTAATTCTACCACTCAGGAAGCAGGAAATGAAGAGTTATAAACTAACAATATATATATATATATATATATATATATATATATATATATATATAATATCATATATATACTGTTAGTATATATATTGATATATAATATAAACTAACTAACTAACTATATATATAAAATTTCCTATCTTGAAGATAAGACAAAAAAAAAGTTGGGACTCAGTGTAATTAATCCATTGACTGGTGGTTCTCAGTTCTGGGCAATTTCACCACCACTTACACCCACACCCAGAAGAGAAATTAGGCAATGATGAAAGACATGTTCAGTTGACCGAAGAGGCTACTGTTACAGGAAGTTCGAGGGTGCTGCTTAGAGGACATGCCCACAACCAAGTCATTTAACCCCTGTTGCTACTTTGCTTCCAACCCAATTCCCCGGTAAAAGAAAGCTCAACTCAGTCAGTTAACAAAAAAAAGCTATAAACCGAGATTGGGCACATCTCCCACAACACTGTTCTATTTCCATCTATATTATCCCATATAACTTGCAGTTTCTCCAGGCCACAAGCTTCTCTCTCTGCAGCCTCTCCGTGGATCCTCGTAGTAGCTCCCCTCTTCCTGTTGATCCCCCCTGGCTCCTCCCTAAACTCCCAGCTCCTCCCCTTCCTCCTGTCCAATCATTGGCTCAAGCCTTTATTTGAAAAGTTAAGGTGGGGAGTAGGTTCACAAGGCAACTCCTCTGAGCCCCTCTGAGGAGTGGAATTAGCATCAAAATACAAGCCCAGGGCTATCCACAACAAACCCCAAATGCCAGCAGTAAGGAATTGAGACAAGCATATGCTCACATGAACCAAAACAAACAATCACCACAAACTCATCTAATTTATTCTTAGATACCTCTGCATCTCCATCCCCCAGAATGCTGGTTGGCATATGATCATTTGTTTCTGAGCCTTTGTTACATAGCCTCTCATAAGTAGTTTAATATACTGTTAGTAATTTTTATAGGAAAAAGAAAAAAATCTGCTACTGATAGACTAACTGAGATTCTTCTTAGAGGTAATTTAACACGTTCCTCCTTGCTTGGTCCTTGCTGAAGGTGGCAGAGAGCTGCCCATATTTTGTGCTGTGTAATGCATTAACAGTTCTCATATTCATCGTCTGAACCTTGGCATATGGAGTCAAGGCATACAAGAGATCTTTTGCCTCTCTAAGGGTCCCTAGTTCTGGAGAATTCTACCAAAAATCTTTGAGGACTGGTAATAAGATTCCTCTATACCTAGGTTAAAACACCCCAAAGAGAGGGTAGACTTTATCCTAGCCAAGCTGAGAAGTCTCTGGTGTTATAGGAAGGGCTATACGGGAGAGATGGAACAATCCTGCTTATTGTTTGGCCAGCTACCCATGAGGTCGTGTTAGTATCCTGCTCCTTCTTCCCATGGGTTCAAAGGTTAAGTTCCTTTGTGTTATGTATGTGGAAAAAAAAAGAGGGAAAGTGTGAAAATAAGATAAAATATCACCAGAAGCTCCACCCAGCATTGGATGAACTATGTCACAGAAGCATGTTTAGAAGATATTTCCAACAAAATATACATTCTCAGCATAACATCAGACTGAATATTCTACTGATTCAGAGGCCTATAGGCTGTCACCATTCTACACTGAGTTTTGATCACCAATTATTGCTCTGTGTGAATTCTAAATACGGTACTAGTTGACTATAGACAATTGTAAAACCCAAGAAAGGTATGACTTCTTTAATCCCTTCATCTAGCAATAGCCCACTGTGAAATGTAAAGTGTTCCTTTCATTCTGTACATCCTAAAGTTTGGGATAACAAGGCTCAGAGTTCTGCACAATGGCTGTTTAAGCATAATTGTGTGTGTGTGTGTGTGTGTGTGTGTGTGTGTATGTGTGTGTGTGTAAGAGAGAAACAGAGACAGAGACACACATACACACATTGGGGGGAAGGGGAGACTAAACTGCTTTTTCATTAGGTTTTTGCCCCTTTGGTAAAAATCAAGACATATAACAATACATTTTGTAACTTTTTTAAAGCCTTGCTTTTGAGCATGTACTCAACTATCAAAAAGAATGTGTTTATATAAATGTGACAGCACATGCATGTCAGCTCAGGACTCTGGAGACTGTGGTTGGGGAATTACACATTGGAGACTAGCCTAGTTTACATAGGAAGATGAAAGGAAAGAAAGGAAAATAACAAAGAAAAGCAAAGAGGGTGGAAGGAGGGAAGGAGATGAGAGAGTGAAAGAGAAAAGAGAAAAGAAAGAGAAAAATGAACAAGAGAATGAAGAAAGCTTAGGAAAGAGGATCGACTGTAAAAAGGTGTTCTCTGTGATCGCCCTAAATGCCATTGCGAGCACAGTAAGTCCAGTTTACCATTCCAAAAGTCTACGCCTTTATATCTTACATCTTCCTGATCTTTGAAGGCTTAGATCACATCTACCTCTTACAGCTGACCTTCAACAACTTACCTTTCTTCTCAGACATTTTGGTTGGTAATTTATTCCGGTAGATGGCTCTTAAAAGACTTCCTTCATTAGTTACCTTTTATCACATGAAAGATCCTTGACTTAATGATGTTGCCTTCATTTCTGTCTTGTCTGATGTTGATTCCATCCCACATGCTCTTTGTCTTTTTTCCAATTAAATGCTTGACAAATATTTAATTTTTACTGTTTTTTGGTCCTTTGTGGATAAGTTATTTTTATGAGATCATTGTGGAATTTTATCTCATGTTCTTCTTTGTTCTTGAATATACTACATATGGGCTTATTTTTGTCATCCTTTAATGTTTTCTGCTATTAGCTTTAGGCTTGCTACAGAGACTACATGGGGATTTTTCTGTTTTATTCTTCCTTATTTTGTTCAGAATGTATTTTACTCATGATTTAATTAATGATTTTATTTATGCTTTCATAAACATTGTTAGCAACTGGATTGAGTTACTTGAAATAGAACATTGTCCACATTGACCTTACAGACCTGGGACCTGGTGTTCTTACATCACAGGAAGTGAGGACATAGCTCCCAAGGGTCATTTCCAGTCTCTGAGCCCTTCTTTAGTCTCTGTTCTGTCATCCTAATCTTAAAAGATGATCCTACAACATGAGGATATGCTCAGCATCCCAGATATGGCTGCCCCTGCTCCTCTGTTGACATTCCAAAGAAAACTAAGAGGGAGGAAAATGAGGAGGAAGGGGAAGAAGAGGAATAAGAGGAGGAAGACAGAAGAGAGGGTGCAGAGAGAAACGAGAGGAAGAAAGTTGCTATTGTCTGTAAAATTGAGTTCCATCCAATTTCTTGTCAAGAACTTTCAGAATCACCTTTAGCTACAAGGAGACTGGAAAATGTTTCTTTGATCCTCTATATATTATCCCTAGATGTTTTCTGTCCTGCATACCGTGGATTTTTGTTAGTAAGAACGAAAGAATTTGTCATGACTAGGAATCTCATAAGAGCCTTTCTAAGACTGTGAATGTCCCTGGCAAGATGGGAGACAGGCATAGAGTCCCTCCTGGTGCTAAGGACCTACTGTTACTGACAGCACTAGAAGAGGAAGAAAGGGTTTCCTTAAGGGTGTAATCTTTGCTGGGTCTAACAGCAGCCAGTGGATGGTCACACACCCAGGAGTATATAAGAAGCAGAAATTGACTGCTTGATATTTTTATTAATGAGAATGCAAAGTTGGGTAGAGAAAAGTCTGATAGGAGATGGGGGAGGCAGTAGAATAGGGGAGTGTCTGGGAGGAGGGGGGCAATGGGATAGGGGTGTATCTGGGAGGAGAGGCAGGAAGTGAGGAATGTGATTAAAATATTATGTATCAGAGTCTCAAAGACTTAATGACTTCTCTTAAAAACTGTGAAATCTAAGCGTGAGACCTAGTTAGACGCCCACTAATGCACAAATATATTTTAACGCCCATCACTTATGAAGTCAAATAAATCAGAAAACATTTATATTAACAAACCAAATTGTAGTTTTAGATTATATGGCATTTCTTAAGTGAGTTGAAAAATCACATTTAGTACTTAAAACATCTGTAAACATTTTAAATCTCTACATTTTTCAATTTACTGATTTTCATGTTTTACCCAGACCACTTACACATTTAATTTTGTTTTTAATTGTCTAAATTGTGTGGCCAACCAACTTTGAAAATCTGTTTATTTCAGTGGTATATATGCTCAGCTATGCTGTATGAGACCCAGCTTGTATCAGACAACATTCCAGTACTTAACTTGTGAGACTTCATCTGAGAGTAGCTGTCGTTACAAAAAAGACACCCCCCAAACTAGAATTTATTTAGGTCTCTGGTTACTTTAAAACCAAAATGTAATTTGATCCCTTCCTACACAAACACACACAAACACACACACAAACACAGACACACATACATACACATACACAAACTCACCAATGTTTCCACAGGGGAAGTGGATTGAGTCTTATTCATTCTGTTTACAGATGCATAACACCTAGAAACTGGTAATATATATATATGTCTTTGAAAGCACCTTTCTCAAATTCTTTTTTCCCTGGAACCTTACCCCTATAGCAAGCCCACCTCTGTGTTTTGACCATGTCGGAGCTTTTCTTGAACGTCTCTCTGATTTGTTTTGTTTTTCTCTCCTGCAAATCTGCCCATCTACCTTTTACTTTACTTTAATTTAATCTTATTAGAATATAGTTCATTTATAGGTGTTAAAAATGCAGAGTATTGTGCCCCCTCTTCCCCACACAGGGATGTGGGATCCATCAATCTGAACTGTCTCCCATGTTGCCTATTTATAATCAAAGCCTCTCTTCCCCTAAGTCACCACAAACATGATCTATACCCAGGCCTTATTATTTGGCTTTTACAGAAAGTTGTACAGATGGATTCATGTGGATTTGACTATTGAATCTGACTCTTCCATAGACACAATGTACTTCTTCACTCTAACTATGGCACTGTACACATGCACAGTTTGTCCCAGCTTACTTCTGGTACTATTCCACTTGATGGATGTACCACAGTGTGTTCATCACCCAGCAAAGTAGATATTACCTTCAAAAGGTGGCCATGCTGAGATTGGGCACGGGGCTCAAGTTGGTTATATGGGAAGGTGGTAAAGATCTAGGAAGGAATTGGGGAAGGGGAAACCACTGCATGAAAATTTTTCAATGAAAATTATATTTTTTAAAAAAACCTGACAAGTCCTAGCCTAAGTCCAATGAACTGACACCCAAGAGAGCATATGTGTAAGAATAAGATAGGTGTCCAGCTTTAACAGAGCAAATGTTGCCTTTCTTCCACCTTTTTGATCATTCAGGCCCATTATGAGGTATGGAAATATGGATCTTTTCTATGCCTCCCTGTTCTTGAATAATGACATTGAGACTTGGTATTTATTAATAAGCTTCTTGTACTACAGCTGGGTAGGGTTCATATCTATTCTAAGACAACTGCGCTAGGCTGGCCTGCTACCAAGTCACGTGCCCAGTCACATGCCCCATTACCTGTCATCTTTGTCTCGCCATGGCTGCCCTGTACTCCATCCGTCCTCCCACTGAGACTCTCACTTGTAAACCACCCATGAATCCTCTCCCTCTGGTTCTCGCCTGGACCCTTTCATTGGGATCAGAAGTCCTGCCTTCTCTTCTTCCGCCCAGCTATTGGCTGATCAACTCTTTATTAACCAATCAGAGGTGATGGAAAACAACTTTTACATTACACCACATTGAGACAGGAGATGCTTGATAATACCAATGTCCATACTGAAACCAGATCTCTGGGCACAGTAATCAGCATCTGAATACAGAGTGTACAAAGCCACCCCACCCCCCACCAATGGGGTCCATCTTCATTTTTAGGTCATTCAAATGCTAACCTCCTCTGGAAACAGTCTCACAGACACCCCCAATAACATTGTTTTACCAGCTATCTGGGAATCTCTGAGCGCAGCCTAAGTGATATAAAATTAATAACCTCACATGTATTATTAACTTTCAGTGCCCCCTCTCTAAGTCTCAATTTTGATGGCTTGTGTGTGCGCTCTCTTCTATTAGTCATTATGCCTAAAGATTTGTTCCAATGTCTTTCAATTTTTCTGCTACTATCATATTTTAAATCTCATGATTCCCTTTTAGCTTTATTAACTTTATCACTGGACTTGTCTGATTCCACTTTTCTTTATTTTCCTAGTATGGAGAGCAGATTTATAGATATATATTTCATGTTTTCTTCTATTCTAAAATAAAATTTAAAAACCCATAGGTTTATAAAACCCATAGGTCAAAGACAATTTTAAAGGACTGAGAAAAATGTTAAATATAACAAAAATTAAAATATGAAATATCAGAATTTATGAAATACAGCTAAAATAGTACTCAGAGGGAAGTTCATAGAATTAAATGTTGAAATATATACACATGCTCAGAATTTGCATCGTTGGAGCATATGGAAGCTCTATTTTAAATTTTTGACAAGCATAAAGGAGTTTCAATCTCTCCACATTTTTCCTAGCACTTGACGTGGTTCTGCATATAAAACCCATCCTATAAAGTGTGGGGGGACAGCTGAATGCAGCTTTGATTTGCATCTTCCTGATGATTAAGGATGTTAAACATAAACTCATTGGCCCTCAGTTGCTCACCTTGGAGTAATGTTTGCTTGATTCATTTTCTTATTTTGTTAACTGGTTTATTTGGGTGTGGGGCATATTTCCTTTCCTCCAAGAAAGGCAATGACACAGATTTTATATGTGCTTGTACAAATTTGCCGGCCTCTACCTACCCCATTTTTTTTTCTGACTTTCCTCTTCATTCCTCAAAAAAGTTTGATTCTATTGTTATTTTAGCTAGTCCTTGACCCAGAATTTAAAAGATTCTATTGGGATCAAATAATGCTTTTCAAAAATCGTATGTATTATTTATTTGTGCTATAAAATTTTACATTAATTTTCTTTTAATTATTTCTCTTTCCCAGTGAGAAACTTTATCTTTTACTTATTTCAAGACTGTTTGCTGTGGATAACCTCAAGGTACGTGAACATAAAGTGTCCTTAGGAATTGTTATTTGATAATTTCAACGATCAGCTTTTCTTGATATTGCCTTTCCCTTTGAGTCTTATTCATACATTCCTGGCTCTTTGCAAGCTGGAAGAATGGTATTGAATCCTGGATACACAGAGTTCAGTGTTAGATAACTTTCCTGTAATCGGCCTCTGGAAGACCTTAGATTTTGCTTCTTGCTACACTTTGGATACTGAACATTCCTTGGAGGCCTGTGTGTTAAAGGGCTTAGATCTCTGGAGTGGTGCTCTTTGGAAATGGTGGAACCTTAGAGAGCTGGGCTTGTAGAATGGGTCCTTAGGTTGCTGGGTATACTTCCTTGAAGGAGATTGTGGAACCATGGTCCTTTCTGCCTCTTCTCCCTTGCTTTCTGGCCATGAGGAGAATGTCCCTCTATACTTGCCTGTCGTGATGTGCTGCCCCACCATAGGTCCATGGCCAGAGTTTCAGAAAGAATAAGTCAAAGTAATAATCTCTCTTTATGAGCTAACTGTCTTAGGTCCTTCACCATAATGACAGGAAACTGACTAATATGCAGGTTTGTGTCATCAGTGTTCACTTCAGATGAGATAGAAAATGTAACCCCATCCACCATTTGTCATTGCAGAGCCTTTACATGCCTCATTGGATATATACTACATATTCTATGTAGATAGCTTAGGAGATGACTTGGACTGAGTTCTTTCTGTATTATTAGCTATCTTTCTTCAATGATTCCATGACTCATCAAGTCCAAGTGATGTCTTTATGAGTCCCTTTGGCTAGAAAGATGAGTCCCTTTTGGAGCCATGGTGTTAGCATTTTCTGTGCAATGAAAGCTACACTTGTTATGGAAGGATTGTAATGGAAAAGAGAGAAGTGAAGGATCCTCTCTCTCTCTCTCTCTCTCTCTCTCTCTCTCTCTCTCTCTCTCTCTCTCTCTTCTGCTTTTGAACTTTGTATACCTTGTGTCCCTGACTATGAAGACAGAATCCTCTCTCAGAATTTAATCATCTCACCATCGCCACCACATTCAGGAAACACGGTCCCATGACTGGAATCAGGCCTGTGCACAACCAGGAAAGAAAACAGAAAAATAACAAAACAAATGAAGATTTTTATCCCACATCTTCCAGCTTCTGGAGAACTCTTGATGGTACTCCTGATAGGGTCGCTTTCTTTTGGACCTTGTTCTCTACTGCTGTTGAACAACTCTACCCCTTGGACTTGTAAACATACTGTGAATAAAAGTTGAGCTATAAAGGAGAGAACAGAATGGGGACTGTGTCAGGACTTCCTTTTTAAGCACCTCCAAATTTCACAAGTTAAAGTCCTAATCCCCAATGTTCAATCCCCAATTAATTAGGGGAGCTATGGCATTACTATTTTTTTTTTGTAAGAACCAATTCATAGTCTCTCTCCCTCCCCACTCCTCCCTCTGTAGTATGCTTAGACAGTAAGGCAGAACACTCTCGTACACTAAGACAAATGCTCACACAGACATAACTACCTGTGCTAACTTAAACTTTCCAACCTCCAAAACTGTGAGCAATATATTGAGTGATTCTAGCCACCCAGTCTACTCCACTCTAATTTAATGCCTCAAACTGACTCAGACAGTAAAATAAATTCTGACCTCTCCCCACTACCTGCCTGCTATTGCTTACTTTTTTTGAGTCCTTTGCCCTTTGAATTCTATCCAAATGTTTACATCTTCACCAAAGGAACAGATAACAAATAGTATGCTTATTCCATCTTGATCAGCACCAAAGGTCTATTGTAGATTCATTATTTGCAAGGGTTCATTTCTCAGCCTGTTCTATTTTTATTCTCTATTTATCAAGTCGGTAACAGTTAATGCTCTATGAGAGTACAATAGTTATATTAAAGTAATGAGAAAGCAATATTCCTTCTAGAGTGAAACCTATCTGTCTGACATACGCTTTTAAGTTTACAGTTTGTTAAAAATGTCTCAGATCGGAACTTTGATAAAGCTAAATTATCACAGTCTTCATGGCATGTGCTGATCATTTAATTTCCTGGTAAAGGCGGAAGAAAAATCCCAACAGAATATCATGGAAACTATGAGGCTTTAGTGCAACTCTCTGCTCTTAACTGAGACTAGTGCCTTGTGCCTCTGATGGATCTGTAGTCTGCAATAACAAGCCTCTTCCTCTCTTACAAGACTGTGATTAGAAAGACACCATATG
Organism: Tokudaia tokunoshimensis; assembly: GCA_036184795.1. Lineage (NCBI taxonomy): Eukaryota > Metazoa > Chordata > Mammalia > Rodentia > Muridae > Tokudaia > Tokudaia tokunoshimensis. Next base: position 77,991,198 of record BTHU01000006.1, read on the forward strand.
GTGGCAGTCTGTGTTTTAGATCTAAATGGAGCAGGAGGAGGAGGCATGAGAATGGGGAAATGGAAGTAGTAGCTTTGATTGTTAACCAAGTATGGTAAGAAGGCAAAATGAATTCCATTTCTCCAATAACGGCTAGGCTACACATTGGAGGAGGTTTTAAAAAATATATGCGATGTGTTTCTCTATTTCTTAGGAGTTTTATTGGAAAAATAACTTACACAGCATTATGTTAAAGGAAGTATAAAAATAATCATGCTGAAAGTAGTTACTGTAAACCACAATGGCTATGATGCAGGGAAAATGAGAATGGGATGCTTATGAAAAGGGATGGGATTGTTGAATGTAATGACTGGGAGAAATGTGGAGATAATGGAGTAGCTTGTAAGTAACAGACACATGTCAAGCAAAGAAGGACAATATCACATTGTTCGTAGTAAAGGATAAAGTTGTAAAATCTGCCTAGGACCAGGTCATCTAGAGTACTAAAGGTTATAAGAGAGAAAAACATTAACTGTGGAGTTATTAAAAAGCCATATTGGAAGGTGATTGAGAAAGAAGAGTGGTACCCTTGGAGCTGTGATTTTAGAATACTCATCTGTAGGCTGTAAACATCGCTGCTTGAGTTGGGAGGAACCAGGGAAGTAGAGTATGCAGTTGTCTTGACATGAGGCAGCAACTGTCTCTCCATGGTAAGGAAAGTAAAATAGAACAAGACGGAGAGAGACAAGAGGATGATAGACTGTGTTCCTGAATAGCTGGAAAATAAGGACACAGAAAGGGAATTGTGGAATTGAGTAGAAATATAAATGTGGGCACAATGGCTCAGTGGACAAACGGCCACTGCTACCAAGCCTGAGGACTTGAATTCAATCCCCAGAATTCACACAGTGAAAGTAAATAGCCAGCTCCTTTAAGTTGTCCTGTCACTTCTACACAGATACATGCAGCCACATACACTTAAATGAATGAATAAATGAATACAATAAAAATTTTAAATTTTAAGAAAACTAAACAAGTTAACCTAGAAATGTTGAGCTTCAGTCATTGTGATACAATCTCATAGGGATATTAGTCTATTGAATAGAAAAGATGAAAAACATAGGGAAGAATCACCTCTGAAAAGAGGAGGGTAAATTGGGAGAGTCAAAGTATAGATTTTGTCAAGGAGATGGGAGAAAATGGATAGAAAGCTATTGGAAAAATCTGACCTTCTGGGAAAGGAGGTAAAAAGAGAGACTCTTAGATGTAGAAAGACATTGCCAGTTCTCTACGGCATCTCAGAAGATCAGTGAAAACATCAATTTTAGGAGCACCAATGTAGTGGAGAGCGGTGTAGACGAAGAATGCAGGCAACAAGCCAGTGAACATCATGGTGGCGCCAGTCTCAAGAAAAACAATGGTGGAATTGGGGATGCCACGGTTCAAGAACAGGGGCCTGAGACTGAGCAGGACAAGCACCCGACTCTTGTAAAACTCCAACAAAGGCCTGCCTTCCACAAACCAACCGGAGACAAATATGGTCATGTGGTCCTGAGGCAGCAGTGGTGATCTTTCTGATTTAGGAAGATCCAATCAGGAAGAAAACTGTCTATCAACAATTTGTGGGAGGACCAAGGTGTCAGCTTCTGTAGGCTGTGAACTGGCACCAAAATGATGCAGAAAACAAGAAATGATACTGTTTCTCATGGACCGCTGTCTTTCCTTCGAAGATCTCTCTGATCTCCTTTCAGAAAAAGATCCCTAAGCCATGGGGCTTTATTAGGTTTATATTGCTACAGAAGGCAAAAGAATGGTGCCACACTTAAGAGATCTGAGAGAACAAAACCCACTTTTTTACTGATTAAAAAAAAGTGGGATTAAGAAGAAACAAATCATACTGGGCTAGGAAGGAACAGACCCATGGTCTGGGAGTCTCTGGGCATGAGCAGATAAGCCACCACAGCCTAACATTCAAACTCGAAGCTACAATCTTGATGTGACAAAGTCTCTGTTTGGGAAGTCAGTTGGCTGTGCCTCTCCTTCTTCTCTACCCACAACTGCAGAGTGTTTCTTATCACTGCTCCCCTTCTTTCTTTCTCATTTCACAGTCCACACCTGCTTCCTCAAGACAGTGGGGCAGCAAGAGCCAGAATCCTGCAGAAAACGGAACAGACTGTTGCTTCCCAACTTGTCCATTACCCAGCAGGCACAGAACTGAGGTCTCATCTGATGGTAGGGAACCAGGATATATCCCTTAAATCTGTCTTGCTCAAAGGACTTTCTAAAAAAATGAGAAAGCAGGGTTGGGAAAGGTTAAAAGATCTTTACTGTATCATTTGCTGGGTCTTCCTGACTCTCACTTGGGAATGGTTTATCCTTAACAATGGGTGTACTCCTTAATGGCTTACAGGTAGACTACAGAGCTCCAATCTTAGATTTCTGCTTAGTTGTCTGATACATACTTTATAAAACAGACATAAAATGGAACTTGAGTTGGGAATGATGCCAACCTCAATGACTGTTCCACCCCGACCCAGCCTCCTCAAAACATTTAGCGATACCGTGACCAAAGCATGGAAATTCACCCCTTCCAGGACTGACCAGTGGCCCTCTTTCAGGGTATTCTAAACCAGAGTTGTTGAGAGGCAAGTCCTGGTATAAGTGGCTAAACACTGTCCTGGTAAGGAGATATTGTTCTACTTCTGTCACAGGTCTTCCTCCTGCAGCAGTAACAGTTCAGAAAGGTTTCCATATAGGTTGTTCCTTTGACTCTGGAGGGACTGGGAGATTGGAAGGAGGTTGTAGGTAAATGGAAATAACGAAAGGGGACAAGATGCTAGTGGCTTTGTAATTGGCAGTGTGAAGGCAGATTCACTTCCCTCGGCCTGAGCAAAACCCAAAGTAGAAGATTTAATTGTCTGGCCAAAGCTTCCCCTCTTATCCTTTGCATGATGCCAGAGGAAGTGTGAGCAGCTGCAGTTGTACAGAGGATGGACACAGTTAGCAAACCAAGTCTGACCAAACCACTGGGTCAGTGTAGAGAGCCTTAGGGATACTCAGAGGAAACAGCAGCTCAGAACACAGCAGATGAAAATGCCCCACATGGAGCCGACATCATGAATTATGTAACTTGAATAATTTCCATTGTCAATAAAGCATCAAAACCGAGCTCTTCAGAATGTGAACTGAGGGAGGAGCCCTCCTAGGAGGCAGATGCTTGCTGTACTCGAGGTTCCCGGTCTTCAGCCTAGGAGCAGCAGGCTCAAACCTGCTGTCAGGGGTGCTCTGCTGGCTGCCAGGGGGCCCACCTTGCTGCAGTTGCTCTCAAACAAATCAGAAAAGAACATAAACACTGTGTTATTAAATATCCCCATGCTGATCCTGCAGATCTGTATTTACCCAGCACTCTGTCAAGAGCCCAAACCTTTATCCAGGAGACCAGAGCACTTGATCTTAACACCTTTGAACAGATGGAAACCACACAAATGGGAGATGCAGGAATAGAAAAGAAAGCAATGCCTCTTCTGTGCTAACCTTGGCCCAGAAAGGACATAATGTGGAAGGGGGCTGGGGGGCGGGGAACTGTCAGGAGGAAAATTGCACTCTCTTCAGAAGCCAGCGTACCTTTAATTTCAAAAGTACAACCGAGTACCATTTTCTAGACAGATGACTCTCCATTCTGTATCTCTTGCTGTTCTTTGGAGAGCTTCTGCTATTCCTCTCCCATCTGTTATTTTCATTTATTTCAGCTAGATTTTTTTTTTCCAAATTGGAGGATCTTATTTTGGGAACGATATATTCCATAAATGTTATCCCATTTGAAGGAACGGTTGTGTTTTTTCTCCCCCTGTCCCTTTTTAGGGAGGAAGGAGAAGAGGATTTTCTGGGTCTCTACATCAAGTATATACCCTAGGTTCAAAATGTAAGTCTTCCATTGAATAACTTGCTGATAAATCTCCATACCTAGCCCCACGATGCTTGGGGTGGCTTGGCCATGCCCACACTGACCCCTTGGAAAGAGTCTCACTTTGCATACCCTCTCCAAATGTTGTCCAAGTCCCTCTTGAGTGAAGACTTCATCAAGCCTCCATCTCCATCTGAGTTGTTGACAGGCAAAGGAACGGAAATGCAAATAAAGGGACATCTGTGCTATATCCAGAGAGCCAGATCTCATCAGAAAGACTAGATAGAACTTTGATCAGAAATGCAGGAAGGAGGGAGAAGGTAGGGAAGGTAAGTCTTGGATGCATAGCTACCTGGCACATACATCTATTAAGAACACACAGCTACAAAGAGACCCCATGTCCTGTGTACAGGTGACATTTCCACTTTGAGTCTTTGGATGTCAACATCTTAGATTTGTAAAACTAAACATGTGACACTTCTCTCAAGTTCTTCCGTAAGCCGCACCTCTGTTCCACTCCCAACTTACTTTGGCTCCTGCCATGTTGGATGACTACTGCTTCCAAGTGTGCCGTGTGCTTTTCCATAAACATGGTTTTGTATGTAGTAGGTCTGCCTGCCTGCCGTTTGCTCTTTTTTCTACCTGGCAAACTCCCGCAGAGAAATTCCTGGCTCATCTCCTCTAAGACAGCTGAAATGTTACCCTACTCTAGGAAACTTTCCCTATCCCCCCTCCCTCAGTCCACCCTCCCTCCAAATCCCCACAGTTTCCCTGTTTCTTTACCCACTCTCTTTCATACAACTCCCATCTTACTCACAGCCCTTTGGAGAGTTGATCTTAATAGTTTGTTTTCCCCTTGGTCACTGTTAGACTCATGTTCTCTTAATGTTTGCAGGTGGAAAGGGAGAGCTTATGGCTTTTGTTGATGGTAGAATTTGAAGAAAGTGTTTTCCCTTGAAATATGCAATTATAGAAAGCTCTATCCATGGATATCTCCACAACAGGTCTATTCTTGTTGCTGTTGGGAATTAGACTCACCCAAAGGATATGGGTTCTAATATTTCTTTAGCCATTACCTGGCTGTTGGTGTTCTCAAATGTGCTCCTCTTCAACTTTCTCTATCAGTGTCATGAGTGTCCTTTCTCTTGTCACGGGTGTTATTTCCTTTACTTATTTTTTTTTCCTGCCTCACGGTTAAAACCATGAACTTGAATGAGGAGTAAGAGCTTTTGTTTAATAGCAGAGACCATCGTGGAGACCCACAACTGGACAAAATGCAAAGAAGTGACTACCAGGTGCCCAGCTCAAATTAGTGTACCTATAAAACAAATGTACAGCTGAGGCTCAAGAAATATCAGGGAAGAGGGGGCAGAAATAGTCTAAGAGCCATGTGACCCGATGTCTTCTGAAAGGTGCTGTCTTCTAGCCATGTTAGGGGAGCTGCACCAAGCAATTCTCAGCAGGAGAATTGAAAACTTCAGTGATCACACCAGTCAACATGACAATGTGGATAAGGGAGATTTCATAAGGCACCGCCCCTGAGATTAAGAGCTATAGACTATCAAAGACTGCTGGGGGTTGGAGTCAGTCTTTTCTAGGAATGAGTTTCCAATCTCAGGTGCTCAGCCCTAAATGTATACACATAGGAAAAACACTAAACACACCCTGTAGAGTCTCTCCCTCTCCTTCTCTATCTCTCTCTGTCTCTCTGTCTCTGTCTCTCTCTCTCTCTCTCTCTCTCTCTCTCTCTCTCCACATATACAGACAAACACACAGACACACACACACACACACACACATGCACACACATACACACACACAAAGACTGGAAGGTTGGCCTAGCAAATGTCCAGATCTTCCATGTATTCCATGAAAACTTTTCAGCCTTGATCTCTGAATAAGAGGATGGGCTAGCCAAGGACCAGCCCTTGGAAAAGGCTACATAACCCCTTCCGTCTTTGGTTTCCTCATTCTAAAGTGGAAGAAGTAGGAAGCAGGGGTGGACATGTTGTAAGTACAATATTCTTGCATGAAATTCTTTTAAAATTTTTCAAACTTTAAATGACAAGAATGAACTTATAGACAGTAAAGCTCTTTGTGGATATGTAGAAAATAAGATCACTCACTAAATTTTCTGTCTTTGCTCATCACCAATCCTCCTCTGTCCACTGTCCGGTAATAATGAGAGCAGTAAAAATAGAATTTAAAACACTTCACATGTGATTTCTCACTTTTATTTTACTGATATGCTGCAGGTATAATGAAATTATGTCTAAATTCCAAGGGAAACAAAATTAGAATATGAAATAAATTTTACATTACTAAAATGTACTTTTAAAAGATATGTTAAACTTCAGGGTTGAGAAAAGTTGGACATTGTCTGGCCCAATCACCTGCCTTAAGCCACGGCAGCTAAAAGTAGAAAAGGTTTCATGGTCTCTTGGAAGAGCTGGACACTAGCTAGCCAACCTCCCACCCTACGGTGAGAATTTAAGGCTGGAAAAGTTTGAATAGCCTCCACAGAAAAGCTGGACATTGGCTAGCCCTACCTCTCATCTTAAGATAGGAAAACCAAGAGCAGAGAGGATGCATGAACTACGTAGATGGATTAAAGACTGGGCTGAGATTCAAACCCAGGCCCCCAGCACCAGGTTGGTACTCTGTGGTCCTTAGGAGCATGAGGAGATCCCCAGGAGAAAGCACATGAGAGTTGCTTCTACATCTGAATGACCAAGGTGCTTCTGCGTGAACTAGCATCATAAAACGGAATTCATGGCTCCCCTTTCTCCCTCCTTGCCATCCCATGACCTCTGGCTTACCCTAACTATTGGTGTCTTTCCTCCTCCGGTCATTTCCATGTAGTTGGTTCCCTCACGACCCTTAGATGTTACCTTCATATTGAGAATATCCCTTGACTGTTCATATGGATTTAAAGTAATCCCCACAGTAGTCCCTTTATCTGCTTTTCTCTGTATTATATGTTTGATAAAAACACTTTATGTTTTATAATTTATTTATTTATTTATTTGCTTATTTATTTATTGCTCATTGTCTTTCCCCATTCACATATAAGCCCCATAGTGTTAGGATAATTGTCTATTTTATCAACTAACATGGTCACAAGCCAATGAATGAGTAGGTAAGTGACCTGAACAGAAGCCATTCCTAATGGATATCAAGAATAAAAGCAAGCAATTCCTCACTGGTGTAGTCTCTCCTATTATTGTAGAAAATAACTTTGTCACCTCATGCCTGGAGGGTCCCCCTAGTCACAGCCGGCTCTCTGATCAAGCCCATGGGTTACCTTACTGAGCGCAGTTCAGAGGACCTCCCTTGGAAACCTTTCCCATCTCTGTGGTCAGCTGAAGCAATATTGGATGTGTCTCTGGAAAACGGAGACCTCCTCAGTCTTCTTTGCTCTTGATGGTGTTTTGTGACCTTGTGAGGCTTTAGATCTGTCTGTGGATAAAGACTGAACTTGAATATGAACTTAAAGTTTACTATATTTTAATTAATCCCTGAACATTACTCATTCCCTAGCTAAAACTGAGATGTATAGATATGTTCAAAACCCTCTTTTTTTTTTTTAAAGAAAAGGACCAATAATTCAATGTCTAGACTGTACAGAGTGCAATGAGCTCCTTAGTCCCTCCTTTTCCATTTCTGCCATACATTCAATGTTAAATACTCAGCCTTCTCTGGCCAGCACAACAACTGTGAAGGCGAGTCCTTCCTTCCTCCATCCCTGTGTCCTGCAACCTTCCATCCTCCTGCATTCCAAACTCACAAGGTGGTAGAAAACCTTAACTAACTGCTTAGCTTAGTAGCTGTTAGCTCAGCTGCTAAGAAAAGCAGTAGCATATTCCATTCCTTTGACAGCAACATAGAAAACCTGATTAAAATAATCTCTTAAAGTTTGGATGCTCCACATGCTGATAATATTTATTCACACTCCATGAGAAACACATCGGAGGCCACTTTTCTAATAATACCGCTGGGTTTGCCCTATGTGAGAACTTGTCCATTTATTTTATCTTGTAGCTGTAGAGCTATGCTTGTTTCTAATAGAGAAAGCAGATAAAATGTGATCTGCTGTGAGCAGAGCAAACAGGTAGTGGTATTGGGGACCAGGTCCATGTTCCTCAGGAAAGCTTGAGACACTGCCTGTGATGTTTGGGAGCCTAGGAACGGAGTCTGAAAAGCAAGACGTGAAGGCTCGCATGCTCATTCGCCATGTCAACAGTAAAACAGGGAATATCCGCACAGGTGTGGCCAAGTTCAGAGTCCCATAGACCAACATGAGCTGTGCAGTCTTTCTCATGAGAGTCATGTGATAACCAACTGAGTCTTTCATTGAAGATATACGTACATTCATCAGTAAATAAGACTTTGAAGAGGAGTTGGCAGAGAGACAATAGTTTGGTCACACAGGCTGACTATTCCTAATCTGACATTTCAAATGCTCCAAACTCGGAAACATTTTGGATACCACTAAAGTACTGCAAGTGGAAAATTCCATCCCTGACCTCATGTGAGAGGTTTCATTGAATGCATGGCTTACTATAAATATCATGTAAAGTTACCCTTAGACTATATGAATAAGATATATAGGAAGATAAATCAACTTCATGCTTAGACTCAAGTCCCATCTCTAAGATCTTATAGGAAATTTTCCAAAATCTAGGAGGAGGAGGAGGAATTCAAAACATTTTTTGGTCCCAGATATTTCATGTAAAGGATAACTGACCTGTCACATAAATGGAAATAAAATCCATCAGCATGAAGAGTCAGCTGCCACAAAGGGCATAGCTTGACTCAAGGCTGTATTCAATCCCACTGTTCTCAGCCAGCCCTGTCAACCTTGACCTTTCAAGAACTTCAAAGAGATTCCCTCAAGTCAGGGTGGAAAGAATTGTTCTGAGTGACCAACTCTCCTCCACGGCAAACAGAGTTTAGATACCAGAGCTGTCCTAGTATGCTATTAGAGGAAAGCCATTGTACTGGAGAAGTCAAATCCTAAAAGAAACAAAAGAATTTTGTTTCAAGTGTATTCTTCATTTGTCTTTGATAAGTGCAGTCAACGGTCTTGGCATGTTCTGGCTTCTATTATTTTTTTAAAAAAAATACCATAATCGAGATAGCTAGAGACATCAAAGGATTTTATTTCTCAATAGTTCTGGTAGTTAGTAAGTCTAAAATCAAGGTACCAGGATATTCAGTGTCTCGTAAGAACCACCTCCCAGTGCTTCATAAATGGTACCCTTTGATTCCTAGATGATGATTTTTGCCATATCCTCACACAGTGAAAGGTCATGGGACACTCTGGGCCCTGCTTTATAGGGACTAATTTCATACCTGAAAATACTACCTTCACTGTCTGATCTCCTGCAGAAAGGTCCTATCTCTTTCTCCAGTCCCCTTGAGGTTAGATCTGAACTCAGGAGTTTTGTAAATGCAGAAACACTCAAACCACAGTGTTAGGCAAAAATTTTACCCTGACTCTTGAGTTTCAGGCACCTGTCAAGTGTACATTTTAAAATCCTCAAGTAAGATGATCTCCTTCCTAAGCCTTCGATTATGGCGAAGTTCCTTCTTCATGGTGGAAATTTTGTGTATTTTTAAGCAATATGTTTCATTCCAAAGACGTTAATGAAAATCAAAGAGGACCCACCCCGATTACATTCTGGATTCCACTGCAGCTCTTCTGTATCCTCATACTTAAATTCTAATTAGCTCCATAGTGCATACTGGAACATAATGTATTTATATGAGGCTTTCACGCTATACAAATTGAGATATAGATTGAATATGTCAGTCTAGTAATTAAAAATCTTTCCACGTCTATCATTTTATCTTTCCATGAGATTTGAATAATTTAGATTTGTCTCCATGTCTTCTTGGGGAAAAAAAATAAATAATACTGATTACAAGATAGAGAGTCTCTCTTGTGAATCTTAGAGACAGCATCCTAGAGACAAAGTCCAGAGAGAACACTAGCTGTATTTCAGAATTTACCAAAGCCTGTTGTGGATCCTTCAGACTGACCCTGTGGACAAAGGGTGACTCCCAAGAAGAGAAATACACTGTCCCCATTGATATATAAAATGGGACATTCTTATAAGTACACCTGAAGATGATTTAAGCAACTGAAACTTCCCACAACTCATAAGCCTGGAGCCCAGCATTCTAGATAACAGCACTGACAGATAAACCATGATCTTCCCAGTGGGCAATATTATCAGAGGTCTAGGAAACATCATGAAGAGACAGTTAGGAATGCTAAGGTCTCAAAATCAGAAGGATGTTCCCATGATCATAGGCTACTAACACCCAGGAAGAAATATAGCTTAGAAAGAGAATAGTAACATGACCCTGGATGACTTTAGTACATTCACTAGAATACACACTCTAGGGGCATCAAGGACAGGTAACCAAGATAGAGAACTTAAAGTGTGCACTGAGGTGGTTGTAAAATCCTGGGAGGAAAATGAAGCTACGTGTGAGAGAGATGATAAATTAATACAAAAGGAAGGTATTGGGACAGAGGGATAAACAAATATCAGTCTGTGGAGGTTAAACAGTCTGAAAGAAATTCAGGAGGAGGGTTGATGCAAAATTCTCTTAAAGTCACCACTACTGGAACCTAGAGAGATGTCTCAGGCTCAAAAGTAAGGTAAAGAGCAATTGAAGGTCAACCCAACATCGATCTCTGAACTCCACATGCATAAGCATGGATGCACATATATTCAATCATATATATACAAACAGATATACACACACACCTAAGTCACCTTAATGGCCTTATAGGACAGCTCCCATAAGAGTGTCAGGGACACAGTGGAAGGAGCCTAGCAGGAAGACAAGCTGGAAAGCATTGCAAAAGCAAAGATGAATGTTCAGACCCGAGCTAAGGCTGCTCTCATATGTATTCTAAGACACAAAATAGAGAGCTGTACGTGATCACATTCCTTCCGCTCCATACCGTCACTTCCTGCTACTCCCTGGGTACTTCTGGGATATAACCTGAAAACCCTTGCTCCGCTTGCTTTCCTAGATTTACAACAACATGTCTGAGTCTTCTATCATTTCCTCGAAGCATCTGGTCAGATGTAGGAGGTGGGTTCACACTTGCTGATCACCACACCCTGCAGATGACGTCTACTGGAGGGCCATTGAATGAACTGACACTTGAGGGAGGAAGAGTATCTTTGCTCAACAATTATAAGTTTCCTACAGGCCTTCCTGAGTCAAGAACTCACTCCCTTCTGGCAGCGGCTCAACTTTCTCATGAATTCCAAGAAACCCTGGTAAAATAGAGTCAACACTGTGGTCCTTTCTCTGGTTTCTCACTTCCCATTATATAAGCCTCCAGTTTTACTCCAGTGCTAGCAGCTAGTCTCATTCTCCCTACAACAGGGAGAAACATTTTGGGTTTTTGTTTTTTTGTTGTTGTTGGGGTTTTTTTTTTTTAATTAATATTTCCAGCCTCCACACATTTTCCTGAAATTGCTAACTGTCTCAGTGTTACATAAGCCCCGTTGCTATCTAATATTAGATCATTGCCTTCTACATGACTGACTTCTAAGAGAGCATGAAAGATCTATGATCTGGCACTTCCCTACAGATCTCAAAAAATAAAAATAAAGAAAAAAAAATTCACATTCTGTGACGCGAATAACTGACCCCAGTGTAGAGCTTCACTGAGTTGTTCTTAGCTATTTTTTTTCTTTGAGAAATGTTTGCTGTAGTCCTTCCAACAAACAAATATGACTGTGTGAAGGGTATGTGGTTATTATTATAAATATATTATAGTGTGTGTCATTTAAAGATAAGATAATCTGATGCATGCACACAATGTTATGTAATGAAATGAAACCCCAAGTAACCTCTGGAACAGCTGAGGAACAGGGAAACAAACACAAAGTGGAAAAGGTGTTTACTCCAGGCGAATGTTCCTTCTGGATATCTGATGCCAAACCATTCCAACCTTAAGCATTACCCTCTGTGTTTGAAACAGGCACTTCTCTTTGTTAATGCTTTTGCAAAATCAGTGTCTGCTTGTCATTGTGGAAAACAAGCTGAAAGATGACATGTGGGTTTGCGGCTAACTTAAGCGGAGAGGTAAGAGGTATAGGGGAGTCAGTCTGATTTTTAAAAGAACAGAAAAGGGCTGTTTACACAGGCTGTGGGGAGAAGTAGGAATTGGGTGCTGATGGTGAGGACAGTGGAGTATGGGGTCATTGTAGTTTTCTTCCCTTCTTTCTAACCTCTCCTGAGCTCAGTGGCTGGAAGCCCCTCCTGAGCACAAGAGTTCAGATGTACACATGAGGTCACTAGGCTTGGCGGCTGGATGGTTTCCTTGTACCATGGGAATATGTAATTCCAAACATAGCAAAGTTCCTAACACTGTGTTTTTCACACACTGAGTCCAAGTCTATTTCAATCTATTTGAACCTAGTCTATCACCAATCTATTTCAACATGGTTTGGCAGCGTCTCCAATACGTCTGCTCCAGCGGAAACTTTCCACTCTGTTTACATTGTGTCGTGGCTGAGGTTGGGGTTAGAAGCGGGGGGAGGTGTGAGAAAGAAAAAAAAGTCATGTCTTGGGAAATTTAATGATGACAGAAAATAAACGTATAGGGGAACTACACCTTAAACCTAGCAACTACAGAAAGATGGAGAAAGCATAAAACAAAACAAACCAACCACAGTCAAAGCCTTCCAGAATCCTGCATCTGTACTTACTGAACCATAGAGGTAACAAGGCCAGGGAGAAAGGCCAGAAGAGTATCACCAGAATGTCAGAGTCACAAAGACACAAGACTCTTTCCAAGAAAGGATAGGAGTGTTTCATCACACACACAAACACACACACACATGCACTCATTGCAAGAAAGCAAAATAACTTACAATGATATTGAAAATCCCAAAACATGTCTAGCTGGCACCACACGGTTAAAAAATTCATATTTCAGCTCTCCACTTTCATGTGTGCCATGGACCAGTCCTTAATAAAGAAACTCACAACTGGTCAAAGTGCAGAAAATAAATAAATGTCTGTGGAGTATTCAACCACAAATGGAACATTAATATCAAATCCCCATCCCCTCTCCCAAGACTGGGGGACCATTTCAGAAAAGAGGACAGAAAGACTGTAAGCGAAAGAGGTCAGGGAGGACTAGAGAGACTGTCTTCTGGACATACTGGGACTGCCACACTCAGGGCCTCATAGCAACTGAGGATGACCACCCAAGACCTACACAAGATTGGGTAAGTTATACTCCAGCATGGAGGTCAGCGGGCCCCATGAGTTCCATACATAACTGAGGAACTACAGACAGTCGGCAACTTCTAGGGGAGAGAAGAGTGGGTTTTCTTTAAGAGTGAGTCCTCTAGTAGATTGACCATGTTCCAATTGATGGCTCTGCACCCATGAGCATATATGAACAGCACAAATGGACTCGGTGAGTTATCAAACAAATCAATGAACAAGCTCAAAGTGGTTAGGAGAGGATGAGGAAGGAGGGTTGGATCTGGGAGGAGATAGCGGAAGAGGACTGAATCTGGCCAAAAGACATTTCACATATGTGTGAAATCCTCCAAGAATAAGATAGATTTTTAAAAACTAAAAGCTTAGTCTCTAAAAATAGCCCAATGTTCATATTCCTCAAATGGTAGTTTGACGTCAAGTACGGACAAGTTTAGCTGTGGAAAAAAAATGGACTTACGAATTGAATATTTTTCTTTTGATTTTTTTTTACATGCTAGGAATTTGAGGTTCAGAAGGGCTGGGGCACAAATTCATCCATCCACTAATTATGTAGGATGGCATTTGGATGGCACTTCATCAATATGCTCGCGTTGTTCATCTACTGGAGTGGAAACAAGAATCTTTAAGAGTTTTCATGGACATGCGATAGATCAGGAGCCTCTTCATCCTGTTTCCTGCCCTAGGTCCAGCCTTTCTGCTTGTCAGCTTCTTCTCCCATAGACATTCTCAGCTCCCTGACTTGAGTTTGGGTAAGGGACTTAACTCATTCAATTTCAGCCAAAACCAACTCTGTTGAAGGAGGATAGTTATTAGCTAAGTGTGTTATTTCATCTCAATTCCTTAATGGACATCATGAAGCACGTAGGGCCAGTGATTACCATAGCAAATAACCAGGGAAGGCAACCTAACCTCTTTCCTTCAAGGTGAAGTAATAGTCTAGGGGAGAGCTTAAGACCCTGCAGGCCGTAGAGAAAACAAAGTCCACACGTGAGATTTTTGTCTGCTTGTTTCAAGTTCCCAGGTATCTGTTGTCCTCGCCTCATAGATTACTTACCGTGGGGTTGGTTCATAGAAACATATCTGATGGGAAAACCAGGCACCTGACCATTGCATCCTATGTGCCTGTTGTAGCTCTGTTTCTGGATTTGTTTCTCTTTGTGAGATTCTTCCCTTTGCATCTGTAATGGATGTCTTTGAACTTTAAGAAAGATGCTCCAGGGGAGACTATGACAAGCTTAAGGATATCTGGAAAGTTTGTACAAAAGGCCTTTTGGCATCTCATTCGGCCTTGAGTTTCTCTTCAAACAGGGCAATCTTTTATTGCCTAATAGGTAAAAAGACAAATGAATACATTTAGTCTTAATAGCATTCCTTTTCAACTGGAGTGTCTCTGCTATTTCTCTTCTCTGTTTCTCTGTCAGAACGAAACATCCATCTATTTCCCCAGAAATATATGTGGTGCATTTTTTTTCTTTTTGCAAGGCACTACAGGACACACTGGCAATGATGAAATGAAGCCAGTTGTACCTGTGGCTTAAGGAGTTTTGCCAGTCGGCATGGATTCCTACCTTAACTGAACATTAAAACTAACAGTCCAAAATTAATTCTGTGGGAAACCAAGACTGAAAATATGGGATGTTTCCCCACCTACTCACCTCCTGTGTGGAGCTTGTGCAAGGACAAAATATTTATTATATGTGAACAAACACCTGTTATTCTGAGATAATACAAGGGAAGGTAATCTTGAGTTGAAACCTAGAGACACATAAGGAAGAAAGAGCAGATACATAAGAGAACAAAGTGCAAGGACCAGTCCGTCTGATCTGAAGATGCTGGAGACTGGACAGTATTCATCTGGAAGCATACATCACAGCCTCTGGGAAAGTCTACAGCCCTTCGTGGGCAGACCGTCATCAATGTGGACAAATACCAATTCCCACAATGTCCCATGACCTGGCTTGTATGGAAGCAAAAACCTGAAGACTTGATGCCCCGCTGGGGATGTATTCTGAAACCAGACAAGACCACTGGGGACAAGTGATGTCTCAGATGACATCCTTGTTGGTGGTGCTTTCTAACACAAAAAGTTCGCAAACTCAAGAATTATACTTCTCTGGAAGACAAATGCCTTTCCTCCCTCTTCTCCTTTTACTGTCCCTCACTCAATCCAGACAGCACAGCCTCTCTGTTGATTCCCTCAAAGAACAGGATAATATACAACCAAGTAACAATTTGAAATTAAATATTAAGTGTTCCCAGTCTTTACCAATGCTTTTGGTCACTACCACTGAAGGGTATTTTACACAGGTTAATGTGTCTCATGAGAATTTTAGAAATCTCATCTTTTCCTCACACTTTGTCCGTCCCTGTCTGCTTGATACCCTTCACTCAGAGAACCTCAGTTGTCTCTTGAATTCACTGTTTCTTTCCGGTTCAGTCTGTTGAGTGTCCAGATAATACATTAAACAGCGTGTTTTATTCAAACAAAGGAACATCCATCAGGCCTAAGAATAAGTCACTATGCTCCCTTGCCACTGAAGGAGTTGAAGTGAGTTGTAATAACACCCTTTGCCCTTTTCAATTACAAATGTTTGACCGTCCATCCACTTTAGAATTGCAAAATAAGACGATGAAAGGGATGCAAAATGAAAATGTATATACACAAAATGTGTGTGTATGTACATGTACACACATACACATATTGTATATACATCCCATACATATAGTATATATACATGTGTGTTTATATATATATATATATATATAATATACAAACACATCTTTAGCTCATAAGCCAGGGACATATTTAACTAATGCTATTGTGTGATTCTGTGTTCAGAAGAAGATTAGAATAACAACCCACTAAATCTTTACCTAAGTTGGTAAAGATTAAGAATATGGTCCTGTTTTGCCTGGGCCAGAATCCTACCTCTAAAGCAGTGGTTCTCAGCTCTCTTAATGCTGCAACCTTCTTTTTTTTTTTTAAAGATTTATTTATTTATGATATGTAAATACATTGTAGCTGTCTTCAGATACCAGAAGAGGCAGTGATCCTATGACAGATGGTTGTGAGCCACCATGTGGGTGCAGGGATTTGAACTCAGGACCTCTGGAAGAGCAATCAGTGCTCTTAACCACTGAGCTATCTCTCCAGCCCATGCTGCAACCTTCTAATACAGTTCCTCATGTTGTGGTGACCCCCAAATATAAATTATTTTCATTACTACTTCAGAACTTTAATTTTGCTACTCTCTGTAATTTTGCTACTCTTATGAATTGTAATGTAAATATCTGTGTTTTCCAGTGGCGTTAGGCAACCTTCGTGAGAGGGACTGTCAACCTGCAACCCAAAGGGCTCACTACACACAGGTTGATAACTATGCTAAAATAACAGTCTATGGGTAGCCACAAAGAAGGCTGCTAATGTTAAATAGATAAAGATGGCTCTGAGTTTGAGGCCAGTTCCAGGCTTGCTTTTAAATAAGAGAGTTGGAAAAACATAATTAAGTCCCATTCATTAACACCTCCTGCCAGCCCTTCATGGGTGCTCCTGGATTTAGTTATAACAAGCAACTGATATAAAGAAGATGTGACTTAACATACCCATGTTCCACTGAGTATACGTGTTTTCCAAAAATAATTCTCTTCAAGTCATGTCATAAATACATATAAGTCATAAATACAGATATTTCAAAACTGTGATTAAAGGCGAATTCCTAATAAATGTGTGTGACTATACATTTTAGATGCATCATGCAAATCGATACATCTGCAAATTAATTTAGCATAAGCCATTTAAGAAAAGTGAGTGATAAGCTGGTAATTTTATTTACTGAAGCTAATTTGAGCAGATACTTATGAATTCATTATAAGATGAATCAACTTCCATTCAACAAGTTTACAGAGTGTGTAGGACCTGTGATTACCACAGTAAATAAGGGGAAAGCAGCACCCCAAACAAGAGACATGCCAACCCTGCTGTTTAATTAAAACAAGGAGTTGTGTATAGTGAGCCGTTTTTGCTGTTACAAACTTGCTGTGTTCGTAAATGAACTTTTATATTTCCTTTAATTTTAGCTGGTTTTGAAGAATGGAATTTGACCACGAGGGCACTGAGGACAGAAATTAACTGCTTGCAACCCTGTGAACTCAGGAAGCTTTAAGTAGCAGGTTATGCAATGAGTCAATCGAAATTCTTTCTTAGGAAGGTTTTTAACAACTGTGAAAGAAAGATAAGGTATTGGTTCTGGGATGATTTTAATGTGGAGACAAAATGCATCTGACAAGTAAGTAGCCCAGTGTGGTCATCACAAAGTCAAAATGAAGACAATGGAAAACAAGGAAATAAAGGGTAAGCCAGAGGACACGAAGGTGGGGGTGATTCCGTAAGCAGTTGCTGTCAGTATTCTGCATCAAACAATGGGCCATCAAGATATCCCAAAATAGGGTATTCTTTTCAAAGTCTCTCTTTGAAAATCAACTCAAAGGGGAAAGAAGTTATATGTATAAATATTCATCTCAATAATAAAGCAAAAGTAAAGAATTAGAAACAATGTAAGTGCCAACTACAGGAATGGCAGAATTAAGCATCTTCAGTTTAGTGAACTGTTAGGAAGAAGGTGAGAAAACAAGCAAAGACTTCCCAACAACTAAGCAGAAATTCAAGCAGTCAAAGGTGACATATGGATATCAGCTGTACAATTGTTCTCTCTCTCTCTCTCTCTCTCTCTCTCTCTCTCTCTCTCTCTCTCTCTCTCTCCTTTGTTTTAACTGGTGCAGACAATTAATGGAAAAAGCAATCTCCAAGATCGAATAAAAAGAAACCCATTATCAAATAAACATCTGAGCACAGGAACTGGTTCACTTGAGTCCAGAGTCCCAGGCCTCTCCTCTTCGTGGGCGTGGGGGTGATTGCCTGTTGTGTATTGGGAAACATCTGCTAGTGAGTTAGATATTGTTTTAAGGAAGAAAAAAAAGAATTAGATATATGTTGGAGGAAGAAGAGGAAAATTACCTTATCAAAATTATATCAAAAAGAAATAGTAGGAGCTAGGTAGAATTAAGTCCCTTCCCACCTGCCCCTAAATATATCCAAGACCTAATTTCTATCACCTGTGAGTTGGCCTTATTTGGAAGATGAACCTTTGCATAAGTAATCAGGTTGTTATTGGGTCATATTGGGAGCAGAGGTTAGCCTAAGGAAAAGATGATGAATTCAGAGGAAGAACACTACAGGACGTGGGGTGGGATTATTAGAGAAAGCACCCATGAGTGAAGGAAGGCTAAGGATTTCTGTACATTGCAGATGTGAGGAAGAAGTAAAGGAGGATACTCAGTGTCTAGAACCTTCTGGGAAAGGCCAGGTCTGCCACCACATCACATCAGAACTCAGGGTCCTCAAAATGTGAGCATACCTTCTGCTACCAGAAGCCATCACAGCCAAGAAATGAACAAGCATAAAATATAAGCGAAATGGTCTGTTGTAGTAAACCTTCATTGTTGACCTGGCTGTACTGAGAATCTCCATGGAAACGTGCCTCTAGGTATCTTCACGAGGATGCTTACAGAAAAATTGAGCCAATGAGGAAAGACCCAACCCTGAATGTGGGCAGCATATGCCACGGGCTGGAGCCTAACCTAAAGGAAACGGGAACTGTGAGCTGAGTACCAGCATGTACTTCTGCCTTGTTCCCTGACTATAGACACAGTGTCATCAGCTGTCGCAGCTCTTCCCATCATGCATCATGCCTACCCACCATGATGGTACGGATCGCATAGCCCCTCAAAACATAAATCCATTCTTCTTTAAGTTGCCTCCTGCCAGCTGTTTGGTCACAACAAAGAGACAAGTAACTCATAAGTGATTATTATTAATAATCATAAGTGATTATGATTAATAATGATTAATAATAATAATTATTATAATTATTGATATTTTCAAAGTAGACGTTCTAAATGGTAGTCTCAACATATACAAGTAGTTTTTGAGAAACACTTTATGAGTTAAGGGACAAGAGCCAGAACTGGTTACAGCTTTGCTGGCCAGGTGGTTGTTGACTGTCATGGAAGAAACATGATGCCCAGTATGGACACCATTGCCCACTGGTACCTGCAAGTGAATTACAGCCATGCCATGCTTGTTTCTGGCTTTGTAAAATGATAATAAGAATTGCCTCACTGGGCTATTGTCTGAACTACATAGCTAATAAATGTAAAGTAATTACGACAGTGGCTGTCGCATTATAAGGCTTCAATAAATGTTAGCTATCATTATCATGTCTGACTAAACATTTTGGTTCCATTCCCATTTTAGAATCATGAAAATTTCATGGGCATATTTTTAGAATTCATATATCAATTTGTAAACTGCTCATATTCCACCCTATCAACACTTCGCTTTTCCTAACTGCAACTAATTCCTAGCCAAATTAAGTTTATTTAAATTAACCTCAGTAGCCCCAATACGAGGATCGGGAAAGTGGGGGAGCGTGAGTAGACAAGGAAAGAGAATAAAAATAAAATGTTATTGCCGATCTGAGTTGCTATGCAATCTAAACCCTTTGAAGCTGTGTCTGGGGAGGATCAGAAAGGATTTTGAAAGTGGTTGCTCAGAGACGCCTCCTCCTTCATGTCAGGGTAGCAAACAGCACCATGATTGGATTCCACCCAAGCTGATCAACAAGGTGGAGTTTGCCTGAAGTAACATGTAAGCTGCATGTAAGCCATGTCTCTGTATGTTCCATGAGACTCACCGTGGGACCACACATCTGAGCATCCTTAGAACCTTCCTATAAAGCACCGCTCTGGTGGATAGTGAGCTATCCGCAGCATAATGTGGGCAGAATCCTTACCGTTCTACCCAAACGCCAGGTCCCATAGTCTGCATGGGCTCACCGGCGTCTTCTAATAGCTGCCATTTGGTTCCGTTATTGGACATCTCAAATGTCATTGTAAATACTGTCCCCATAACCACCTGATCCATCTTTACGGTAATTATGTGAGTCCCAAGGCCTTCCTTCCTCTTTGATCTTGGCTCATAGGACAATACAGGATGAGGCCTCTGGCTAGAAAAGGGCAGGCAGTGAACAGCATTCACAGCGGGGGATGTAGCTCCATCAATGTCAAGGATGTTTGAAAGAATGGTTCATATTTCTGAAGGCTAAATCCCAAATCTGCTCCTGTCGAGAAACTAATTAGCTATCTAAATACCTCTGACTAATCTCGGTTCTTCTTCTACAAATTAAGTAGAAAATAAGACGTACCCTGACAACCAATGTACCCTGTAATCTAAAAATGAAGGTACATAGATTGCGGTAAGACCCAAATATTATATTCAAGTGGAATCCAGTCTCGTAGACCAGTTCAGGCTCAGAACAACTCCTGAAACGAATGCCTATGAGAAAAGCCAGCATGGCAGGTAGGGTTCTACGTTGTCAATATACCCACGAGAGGGGTCTTTCTAGGGAAAAGGGGGAAACAGAAATACACACTGTGAAAGGTATTGGCACTGACGTGTCGCTGGCACTTGAAAGAAATGTCTTTTATTGAGTGTCAGCTTAGGAGGGGGGAAAGAAAGGAAGCAGAAAAGAAAGAGCTGAATGGGTCTAAGGGAAAAGATCAATAACTCTCTCTGATACATTCTTTGGCAAATTGGCCAGGAAAAGACTGAAGTTTTTATGGTCTGACAACCCAAGAGTCTCCCCTGATAGAAACGGTGCTGCCAGACAATGGGTTTAGTGAGCAGAGTGAGATGATTTGTTTGGGACTGTGTATTCAAAGGAAGATTACAGGTGAACAAGTTGTCATTGGAGTACCTGGGTGTCCATGTTGTGATCTGACAATTGGTGTACGATTCCTGTGCATAGCCACCCAGTTGGTAAGGACAGAGGGGTCCCTAAGCCTAGGTTGTGTGATCAATCATCAGCCCCAGCAGTATGGCTGTAATATAAATCACCTACAGCCGGACTTCAGGAACAAAAGGAGATGGTTAAGAAGCACTTTGCCCAACAAGTGAAAACTGGACCCATCTGAGGCCATTGACAGCTAAAGGATGCTTTATTTAACCCTGGGTCTTTTACTTATTTATTTTATGTATGTGAGTACACTGTCGTTCTCTTCAGACACACCAGAAGAGGGCATCAGATCCCATTACAGATGGTTGTGAGCCACCTGCCAAGAATTGAACTCAGGACATCTGGAAGAGCAGTCAGTGCTCTTAACCATTGAGCCATCTCTCCAGCACCTTGAAGGATACTTTATTCTTCCTAGAAACCCACTGATCTATAATCATTGGCTCCTGTCTTTGACCTAGACTCTTCTTACAAAGTGGGGTGAGTAAGGAGGTGCGTGGCTTGTGTCAAACTGTGTCACCCTGCTGGAAAATTCCTAGGTTCATATCCCCTGTAGCTTGAGGGAGACAGTACTATTATCCCTCTGTGGTTTTTACACATTTTCTTCTCATCTAGTCGGGAAGATAAATATTTCTACCTAGAGTTTTCATTATGGATTCAGCAGGGACAGGTGAGCGTCATTGCTATTCATTAGGATGCAAACGCAGTTGAACAAACCCAGCACAGCAGTGTTTGTGTCTATGAAGCTGTAGCATCCAATCATTCCACAAAGGGCCAAGCCAAACCCCATCACCAAGTCCTAGTTTGCTTCCAAATGCGGAAATTCAGTCAGTTGTGTCCGACCATTTTCTTTCGTTCAATTGTTGCTGTTTCCACATTTTGTATGACAACTCTTTTGATTAACTTGGAAATGTAAGTTTTCCTCCCCCGCTGTTTCAGCCTTGGTTTCTTCCCCAATCCCACCCTTTGCCACCACGGAGTCTCAATATGAAATAGATTCAATATGAATAGATGCGTCCTTGTTCTTGCAGTTTTAATCACATAGTTCTATTTTTCTTTTCACTACTTGTAGAATTTAATTGGATCTTGTGATCATTTGGGAGCTGGGGGGGGCGTGGTGGTGGTGGAGCCCAGTTGTGAGGGCGGAGCTCAGTTGTTGGAGGTGGAGCTCAGTGGGTAGAGTGCACCACGAGCATGAACCAATCAGTCATTAGAGACGCACAAACTGGGTAGGATGTTCCTGTCATCCCAGGATTCAGTGGTTGAGACGGGAGAATCTGAAGTTCAAGATTATCCTCAGCTAATCAAATAAAGATTTTTTCTTAAGGGGGAGGAGAGATAAGGGGCTATCTGTTTAGCATTTAGCTCCTTGGCCTCTGACTCTACTTCAAAGTACTTTGCATATTCCTCAGTGACAGGCCACAGGTTTGGGTTTACAGCTCGTTGTTTAAGTAAACCTTCAGCACCCTGCTTGATTTATGGCCAAAGCATTTGCCCTGGTATCCCATTGATCAGGGCAAGAATCTGCAAGGGGTCATAAAGTCTGCTGATATCCATATTGTGTATGGAGACAGCTACATGGCGTGGCAGAGGGCTGTGTTTATCCAGAATGGCACCGTTGATCAGGGATAAGCTGAGAAGTAGTCACTGGTGTGTCTGGTATCTGTGCCACCCACTGCTTAGAGAAACTTCCACCAGGGTTCTGTTGCCTCTCTGGCACTTTGTAACTCTTAAGGACCCAACTTCCAAACGAATCTCCTATTGAAATTTAGTTTCTGGACCAGAGAATCTATAATTATGAATGACACAATCATATCTTTGTGGTTTTCACGGTTATGTGTACCCAGTTGCACTTTTAAAAAAAAGTGTTGTGGAGATGTGTGTGAGTGTGTTTGTGTGTGTGTGTGTGTGTGTGATATTTACTTATGAAATTTTAAGTCATTACATTCCACATGCTGCCAGTAAGTATCACGGCAGCGCTGACATAATCGGTGTACATGGGCAGAATGATGGTAAATACTTCCAAAGCACACAGTAACTGAGGGCAAGTGAGACCTGAGGACAAGGTGGGTAAGTCCAAAGGACACTATCAGCTGGAATAGCCCCATTGCCAGCCTGAGGAGCATATATAACGACAATACAAGGATGGTGACGGTGCTGATGCTGCAGATATTCTCTTCCTTCCGTCCTCCATCCCTCCCCCCTCCTCTCTCCCTCCCTTTTCTCATTCCTACCTCCTCTCCCTCCTTCTCTTCCCCTCCCACCTTCTCCCTCCCTATTTCTCTCCTTCTTTCCTTCCCTTCTCTCTCTCTCCTTTCCTCTTTCTCTCCTTACCTCCCTCCTTCTCTCCCTCCCTTCCTATTTCTTTCCCTCCTTCCCTCCTCCCTCTCCTCCTCTCTTCCCTCTTTTCCTGCTTTGAGCATGCTAAGCTAGTTCTTTACGAACAACTTACATTCCTGGTCCTGAGGGTACAGGTCATAACAATGGAAAATGCTTTGAAAGTTCTTTTCTGATCATGACTTACAGAACACAAACACTGTCTTTTTTTTTTTTTTTTTTTTTTGGTGATTAATGGCCCATAGAAAAGAAGTTACTCAAAAAGAAAATAATCCTTCCCCTTTCCTGGTACTCTTTTTTAAAAATGATAGGATGGGGTGGGGTATAGGGAAGAGGAGAAGACAGAAGGAACCTTTCCTTTGGGCCCAAGCCAAGGACAACCACAAAGGAGATGCTCACTGGAGATCAAAATTGGGAGAGACTGTGACGAAACCCTGGGTGACATGTGATGTATGGGTGGGAGTCTGAACACAGAGGCCAACTGAACTTGTGGGGCTGGGCTTGGCCCAGGAGTGCTTTGTTGTTCATTTATGGGGGCGGGGGGGAGGGGGCTGGGGTTCTGTGTGCTTTGAAGTAACTGCCAGCAGTAAGGAGTGAGGCTGCCTCTGGACTTTTCACTCTGGCTGAGAGCTGAGATTCTCAAAGGCAGCTCCTTGCATGGACTGCAGGGGGTGGCAGCAGGTTTGGTAGAGCATTCATTCGGCAAACATTAAAAAAAAAAAAAAAGAAAAGAAAAGCAAATATCTGAAAAAAAGAGGCAGACCCAGGATCCTGAAACCTAGCCAGCTGTCATCGCTGCACATCGCTGCTTCATCGCTATGAAGCTGAACTTGTGGAAAGTTCTCGAAGTGGTTTAAAACCTCTAAGCCCTGGCTTGTTAAAACACCAAAAGCACCAATAAAGTCTTGCGTTTTCAGCCCCAAAACCTTGGCACAGGCTTACCATCCTGTAAGAGACAGTCTCCTCGGGACTTGTTGATCCCACATTCCATGTTATTTGTGGCAATCCCTTAGAACAACTGTAGGACCCTGTGCTTTTGTTTCGGAGAAAACATCTGTTCTTTAGCTGGAGAACACATGCCAAAACCATGAGATTATTAAGCTAAGGCTTTTCTGAAGCTTGCAAATCCATCACACAGCCTGGACCCCAGACACTGAACTTTTCCTGCAGCTGCCTGGGGCTAGAGAAATGATAGCCTAGTAACCAGGATGCGCCTACCCATACCCCCTAAGCGTGCAGCAAAACGTCTTTCAGTAGTCATTTGAGAAGTGTGTCTAGGCTTTGCTAGAGACCTGAGCATTCTAAGCAAATGTCCCTAGTAGCCCCTGAATATCATGGTTGGTACTCTCTACATACATGCTTTTTGTTTGAGGAACAAAAAATGTAATTTTGAAATTGTATCTGTGATTAATATATGCAGAATTTCATCCCCTCTCCCCCAGACAGGGTTTCTCTGTGTAGCTCTGTCTGCCTTGAAACTCATTCTGTAGACCAGACTGGTCTAGAACTCAGAGATCTGCTTGCCTCTACCTCCCAAGTGCTGGGACTAAGGATGTGTGCCACCACTGCCTGGCTGTATCTGTAATGAATATGTGCATTTTTCCTTGTCATTATGCTCTCGACGATGCAGTAAAATCATTATACAACTTTGGCATTGTCTTAGTCAGTGTAGGTAAGCTAGAGAGACTTCAAAGGGTGAGAGAAGATATGTATATGTTATATTCAAATTCTTCAAATAGACTTGAGTACCCATGGATTCTGGAATCTTCCATGTACAAGGAAACCAATCTCCTCCCCCCATAAACAAAGAGATGACTGTATCATGTCCTTAACAGTAAAATGGGCAATAATGATCGCTGGGCATATAGAAGCTAGGTATAAATTATTTACATGACAAGATAAGGAAGGTGGAGATTCAATTCTTAGAAGCTGGGGAAATAAGCTAATACAAAAGTACAGAAGCAAAAATTAATAAATAAAGATTAAAGAAGAGATGAAGTAGAAAACCAAAATGACCAAGAAAAGGCTAGATTTTTTAAAACAAAAACAAAAGGAAGGAGGAAAACATAAGGAAGGAGATAGAACATGAATCACCAAGATCAGAAATTGTAAAAGAGCTTCAAGCCAAATGCTTTCAGATATTACAGAGTTTAAAAAAAAAAGCAAGTATCGTGACCATTATGTCCATAATTCTTTAAGTTTAAATAAAATGAATCTTGTCTATCCCTAAAAACATTGTAGAGGAATTGGGGAGAAGGCTCAATGCACAAGAATGCTTTCTGCACCTGAGCCAGGACCTGGGTTTCTTTCTCAGCGCTCTTCCAAAGAATTGCATGTGGCCACACACATGGAAGGCAGAAACAAGAGGACTTGTGGGGTTGGATGGCTACCCACCAAGCTCAACATTAACTGAGAGATCCTGTCTCAAATGAATTAAGCACATGGCACAAAACCAACATCTTTCTCTTACCTCGTCACATACACAGATATGCACACACACACACACACACACACACACACACACACACACACACACACAGGCATACATGCATGCAGAAACATACGCCTAGCCCTTAATGATTGAACCAAGAGCAAATAAAGCAAACAGGTGGTGGCCCACACCATTAATCCCAACACTCGGGAGGCAGAGGCAGGTAAATTTCTGAGTTCGAGGCCAGCTTGGTCTACAGACCAAATTCCAGGACAGCCAGTCTACACAGAGAAACCTGTGTCTCAACAAAAAAACAAACAAACAAAACACCCCAAACAAACAAAAAAGAAAAAGAAAGAAAAAAACATTGACAGATAAAATAAAATAAAAAGAGTTTTATTTATAGCTACTAAATTCTAATCCAAGTACAAAATAAATTTTTGAGAAAAAAAAAGTTGAGAACCCAACCGGTTCAATGTGGAATTCTACAAAACAGTTGAGAAATGAGTAATACTAGTCATTAAACAAAAATCTGTCAGAAAACAGGAAATATGAACATTTTTCAGTTCTTTATAAATCTAGCACTATTCATAGTAAACCTCTGAGAAGCATTTCAAAGGAAATATGATAGATAAAAAGTTCTTTATGAAAAAAATAAAAGTTAGGGGCTTGGAGAGATGGCTCAGTGGTTAAGAACACTGGCTGCTCTTCCAGAGGTCCTGAGTTCAATTCCTAGCACCCACACGTCAGCTCTCAGTAGTCTACAGCTCCTGTTCCAGGGGATCTGACTCCCTCACACATGTAAGCAAAACATACGTGTAGATAAAATAAATCATTTAGAAAATATGAACTGTCAGTAAGATTTTAAAAGAGATGCTCGCAATGTGTAGGTGTGGCTTGTTTAAGGGTCCACAGTTTTAAAACCAGATAGCATAATTTCAATGAAAAATAAAGAAGACGCGCATAAACGTTCAAGGGATGTAGATGTTGCCCTTGTAAAAATCAATTCTCGTTCATGATAAAAGTTTTCCATGTGCTAAAAATAGAAAACATGTCATCCAGACATAAGGCTCCTATAAGAACAGTTGTAACAGATCAACAGTTGTAACAGTATTGAGGAGTGTTCTGCTCTCCTCGAAGACTGAGGTAACTGCTTCTGACTGCCATCCCTCGCCTCGGTGCTACAGCTTCATGACACTGCAATACGGCAAGAAAAAGAAACAACAGGCACAAAGTCCAAATGCAAGAACCGCATTTCCTGAAGACTGTTACCTATGCAGAAAAATCTAAGGGCTCTACATAAAGAGCTATAAACATTGATAAATAAATGTAACAAGGTCGTAACATAACAACTTGCCTGAGGGCAGGAAATGCTCCTCTCAAATATAGCACAATGGCATGCTGAGTATTTTAAGGGAAACAGGAATCACAGAAGCAGAAATATCTCTGACATCTCCATCTTTCTCTGCTTTCTTCCTCCCCTAAAGCACATAAATAAGAAAAGTCCTTGTCTTACCTTTCCTATAGGACCTTAAGCCCTCATTTTCGAGGCGTGCTTCTTAGACTCTGGGGTCAAGAAGACTCTAAACAAATAGGCATTGCTCAGATGTCTTCGTTTTGGTCCCCTTAGGCAAATAGCATTCCTACTGCATAGCAGTCAGTCCATTCTGCAACACAGTGCAAATTTTGTTTCGGTCTTCATTTCTGATGGCTCTTGTGTCATGTAAGACATTGCTTAAGCATATGGGTCATGCTTTTCTTTTGTTAACTGACCCTTTGTTATAGAGATCTGCCTTCAATGAAATGAACCCTGCAGTTGGTAAACAAAAGATATTACAGTTGCTCCCCCAGAATAGCTTAATACACAGCTTCCATACAAGTTCAAAAACGATAAAGTTTATATTAGCAGGAAAGCAAACAGGAATGCAGTCAGGAATGATTTTGTCCATTCAGTTCTTTAAAGACTCTCACACAGTACCTCAGGCTGACATGGAATGCACTATGCAGCCCAAGTAGGTCGTGAACTCGTGGAGATCTTCCAACCTAAGTTGAGGTCATAAATACTGGGGTCATAAGTGTGAATTAACATGTTCAAGATGAGAATGGCCTACATATTAAAAATATACAACATTGCTAAATAAAGCAAAAGCTATGAACACATCACATTGTGTTCGTGATAAGGGAGACTCAATGTTAAAATGTCTTCTGAAATTATATCAGCCTCAAGGCACACAATATTAAAATCCCATAGATTCTCTATTTAAAAAACATGCCATTTTAAAATGTATGTGATATGCAAACAACCTACAACATAGCCAAAACAATTTTGAAGAAATAAAATAATATCGGAGGCTTTTGACTACCTGGTACCAGGAATTATCACCCAAAACTACAGAAATGAGACAACCTAGTTTTAGTGCAAGGATATATACACAGAGTAAGGAAGCAATAGATTCTAGAACCAGGCATCAACTTATTTGTTCTGTTGATATTAATTAAGGCACTGAGGCATTTTAAGACAGAAACGGTAAGGCTACAAGACCTGGTCACTGAAAATAAATGGACTCAATTCCGACCTTACAGTGTACACACAAAATATCTGAAATACCACGAAGAAGTCCACATAAAAGTAAAAAACTCACAAGCATTCCAGGAAAATATTTAAGAGGAAGATGGACAAAGACTTCTTACAACATTTTTTTAAAAACTGCTATTTCATTAAAGGAAACTCAACAAATTAAATGAAATCTTGCTCTTTAAAATATATCACTAGGTCACCAAGCAAATGGAAAAGCAATACACATACAGTAACAGGCAATGTTTAAATGAATAAGTAGGTAGGCACATAGTTAGACAGATGGTAAGCAGATAGACAATAGATTATAGGTAGGTAAAAAAAACACAAAAGATAGATGGTATATTGATAGATAGGAGATAGGTATAAAGATAGATGATAGGAAAGTAGAAGATAGGATAGATAGATGGATAGATAGATAGATAGATAGATAGATAGATAGATAGATAGATAGATAGATAGACAGATAGATAGGACATAGGATATGTTTTTATGAAGATATATATTTTCCATATTTCCTATCATTCTTCAGGTCTATGTTATGGGGACAATGATAAAAATGGTCAGTGAACTTAGCACTAGCTACATGTCAATTATCTTGGGCTATCTTTATCCTCCTTTATAAATTCATTGTCCATCACTATGTTTGCCCTAACATCTACCCTTGTGATTAGTAAGCAAATCCTTTTGGAATATACAAACAGACCCCTAGATTTTACTAACCCAGAGGGGAAGGACACCTTCAGAGAACATATAAGCCTTATAGGAGAAATGTTCCCACTATAACTTGCCTACCTGATATTTCTACTGATGTATGAAAGAAAAAACAAACAAATACCTTGATTTATGACTTTCTTTGCTATGTTACTATAAAAACAGCAGGGCACTGTACCATGCTGGAACACAAAATGACATCATCTGAGTGCATGTTCACAGCCACGGATGGTCATATTTGGCTCCAGAGAAAACTCTCCTTCTCCATTTGAGATAGGAGCTATGTTTCTGCACTGACAGAAGCCTGGACCCTAGTGGTTGGAGTCACGTAATTTTACATCAAGAATAACTGCTCCTTAGGGATGGACTTAGCTGGCGACCACGGCCTGGTTTCTTGGCTTCAACTTGTTTTGGGTGATTAAATTCTCTACTTTTCTGAAAATGGTCAGGCTGGGCTTCAGACAAAAGAGGGGGATCACTCTGGACTCTCTTCAGTATGCAGGGGACTAGTCAAATAAAAAGCAAGGCTCGATTTAAGTTTTAGATGGAATGAACACCAGAGCTGGCTTCACAACCCAGCACCATATGAGGCCCTGAAAA
Organism: Tokudaia tokunoshimensis; assembly: GCA_036184795.1. Lineage (NCBI taxonomy): Eukaryota > Metazoa > Chordata > Mammalia > Rodentia > Muridae > Tokudaia > Tokudaia tokunoshimensis. The sequence continues at coordinate 78,020,861 of BTHU01000006.1, forward strand.
AAATCTAAGAAACCTCATAAAGTGTGAAAAATATATCCAAAACCCAGAGAAACAAGGCCATAACAGGATCTCTCCTAAAAAAGAAATGAGCTAAATTTTCTCTTGGTGAGATGCCTACGTGGACACAAATTCTCTTTACGATCAGCCTGACACAAAGGCACAAGTCACAACTTCAGGGCTGCCATCCAGGAGAACATACCTGGAAGAAATATTCTATTGTGATGTGAATGGGGGGATGTGATGTTTGCCAAATTGTTTCCCAGCTCTTCAGAAAGCTATTAATGGGGTTCCTGCTCCTATTTGCATCCCAGAACAAGGTGAACTTCTTATTTTTTCAATATTAATATGTTTTCACTACCTCATGAAAGAAATGGAAGAACCTTTGTTAATGTTGGAAATGTCTAAACCATGCACAAATAAAAAGAAATGGGAAGAGAGGCAGGCCCCTCTGTTTCAGCCTGTCCTTGAGTGTACAGAGAAAATCCATCCATTATATTCACAGGTACTAATTTAAAGATTAACAGACATGGTGGAAGTCCACAGACTGTTAATGTTCTTGTTGCTTGCAGCTGATTGGCAGGAGAATTTTCCTAACCAGACTCCCACATTTTTGGAATAAGGGAAAAGAACAGGTAGTCAGTGAAATTCGCCTCTGACATTATTTTTCTCAACACCTTGGGGAGTATACACGTGCCATTAGCCTAACTGGCCACTGGGTGTGACCAAGTTCTGCACAAAAGAAAGCCAGGGTCTTCCTGGAAATGATTTTCCTGGCAGAGCTTAGACACAGGACAAACACAGATGCACACACACACACGTTGCACACCACACACCGCATGCACATGTACACACTTGCACATACATGCACACGCATGTACACACCCCACAGTGACGCTATTCCCTTTCACAAGAACAGGAAAAAAATTACATCCCAGTCATTGCTTCTTTCTAAGACTTCTCGTATACTTGATCTGTTTTGCTTTTACTCCAAAATCATTCTTTCAGGTCTATTAGGGCTCACAGAGTAAAGAACACAAACTGGCCTGTCTCCCCAGCAACACAAATCAACCCTCTAAATGATTTCTTTAAAAGAAAAAGGAAGAGGAAAAGCCAGGGTAGTAAGCGCATTTAGAAGAGTATTGCTGGATCTCACCAGGCCTACCACGCAAAGTATCCATGCAAAACTCTTGCCTCTGATCACAGCTCACGATGACCCACTGGATTGAAGAGAAAAGAATTCTTGGCTCCGCTTTTATAGTTAGACCTAAATCCCTTTGCCCTGCTGAATTAGATGTACCCCACTATTAAAGAAACTAATTCGGCTGTGTAAGGACTTGGGCTCCGTCGGTGTGTAAGAGAGTTTTGTCAGGCGGCGCTTAAGAAGCCCATTGACAGTTGAGATGTTATTATTCTGTTTTGGACACTGAATCAATCAAGGAAAGGGGATATAATCTCATATTACAAAGAAAAAGAGGAAGGTCAACCCCTCACATTATTTGTATTTCTGCTTTAGTAAAGTGTAATTGACAAATAAAGATTGTATATAGTCAAGGTGTACAATGTGGTATTTTCGTGTATGTAAACATTGTGAGTGATTACCACAATCAAGCTAATTATATCCATCCTTGCACGTGGCACCATTGTGTGTGTAATAAGCACATTGAAGTTCTCTCTTAGCAGATTTCGAGTGTAGGACATAGTTCTATTGCAGTTAGCATACTGTACTTCAGAAGCCCAGTTTCAGCTTTGAAACTGAAAGTCTAGACCTAATCATCAGTAACTCCCCATCTCCTTCGCTTCCCACCGCCAGCACTGGACATTCCAATCTAAGAGGGCGACCTTGTTAGTTTCCGTTCTCAAATGGAATCGAGTCATACAGCATCTATCTTTCTGAGTCTGGATCATTTCGCCTGGCTTAATGTCCTTTGTTAATCTCTGTGGTTGCAAATGGCAGGATGTTCATCTCTGATAGCTGGATAATATTCCATTATGACAAAATTCCAAATACGTGTGTGTGTGTGTGTGTGTGTGTGTGTGTGTGTGTGTGTGTTTGTGTGTTTGGTACACTTTTTATCCATGATGGACACTTAGGTTGCTCCTACATCTTTTCTATTAAAAATAATCCTGCAATAAGTGTGGGTGTGTATGTCCTTTCAAAATAGTGATTTCTCTTCCTTTAAATACAGAAGCAGAGAGAGAATTGCTGGGCCACCTGGCAGTTCTAGACTTATTGTTTTAAAGCACCAATGTACTGCAATCCATAAGGATTGGCCCAGTTTGTATTACCACTAATGGAGTGTTATATTTTGGGTGGCCTCGTTAAGAAGTTGGGGGAGAGTTGCTGAGTCAAACTGTACTCTAAGCAAGAGGTTTATTAAGTCTGAAGTGACTAGATGGGGTCTGAAGAAAGGAGCATCAGTCTAGCCAAAGCATGGTGTCACTTAAATGTTTCCAAGGGAAGGAGTGGTCTAGCATTGTGAGCAAACAGGCTTGGTTAGTATGTGACCTATAACATATGACCAAGGCTAGAGAAATGGGCTAATATGTCTTGTGCTATGTGACAGAGGCCACTCTTTCTCTGTGTTGGGGAGAATGGCATATATGACTTAGGCTGTGTTGCAGTGGTCACTGTTTGGTTAGAAGAATGGGATTTAGTTAATTTGTGAACCATTTGATATGAGAATGTGCCTTCCATTCCAGGGAACAGGAAGATGGATAGTGTGGTGGCCCTTGGTCTGGCCCTCTCTGCCTGGGGCCTGTTTACTTACAGGATCCAGGCTCTCTAACACACGGCGTGAGGTTTACCTTTCTCCCTGTGTCCCCAATAGCACCTGTAACCTCTTGGTTTGGGTAATACCCACACTAACAGATGTGACGTGGTATTTCTTGACTTTGATTGCTTTTCCCTAATGGTTAGTGACCTGGAGCCCTTTACATTACTTGTTGGCCATGTGTATATATCTTCCAGAAAAATGCCTATTTGGGTCCTCTGCCCACGTTAAAGCAGCAACAATGGATCCTTCTCTTTTCACTCCTGTAGATGAAGCCTTAAAAAATTGACCACTTGTAAATATGTTCTTCCTGTGTATTACTTCTTCCTTTTGCTGGTTGACTCCTATACTACATACAGAGGTTTGGTCAGATTGAGGCAATCCTACAGGTCAGTATTGCTTTGAGTAGCTGTGTTTTTATCTTATCTAGTAACCACTGATAAGATCAATATCAAGCCACCTTGTTCCTTATGTTTTCTGTTATGGATTTTATGCTCTTGCTCTCATGTTAAAGTCTTGATTTTATAGTTAATGCATATATAGAGTATAAGGGTAAAGTTCCCTTAGGTGTGTGGAGATCCAGTTTTTCCAACACCATTGATGGAAGAAACCCTCTCTCCCACTGTGTATTCTTAGCACCTTTGTCCAATACCAATTATGGTGCATGCATGAGTTGTATTTCTGAGCTATTTTTCCATTGTCCACCATGTTTATTTTACAGAATCATACTTATTTAAATACTACAGCTCTGTCAGAGTTATAGTTTAAAATCAAAATGTCTAATGGCTTTATTTTTCTTCTTTATGATCAAACTGCTCCTTGATTTGGGCAGGTCTTACTTGGATCCACAAATTTAATATTTTTTCTATTCCTCTAAAAAGTGACATTAAAGTTTTGATGGGAATAACATTGACTCTGAAGACCACTTTACCCAGTACAGATATTTAAAAATACTATTTTTTTTTACAATCCATGCTCACAGGACATCTTTCCGTTTGTTTCTGTCTTTAACTTTTTTCATCAATGTTCTAAAAATCTATGCCTATGCATAGATTTTTAAACTTATTCCTAAGTATCCTTCTTATTTCTTGCTACCTACAAACATTGATTTTATGCATTTTTAGCTACTTTCATTCCTGATCTACAAATAGGTACACATGTGCACGCACACGCGCGCACACACACACACACACGCAGACGTGTAGGCTCCATGCCATCTGCCAACACCTTTGATGTGGACCTATAGTTCAAGTGTCTTTCTTGAACCATGCACAGAGGGGTATTTCTCTGATTTCTCCAATTTTTCCTCAAAGATTCACTTTGCCTTCATTAGAGGAGGCTGGAAAAACAGGTACATTACTTCTCTGGGAAGAACCAGAAACCAGTGCTGCCCTTAAGAACACATCTCTATTTTCCTAACATCTATTTCAAAGAAATGCTTAATGTGTATACAGAATGAATGCCCGGAAAATATTTGTTGATTGCTGCTCTGTGTCTAAAGATCAGTTGGAAGCAGCTTCTCCCAGTCTGCCAACTCTCAGAGATGGCTGAGCGCCTGGCCTTCCTCCACATTCCTTAGTGAAGGGTATTTTTTTTCCTTAGAGAAATGTGTTTGTAGAGAATTTAAAAATTGAACAACAAGCCACAGACCCAGCAGCTCAGACTGGAAATCTTCAACGGGTCCCGGAATCATTGGACTCTCACACTGAGTCTAACTGGCATTTTAATTTTAAATAAATGCAGCATTGTAGCCCATAAAATTTCATAGTGCTTAAGGGACTTAGTCACAATTCATAAAACTAATGAAAACAAACTAAATCTCATGGCCCTTGAGATTTTCATCTATACTATTCTATACCTTACTTTTCTTCTTGGAAAAAAAATAATTGAAGTCATAGATAATAGCCAAGCTGAGGGTAGAGTTGAGCCAGTCAAGGGTTTGCCCTGTAAGCACAGGACCTCTGTTTGATTCTCAGATACCATATTTAAAATATTGGATGTGCTAGGGTGTGTTTGTAATCCTGAGCTAGGGAAGTGGAGACAGATGGATACCTGGGGTTTGATGGCTTCCCATCTATCTGAATCAGTGTGTGTTCTAGCCCAATGAGAGACCCTGTCTCAAAAACAATATGGATGGTACCTGATGAATGGTGTTCAAGGTTGACCTCTGACCTCCACACTTTGATGGCTTCCCATCTATCTGAATCAGTGTGTGTTCTAGCCCAATGAGAGACCCTGTCTCAAAAACAATATGGATGGTACCTGATGAATGGTGTTCAAGGTTGACCTCTGACCTCCACACACATCTACACAGATATGTTCACGCACATAAATAAATAAATAAATAAATAAATAAATAAGGACAGACAGAGACAGAGAGAAGGAATATTTAAGCATTTATAATGCTTACTTATTGGGGTAAAGCTTAGAGATCAGCTTCACTTCCTGGCATTTCCAAGATGACTGTGGAGTCAGATTAATTCTAACAGGAAGGAGTCAAAAGTCCCTTCCCATGTCAAAATGCCATGGGAGTTTTTAAATGAAAAGAGGGGAAAATTAGTAAAACAGCTCTGTTTGTTAAGGTTCCTTCCAATGAAGGAACGAATACACTCACTATGCTTTCTCCCCCACAACTGAACCTTGCTTTTGTATCGCCCAGGCAGGGAGCAGATTCCAACATGGAAGAGTGAATGCATCCCACCATAACAGTCTTGCCAGGTTGCTAGCAATGGGTCTGTAGATCAACACTTCCAGCTTCTGACCATAAAGTTTGGTTCAGCATTTGAAATATATACAATTCAAGTGTCACCTGATTTTAACTAACTACATCCAATGCCTATTTTCCTATAGTTCAAATGGTTTCATTTTATTTTGTCTTGTGACTTTATTTCTAGAACATTCCCTGTGGCTTCTCAATGAGAGCTCCATCATAGCTAAACTGTCAAAGTCAGTTCCTGTCTAGAACACCCTGTTCTTATTTGTTGAGCTTTGAATCCTCTGCCTCAAATTCAGGAGACTGGTTAGTCCAGTTTACCCGAACGAATGTAAAACATCAGTTGCTTCTATAGCCACAATGGTGGTCATTACTGCAAAGGTCGCCATTGAGACCATGGGGCCTGGATCGACGGTGCCAGCCTGTGACTTCTCATCATGTTCTATTGCTCGCTTAAAGGACTGTTTGGCATGTCCTGGGGTTTTAAATGGGAGTCTTCCACACACAAAACACATCTTCCCCTAAACAGCCCCTGAAATGTTATTGATGGCTTTTTGTGCCTTACCTTCCTGAGCATGTACACTGAGCATGCTTCCCCTCCCACCTCCCACCCCATGAAAATCTGTCTAAAGGTCCTGATGACTGTGCTTCTGCTGTTCCCGGATGAGGTTACCTGGCAACCTACGATCAGTTTCTAACCACACGCTTCTGCTCATATCACCCAGCCCTCACATAATGTCCACAGGGCTCCCCTGCATCTGTCTCCTGCTGGTTTCCCATCACGAGACCCTAGATGCTTAAATAACTTGGTCGCAGCTCTAAGGCTGAGCATTCACACCTAAATAACTGGCTAGGCACTTCATTCGCCAAGCCTTTGACAAAGTGCCTGCATTTATATGTAATTTATATTGCTCAATATTTAGGAGTGAACCCTACTCCCATTTACATCTCTGTGTTCTGCCTTCAGTGAATGTGGTACCTCAAGCTTACACTATTGCCCTCTCTTGCTTTACTCTTCTTTCTCTAGACCCATTATTTTCTCTAATTCATTATATCCCTTACTAATTTCCTTCTGTTACTCTATTTTGTCTAAAGACACTTTGCAGTTTTTCCTTGTGTAATGAGGAGGGAAATGTTCCTATGTCTGACTCAGACCCTTACACATTCAGATGGCACGTATCTTACTACCTCCCTTCCCCACAATGGCTTTCCTGTGTTTGCTATTTCTTGAGTGTGGAGTACTCTCTTTGCCCTCTATCCTGGGGAAAAATCCCAGAGGAAAATAATGACACGGGACAGAGTAGAATAGAGGCTTCCCAGCATGCACTGGGGACTTAAAGGCTTGAGTGTCCAGATAGGGCCACTCTGAAGAAGTAGCACCATGTTTTAACCCTTCATTTCACAAAGAGCACATGGACCCTGTCACAAGTCATTTTGAGGATAAATCATAAACATACAAATAGTAAAGTGACTGAAGTAAATAGCTGGTGTTGGTTATACCTGGGGACTCACTGCCTCCCTGACTCAGAGAGCAAGCGCTCCATCAAGATGAGACGGAGATGGGCCAGGAGTCAGTCCATGGTTGACAGCCTGTCTCTGATATGAGCATGTCCTCTTTAAGGTCGTCACAGCTCTGACTCTATTCCATTGCCTTCTAGATAAGGGTCCTAGGGACAGCCACCAACTCATTACACAGGGAGGGGCTAACTTTCATTTGGGGAATTAAAACCTGTTCCAACTTCAAAGGAATTAACATTACTAGTGATTGTATTTATACTTTAAACATTTTGGTTTAGCAGAAATTTTGTTCTTCTAGTCTTTGCTTGCTTTTGGCTTGGCCCAGATCAAGGAATAAAATCTGAATCTGAAAACTGGAAGCCACTCAGGAAAGGACACAGGGTCCCTAGTTCATGCAGTGGTACAGCCTCAGCAAGGCACTCTTACCAGAGTTAATTTGGACATCTACTTTGTTTGTTTTGTTGGCTTTTAAGATGTTTGTGTGCTGAGACGGGGTCTCATGTAGCCCAGGTTACCCCAGAACTTACTATCTAGCTCAGGATGAACCAGGAGGAAATCCTGGTTCTACTGGCTCTAACCCCTCCCCCCTCCCTTGTACTAGAATTATAGGCTTGCACACTTCATCCCACATTGCATATTTACTTTAACTGATGTGCCAGAGGTAGATCTGACTGGAAGCCTCCCACTTTGTTGCCACATTCTCCAGGGTGTTCTTTTGGCATGTAACCTCACTTGAACCCAAGATATCCAATAAAGGACTCCAGCCAGCCCACCCGGCCTGAGGCACCTCCAGAGGCTGGCACAACCGGCTGCTTCCTGCAGCAGTGTGTGTGCTGTATTGATCCCCTGCTGTTCTATTCACAGCACATCAACCATAGTAGAGGCTCAGCAAATATTTGATGACTGAACAAATATAGCAAAAAAAATAGAAATTTAGATTTTATTCTGTTTTACTGCACGTATAAATATATATGGTAAACAAATGAAAAAATGTAACTACAGTTTATTTCTATATGGCAAAATTTTAGTGTGCATACACACACATGCATATGAATGCTGTTTGGAGAAACAATAGAACAGGCAAAAGAAGTAGGTTTTCATCCAAGCTATCTCAGAGCAGTGCAAACAGCAGCCTCGAATGTCACGCTAAGTTGACACATGTGAGGGTTCAGAACATGCTGCCCAAGCATTGCCCTTGGCCCTACAGGCAACAGTCGCCTCAGGAGACCACCTCCTTCCCTTGGTCCATCTCCCTTTGAAGGTCTACAGACATCCATTGGAGGACTGCTCTCCCTATAAGTGGGCAGAAAGAACTCCATCTCTCTGAAGACACAGGGATAGAGAGAAGAATGTGAAGGTTTGGAGTTGTGCTAAGTGCCAGGCGTGTGAACCTCTGCACCACACCCACCTGCCTTCCAAATGTAGGTCTCCATGACTTCAGTCCTCAGCTAACCGAAATATAAACATAACCATGTTTTCCAGAGCCTTTAGGTCAACTATGCATATTTTTCTCCCACTAATGTGTCCTTTGATGTAGGCTTTAGTCACAGACATTCTGATGAGAACGGCATTTTATTTTCCTCTTAAATGCATGGCAACAGATGAAAAAAAAAATAACATACCCAACAACATGTCTTAATGGTGTTTACACTCACATGCTTGATTCATGAGCACACGGGCCTGTGAATGTTGCCACTTTTTCACACCTCTAGGCAAAAGCCTGCTCGTTTATCCAATGTTTACTTTTTGCCATTGAGCAACTACTGTATGCTGGCTAGACACTGAAGTGCTGGGCAGTTCTCATGGGAGAACCAGACATCACATGGGGGTTTGTGGCACAGAGGGCTGAACAGTGACAGAGACGCAGGCCTCTGCAGCAGGAGTACACAAGAGTCACCAGGCCTCACCACAAGGTGGACAGTAACAGGACTTCTCCAGGAAGCCAAACCTTCAATCTTGAAATCCAAATAAAACTAAATTTTGGAAGAAGTGGAAGAAGGAAGGCACAGATGGATGGACAGCAAGTACAGAAGCCAGGAGACAAGCATGTTTTTCTTAGGAAATGGGACATTCTGAACTGCAGGAGAGAGCAGTTCTCAAAGGACCTGAATGCCGCCGGCCATTCATTCATGCACTCTAAGTGTGATATGCAGACCCCTACTCCCTCTTCCTGGGCCCACAGCAGGCATGACCAATCAATCACAGCATTCTCAAATAAAGTAAACACAGTTTCAGATCACCTCTTAGCAGGGCACTCTAGAAGTTAATCCCAACCCATCAGAGTATGAGACAAACTTTATTTCCCAACTGTGTTGCAGATGCTGAGAAGCCTAGAAAGGTTGTGGCAGTAAACAGATCTGTGATTCTATAAGATTCCTATATTGAGATTTGGATGGAGTCAAAATAAGAATAATAAAAAGATAATTATATATAATTATCTTTTATGTATACAATATCTAATATCTTATATCTATGTTTATATTATATTATATATCATATTATTTATTTATAATATACACCATAAATATAATTATATGCATTCATAATTGTATATGAATACATAATTATTCTATAATTATACACAAATTTATAAATATGTAAATTTATGATTGTATAAATTACAAATTATGAATATAATTATACATAGTATAAATTATTTATATTATAATTATATCGTTTATAAAATATAATTATATATCATTTTATATATTATACATATTACATATGAGTCATTATAATACACAAACTCCTCTAATAAGCTATTCAGAAGAGAATTGAAAAGCAGGAGCTATGGGTGAAGCCCACAACAAGGGCAGAGCTGGCAAGGGCAGTCATATACTTAACATAGAATTTAAATAGAGAACTTCCCCAATTTCCCTCAGTTCCCACATCTCAGCCAACGTTTGCTCATGGAGGATGAGACTGCAATGTGTATTTAGTAAGAAAATTATCTCTTAGTGAATGCTACCTCGCTCAGGGTAGACTGTCAGGAGCAGGTGTTCTTTCACCCCTTAAATGCAGAGTTCTAGAAAGTTCCAGGGAAGAGGATGCTCACCTAGAATGGTTTACTCTGCCATTGCAACTAGAGCACCCCATGGCTTTCGAAATAACATCAACTGTCTCCTTGAATTAAGAATGCAGTGTGTGTGTGTGTGTGTGTGTGTGTGTGTGTGTGTGTGTGTGTATGCATTTATGTGTGCATGTGTATGTGTATGTATATATATGTATATATATATATACATATATATTATTAATTGTGTGTGGCTATATATGTATATTACATATATGTATGTGTGTATATATCTGCATATGTCTGTCTGTCTGTGTATGTGTGTATGTATATGGATGTATATGTGTGTATTTTTCTATAAATGTATTGTGGATGCATATACATATATTTTAGTATGTGTGTATGGATATATGTGTATGTTTCTGTATTTGTGTGCATGTGTATATGTGTACTAATACATATATGCTTAATTGTGTATGGATATATTATATGGATATATATGTGAATTACATATATGTATGTGTGTACATATCTGTATATGTCTGCATGTATGGATATGTGTGTATGTGTATATATCTATGTGTGTATATATGTATATGTGTACATATGTATGTGTATATATGTGTATTTGTGTATGTATATCTGCATGCATGTATATATACGTGTGTATGTGTGTGTTTGTATATGTGAATGTGTGTATGTACGTATTTGTGTATATGTATCTACATGCATGTAGATATGTGTGTGTGTGTATTTGTATATGTGCATGTGTGTATGTATGTGTCTATTTGTGTATATGTGCCCCCATGAATGTATCAGCAGGCCTATCACTTCTCAGTTGATTTGTTTTAATTCCTAGGTTTTCCTGGGGGGTTTTTTGTAGCTAATGTGCCCTTCTATTCTTTTGTAAGTTCATGACTAAACTTGGAGTTGGGTAGCCATGTCCCCATAGCTACAGGAACACTGTCAAGTAGAGAGGGGTAGTGTCATGAGTGAATACACGATGGACAGGCTCATTCAAGATACCAGTGTGGTACCAGAGGACAGCAGGGCGGTGACAAGCCAAGCCTCGGAGGCAAGTCTACATGCCAGCGCCCTCTCTTCATATTTCCACTTGTGTGTACACTGCCCCAAATATTCTGTGGCCCATCCTTCCTGCCTGCTCCACAGGAGAATGTCTGACAATGATTAATGTTTTTCAGATAGCCCAAAGCAGAGACTGCAGAAGACAAATAGGTTTTCCTTGCTAATATCAATCTAGTCTACAGAAACCTTGATCTACCACTCTTCCTAGATGAGGGGCAGAGTGGGAGGAGACACAGAAGCTACTTCGGTGCTGTGGTGGGGCTCTCCTGTAAGGGAGCAATATTGACATTTCTCCTCATTTGACAGAGGTCCAGGGAAGAAGGCAGATAGACTTTGTCCCTTTTTTTATTCCCTTTGGCCTTAATGGTTTCTGCTTTGATGGGACATCTTTAAAGGGATGCTGGCTTAGCTGTAAGAAGTTTTACTTTTGATGGAAAGTTAGTATTTATCAACTTGCAGGCCTTAGGGAAACTTAAAAAAAACAACACTAAATTTGGATAAAATCTGTCAGGACTCTTCTCAAAACTGTAAGTACAAAAATAAATATCAGGTGCTTTCTGTGTTCCTTGATATGTTGTGTTCCTACTATGTGAGGGAAACAGACACTAATTTCTAAAATAGCAAACCTGACAACCCCGATTGTTAACCTGATTGACATTTCCTCCCCAGGTCCTTGTCTACAGTGATAGCATGCTCCTCTACAGATCACACAGCACAATTCTTCCTGCCAAGGAAGACAACACTATGTCAGGGAAGCCTCATGCCCTCATCTCCAACAGGTCAGGAACACAAGCTGACATCAGGAAGCCTGCCAGAGTCCCTCCCTCTCCCATGCGAGCCAATGTGGCCAAGCCAGGGTGTTGGGAGCCCGTCATTCCCTCCAGGACACAAGTCCCCTCAGTATTAGGCCCATCATACACTGGCAACCATTGACAAACTGTCTTCATCTGGCCACTTGAGCAGCTTGGTGTCTTCCTCCCGACGATGATGACGGCAATGACGAGGGCCTCTTAGCAAGAGAGTCTCTTTTTCATTTCTCTGCCTGGATGAGAGAAAAAGCAATTATCATTTCTGCCTATGTTTGATTAGAATTTCTGGTAGTTTTCCACATTTAAACAGACCCCTGATTAAAGCCAGCACCTTCTCCACCTCAATGCCTTGTGGCAACAGTTACCCTGACAGGAACTCACTGATTTGGTGTCTTAACCGTCCAGGACCCTGTATCTTCCCTTCCACACTGTGATGGTTTGTATATGCTTGGCCCAGGGAGTGGCACTATTGGGAACTGTGGCCTTGTTGGAGTAGGTGTGTCACTATGGGTGTGAACTTTCATCCTAGCTGCCTAGAAGTGAGTCTTCTCCAAGCAGCCTTCAGCTGAAGGGGTAGAACTCTCAGCTCCTCCTGCATCACGCCTGCCTGGATGCTGCCATGCTTCTGCCTTGATGATAATGGAATGAACCTCTGAACCTGTAAGCCACCCCCAATTAAATGTTGTCCTTATAAGAGTTGTCTTGGTCATGGTGTTTCTTTCACAGAAGTAAAACCCTAACTATGACACACACCTGACCATCTCCTTCCTCAGAGGCATCCAGAGATCACCCCCAATCGCCGCACACCTGTGTGGCTCCTTATGTGATGGGCATCAATTTTTCTCAATGAGCTCCCTGTTCTTGGACTGGTCTCCCTTTTTCAACATTCTCTCAATGAGTTAGTTCCCTGTTCTTGTCCTGGTTCCTGTCATTCCTCATTATAAACATGGATGTGACGGATACTCTGTTCTGTTTCTTTAATATTCTAGTCCCTAAATTTATGGGTTTTTAAATCTTTATTAATTACTTCTTCTTGCTGTTCTTTTTGACTTCAATTCTTGAGTCATCTACTTAATTGGTTTGGTTTCATCACATTGCTTTAATTTTCAAGTTGCTAGAAGAATTTTAAGCTACAGCTCTTTTTCTTAGCAATGATTTATTTTGACTCTCAAATCCTGGAAAGGGGGGGGCATTTTCATTACCATTAAATTCTTTTCTGTTGGAGTATATTCCTCCATTAGCTCAAGTATTGTTATTCCCAAGTGATAAAGGCTTGTCCTATATGGCTTTTTATTTTGGTGGCTGTTTTCAGATGATTCTGATGGCTTATTTCTACTTCACTGGGACTTGGTGATATTTTCTTTGGGTCAATAAGACATAGTCCTTCTAGATCTGATGGAAGCTTACCAGGCATGCTATTTTCTATGTACCCAGAGTCCAGACAAGCTTGTTCACTATACTGCCTATAACATCCTTCGGTTATACTTATCATTTTTCTTACTTTTTTTCTTTTCTTTCATTCTTATCCTTGATTCTCCTTGTCCTGAACAAGGTTAGGTAGAGCCTCAGCTGTTGGTAAGTGTCTTGAGATCCTATGGTCTCATTTTCATAGATGTCTCCACTCCTGTTTGCTGTGTAGATAATTATCTGCTTTGTGTGAATGCCAGCGCTGGAGCACTCTGAATGCTCTTCTCTGTCATTATGAATGCTCTTTGCCTTGAATCCCATCGTGTTTGATACAACATTGTAGCTTCTATTTTTCATTTCTTTGTGTGTGTTTTTCTAGTATGGCATCCTCTTCTGTTTCTAAGCTTTCCTGGGTCATTTTAGCTCTTCCTTTCTTTCCTATGCAATAGAGAACTGAACTAAGCTGGTGATCCAATATGAAGCTTTTTATTCAGTTTTCAAGGTTTCTAAGACATGGTTGAATTATATAGTCTTGGCTGCCCTGGATCTCATAACATAGATAAGGTTGGACTTGAACTCATAGACATCTGTTTGCCTCCTGAGTGCTGGGTATTAGAGTCACACCTGGCTGAAACTTCTTTTAATAGATAAGCTAAGTCGATCATTCATTTACTCATTATCTTTACTCAATAATATTAACTCATATTATGATTATATACTCATACATAAAGTTTACAATATGTTCTGTTTTGCTTGCTATTGTTGCTGTTCTAATATTTAGAAAGATATTTGTTTGTTTTCGGTTACTTTTTATTGAACATTTTATAAAATATCCCTAATTGCCTCTTTGCTTTAGACATTATATTGTTTCCCAATAGAGGCAATGATAAGTTCCCTCATGCCTCCCTGTCCTTCCCCACTTAATGTAAAATAGAGCAATTAATATTTTGCATGCTTGTCCCAGAAGCATTAAACTAATATAAAACTTTACTACTCCATTAGTCAGAGTAAGTCTTGTCTCTCACCTACAACACACAAAGCAAGGTAAGTTACACTGTTTCTTATCTTGGTTACTCTCTCCCAGTGTAAGTGGTGCATTATTATTTCTATCTTTTCAGAGAATATAAAACATATATAGTGCTTTTATGCCCCCTGGGACTTCCCGTTAGCTTTTCCTTAAATGTTAAATGTCTTTAATATTTACCAGTAGTCTTTTTTCCTAAAGCCTTGAATTGATGTCCTCCAGGCTGGCCAAAGCTCAAATTGCAATAGATTTACTAGAGCAAAATACATCAGGAATTGTTTGTTGACGGCCCCATAAATAAAGAGCAACTTGCTCAGATATGAAGCCTTGGAGTTTCTCTCTTTCTCCTTGGGCTTCCTTCCTCAATAGGTTTCTCTGCATCTTCTACACAGTGCTAACCTGCCTTAATCTATAGCAGCACACATCATACTCCATAATGAACAGAAAGCTATTGTTGATGTAGCTTCAGAGGCTGAAGAAATCAATATCAAGGTACCAAGATGTGACAGGGCTTCCTTACTGTGTTGTAAACAGAACAGGCTTCATACAGTAGGCAGGCAAAGAGAGGATAAGAAACAGGCAAATGGGTCTGACCCCATTCTGGGTAAGGATCCATGCTCATGATGAGGAAACCACTTCTGGTTTTCAATTTCAATTGCTGTAATTTTTTGTTGTTGTTGTTCAGCACTTTGAGCTCCATATATATATATATATATATATATATATATATATATATATATGTGTGTGTGTGTGTGTGTGTGTGTGTGTGTGTGTGTACATATGTATATATGAATACATGTATATACATATATATTCTGCATATTAACATTGTGAAATACAGTCAGAAAATATTTTCTTTCAGTATTCAGACTATCTCTTGACTGTCCCCCAACTACTGGGAAGAAATTCTTAGTTTAATGTAATCATGGCCATTACTTCTTTTCTTTTGTTTGCTATGAATTCAGAGCCCTGTCTAGAAAGGCGCTGCCTGTCCCACGTGCCCTGCATGCTCTCTTCTAGCCATTTCCGAGTTGCAGGTTCCAAATTTATATCTTCAACCCATTTGGTGTTCGCTTGTATATTGTGAGTGACAGGGGTCACGTTTCAGTCTTCTGCGGGATGATATACAGTTTTCCCAGGCACATTTATCAAAGAAGCCATCCTTTCTTCAACAGACGTTTCTGGAGCTTTTATCAATCCTTAATTGGCTGCAGATGTGTGGGCTTTTTCGTGGGATTTCTGGTCTGTTCTGTTGGTCTTCCTGTCTGTTGCTATGGCAACACCACACTGTATTGGTCACTGTGGCTCTGTAGTATATCTTGAAATCATCCATTGTAAGGACTCCAGCTTGTCCTTTTTGTCCAGCATTGCTTTGGGGTATCTTTTGTGATTCTCTGAGAATTTCAGGATTGTTTATAGATGTCTGAAGAATGGTGTTAGTATTTTGTTTGTTTTCATGTTGACTCACTATGTCCCTTTGGGTAGTATGTATTCTACAAATATTACTTCATTCAATCTATAAACATGAGAGGTGGTATCTTCTGTTTTGGGAGGGTGTCTTCTTCAATTCCTTCCATCAGTGTTTTGCAAATTTCATTGTAGGGACATTTTACCTCCTTTTCTAATTTTATTCCAATTTAATAAATACACACATAATCCAAATATACATTGTTCAAAAGAAAAAATAGAAATGGCCATTAAATGCATAGAAAAAAGGTGTTCAATATCCTCAGGCGCTGGGGACTTACAAATCAAAACTGCATTGAAATACCATTTCACCCCAGATAGAATCTCTGTAACAAAAGGAAAGGAAAGGACAACTGCTGGTGAGTGTAGGAACTCATACACACTGCTGATGGGAACCTAAGTTAGTCTGGCCACCATGGAGAACAGCAGGGAGATGCCCCCCAAACTAGGAATGGATATGTCATTCTATCTAGCCATTCTACTTCTGGGTATCATTTCAAAGAAATAAAAATCATCATACTTAAGACATACCTATACATGGATGCTTAATGTAGCCATGCTCATGGTAGCTAACAAATCTAATCAGTCTTGGTACCCCACCAAGGGATGGAGGGACTAAAATTTAAACCACATATGTGTATAAAGTAGGGGATATTATCCAATGATAAGGAAGAATGGAATTGCTATTTTCAGAAACATTGATGGAAACAGAGGCTAGTGCATTAAGTGAAATAAGCCAGGCACAGAGAGAATAATGCCACATGTTCTCTCTCATATGGGGAAAATGAGGTTACACAGAAAGTAGCATGTGAAGCCTAGAGAATGGGAAGGGTGTTTGGGGGCACAGAGTACTGAAAAGTCAGGACTGGATTTTATCTGTGCATGCTGTAGGCGTGTATGGAACTATTGACCCCCGCTAATGTGCAGATTAACAGGCATCAATAAAAAGAAGACAATAAGGCATAATTCACCCCACAAATCCTGTACTAATACATTCATAGGGGTAGAGAGAGTTTACCTCTCAAAGGTACTGCCTCTTAGCTGTTTCAGTGCTAGTTAAATGGCAATGTGAGTCTGAGAGGTGAAAACATTCAGATCTGAGCCCACCTTGATACCTTGATATTCTACACACACACACACACACACACACACACACACACACACACACACACCCCTCTCATTCTGCTTCCCGTGGCTGTCACAAGGACCACTGCTTTATCTTTAGAGTCAACTGTGACATCAGTGCTAACAGTTTGGTATCGACACACACAGTCAAACCTCTTATTTTGAGGAAGGTGTTGTTAATTAAAACTTAAATACATCTGTGTGCCAGTGGGCTCATTTGCTTCTTTGTGCATATAATTTGTAATACTGTGTGTCTAGTGCCAAGTGGTCATCTCTAGGTACATATGAGCAATTCATAATGGACTCAGTAGGTTATATAATATGTATGTGCATAAACACACAAACATGAATAATAAGCATAGATCATAAATTTAGGGGGGAGACGGGACACCTAGAAGGAACTGGATGGGAATTAGAGGTGAAGAAGATGCAGCGCTCACATATGAACTAGATTTATTTCCAATAACAGCATAGGACAAGAAGCTTAGGGTTTGAGATCTGCCACAGAACAGACACAAGACAATTAGGGTTAACAGAGCTAAACCATTTGACACCAATATGGCACAGTATGCCAAAAATAAACAGAACTTTATAGTTATTTTTAAACATAGCCTTTTCCCTGTCTCCATTCTATACTTTAAATGTAGTTTCCTTGTTTCAGGGTGTGTGTGTGTGTTTGTGTGTGTGTGTATGTGTGTGTGTGTGTGTATCATTCTTCAAACTGTGACATTTTCTTTCTCTTTGAGAGCACATACTGATGGGGCATGCTTTCAAATATTGCAACTCAGCTCTAAGAACTCTGATAAGGTCTCAGTATCGATGTGGAGGAAATGTGAACTGCCCCATGTTTTTCAGCACTGTGCACAGCATGTAAGCCTTAGGAAGAGAAATGGTGTGGGAACTTCACTAAAGCTTTGTTGTACAGGTTGCCCACATGAGAACCTTAATGAAATACTGCAGAAAACCATAGACATTTAATCAAAACTATTCATTAAAGTAGAGTTGAATTGCGGTGGTGGGGGGAGGAGGATGATAACCAGCTGCTCTTTCAGAGGACCCAGGTTCAATTCCCAGTACCACAGCAACTCATAATCATCTGCAACTCCAGTCCCAGGAGATCTGATTTCTTCTTTTCACCTCTTTGGGTACCAGGTAAGTGTGCATAGATATACATACAGACAAAATATCCATTGTTTTGAATGAGAATAGCTACATGACTTAAATTGACCTGCTTCCTTTCCTGCCTTACTTCTCTTGTGTCATTCATGGAAAGTTCAGAATTACCTCTGAAGATGCCTGAGCACAGTATTCTTCCAGCTGTGCAATTTTAAGAGAGTCCAAACTAAAACAATATCAATTCTTATAACAGCCAACAATCAGGTCAGAAGAATGCAATTATAAACGTACAATATAAAATTAACAGACGTGGCCTTGGTTAAATAGAATGCTCAGGTTCATAAGATTAACAAAATAAATCCAACATCTGCACGCCAACATTGTAAAATACAATACAATGAATCAAACATGCTCTTCAAACAAATGAGAGACATGTCATGTTCATGCATTAGAGGGGAAGGGAGGGAGGGGAATAGTTAGTGGGTAAGAGTACTTGGTGCACAGATAGGAGAAACTGTGTTTAGATGTCCAGCTCCAACATAAAAAAAAAAATCATCCTGGAACCTGGTTCTCAGGGGGAGGTGGGACATGACAAGGCGGATATAGGGGGAAATCACAGAGGCCTGCTGATTACAACCACCCTAGTAGGAAAAACCACACACACCCCAGATCCAGTCAAAGATCCAGGGTTCAGTGAAAGACCCTGTCTCAAGTAATAAAGTGGAAAATGATAGGAGGTAGCATCTGAGTGCCTCATCTGGTCTACACACACATGGACTCATGCACACACATGTACACACACGCACACACATGTACACACACACCACACACACACACACACACACACACACACACCATGTACCAAAGGAGGAAAAAGAGCTGATCCTATTGGAAAGTCTGAAGTGGTAAATGAGCTCAGAATGGTAACTTCCTGTCGGCTCTTTGCAGGCAGGAAAGAAGGTGAGAGGAGAGAATCTGGGAGGTGAGTGGGTGGCTGAGCAGGATGGTGAGTGTTGAAGGCCCAAAAGATGAACAAACCAGGCCCAGAGTCTTGTTAAAGCAGGAACTCCTTTTATTGTATCAATCTCTTGTTTATATAGGGTTGAGGAACGGGGTGGGGATTTTCAAGTGGGGAGAGATGGCTTAGGAGGCAGGGGAAGGGTGATGGAGGGGGAGGGTATGGGGCGACTGACAGGGCCAATGAAGTTGTTCCACATTAGTGGTAGCTAGGCAAGGGCTGGCTTAAGCAGGTCATGCTGAGTCATTCTCAAGCAAAGTGAATGACAGGTCTCAAAAATCGAGCCACACTCAGGTTCATCCTCAAGGCCCAAACCAAGGCCAAAATAGGGCCCAACACCTTCCCAGGCATGAAGGAATGCAAGTCAACGCTGAAGGGTTGCCACACCTGTGGGAGCAGTTAAACGAATGATGCTTTCAGATGCCAGTAAAGATGCTGAGAAACTGAACCCTGGGTGTTCACCATGGGAATGTAACCAATGGCCCAGCTCTTTGAGACTGGCCTGAAACACAAATGCACTCACCATAAGATTCAGCCAAGACACTTCTCTGCATCTTCCCTAAAGACATGAATGTCCTGTTCACAGAACTACCTGTCTCTGAATGTCCAAATGATTGACAGCTAGAGGAAGCAGCTGGCTGGTCCAACATGACCGTGATGTGTGCCCCATCTCAACCAGTGTGTGTGTGTGTGTGTGTGTGTGTGTGTGTGTGTGTGTGTGTGTTTCCAATTCATCCTGAGTTCAGATGTCATCTAATGTTGTGTGCTCCAAAAGGAAACTGAATCTTCCCATTCTCCAAGGCTTGATCATTCAAAACAGAACTCATACAGATCTAAACGGATGAGCCAATTCATAAGGATGAAAAAAAAATGACATTTATACAAGTGATTTGTAATAAAGTTATTTTTAAGTAAAAAGAACCAGACATGAAAAAAATATTATAAAAAAATGAAATGACACCTGTTCTCAAAGAACACATCAAATGCATTGACATACTACTTCCCAAAATAATCCTAAAGTTAGTTCTGTCTAGAGTGAACTCTGGGAGTCTTGTCTGGAGACAACATCCTCTGAGTGGGACCTTTGTCAAGTGTGGGTCAGGAACAGACGATTTCTGGAGGCTGAGGATGGCATTAAGTGTACAAAGGGATGAAACAGGAGCCAAGGATGCTGCTGTTCACCATGGTCTAATTATGAGACGGGGAAGGGATGCCGAAGCCACCATGTCAAGTGTATACTTTCTAGAAATAGTTCCTGATGGTTGAAATGTTGGCTTTACATACCCAAGGCTGACCCAGTAGTTAGAGCAATGTTCAGTACATTTCAGAAGAGCCTACACAGCTACACTTCTTGATCCATTTGTGTTCCAGACAAATTAGAAGTCTGTGGATTAGCAAGCAAAAACACTGCTATATCCTGTCTATTAGATGGTGTCCTGAAAACGTAAATGTGGAAATATAGTTCTCAGTTATTTAAAAAAAAAAAACAGTGAGATGTGTTGAGACATTTTCTTCAATTCAGAGTAAGTTCATTTATTCCTTAACCAAAGAAAAGAAAAATCTCTACATTTTGAGCAAGTGGGAATTTAAGAAATATCCAAATAACAGGATTTTAAAATAAAAGGGAAAGAAAAAGACTTCAAGAATTCTCTATTCCTTTGTAGTAGACAGGGATAATTAACAAAGCTGTGGTCACGGCAATCTGGAACTGACGTGTTACATTTGGAAACTCAACATGTTTGGAAATACGGAAAGAGGAAACTTCCGGGAGCTGAAATCATCGTGGGCTCTTCGGTGCCCATGGGATTCACCTCAGTCGGGTCTGTGCAGATATATGTTAAAGACATAACAGCCTGTGCTTCCATTTGAGCTATTTTTTCAACAAATGAAACTCGGACCATGAGAGGACTTGACAAAGTGAAATTACAGCGCAGCTGTCAGAAGGCCCGTGTGGGAGACACATTCACCGCGGCATGAGTGCTAGGAGTCTGAGCCGCTTTTTTAATGGATTCAGAGACCTTTGGAAAAAAGAAGGTCTCCTTCTGTAGTAATTGAATTTGACACCAATGTTCTTTGGATGCTGGGGCTGTACAGGGTATTTTCCCATCCACATCTAGGCTAAATTGGAGATGGTGACCTCTGATAGACTAGAGCGATCCAGGAAGTAATAGAAACCTCACTTCATAGAAACTGGTGACAGGTTGGGATTAAACGCTGGGCTGGCCAGGAGCAGGCACACTCTTTCTCGGGGGACTGGCAGACTTAAGAGGAATGGGATTTTTTTTTTTTAAGCATTCCATAAATGCTCCTTTTTCTGGCTGGCTGACTAAATTGAAAATTAGAAATCAAAGCAATCTTGCATTTGAAAGGCACGCAGGACTGAGATCCAAACAAGGTGTTCTAGGTTCCCAAGTTCAATGCCATTTCACAGACTCGTTACAATGGCTAAGCAGAAATACAGTGGGCTTCGACAGGATTTCACATCTAAAGGATGGCCTTTGCCGAGTGGCTTCAAAAAGGGACTGTTCAAGTCTAAGCACGTCAGAGATACACCTTTACACAGCCAGTTAAAAGAATTTCATAGAATACTTAGTTAAAGCAAATTCCTCAAGCTATATTACAGTGAAAATGAGATAAAGCCTTATAGATGCAGAGAACACAGGATTTTAAAATAAATACTTCAGGAATATTTTATTCTTTTGTAATACATAGGGGTAATTAACAGAAACTGTGCTCATGGCAATTCTATATATATAATACATGTATATAGTAAAAGATGCATATAGCTAAATATGTATATAGTATATATATAGTAAATATGTATATAGTAAAAGTATATCTACATGTATAATACATGTATATAGTAAAAGATGCATATAGTAAATATGTATGTGGTATATATAGTAAATATGTATATAGTAAAATACATGTATATAGTAAAAGCATATCTACATATGTAATACATGTATATAGTAAAAGATTATGTTATTGATCCCCAGGTCATAGGATTATGGTTTTTATTTTGTATAATCTTTTGCTAATCTTCATGTTTACTACAATGAAAATGCTCTTATTTCTAACCATAAAACTGAAAGACAATGGCTAAAAGATGCAAATAAGTTTATAATCATCTTACGTATTAAAATTTCTGTTGTACTCACTTGCTTATTAATTGCTAATAAGTCAGGCAAAGATTTATAAGAAAGACTGTGTTTAGACTCCCAGGAAAGTTGGTCTAGAGAGCATTACCATCCTTTAGTCTCCACAGGAGATTGGTGCCAGGTCCCCTGCATAATACCAAAATCTACAGATAATCAGGTTCCTTATACAATGTATACAAATAACACTTGCATATACACACAGAGTATTTACAACACTACGTGCAATCTAAATGCCATGTAAATAGTCCCTATAGTGACTTGCTTCAGGGTGAATAATGATCAAAGAAAACTTCTGCCCATGTGCAGTGTTTAGGTGCTGCCTTGTTTTCTAACCACAATGGGTGGCATCTGCAAGTCCAAGTCCACAGATAGGGTGGGTGATGATAAACGTTTGGTGTTCTGCCCTCCTGGGCCTTCCTCCACAGAAGAGAATTTGAAAAGTAAACTCGAAGTAGAGGTTGAACTATCCCCTGCTATGGACACAGAGAAATGACAAACATACACAACCAACTTTATGAATACATGCCAAATATTGTTAAGTTGGATGGAAATAATACACTTTTCATTTCTTAGTCCTCTACTCTAAAATCTAATTAGCTGAATAAGCTTTGACAGAGTCTTGCTATCAGAAAGAATGACTTGGATCTATGTGAATTGAGCTATGGGAATTGTATTATTTAAGAAAGACATCTAAAAATATTGTTATGGTTATAGACCGGTGGTTCTCAACCTTCCTAATGCTGTGACCTTTTCATATAGTTCATGTTGTGATGATCCCCCCAACCATAAAATGATTTTTGTTACTTCATAACTGTAATTTGACTACCTTTATAAATCATATTGGAAATATCTGTGGTTTCTGATGGTCTTAGGTGACCCCTGAGAAAGGGTGGTTCGACCCCATCAAAGGGGTTGTGACCTACAGGTTGAGAACCACTGTTATAGACGAAGAAAATGTGTATCTGTATATTTTATAGTTGCATATCAAAAATATTTATAAGGTCCTCACCTTGTGATGGGCATTCAATTTCTGATGTTCTAAATACACCGTGGTGCAAACACAACAGATATTCAGTAGGAACCAGCCTTAAAATTTTGATATTTTCCTAGGTTAAAAGTGTGTAAGAGGCTAGTACTCCATCACTCTAGACAACGGCAGGGAGCCTCCACTCCCAACCAGCCCCACAATCACGATAAGAAGCAATGGCATTCTATACAGTGCTGTGTAGCCAGTACCTGTGGGATATCATCCTTCATGCTTTCAGAGCCCATCATGTCAATGAAATGCCCATCTGTTATGTGCATAAGATATTCAATATTTATGACAAAAGATACTTTGTGTTAAGTGACTTTACCCAACAGTAGGACAATACATAGCTTAAGTGTGTCAAGCATGTTTGGGACTTAGGGACATACTATTTAAGAAAAGAGGGGCATTTAAAAGTATATGGTTATGGGGTCTGGGGAGCTGGCTCAGATGATAAAGCACTTGCTCTGTAGTATGAGGATAGGATCTCCAGAACCCATGAGACAGGGATGGCAGCTGTAATCCCAGTGCTTTGGAGACAGAGACAGCGATCTCTGTGCAGGCTGGCCAGTCAAATAGCTGGTTTGGTTAGCTCTGGATCTAATGAGAAACTATGCCTCAGTAAATAAAGTAGAGAAAAAAACCCAGGAAGATACCCTGCATCAGTCTCTGGACACGGACACATATATGGACTCTACTTTGTGCACATACACACCCACACAGATACAAACATGTATATACACACATACTCATGCAAAAAAAAAGTATATTGTTATTGAATACAGATTAAGTAAATGTCTAAGTTGGGGTTTTACTGCTATACATTTAATGCACACTGAGACCAAGGAAGCTCATATAAGGACACCATTTAATTGGGGCTGACTTACAGGTTCAGAGGTTCAGTCCATTATCATCAAGGCAGGAGCATGGCAGCATCCAGGCAGGCATGGTGCAGGAGGAGCTGAGAGTTCTATATCTTCATTTGAAGGCTTGTATCAGAATACTCACTTCCAGGCAGTTAGAATAGGATACTAAAACCTATACCCACAGTGACACACCTACTCCAACAAGGTCATACCTCCTAATAGTGCCACTCCCTGTCCCAAGCATATACAAACCATCCTAGTAAATATATATACAAATATATATAGTGGTTATATATGTTATTGATAAGATTTTATTCATATAAATTAAGTTATAAAGTTAATTATATTAGATATTCTAAATGCTTTTTTAATTTAGGAGATTATCAATTTATAATGGGTTTATTGGTATGCAATTCCAAGACAAGTTTAGGAACATACATATACAATGTGCACCCACACATGTCTATTTATAAAATAAATAGTGACTTGCAAACTGCAATATACAATATATATGCATGAAGAGAAAGAGATTATATGGAAAGAGAAAATACGGGCAAATTGACAAAAACATTAATCCTAACCTTAATAAAAAAGAAGAGTTATTGGAATATCAGTACAATAAGCAAAATTACTTTTAAAATCATGTATATAAATTCTACTTAGCACTCTAATGGCGTAATCAATAACTAGACTTGATATCTCAACAACTCTGAATCTGGACATAATATATGAACCAACTGTTTTCAGACGTTGAAATCCTCTGAGGGAAGAAGAACTTGTATGATATACCCAACAAGTATCCCACCATTGTTCTGATTTTTCGCCTAAGTATTTTTTTTTCTTTTACAGACCAGGATAGCAGCCATTTGGCTAGACTGAAGAGCAAGATATTGGAGCTGAAAAGATTGAACCAGCTGCAACACTGGGACCAAGTTCTTCAGAAAAGCAAACTAAGTAGGAGAAGGAATGTAATTCTCATGGAAGCTCCCTAGTGCTTATCTAAGGACTCGGCCAACAGTGCATGGTCATCATCTGCAAGGTCACACAGAGATGAAGGTCACACAGAGATGAAGGTCACTCATGCTTGCCCCATGAACAAACATTAAACAACAGTGTGTGAAATGTGAGGTCATATAAATATTAAGAGACATGGGACTCCATCCTATCCAAAAGCAAGAGACTCCACCGAGCATAGTGGACAGTCAATTTAAAGCAAGCTACTCTTTAGAAAGAATAAGAACTTTCCTGATGGGGTCAAAATTATTTAGTATGACTTAAAGTTTGCAAAAACACGCAAGCAAATGATCAAACAAACAAACAAACAAATACCTAGGTTTTGGACTAGGTATTATAATCTATACTCCCTTATCATATATTATTTTAATGTTATCCATATTTCCAAAATAGGGTGGAAATAAAGTATACCACATTGAATAAGGAAAAGTATTGGTAATCTTGCTTGAGAATTTGTAGCAGAAAAAGAGTCAGTTAGTTACCATGAAAAGAGATAATTAAAATTTGTCCATTTTAAGGGATATAGAGGGAAGAGCTTGAGATATAATAAACTGGGAATTGATAAACCATGAGAGAATGTTGAGACATGAGGAAAAAAAAGAATAAGAATTTCTTTTTCTTAAAAACCAAGAAGGAACCAAGTAGTGATGGTACACGGTTTTAATCCCAGCACTTAGGAGAAAGAGGAAGGTAGATCTCTGAGTTCCAAGCCAGTCTGAGCTACTCCATGAGTTCTAGGCCAGCCTGGATACACAGAAACCCTGTCTACAAACAAACAAACAAAAATGAGAGAGATAATATGTAAATTTACGCACACACACTCACACACACACACACACACACACACACACACACACGGGGTGGGGGTGGGGGTAGTTCAGAAGATACCAAATCACAGATAGGAAAAACAAGACAACTACAGATCATAATCAAACTTGTAGAGGCTAAGAATTCTGAGGAGACTCTTAAAGGTGGCCTGAGACTAACTAAATAATCTATCCAAAGGAGCCACAGTATAGTGGATGGTCAGTGTCTATCAAGAACAACAGGCCCTATTTAAAAATATAAGGGCATTTTAAAGTGCTAATGGAAAAATAAACATCATCCTGAAACTTATCCACAGAGGAAATATCCACCCAAAAGAAAGTAAAATAAATGCATTTAGAGTTTTTCCTGAGAAAGGGGTATGTTCTTCAGGCTGGAGGAAGAATAAGACCAGATGGAAGCAGAATTCCATGGAACGGCCTGGAGAAGATTGGTGATATCCATTGGGAAAGTGTGGAAAGGCAGCTTATGTTCCCTCCAGTATATCTAAATTATATAACTCCTTAGAGCAGAGAGGAAAACATTGAGAAAGTATGTGATGTAATAATCAAAAAGAGTGTGATGTAATAATTAAGCAAAATGTGGGGTAATAATTAAGCAGTGTGATGTAATGATTAAGCAGGGTGTGATATAATAATTAGAGTACGATGTAATAATTAAGCAAAATGTGATGTAATCATTGAGCAGAGTGTGCCACAATAATTAGAGTGTGACATAATGATTAAGCAGAGTGTGATGTAATAATTAAGCAGTGTGAAGTAATGACTATTCAGAGTGTGATGTAATAATTAAACAGACTGTGACATAATGATTAAGCAGTGTGATGTAATGATTAAGCAGTGTGATGTAATGATTAAGCAGTCGGGTTTGTCCCAAAGAAGAGCAAACACAATGGTTAAACAGAACAATGTCACCCTTACACTACTGTATTTTAGTGAATGATTAATATAAATTCTATATCAGACAGTGATCAGCTAAAGACGTATACAAGAACTTCTTAGGGAAAGAAGTGTAAGGAGCAAACAGAAGAATGAAAGTGATATACTAATACAAAGTATTAACACATAAGAAGAGGTGTGAAGATAAATAGGAAACAAAGAAAATTAGAAAGAGATAGAAAAACAGTACAATTAAGACTGTCCATGTCTATAATTGTTTTCTATGTTGGCAGCTGGAGTACTACCAATACAAAGCTAAGCTTGTTGGGAATGTAACAGAAAATAAAATAGCCATTTGCACATATGCTCTTTCAATAGAAAATACATTGGTTTAAAGTTTTCTTTAAATAAAACAGATACATAGTTTGAAATTTGTTTAATGGAATTAAACAGGCCTAGGAAGTGATAAACCTAACGTGCAGTAAGCACATTAATATCAGACATTACAAGCATCAAGATGAAAGGAACCACCAGAGAAGCTTTGAAAGGGCATTTCCTATTGAGAAAGAGATCAACTGTAAGGAGCAAATAATCGTAAATGTGCCTAAAATCTAACAATCAGCTTACAGATACACAAGGAAACATAAGCAAGAAATAAGAGAGAGCAGACGAAGGAATGCATGCTATCATTTGGAGAATCTTTTTAGAGTTTTATTTCTATTTATGTATATATGTTGTTCTCTGTGTGTGTGCACGTGTGTGTGTGTTTGCATATGTGCAAGTGAGCAAATGAGCCTATCTGTGTGCTAGCCAGAGTGTGTGTGTATGTGTGTGTGTGTGTGCATGTGTGTATACACAACCATGTGTGTGCAATATCCCAGAAGGCCAGAAGAGAGCATAGGCTCCCTCGGAGCCAGAGGTATAGGCGTCTCTGTCTAATGCGAGTGCTGGGATCTAGATAAGGGCCCTCAGCAAGAGTAGAACGCACTGTTAAACTACTGAGCTTCTTCTCAGGTGGAAATCATTAATGCTCTTTCTCCATAGCTGATAGACATAATTAGGAAACACCAGTCGCCCTGAGGGGTCAGTTAAGATACAGCTGGACCATCCAATAAGTTCTAATAATTTTCAAAGACATCATAGACCAAACAATAACAAAAGGGTTCAATTTGGGAAATAATTCACAAAATATGTACACAGCCCAGTTGTTTAAAACTTAAAAAGTAGGCTTCTAAATAATTCGGGCACAACAATATTTTGAGGGAAGCTAGAAAATATTGAAACTGGAATGTAATTAAAGTTCAGTCTGTCAACACGTGTCAGATATAAAGAGAAATGTGTGGCCTTATGTGGTAATATTTTAAAAGAAAAGTTGAAAATCACTTTCTGGCATAAAGAAGCCAAGTAAGAAAAAAAGAATACGAGTCAAGTGAAATGGAAAGGAAACGACAGGGGAATTTAACAAATTCACAAGCCGGTTCTTTGAGAGATTAATAAAATTGATAAATCCAAACCAGGAAAAGAAGAGCCAAACCACGGTCTGCAAAGAGGCCAACAGAGAAAATTAAGTCTGAAGCTGATTGTTGTAAGTGGATAACCTTAGCAAGACTGGACAAGAATAAAAGAGAAAACATAGGTTATTGAGGTCAGTAATAGTAAAGGGAGTCTTCATCAATACCCTACTCACACGCAAAAGCTAACAAGAGAATATTATAAATAACCTTATGTTCTTAAATTGGACAATTCAGATTAACAAGGCAGAAGAGCACATCTAAGCTAAAACATGAGCTAACCAAAAACCTACATGAACTTTAATCATCCCGGTATTTAAGATTGTTACCAAAATACTATAAAGGAAATTCCAAGGCCGCTTAGTGTCAAACTTGATGAGTTATATTTAAAGGCAGAAAGAGAGAAAACTTTTCTATTGGTATTATGAATCTGACACAAAAACTTGATGAAAAAAATAATTAAGTTAGAGAAACTAGAGGAGAAAGGGAGCCACGGCTCAAATTTCTTCATTAACACAGTCACAGAAACTTCATCAAAATAGGAAGTTGAGCGAAGTAACATGAGATAGAGCCAAGGGTGCTCTATCTCAGAGACAAGGGCTCATTTTAACATGCACAACTCAGTGCACCTAACCCATAGGAGTGGAGTAAAATAACCACAATATTTTGAATAAAAACCAAAGCTTAGAATATACCTAACCCCAAGATGTTAAGTATAAAATGCTGTTGTAGGACTTGGGAGCTGGCTCGGTTGGTAATGTGTTTGCCTCACCAGCACAAGGACCAGATTTTGAGCCATAAAACGGTTGTTTAGAGAAAACAGAAAGTAGTACGTGGTATGGTGTCATGGACTTGAGATCCCAATGTTGGGGTAGTAGAGACAGTAAGATCCCAAGACAGATAACAAAATCTATATGGCATGGCCATAGGATAGGCAAATAGATATATTTGAGAATCTTCTATGATATAATTGATATATGAATATCAATTGATTTTTTTGATGAGGACTCCTCAACAAATCAGTGGGGTAAAGAAGACATTGCAACACTGAGATACATTGCTTATATATTATATATTATTTATGTATAGTATTTATATAGTAAGTTACCAAAATGACACAGCATGCTTCAATACATATTAACTTACACTAATATAACAAATGGCATATTTTTATCATTAATTTGATGGAATAAATGTAGATGCAGATTTCCATAAAGGTAACCAAATGTTATAATAGTTACTTACAGGAACCAGGGTAGATGTGGGTAAGTTAAATGGTATTTTTACTTTCTCACTTTATGTCTTATGCTCTGATAGTGTTTTAAAATAGATTGAATGTATAATTATAAATTATAATAATACATTGCAAAACATATGTATATATTACAAAACTTATTTTAAAATTTATATTAATAAAAATATTTTAAAGATGTTAATAAAAATTAAATGTATTGATAAATTTATGAAAATTATAATTGTATATTGTAAAATTAGAATCATATATTCTATAATTATAGAATTAAAATTATAAAAAGATACCCTGCTAATTATTAGTATAAGATGCTCCAGACAATCATAGACTGGGTACAGACGCCCTGAGATGTCCTGAGAGGCAGGGCAGAGCACGAGGCAAATGCAGGTCCTGGACTGGCTGTGAGCACTGAGACCAGAACTGCAATGGAATTGGGAAATAGTTTAAATGAGAGAAAGCAGGTGAGGAGAAAGGACAGAGTTTCAGCTGGGGTCAGAAGTGAAGCTCCAAGGACCTTCGCTTGCCTTCACTGATCCTCCCTCGGCCCAGACAGAGGAGCAGGCTGAGTGTGACCCACGGTGTGGTCCCCTCTGAGTGTGCCTCCCGCGCTGGGGAGCCAGGCTGAAAGGTCCAGATGTTATCTTTTACAGTTTGGGTTTTTGTATAATCCATCTGGTTTGGTACCCAGGAATTTTAAGTTGACATTTCTTGAATGGGAAAAAAAATGTGTTTGTCTAATTACAATATGCCAGTTCCTCGTTTCTAAAGAAAAAGGAAGAACTTTAAGTATTAAAAAAAAAATAACTAACTGAATCTGAAAGAGAATAAACTACTTATTATCATTACTTTGGTCTAGGATTCCCAACTAGAATTCCTGAGCCAAAGTGCTTAAGTGTGACACACAGAATTTTTTTTCTTTCAATTTAAAAAATGTTTCTTCCCTTCTTTAAAAATCTATTTTAATTTTTTTCTTTTATTAAAAGTGAATTATTCTTTTTAGTTTTTGCACAAGTATATGTTGTGTGTTGAGACTGCCCTGGCCATTCTCCCTCACTCACCCATTCCTTGTATCTTTGCTCTCTCTTATACAAAATCATCTTCACAGACAATTTTACTTCTTTTTCGTGTCATGAAACAATGCATGATTTTTATGTATCTCTATGAGATCTAGGACCCACAAATAGAAGAATTCATATATTTGTCTTTCTGAAACCACTTTAATATACTTAATATAATATTCTCCAATTCTAGCCATTTTCCTATAAATAACATACATTGTTATTCCTAAGAACTATTTTTATGTTTAATTATGTATATGTTTAATTAGGTACTCATGTATGCAGGTGCCTGTGGAGGTCAGAGGCATTAGGTAGTTCTGGGCCCCCCAACATGAGTACTGGGAATTAAGCTTGGGTCCTTTACAAGAACGGCACATTCTCTTAACTGCTGGTCTCTTTCTTCAGCCTCAATTTCACTGGATATGGTTGAAGATAATTGCGTTGTGTGCATGGACTGCTTATGGGAATGCACATTTAGTTGTTTTTCTATTGTTTTGAGAAGATACCAGGACCAAGGCAACTAATAAAAGAAAGCATTTAATTAAACGTATAGTTCCAGAGGGTCAGCATCTACAAGGACGGGATCAAGGTATGGTGGCCGGAGCAAGTGAGAACTCACATCTTGACCCACAAGCAGGAGGCTTATGAATCAAGAACAAACTGGGAATGGCTTCAGTTTCATGAAACTTCAAAGCTCACCCCCAGTAACATACCTCCTCCAACAAGGCCACACCTCCTAATCCTTCCCAGAAAACTCTACCAACTGAGGACCAAGTATTCAAAGGTGAGCTCATGGGGGTCATTCTCATTCAAACCACCACAGGACATGGAAGAGGGATGGATGGATGGATGGATGGATGGATGGATGGATAGATGGAGGCAAGAAGACAAACAAGCAACAAAGAGAAAGAGAGGGGAGAGGAAGAGGGAGAGGAAAAAGGAGGATAGAGAGAGGGAGAGGAAGAGGGGGAGAGAGAAAGGAGACTTCCAAATGACCTATTTGCTATACTCTATTACCTCTATAACTACTGGGTATTTACCAAAGGATTCCAAATCAGATCATCCTAGAAGTACCAACACCACAGTGCTTTTGTATACTGTTCACGGAGCTAAATGACAGAACTAGCCTATGTGCCCAGCAGCACAGGGATGGACAAAGAGACAGTGACAGTTCCACATCACTGCCCTCTAAGCCTCAGGAGAGTCATCTGCACAAGAATGTATGTGTCTTTGCAAAAGCCCATTAGGACTGGGCTCCCTGACTGCTGACAGCCCCTCCTAGAAGGAAGGACGTGGGAATTGTAGAGCCCTTACCTGATATTCTAGCCACTCCTGTTTCAAGTATTTCAGGGTCTTGGTGAGTATGGCTGGAGTACATAGGCTGGTGAGAACTAAGAGAAGTCTCCAGCTGCACAGTCTCTAAGAAGCCATCATCATCCAAATGGGATGAAAGCCTAGGATGAAATGTTCTATAAATATCTGTTAGATCCATTTAGTTCATAACTTCTGTTAGTTTTACTGTGTCTCTGTTTAGTTTCTGTTTCCATGATCTGTCCATTGCTGAGAGTGGGGTGTTAAAGTCTCCCACTATTATTGTGTGGGGTGTGATGTGTGCTTTGAACTTTAAAAAAGTTTCTTTTATGAATGTGGGTGCCCTTGCATTTGGAGCATAGATGTTCAGAATTGAGAGTTCATCTTGGTAGATTTTTCCTTTGACAGGCATGAAGTGTCCTTCCTTATCTTTTTGGATAACTTTTGGTTGAAAGTTGATTTTATCTGATATTAGAATGGCTACTCCAACTTGTTTCTTGGGACCATTTGCTTGGAAAATTATTTTCCAAACTTTTACTCTAAGGTAGTGTCTGTCTTTGTCACTGAGGTGCGTTTCCCATATGCAGCAAAATGTTGGGTCTTGTTTACATATCCAGTCTGTTAGTCTATGTGTTTTTATTGGGAAATTGAGTCCATTGATCTCAAGAGGTATTAAGGAAACATGATTGTTACTTCAGTCCAGAAGCTCAGAATACCCAAGATACAATTCACAAACCACATGAAGCTCAAGAAGAAGGAAGACCAAAGTGTGGATACCTCGGTCCTTCTTAGAAGGGGGATCAAAATACTCACAGGAACAAATATGGAGATAAAGTGTAGAGCAGAGACTGAAGGAAAGGTCATCCAAAGACTGTCCCACCTGGGGATTCATCCCATATACAGTCACCAAATCCTGACACTATTGTCAATGCCAAGAAATGTTTGCTGAAAGGAGCCTGATATGGCTGTCTCCTGAGAGGCCCTGCCAGAGCCTTAAGAATACAGAGGGAGATGCTCACAGCCAGCCATTGGACTGAGCACGGGGTCCCCAGTGGAGAAGTTAGAGAAAGGACTGAAGGGGTTTGCAACTCCATAAGAAGAATAATAATATCAACCAACCAGACTCGAGTCCCCACCCCCACCCCCCTCCTGAGCTCCCAGGGACTAAGTCGTCAACCAAGGAATACACATGGCTCCATCTACACATGTAGCAGAGGACGGTCTTGTCAGGCATCAAAGGGAAGAGAAGTCCTTGGTCCTATGAGGTTTCAATAGATGCCTCAGTGTAGGGGAATCAAGGGTAGGGATGTGGGATTGGGTGGGTGGAGAAACACCCTCATAGAAGCAGGGGGAGGGAGAATGGGATGGGGGGTTTCTGGGAAAGGGGGAAACTGGGAAAGGGGATAACATTTGAAATGTAAATAAAGAAAATATCCAATAAAAATATAAAAGAAAATAAAAGAAAACCTAGTGTGGCAGATTGAGGGTCACCCACATTCCTGCTCATAACCCCTAAGCCATGCTCTATAAGTAAGTCTAATATACTCCCTGGATGGAATTAAATTGATTTGTCATTAGGACTATAGAAAGATTGTATAGACTTTGCCAAGTCCCCCACCCACCCACCCCCCGACACACACACACACAGGCTAGCCGAGAAAAATTCTTAGAACATTAGATATATATGTCTTAAGAGTTTCCCCCAAAGACTAATGCCTAGCATATATCCCAATCAAGAACTTACCAACCCTGAATATAACCAACTGAAACTGCTCCTACTTCCCTACTCCTCAATGAGCAGCTCCAGGCAGCCTTCTGTGTGACAACACACAACCCCTGTCTCCTGTCTTTTCTGAATTCTCTGCCCTTGACATTTCTGACACTCCTCCTGGGACCACTGTTAACAATGCTCGCATACTCACCCCGGTGCCTGGATGTGTCTTAGCTCACCCCTGCATTCCAGACTTGTGCTGATGGCCACCTCTCTGTGTGTCACGGTTGTCGCTCCATTATTCCTTTCTTGTGAGTCTATGACTCCTATCCAATCTATGCCTTGCTAAGTGTAGATGTGTGTCTGGCCTCTAACTCCCTGGAGCATAACTAGAGTCAAGACAGTGTGTGGCTAGCATTTCTAAAACCTACGCATCCATGGGGAAGATAGCGTAGCTACAAACATGCTTAAACTATTTCTTGAAGGTTTTTGTTTCTAAGGTCCATTGGCTATAGTCCCTTTAGGAGTTCTCATGGCCTTGACCCTCCTTAACCCCCAAAGATGTTATAGGTTGGTTTAACTCTCATCCTAAATACTTGGGAACAGATGTGTTTTAGATTTCAAAAATTGTTTGCATGTTTGAGAATATCTGCTATAAAATATGATATATCATAGTATGGAATACAAGTCAAAAGTAAATTTCATTTATGTTTTATAGACACACATTACTCAGCCTGAAGATAATTTATACACTGTCTTGAGCACACCTGGGTTTGGGCTGTGACCCACTCTGAGAGGTCAGGCTTGGAATTTTCCACTTGTGACTTCCTGTCAGAGATCAAAACATGTCAAATTGTGGATCAGCTTAGAATATGGAGTTTTGCATTAAGGTTGTTCAGTCTGTACCATATCCCAGGAGACAATTTACCTCGGACAGACAGAAGGCTCCTTAGCCCAGATCCAAGTGTCCTTTCTTGTGTTCAGCCAAAAAAAGAAATGTTCTCACAAAAATATTTAGAGATCAAGTCTTTTTTCCTAAACTTTATATTACAAGTACATAATAATATTAACTATATGAGCCATTCCAACAAGTTTGCACACAAGAATTCTGGGTGCTTTACTTGTCTCAGTACACTTAGGGTGATCTCAGCACACTTAGGGTGATCTCAGCACACTAGGGTGATCTCAGCACATGAGGGTGATCTCGGCACACTAGAGTGATTTCAGCACACTTAGGGTGATCTCAAAACACTAGGGTGATCTCAGCACATGAGGGTGATCTCGGCACACTAGAGTGATTTCAGCACACTAGGGTGATCTCAGCACACTTAGGGTGATCTCAGCACACGAGGGTGATCTCAGCACACTAGAGTGATTTCAGCACACTAGAGTGATCTCAGCACACTAGGATGATCTCAGCACACTAGGGTGATATCAGCACACTAGAGTGATCTCAGCACACTAGGGTGATCTCAGCACACTAGGGTGATCTCAGCACACGAGGGTGATCACTGCTAGAAGGTGAGGAGAGTATGTTGGGGAACGAAGTCCAGCTGCTACCTCCAAAGGCAGACCCTTTCTAGGACTTCCCAAACAATCACCATTTTGATTGCCAAACTCTTTAAAGTTCATATTTTATCCTAGCCATAGGAAAACATCCCTGATGATGTCATGGCCATTATTTGTCCTATGAAAAGTAAAAAGACAGAAATAAGAGAGTATTTTTGTTGGAACTCCCTGGGATGGCTTTCAGCTATTTGTTGATGCGCTGTGTCATTCGCTTTCCCTCTGCCTCTTTGCTGTCCTTTCCATGTGCGAGCACAGCTCCCAGACCCACCGCCTACTCAGTTACTTCAGCCTCCTGCTCTTCACAGGCCGTCTGACCGCAAAACAACAGGAAAACCAGAGACGCCAGCGAGAGGGAAAATGGCACAGAATTACGGTACCCAGCTTCCGTGGGAGTTGTGTCGGGAGTGCTCTGGTTTTGCTATGCTGAAGTCTCTGGAGGGCTTACCATTGATCAGATACTGCCCACTACATTTAAACTCTGTGATGGCTACCATTGGCTGTCGACCTGACTACATCTGGCATGAGCTACAATATAGAAATGGAGGGCACACCTGTGAGATGCTTTTTTGTTTGGTTTCCACTTCTAGTCTGGAATATTTTGAGGCGGGAAGATGCCTGCCTTTGATCTGGATCTTGAGGGAGGAAGATACATGCCTTTAATTTGGATATTAAGGTGGGAAAGCACACACTTAATCTAGGCCATATCTTCTGCTGGAAACCTATATATGTACATGAAAGAAGAAAGTTTTTGCTCTTTGCCTGCTTGCCCTTGCCTTACTAGCAAGCCCATTCCTTCACTGGCGTTACAGACTACTTTTTCTGGACTCCAGCACATACTGAAGACTACCTGAGACCTCCAGCCTGTGGACTGAGCAACTACAGGATTCTTAGACTTTCTGTTCACAGATAGCCATTGCTGGATTAGCTGCACTGTAGCCTCTAAGTCATTGCAGTAAATCCCTTTTATATATACATATATGTACATGTATACATACACACATATGCACATATATGTGTGTGAACACACACATATATATTACTTGAAAGGGAAATTGTATTAGTCAGGGTTGTCTAGAATAACAATTTATAGAATGAACATATATATGTATATATTATATGTTAAATATATACTCATATACATATATATGTATATATATGTGTATGCATATATAAATATACATGTATATGAGATTTGCTAGAATGACTTACAGACTGTGGTCCAAATAATTCAACAATGGCTGGCTATAAAAGGAAAATCCAAAAATCTGCTCAGTCCATGAGGCTGGCTATTTCAGGTGGTCTTCAGTAGACTGGAATCCTGAAGAAGCAGACTCTAATGGGAGTGAAGGAAGGGACTTGCTACTGTCATGAGAACAAGCAAGAAAAGAACAAAAGCTTCCTTCTTCCATGTCCATATATTGGCTTCCAGCAAAAGGTGTGGCACAGATTACGGGTCTTCCAAGCTCCAGTGATCTGGATTAAAGATCTTCTACACATCTAAAGTATCTTCCTACCTCAGAGATCTGGATTAGAAATGGATTTTCCCGCTTCAGATTAAGCAAAGGTCCTTTCCAGTGTGTCTTCCATTTCGTGGTTTAAGTTAATTCCAGATGTCATCAAGCTGACAATGGAGAAAGGGCATCCCAGGTATATAGCAGGCCAGGCACATTTCTGATTTTATATTTGTAATGTAAGTTGTAAATGCCTGAAGCGTTCATCAAAAGTAAGGGCATACACAAGCTTCCAAAACAGAAACTAACAACTTCACTAATTAAAATTTTTGATTCATCAATAAGTATAAAACTCAAGAAAAGAGTATGTGATTGTGTGTCAGATAGGTCTTTTTTTTTTTTTTTGCTTGAAGCAACACCATGACCATGGCAACTCTTACAAAGGAAAATATTTAATTGGGGCTTGCTTATAGGTTCAGAGGTTCAGTCCATTATTATCACAGCAGGAAGCATAGTGGCAAGCAAGACATGGTGCTGGAGAAAGAACTGAGAGCTCTATATCTAGATTCACAGCCAGCAGGAAGAGTGTGAGTCACTGGGCCTGGCTTGAGTATCTGAAACTTCAAAGTTCCCGCCCCCCATGACACTTCCTCCAACAAGGCCAATAGTAGCCAACAAGGCATTTCCCAATGGCACCACTCCCTATAATTTTATGGGTGCCATTTTTATTCAAGCCATCACAGATTGAGAAAGCGGGTGAGAAAGAACAAATGATTGCCAGTGGTAGCTTTGTAGAGCTTTGAAGCCTATGGTATTAAATGGATGGATCAGCACTGAGTAGAGTCAAACAGTATACGCTAAGATTCCTCAATGCTGGCCCTTTATATAGAGCAGCAGCAGCAATCTGTGATCAAATGAACATATACTATGATGTCATTAGGACAATGTTCTCTGCTTGGTACTTTACGAAGAGCATGTGTCAGTTTTGCCAATGTCGAGTAGAACCCTCCTCCACTTACACTGATCCAGGCTCTATGAAAGGAGCATGCACCCTGCTCCATAGAGACTCCCCTCTGCTATCACTAGGACTCAGGGCTCTCTCTCATCAAAGGGACCTTCTGTTCTGTATTCATGTCTGCATGGTTCTCCTCCAAATAACAGTGCAGGAGAGGGGCACAACAGGAAAAGGGGGGTTCTGTGTCCTGTGAAAAGGACTCCTCCAGAAACTTTTAACAACTAGACATCAGACCTGACATCTCTGTAGGTAAGAAATAGACTGAGGGACTCTGGATTTCTTGGAATTTTGAGTTCAGTACCTGATAATTTCATAAAAGCTGCCCGATGACTCCGAATTCAAATAATCATTACTAAATTAATGAACCTGAGAGGAATATCTTATTGTGTTCATATATTTTGGAACAAGGTTGGCAGAACTCTCAAGGTTCTATTTGGAGGTCTAAATTAAAAAGCATTTTCTTTGTTATGGTTCTTAAGGTCTATGACGCTGTAATGATTCACATACTATTAGAGAATTAAAAAAAAAACCTCTGAGTATAGACTCCCATCTGTACAATAGTAGAAACAAACACCTTCCTCGTTTCTTTTAATAACAATATAGTTATTTTCATTTTAGAGGATAATTATCATTTTCTATCTAAATATAATTGAACAACCTAAACATATAATCAAAGGACCGTATTTTAGGATACATTAATCATCTCTGATTCATCGACCACAATGGAGCATGGCTGTCCTCATGTACAGCACAACAGGGTCCCAGCCTTCATGTAGGAAGGCAGGTCTCCTCTTTGAAATTCAGAAGCTATAGGATAGTTGGTAACCCTGAAGGAAAAGAGATTGATATCAATCTGTGGGAATTGCAAGTAAAACTCAATGGAGATAAATCCCTTGGGTTTGGAGTCTTTGCCTCAGAATAGAGCAAATGTTATCAAGGTCTTAGTCAGGTGTCTAGGGACTATGTATTATTAGAAAGTCTAAAATCCCAAGTCCCTTTGTAACTAATTTTTTTTTTCAAATTTTATTTTTAATGATGGTTCTTAAACACTTTAACCTCCCTTTTAGCCCACCACCCCACCAGAGGTAGTGGAAATGAAAGGATGCGGGGGAAGTGGACCTGTTGAGAAAGGTTCTTTGGAGCAACTCCCATCTGTGTTGTCTAGAAATCAGCAGTTCAGTTCACAG
This sequence comes from Tokudaia tokunoshimensis, assembly GCA_036184795.1. NCBI lineage: Eukaryota > Metazoa > Chordata > Mammalia > Rodentia > Muridae > Tokudaia > Tokudaia tokunoshimensis. Next base: position 78,059,761 of record BTHU01000006.1, read on the forward strand.
GTTAGCAGGCAGCTGCAGCAGAGGACAAGTCAGCAGGAGGGACCAAGAGGAATGCCAGGAGTTCTCCTCTGAGCCTCTCTCAGCAAACTGAAGATCGGTGACGAGGAGAGACCCACAAAGCTGCACATTTAGCTCTATAAGCAAGCCTAAATCAGCTTCTGCCACTGTCTGTTGAGTCCTATTGATACCCTGCAAACATCACGCGTCCTCCACAGTTCTTGCCTCAGCTCCTGCATCTCTCTCATCTGACATCACCCTGTCAATCAGCCCAAGTCCATGGAAGCAGCAAGAGACTGCGAAAGTTTTTTGGTGTTTTTCTCTCTATGGAGTTCCAACAAATGCAGCTCAACTACACAATATAAGGTAGACCAATACATATGTGTTGTTAGTAAAGAATCCTTCATCACGTGTCCTTTCACGTGTTTGCTTTAGCAGAACATCCTTTCACCTGTGTCTGCTTCAGCTAAATATTCCTTCATGAATCTGCCTTAGTCTTTCACCTGTGTCCACTTCAGATAAATGTTCCTTCGAGTGTTTGCCTCAGCAAAACACCATCCAACCCAACCGACTTTCCAAAGAACCCCAAAGTTTCCACTTCATCCCATGACAGAGCATTTTTCTGGACTTAATAGTTTCTAGAGTCATATGATTGTAGGCAATTCTACTGTAGCTTACACATATCAGTTAATACTGATTACTGTACCTGTGAGGGCACCAGACAATATTAATACCCAACTTGTTAAAACCAAGAGTCTACCTTAGAGATAATTTATGAACTACAAGGTACTATAGGGTAGGTCTCATGGTGGCGCTAAGGTGGCTGAAACAGGAACATTAATTACTATGGGTTCTAGGCCAGAAGGTGGGGGAGAGAGGGGAAGAGAGGTGAAAAAGGGAGAGGAAAAAAGAAGAGAGGAGAGGAGAGTAGAAGAGGGGAGGAGGAGGGAAGGGAGGGGAGAGGAAGGGAAGGAAACATAAAAGAAACCATTGAAAATATTTAGAACTCTGAAATGGATGGGACAATAACTCTTGCCCTTTTTAAGCCTAGCCTGGTTCTCTAGGACTCTGTAACTCCACTTATTCACAAACCATTAGGAAATTTTATAAGCCTCCAAGCAAAGATAGCAATGTGTACAACAGTAGCTACTGTGCAGGTGACTTCTATCCTGCTGCAGTGGAAGCTAATGTTACCCTGTGGCTAAACAAATCCTTGGCATCCAGTGAAGATTTAGGTAAAAGGGGCTGGGTTAGTCCAGGTTCTCTAGAGGAACAGATGTGAGGCATAGGATTGATATAAGACAAGATATTAAAGGAAATTCATTAGATCAGCTTATACCATGTAATCTAACAATGGCTGCTGTCATACTGGAAAAGCTAAAGACCTGATAATTAATTACCCAGCCCATAAGACTGGGGAGCTCAGAAATCTCAGTATGGTGTTAAAGGTCATTAAAGGAACAACTAAAGGAAGTATTTCATTGGAAAGAAATCTGACAAAATCAAGGAACCAAGAAAATCAAATATAAAATATATCAGGAAATAATTTAATCTGTTATACAGATAGCAGAAACTCAAAGGTTGTGAAATTTTTTTAAAGATACTTTAATTCATAGAAGGAATTTTCTTCTTGTGGGGGATGAAAATAATAAGTGTAGATTTAGATTTGTTTGCAAATTTGTAGTTACTTGTGGTTTTTTTTTAATTTAAGGTTACTGAACATTAGAAGGATAATTTATAACTTCTGACCCATACAAGGGGAAAAGACAAAAAAAAAAAAAAAAAAAGAAAAGAAAAGAAAGCCCTGTTGATCCTTAATGAAAAAGAGAACGAAAGGAGAGGGAGAGTGGGGAATCTAAACAGTAGACTAGACAGGCGACATGAAAGTTTAGAAATGAATATAAAGGCACCAATTATCCTAAAATGATAAAAATAAATTAAGCTCATCTAATAAAATAGTGATCACTGGATGGGTTTTAATTTAGTTACGTGGCTGTTTTAAGAGATATTAAAATAAAACACCACAGAGAGACTTAACATTGGGAAAAAAATTTACCGCAGGCAAATATGAAAAGCAATAAAGAACCAATATAGTAAATTATTACCAGACAAAATAGAATTTAAGGCAAAATATTAGAAATAGGGAACTGTCGTGCATGAGAGTTCATCACTCCGGTGATGAAGTATGAAAGTTGTGAAATTACACACACCTCCACAATGCAGCTTCAGAACACATGCTCAAAGGTGAAGAAAAACTGACTATAAGATAGTGTCTGTGCCCTGTTATTAACAGAAAGATCTAATAGTGGCAACTTCGTTAAGGGTATATATTTGAATGACAAAATGAACTAGTGTAACTTAAGAACAAACCTAAAATCTTGGCAGAAGGTATTCCAACTACCCAGTCACAAAGGACAGTTTGACAATAAAGAACCAATACTCTTAAGGCTCCACTCTTTGCTATCAGTGCAAATTATTAGAAATCAAACTATAAGGACAAAAACCATTATAAGGACTCAATCGCCCAGCCATCCCCCTCCATGAATTATGATTTTTTTTATATGTCTAGGACAACAGCCACAATAAAAATAGCAAAGCTGGCACAAAACATCCTTAAAATTATTATAATGTCAGAGCTGAAATGAGTTCGATTGTGACTTAATTTAAAAAGGTCAGTCCTGGATAACTTTTTTAAATGAAAACATTGAAAATAAACGTAGCTGAGATGGAAGGAACAAATAGATATGAGCTAAATATAACAAGGCTGGCGGGAAGATAAGATGACAGTGTTTAATAACTAATTACATAAACCAAAGCCTGGTACAAGTGATCGGGGTAGCTGAAGTGTGTCCCTCAACATTCAAGTGTTAGAAACACTGTGGAAGTGTGGGCACACCTTAAAAGTTTGTAAATAGGAGCAGGAGAGAAGGCTCAGTGGTTTAGATCACTGTCCATTCTTGAAGATGGCTTGGGATCAGTTCTTCTCACCCACGTGGTGGCTCACAACCATCTGTCAGTAAGTCCATCTTCAGGGGATCTGCTGTCCCCTTCTGGCTCCACAAGCAGCAAGCACACAGCGTGCACAGATATACATGCAGGCAAACTTTTACACACATAGAATGAAAAAAAATAGTACTTTTAAAATGTTGTACAGATAATGTAGAGTTCGCCCTCACAAATGAATTAATATATTAATGTAGGCAAGGGCTTCTGATGAGGTCCCTTGAGTTTAGCTATTGGAGAAGCACTGTGGCCCACATCTGAAAGACAGATGATAATTTCTTATTCCTTGCCCTCCTATCCCCTCTCCTTCTCCCTCCCTCCGTCCCTCCCTTCCTCTCCCTTCCCCTTTCTTCTTCCATCTCCTTCCTTCCCTCACTCACTTCCTCTTCCCTCCCCTTTCTACCTCCCTTTAATTCTCCCTCTCCCTTCCCCCTCTGCCTCTCCCTTTCCCCCTCTCTGCCTCTCCATCTCCCTCTTCCCTCTCCTCTCCCCTCCCCTCTTCCTCCCCAGAAACCTCTGTAAGAGCTCCCTCATAAGCTTCCCTAAGAAATAAGTTTCTGTTCTTTATAAATTACCATACCATAATCTTGTCTTAGCAACCCAAATTAAATATTAAAATACAAATCAAGGGAGAGAGAGAGAGAGAGAGCAGCATATGGAAATAAGCATTTAAGGAAAAACCCTTAAGGGTTGTAACTCTTATGTACATTTTTAAATTCTAAAAAAATAATTTGGTCAACAAAGTAAATGTATTAGAAAATTGAATCAAAAGCACAATTTTCTACAAAACTATGAATGACAAAACTTATTCTGTAGCATTGATAGGTCTGACACTTCTTGGGTTTGGGATAAGATGAATTGTAGATAAACCATTATATAAGCTTGCCTTCTTCCAAGTGCACACTGGAAACACTAATTAACGAGCAAATAGTCAATGAACAGTTTTGTATAATAAAAGCCCATCCCTGGGTGAGAGCTTCAGTGGTTAAAAGCTGTGCTAGGAAGTCAGTTTTCTCTGGGGAAGGGGCTTCTCTTAGGTGTCCATGCTCTGGTGGATGGCCCCACATTTACACAGGGAAGGACCTTGATGGGGCTCAGTGGGGAAGATGAAACAAGGGTGTAAGGTTGGGAGAAGGATGGAGGACGTGGTGGGATGTCATCTTCAAGTTCGAGGACTAGAAGGTTGATAAGATAAAAATATATCGGGTGGATGCCTGAAATTCTCAAATAACAAAAAAATAAAAGGATTTTTTTAAAATAAATAAACCACAAAACTAGAATTTGTCCAATAAAGCAAGTATAATCTACTATTCAAAAGCATTCACCCATTAATACATTGAAAGAGAAAAGCAATCTGATCATCTCAATAATTTAGAATTTAAATTTAATTGAGTTCAATAGCTCATTAATGAAAAAAAATACTCTTAATATGCTAAAGTAGTGGGTAACTAAGAAATCCTAATAAGAATTTTTATCAAAAATCTATAGCAATCTTGATAAATATTAATAAATGACACTGAAAAATTCTGTTGTGTCATTGTTATTAGTAACAGTGATGGAAGCTTACTACTATCAAAATATTAATAAATAAAAATAAACTTGTAATATATTTAGATAGTGAAAATTATAATATACACAAGCTAAATATATTATAAAAATATTAGTAGCAATAGAGTTTGTCAAAAATACTGGATTCAGAATCATTATATAAAACTTTTTATCTGCAATAAGAAAATTATCACTTTAATGCAATATTAAAAAACTACAAATCTATTCCAGAGATAATCTGTTCTTGCTGCTTCAAAGCCCTTAGGCTTTTATTCCTTATCATTGGTGAATTTTGCCAAGATGTATTTGGATTATGGTTTTTTTTTTCTCCTGAATCTGTCTTAGAACTGTGAGCCTTTTCATCCCCAAATTATCTCTCCCTGATTTGTAGTTATTTTATTTTAGTATTTGTTTAGTTATATGGAATCTCTAATATTTGCCCATTAAGTTTCCTGGAATTACCACAATCTCTTTCCTTATGACTTCTGTCTCTGTAGCTTCTTTTGAAATTAAGTTAACTAAGGCTGTGTGTAATAAATGCTCTGACAGAAACATACACAAATGTACTAATAGGAAAGAGGAAGTAATAAACTCAAATTTGTCAGGAACTTCAAATATGACAAATGGGCTATCCTTCAGGGTTTGAGACCAAGCACTGCCAACCTTCTTTGTCCACTTCAGTTGAAGAAGAAAGAAATTAATGTTGACAAACACTTGGCACGCAAACTGAACTTCGCATCTATAGTATCTACCTTGAGAGGCAGGGGTCAGTAAGAATGAGCAATCACAACACAAATGAGTTGTCCCCAACCAAAGCTATCTTTAAAAATACTCCCAGTTAAATTTAGAGATAACACTCTGTATCAAAGATACCCACCATGCCCTTCACAAGAATATCACTGAAGCAAAGAGCGCGACCCCAGAGATGTAAGGGGACTGCAGATTGTCATCTCCATGGTCCGTGTTATTAAAATTATACCTTTAAAATACAGCACACCATTTACCCAAAATGTAAACAAAACTGATTGAGAACTTACCCAAACTGAGTCATCATAAATTAGGGGAAAGTCCATGAAAAACATCAACTATTCTACAAAGATTCGTTGCCTAGCTGTGGAGAGTCACTTAAAACAATGATCAACAATGATCAACAATGATCAACAATGATCAACAATTATCAACAATGATCAACAATGATCAACAATGATCAACAATGATCAACAATGATCAACTTGTCCGAAGTTTCACTGCTTTGTTTTTACCAAATGACAACAAATATTTCATTGGTTGACCTTTTGTATGATGGAATTGAGCTCCCAGTGGTTTGCTGCTTTAACAGAAAATTACTTTGGAAAGGAGACAACTTTTTAAAACAGTGGATGAAAAGGAAACACATTTCAATACTTGAGCTATGAATTAAACATTTTGAAAACAGTTATTTAGAAAGAACTTTTTCATATGTAATATTATCACAGTAATACAACTATGTCTCTCACGGAACGTTCTGTGAATGAACAGATAAAACTGTAGAAGTATACTGTTCGATTCCTTAATACTCATACACATGAAATGTTGCCATGAGTTTGATGATGGACAATGTCAATCATCTCAGAGTCTGCTGGGGATGAGCAAATCAGCACTAGAGACAAGATATATATATATATGTATATATATATATATCATATATACATATATATATATCATATATACATATATATTATATATCATAAATCATTATATACCAAGTGAGTAGAATTCCTAACCCAGTTTTGAGAATTAAATTTAAACTTTAATGGAAGGAACAAGACTTTCCTAAAATCTGAATTACATGAGGAACAGGTATGGAAAAAGAGGAGGAAGTTAAGAAAATGAGGTGGGTTCATTTTGCGTCAGTCATCTACTATGTGGATAGGTGGGGAGAATCTGGGAGGGGTAACCATGATGAGAATATACAATATGAAAAGAACTATTTTCAATTAAAAGGAAAGAATGAAAAGGAGGTGAGAAAAGTTCAAGGTCCGCCCAAATGTTCCAAGGCTGCCTGGACATAGGAGAACATTTGTTCTTCATTTGTGGGCATCATGGAATCCAACCCTGAAAGTCACGGTGCTTTATCAACTGGTAACTGAGACTAATAAATGTCACTATCTCTGGGGGGAGAGAAAGCAGATGCCATGAGTCCCAGGTTTAGACACAGGAGTGCTCTGTATAGCCCTCCCACTTGCTACACAGAGTAATTAAAGCATGCCAGCTAGCTTCGAGTTGGAAATAGATACTTTGGGAAGAAGTAGGCATCCTCTTCACTCGCCCATCTGAACCTGCTTCTTGGGAGAGTCTATTCCCAAATGAAGGACAGAAACCTAGTATGAGAATTGGTGTGTCCCTCTACTGTTTTCTATCTCTTCCTTACATAGGGCTATGAGAATATATATATATATACCTATACACACACACACACACACACACACACACACACACACACACACACATATATATATATATATATATATATATATATATATATATATACCTAAGATTAGCATGTGCAGGTGGGAAGACACATGGTGATTTTGGTCTGCTCTATGTACCTGTCCATCCATCTAGAATGTTCTCTTCATCTGCCTTTTGACTATAAGCCAGCTTTCAACACACTGTTACCTGAATTCTTGGGCTGAATTCCTTATGAATCTCCACTCTTCAGGAACTTGTGGGCAGAATGGGTCCTTAACCTATCTGTTCTCATTCTCAAGCACCCATGGGTGCACAAGCCAACAAGGGGCAGTCTTACTGAGTCAACATTCTGACTCTTCAATAGATATGAAGCGAGACCTTGGTGACACATCTCTATTAAACCTCAATGCAGCACGGCCTCAGGCCGTATTACTGCCTTCTACACTCTCCCCAATTACCTGAAAGAAAACCCTTGATCCCTTTAGCTTTAATCATGGCTTAAATCTCAGGATATATTTATAGCATGTTACAGACTGAATTATATCTTGCAAAAATATCCATATATTGAAGACCTATCTATCCCTGATAGCTTAGAATGAATGTGACTGGAGATGAAAATAGGAACCTTGAGGAAGCGATTGAATCAAAACGAGGCTGTGTGGGTGGGTCTGACTGGTGTCATCTTCAAATGAGAAGATGCAGACATGGGTACAGACAAAAGGGGGTTTGTGTCCACAGCAGAAAGAGCACATGAAGATACAAGGAGAATAGAACTATCTACAAGTCAACACAAAAGCTCCCCACCAAGAAATGACATCAACAGACACTATGACCTTGAAAGTCCAGTCTCTACACCAGTAGCACATCAAGTTACTTAAGTCACCCAACAACTATAACATGTTGTTATGTTGGTCCAAGCAAATTAAGACCCCTTGATAGTAAAAGAATATGCATGTGTGACGAACTCAGTGTCTCTAATATTTAAGGAACAATAAAAGCTTCCCAGGTCTCTACAAGTTGGAAATGGATACTTTTGGGAGGCTCTGTCTAACTTACAAAGGCAACAGCAGCATGGAATCCAAAAGTTACAGATGGACCCAGCTGAACTGAGTTCCCTTGACAACACTTTGGACACGATTGTTAAGCAGGTGGTTGGTGGGCCCTTAGAAGGCGGAATCAGAAGTGTTAAAGGGAAAAGCGTTGGTTGCAGCAGACCACGGGGAGCTGACTAGCTTTTTTCCTGGGTTGATAACTGGAAGGACCACAGTTGTACTGTGTCCAGATTCCCATCGGATGACTGGGAAGGGACACAGTGTGATGTGACCCTTCAGGAATGCTAGAAAAACATGGACTGAATTGGACTTGGCATCCAGTTTGATGTGTGCCTCTGAAATCTACAACTCTATGGTGTAATCAAAGAAACAGTATAAGCAAGAAGACTAAAACCCCACTGTAAGAATGGAGAGAACAAGTTAAAACTATCGCCTACTGACCTACATATAGACTCAAAAAGCACGTGTGATAAAAAACCAAAATAAACAATGACAAAAAAAACCCCTCTTCTCAATGTCACCTGAGAAAGCAGAGACAGGAGGATCCCTGGGGCTTGCTACCCTACCATTCTAGCCAAGTTGACAAACTCCCGGTTCAGTAAGAGACACCATCTTTAGTAACAGGGTAGAGTGATAGAGGAAGATGCACAACGTTGACCTCTGACCTCCACATGCATGTGCACCTATGCTCATGTTCAGCCACACACATATTCATATTTGTACCCATGTGAACACATGCAAACACCACAGACACTCACACACACTCACATACACACAGAGAGAGAGACAGATAGAGACAGAGAGACACAGAGAGACAGAGAACTTGAGCTGAATAGAGAAATATGCAGACAATTTAAAAAAAACATTACTTACCTTAGCCTTCTTGTGCTGATGTGTCCCTATGATCAAGTTCTCTAAAATAGAATGCAGACAGACAATGTCTCTGGGATTTAATGCTCTGAAGGATAATGCCTGTCCTAGAGACAGAACTCGTTGATAAAGTGTATTTCTAGTATGTATGATAGCTTAGTTCTAGGGATAAGGAGTCAAGCAAAAAGACACCTAGGTCTCAGATTCCAGAGAGTCTTCTTGCTGTCCTAGATATATTATATCCAAATATTCAGCAAAGAGAAATAAATTCCCATCTTTCTTAATTCATGATTATACCGAGCCCCTGAACCTGTTTCCTAAGTAAGAAAGTGTGACTAGCTGACAGAGAATGCGGAGAAGAGACAAGAACTTCCGTAGTCAGTAGCCGTCAGTCAGGAGGCCAAGTAAATCCTAATGGCTCAAACTCAAGTGCCACATTTGCATGATGCATCGTAATGATCTTGTGGTATGTAAAATAATTTAATAATAAGGTATAGAAATATCCTTTCTATTTTAAATACACACACACACACACACACACACACACACACGCATGCACACACACGCACATGCACACACACAATATTTCGACTTCCAAACTCAGTATGAGCACTCTTAGGCTGTAATTGAATAAACAAGTAACATCCCCATGGTTGAGACAGCTATTAAAGGGCCCTCTGTCAATCCTAATCAGATCGTATGAGAAAACAGCCAGAAGGGTACCAGAAAGCAAAGATAGCCGGGAACTATGTAACTCCTTTAGGAACTGAGCTGATGTCCACAGAAACACACAAGAAACAGGTACCATTTTCTTCCACACAGCCTCAGAATATACAAGTCTGGACCTCTCCCTTCGGTCACCACCCACCATCTCAGACAAACTTGCTACATTAGGGAGTGTTTTCCATAGTAATCTTATTCTGGCCATTCCGTACAATTCTGGGGACTAAAATATGTTTGTCTTGGCGAAGGATAGTGTAAGGTTTTTGAATGGCATCAATGACTTATCTGCTAACGAAATTAAACAAATAAGCATTGAATGCCTAGTATAAATCAGAGGGTTTCTACCACATCCAATCCAGAGCCTGTCTCATCTCTCAGCCTAAATTGGTCACGTACCTCAAGGGGGGAGCGGGAATCATTTGTTCTAGCACTTTCACTCCTGGCTTTATCAACTCCTCTTCTCCCATCCCCATATGCTTCTGAGAAGGTCGGAAGAAAGGTGAAAAACAGACTCTATGCTCATTTTATTTCTCTTGGAGCTGTGGGTACCTAATCCACATGCCAGTTGGCTATCTTCTCCTGCTAATAGAAGGACTCCCAATGTTGATCTAAGCCTGGAGCCCATGTAAATCCTGACAGGAAACTCTAACGCAGACATAATAACTTGGTTAACCTGTCTCCAAATTCTGGTTGGCCTCCACCCCAAGGTCTAGGTATACCTTGTATTCTATGTCATCCCATCTGGGTAGGGGTCATGAGGTAGGGTAACCCAACTCTCTTCAGCAGATGGGCCCAGGATATAACCTCACTGACCCAGATACTTGAGCATCAGATATGCTCTCTATGACTGCTCTTCCTCTATCACACAATGCACTCTTTATAGGACTCTAGACTTCTGTCTCTTTCAGTCAGGAAACATGGCGGTCTGCATGTCTCTCTGCATTCTCTCTGACTTCAGGGTCCATAAGAGAAGCCTTCATGGTAAGAGAAGCCTCTTTACTTCTCTCCGCCTGGATAGCTTAGGCAACTCTTCAGAAGCCCTAGGTTTGGTAAGCTGTTCTCAAAGAACTTGACAATTGGCTTGGCAATTCTCCATAGGAAAGGAAAGAAAAGACAAATGCTTCCCTCTGAGGGCATAGGCCCCTGTGCTCTCCCAAGCAGCTCTCTTTCGACTCTTCTGTTCACACAGGCCACATAGCATTCAGGAGGTGGGTTCTGATGTATGCATTCTGTTTTACCTCTTGCTAATTCACCAAGATTTCTTGTGTTTCATATTTCTGAAGGTGAAAGGGACTAGCTTATACCATATGTTCTCCTACAACCTCCTCCGTAGTAACAGATTAGTACCACAAGGCTAAAAGCACAAAGGTGTCTAACCAGAAACATTATTTCCCAGACTACTTTGCAGCAAAGCTTCTGGATTCAAGTGGAGAGTAAAGAATTGGATCCATCCTTAAGATCAGAAGCCAGATCCAAGGGCAGATGTTTACTAAGCTCTTGTTGTTGGGGTGCAAGGTCATGGCTTCTCCAGAGCATGTTTTCCCAGTAATGCTCAGTCAGGTCTTCGCCAGGGCATCATTCCTTAATTTCAAGCATCATCTTTCACCCAGAGAGGCAAGGGATTTCCTCAATCATCAAGTCCTGCTTCCTTTTCTGATGAAGTCTTTCCTTGATTGTCTCAGTTTCCTCTCATGTTTTAGTATCAACTTATAAAAGCATACAGGAAGCACTATCAGTGTTTATCTGAAATCTCCTTCAAGTAGACCATGGGGTTCACAAAGCATACATTTTTGCTTCGACATTAATATAGGTAACAACTTTGATGAACCCATCCCCACATACCTTGTGCAGTCCACTGTCAGGTCTTCTTTACCCTCCTCCAAGCTCTGGGTGGATCTTCAAACTATCATTCTCTGCTGCGTATCCTTCTGGGATCTATCCCATTATCACCTCCAATACCAAATCCCTTTTTGTGGTATTTGATAAAAAAAAAAATCAGCTAGCTATGGCTGCATAACAAATTATCCCAAAATGTCATGGCTGAAAACTACCATTGAATCTCACAGGTTCGTTGTGTCAGGAAATCAGAACACTTCCGTAGTTCTCACTGGCTGCCTTTCATCATGTCCATAAAGGTAATCACCTCAAAGCAAGCCTGACATGACTTTAAGCACAGGGAAAAGAGAACACAAGATATCTTAGAATATGTTTCCGAGGCACAGATGTGCGTAGAAATATGTTGTTCTTTTAAAATGAGGACAATGTCAAGAGCCCGCATGGACTAATCTGAAAAGCTCTCGATGGACAGAGATAACATGACTTGAGCAACACAAGAGCTTAGCACTTTGTGCTGCAGTAGCGAGAGTATTACACACAGGGTAATTTACAAACCAATGATATTTATTTGGCTAATAGTTCAGGAGGCTGAGAGGTCTGGGGGCACAGTGCCAACATCTAGCAAAAGCCTTTACGCTAGACTAGAATATGGCAGAAGGACAAATGAGCAGAAAGGAGAGAGGAAATCAGGCCAAGTCCCTCTTAACAATCATATCAGTCTCCTGGTAACTAACCCGCTCCTGCAGTGATGGCATTAATCCATTCATGAGGGCAAAGCTCCCCAGGACTTAGCCAACTCTTTAAGGTCCCACTTGTTAACATCATCACAATGGCAATTAAATTTTAACATGAGTGCTGGGGGGTGCAATCAATCCACCACAACAATAAATCACAATGAAATTGAAAGGCTTACCCAATGAATGCAATCAATACCCATAGACCCATACAGATATAAATAGACAAGGGAGCAAATGAATAAACAAACAAAAGAGAAAGGATCAACCTTTCTTACATAATTGATTGATAAGCACAAGAGGAACCATCAGAGACCTGACGGAGGACCGGGTCCTGGGTGCATGCCTTTCCACTCCACCTCTGTCCCAACCTGTATTCAAATGAATGCATTTCCAAACCCTTGTCAGAGAAGTGTCTCTTTGCATAGATAGTGATTAACACAGACAACTACAACTGACCAAGGTACAGAGAATATGAGGCTGGAATGTTAGACACTAAATGGGACATCTATAGCGTGTACCTCCTACCAAGTCTCAAGAGTCTTTGTTGTAGATGGGGCTATAAGACTATAAGAGCCAGCAGTTGTGTGAGACTCCAAAGAAATAGTGTCTCCCAGCCACAGCAGGACAGCTGAGCATATGAACTTACAGTACTAGCAGCAACATACATAAGACCTTTGCAAGCTCAAGCCAGATCAAATCACAACATACAGAGGGGAGGTGGACACACCTATAGCAGGAGCTATTGGCAAATATTAACTTCTGGGAAAGAGGAAGTCAGTTTTCTTCAAAACTGTAGCCCCTAATAGGTCAATTATGCTCCAGCAGAAGGCCACACATCTAAGAATACACAGGCAATACATATATAGGTTAAAAAGAAAACCAGGATACAAGGTTGGGTGGGTAGAGAAGTGGCGATGGATCTGGGAGGAGTTGAGGAAAGAGGGGTGTAGGTGATCTAAACTCCCTGTATGAAATTCTCAAAGAATTAACTTAGGAAAAAGAAGGGGTGAAGAAGAATCGCTGTAGGCGAATGACAAAAAACAGTTTTATTTGGAAAAAAATCCCATAATGAAACTTCATTCTCTGAAAGCCAATACAAGTTATGTAATTAGTTTAAATAAGCAAATAAATACCCTTTTATCTTCAGGAGTTTAAAAAGTAAAATAAACATAAAGGGAACCAGGAATTAAGAAAAACCACTTATGATTAGAATGGAATGTTCATTGCTGCAAGCAAAGGCTCATTGATGAGTGCTGAACGAGTGGGCAAGTTTTCAAAAGAAGCAGGATGCACCTATTCCTCCACATAAGTGGAGTCAGGCTGCCAAGCCCATGGGAAGCTGAGAGACTTTGCTGTGCCTTCATACACAACAGCTTGACAGTATAACCTGCAAAGAGCTTCCATTCCTTCCTTGTGAATGCTGCCATTGTACAACATCAAGAAAGTAGATCAACCGCCATCCAAGCAAAGGCTTAAATTCAAGTTTTCAAGTATGGTATGGTTTTGATTGAATGCACTGTGGCAATTCTAAGCCAAAAGACCATGATACCCATAGCTAGCACTGGGTATCTTATTTGTATCTCATATTCATACCCTTCTGCAAATTCCCTAACTAGTATCCAGAACATGACCACAGAATCCTTTGTTATTCCTCCCCTGTGGTTGAACCTAGTGACCTGTCTCTACCAACTAGATGAGTGGAAAGAGTTAATACCTTAACTTTCCCAGGGAGAAAAATTAGCAGATCTCACTTAAAGCCAGTGACCAAGGCTCCTGTCATCTGACAAACTGTACACACTGACATGCTCAATGACAGGAACTTGGTGTTTCTGTGCTATTCTGCCCCAACACCTATAGCCTCAGCATGTGGTGTAGTCTGGGTATTAAATAGGTCCCAGATACTCGCTGATGGCTTGGCCTTCACCTGCAGGAACTGCTGAGAGGTGGTGAAAGCTATAGTAGGTAGGGTGAGTGGGAGGGAGTTTGTCATTGGAGACCCAACCCAACTCCATTCCACTGAACTTTCCTCCTCTTTCCTTTCTCCTTCTTTCTTTCTTTTTTCCTTTTTTTCTCCTCCTCCTTCTTCCTCTTCTTTCTTCTCCTTTTCTCTCATCTCTCTGCCTCTCTCTGTCTCTATATCTCTATGTATCTGCCTCTCTGTCTCAATGTCTGCTTTTCTGTCTTTCAGTGTCTCTATCTTTCTGTGTCTCTGTGTCTCAATGTGTCTGTCGTTCTGACTCTGTGACTCTGTCTCTCTTCTTATCTCTGTGACTCTGTCTCTATCCCTTTCTTTGTCTCTGTCTCTGTCTGCCTCTGTCTCCATCGTCTCCAACTCCATTTCTGACTCTGTCTCCTTCTCCCCCTCCCTTGCCCCTCCACCTCTCTCCTTCTTGGCTACAACACAGTTAGCAAAGTAAGCAGCATTGCCTCCTTACATAGTCCCCGCCATGATGTGCTTCCTCAGCACAGGCCCAAAAGCAACAAAACGAGGCTAAAACCCTGAAGCCAGGAGCCAGACTGAATCTCTCCTCTTTCAAGTTGGATTTCTCAGTCACGTTACCATAACAACAGAGAGCTAGCACAGCATATTTTTGGTTTAAAAAAAAAATCAGATAAATTCAGATGAAGAGACATTGTACAGAATTCCTCAAAACGTCGTTAGCCAAGAAAGACAAAGAAAGAAGAACTGTCAGGGATTGGAAGAAGCTGGATTGGCAAGATGACCAAATGCATCATGGGATCCTGGAAAGAGAGAGAGAGAGAAAGAGAGAGAGAGAGAGAATGTTAATGGAAAAACTAAAACATCCAAATGAGGTCAGTGATGGAACTGGCAGAGTTTCAGCACCGTTAACCTCATAGTTTTGATAAGTACACTGTACAATAGTAACACCATCAGAGGAATCATTATGGGAACACCCTGTACTTGGAAACTGTTCAGTGATCTAAAATCATTTCACATGTTAAAAAAAAAAATGTAAGACTGAAGGTGATTTCCTGGAAGGCACAGCTAGCCTTGCCTGTGAAGAAGGAAATGGACTTGCCAAAGAAAATGAGTGATGGGTGAGAGGCTGCTAAGGATGCCTGCTTACCTCTCCCAAGAACATGTCCTCTGCATTTCAGACTGATTAGCCTTAAGTGCCAACACCAGGCTGTGACTGTGCAGCGCTTCTGTGACTCTGTCACTCCCGTGTGCTTGTGTCTCACGGTGAGGTAAAACAGACCCTTCCACCTCTTTGGGAGAGTCTTGACTTGGTGGTCTAAGGCTGGAAGTGATACTTTTTTCCTTAGACTAAGCCTGGGTTCTGATGCTCCTCTGTGGGACACAGTCAACACCCTCCCTGCTCACAAAGGCCCAGAGGTTTAGATTCGACCCCGTAACTGATGCGTTTGTCGTGCAGGCCGCAAGCCACTTATATAGATTTATCAGAAAAACAGATCATTCGCCCGGACTAGCCTATTTTTTTCTGTAGATGGGCTCTCTTGCACCCCAGGTTGATCCCAAAATCACTGTGTAGCTAAGACTAGCCTTAAATTCCTGAGCCTCCTGCCTCTACCTCCCAAGTGCTGGGATCACCGCTGTGAAGTATCACACCTCATTTATGTAATGCTGGGGACCAAATTCAGGGCTTCATGCATGCTAGGCGAGCCCTTAACGAACTGAGCCATATCTCCATCCCCACACTACATTTTTACAATATCCTGTGTTGATGTGCATCTTCCTCTCCTCTGTATTCAACAGGAAATTTGCTCACATTTATTGTAAGTACCAAAAAGCAAAGAACTTTGAGCAATAATTGCATGATTTGTCTAGAAGAAAGCTTTTGTTTTTCTTAAACGTTGATATGTTACATCACCCAGACGGAAAATACAGCCCAGAGTGTAGGATACACACACACACTCACCATAAAAACAACCATATTGTAACACCAAAATTTATTTATAAAATTGGTCAAGGAAATTGAGTTTAACATATGCTGTTATCATCCGAGAACATTTAATGAAATCACACTTTGTATTTATATAGCACCTTTCTTCTAAGGAGCAAAAATATGGCTGGGATATTCTTACTCATTCTCACACCACGCTTGACAGGTGGGTATGCAGCAACATTTAGACTGAGTTTGAATCACTAGAAAGTCAAGATGTGCATAGAGAGAAGAAAAAAAAAGGCACACACAGAAAGCCAGAGGCTCAGAACGTTCCAACCTGGTACCCACTGGGTTCTACCTACACTCTTCTCTGAAATTTTAACTGCTAGTTTGAATATTGCTGACAAGAAAACAGGAACAAGGGAGATATTAAAAAAAAATGGGTTTATACTAGCCCACTCAGGAAGCTAATGGGAGCAAGCCCAAACTACAAACTATATGAGGCTAAAAATAATGTCTAGACCTTGACCATCACCTTAGCTCTACACATCTGCTCAAGCCTGAGTCCCACAAAAGCCACCCTGCATTTCCGCTAAGGTCTGGTGTGGTTTCCACCAGCTGATGTAAAGATACCTCTGCTCATCAGTCACTATATATCGGATGCATTATGGCAAACCAATTATCAATGTAGGTGGAGATCAATTTGAGTAGCACAGGAATGCTTGCACAAAGAAGGATGTTAATGATCGAAGGAAGTGGGTATGGTGTAGTCCTGGGATACTTTCAAAGCTAATCCCAAAAGATTAAAAGTCTCTTCAAGGTAAATACAAACTACAGACCTCTGTTGGAGCCTGAAAGTTTATTTTGAATAAGAAAATGGCCCGGGATGCCTTTCACATGCACATATGACTGTCTTTGAGAAGGCTGTGACATGTCACAACCTCTGTACTCTGTGGCATCCAAACTACACTCTCCACTTGTCTATCTTTGTCTGATAACGTAGCTGAAAATCTTTATGAGGTCTACCCTCGTTTTAAACAGTATCAGAAAATCTCACGAGACAGTCATACAGAAAGAAAAGACAAAAGTTCCCACGTGTCTGAGTTAAGGAGACAAACAAAGACGTGTGTTACATTCTGGTAACAAGCTTGGATAGTGTGGGAAATGAGACAAAAAAACAAAAACGAAAAAACAGTGATATTTCACCCTCCTGTGTGCTAGGGGTGGACATCCTGCAAGACGGGTTAACATATCACTTATCACTTATGTATCTTACTTCACCCACATAGACTGACTCCTTTGGAGAGAGTCCCATTTTATAGACTGAAGGGGGTTTGTATACTTGTCAGACAGAGGTCAGAGAGACGCACAACTGTTTAACTTCGAGCCAGATACCCAGCCTGGCTTTTTGCTTCTCAATTTGTACAGAGAATGGAGCCCTTCCTACTTTTCATTTCTTCCCACATGCTGAAGAAAAAACCATAAACCATCACTGCTTTTTAAGATTTTTTTAAGTGTATGCATGTGTGTGTGTATGTGGTTGTGTGCGTGTGGTTGTATGTATGTGTATGGTTGTGTGTGGTTGTGTTTATGTATGTGTGGTTGTATGTGTGTGGTTACATATGTGGTTGTATACATGCATGTGTGTGTGTGTGGTTGTGCATGTATGGATATGTGTATAGTTAGCATGTGTGTGGTTTTGTGTGTGTGTGTGTGTGTGTGTGTGTGTGTGTGTGTGTGTGTGTGTGTATTGTGGGGGCAGCTTCCAGATACCAGAAGAGGGTATCAGATACATTGAAGCTGTAGTTATAAGCATTTGTGAGCTGCCAACACAGGTGGTCTTGAAGCACTTGCTTGTATCTGAACTTTTGTCTTCATGATTGAGTACCAATCGTCTATGACTATTACCAATCGTCTTTAACTACTGAGTCCTCTCTCCAGCCCCAGAAACCATCATTCTTAACATTAAAAACTTGGAATCAGAAATCCACTCAAAGCTGATCTACAGGAGCACTTTCTAAAGCCTATAGATCACATAATGCCACTACTTTGGTACTCGAGGACTAAACTATATGATAACTACTCTGTTTCTTTCCCAATTCGACAAATTTGGAAATCCATTAGGCGGGGCACCACAAAGCTGAACACATTAAAAAAAAAAAAACAACTCTTTCAACCATCTAATTTATGTAGATCTCAGTAAATTATAATGATACTTCCTTAATTAATTAATTAATATAATTAGGTAGTTAATTAATTAACGCCCCTGGCAGGTAATGTTTTTAAATCAGAATGTTGCTTGACCCACAAAGGACAAGAACATGTAGGAACCCCTGCGACCTCTCTCAACTTCAGGAAGATCAGAAGGCCATTTTCTGAGGATGATGTCTATCTTAGGTGAGATCAGGAAAAAGAAAAAAAAATCAAACCTGCAAGAATATCCATGAAGTCTGCATAAGGAGCGCCAATGAATGAATTAGAAAATGAAGTCATTGTTACAAAGAAGCAAACCAAACTGGCAATCTCCTGCTTAACTTCGTTTCAATTTCCACTGTTGATCAGATGTATTTTTATTTTGTTGACTTGCTTGAGAATTTCATACATCTAGATAACGTGTTTGATCAAGTCCAACCCCTAATACCTCCCCACATCTGTTCTCTGCCCCAGTTCTCCTTTTTCCTCCCCGCCTCATGTGCTTTGTTTTTAAGCCCACGGAGTCTAATCGGTGCTGTCAGTGTGGGCATGGGTGTGTAGCATCCTTTGCTGGAGTAGGTGCCATCTCTCTGGAGCTGTACCCCTGAACAAAACTTAATCTCACACTGTCAGCAACCAACACTGGTCAGCTCCTCAGTTAGTGGTGGGGCTTCATGAGTCCTTCTCCCATCTATGCTAGAATTTTGGCTGATTTGATCTTATGTAGGTCTTGTGCCTGGGATCACAGGTGCTGTGTGTTCAGGTATGCCATGGCCTTGTTGTGCCCAGAAGATCTGTTTTGATGAAGGTTTCCATTGTCTCTGGTCCTTACAATCTTTCTGCCCCACTCAGGTGTAGGACGATCCATTCCCAGGACCTACAGCAATGAAATGAGGATGAGAAAACCCAAGCTGCAAGGACCTCCCCTTGAGGACAGTCTCCCTTCATTTGCTGGGCATCTCCCACTACCATTAACTACCATACACTCGGTCTACTTCAAGCACTCATTAGGTGTTCTGACACGTGTAGAAACCTCAAGACTAAATTTCATGGAGTGGCCTCTCCCAGTGCTGAGGTGAGCTAGCATGTTAAAAACTGGGTTTTGAATAGTTGCTGCTTCTTGTTGGCTGTTTCTGCTATGGCATGCTGCTCAGCTGAGCTCTTGACCTCAAGCCCAGCCATGCTGGGTACAGGATGGAGTTTCCCTTACGACAGGAGTCTCTCTTAAAGTATGTTTCCCGTTCTTTTAATCTTGAAGGCTAGAATTCCTTTATGGCAGAGTCATTTCAGCTCTGAGGGTCACACTCAAGCCAAATCACCATATCTCTCTGTGTCTCTCTGTCTCTGCCTCTCTGTCTCTCTGTCTCAGTCTCTCTCTGTCTGTCTCTGCCTCTCTCTCTCTCTCTCTCTCTCTCTCTCTCTCTCTCTCTCTCTCTCTCTCTCTATCCCCCTTCCTCCCTCCCTCCCTTCCTCCGTCCCTCCCGCCCTCCCTCCCTCCCTCCGTCTCTTCTGTTTTAAAGACCAAAGCCATTTTCTTTCCCCTTTCTCTGGCCTTCTTAATTCTTGAGTTCCCAGATGGTCATTTACTTCTTCAGTCTTCTAATGTGTTTACTTAACATCTACTGTGGCCCAGGCAACTGAGTGCCAAGATGTAAGGATGTAAAGGTTCAGTGTGTGATAAGAATAAAAGAACGAAAGAACGGAAGAACAAAAGAAAGAAAGAAAGAAAGAAAGAAAGAAAGAAAGAAAGAAAGAAAGAAAGAAAGAAAGGAAGGAGGTAAGGAGGGAGGGAGGAGGGAGGGAGGGAGGAAGGAAGGAAGGAAGGAAGGAAGGAAGGAAGGAAGGAAGGACGGACGGACGGACGGAAGGAAGGAAGGAAGGAAGGAAGGAAGGAAGGAAGGAAGGAAGAAAACCATGATTTTAGGAGGCACCTCTCGACTGGAGTACCAGAGAGACCATGGTAGAAAGTCAAAGATAGTTAGCAGGACATACAAGACCCTCAAAATACCATCCCATGCAGCTGAAGGCCTCATTCAGGCTCAGGAATTTTCAAGACCTTGTTTCACTGGCCTATTTAAATATTCCCCTTATCAGAAGACCTTGTCAGTGCCATTCTGTGTTACTGTGCCATTTCCAGGTCACCAAGTAAGACACACTGGATGATACATGCCCAGTACCAGGAGCACCAGAATACTCCAGACCTTCAAGTCCTACCACATCTGTCTGGGTTTCCATTTCCTTGCTGCCTATGTGACTCAGGGAAGGTGAATTTCTATGTCATTTTCTTAGGCTTGCCTTTGCAGTCAACCAGCGTTCACTTGACCCATTTGCCTCAATTTCCGGTCTTTATAAAGATGGGAGAAATAAAACTCCCCCATTCCGTTTAATTCTCTTAGCCCCCGCTGTGATATTCCACATGCATCCTCCATGACTGGCCTGTATTTTACCTATTCTGGTTTCAAATTACATTGGCTAACTTCAGAAAAATCATCTTTAGCAAATTGGCCCTGAAAGTAATTGAAGCGGAAGATGCATGCGGTCCCTCGGCAATCATTTTAGCTGATCTGTCAGTCATGAAATAAACAGTCTAATAAGGGTCAGATCCATGGATCTTAAAAGCCTGTTTATCATATATTCAAAACCTTTAATCATTTTATAAGACTCCACTCAATACCCTTTGTTAGTTTCATTCTCATCGTGGTTCCTTAACAAACCAAAATGTCATCCATTATCCCATCCCCTTTCTTGAAAATGAATTAAATCGAAAGGCATAAAGATACAGAGAGTCTCGGGAAGGGATGACGGTGGACCTAGAGAACTTGATTCGGATCCTGCCTTGCCTCCTCCTTACTGTGTGATCTGCAGCAGGTAGCTTAAGCTCTCTGAGCTGGTCCATAGGACCTCACATACTTGTGAGCATGGAAAGGGTGACTGAGGGTCTAACCTGGGAGGCCTCTGAGGCATCCCCTCTCTTACCTGACCCTTCTTACCAACATCACCTCTCCCGCCTTGCTGCCCCATATCCCCGGAATTATCTGTTGCCCTAACCTCTCTTAATGCACTTCTCTATGCATGCTGGCATTATGGTGTTGTGGTCCTGCAATCTCCCATCTCCACTTCGTGGCCACTTTTCTACTGGACAGCTGACCCACACTGGCAGCCTCTCTCTTCAGAGTCTCCAGGTTCTCTGCTGAACTTTGGACCTTTACATGCATAACGGTCTTTACCTTTACTTATAACTCCCACACTGGGTCTCTCACCCTCCATGAATCTAAATGAAATTCAAACACTCGCTGAGTGGGGGAAGGCATCCCCAGAGCATCATCTCAGAAGTGTTTGTTTGTTTGTTTTGTTTGTTTGTTTTTTGAGGCAGGGTTTCTCTGTATAACTCTGGCTGACCTGCGACTTCATTTACAGACCAGGGTGGCTTCAAACTCACAGAGATCCTCATGCCTCTGTCTCCAGAGCTCTGGGATTAAAGGTGTGCACCACCACACCCAGTCCATCCCAGTAGTGCTGCCCCATCCACCCAGGTGTGCAAGCCAGAAACCAAAAAATCACCTTTGACACTGACTCAAATCTGCCCTCCCCTGGCCATCACAAGCCCCAAACTGTCCCCCAGTAAATACCTCATATGCCTTATTGTTACGTGTCCATTCAACACCCTGGTCCATTGAGTTATGTTTTCTAACTCATCCACCCTGCTCACCCCTTTCCGCATATGCAGACGCCATGTTTTCTCCTCTCTGCTTACTTCCAATCATCAGCTCCATAGGGCTCTTCCTGTCAGAGCAACTCTGGGCGGTCTGGCCCTGTCTACCCACCACCAGCCTTACCTTCTATTCATCCCCCTTTCTTCCTCCATCTCAGCATCCCACGGACTTTGGTTTGACATTGCTTCCCCCAGAACAGTATTCTATTCAATACCATCAAGCTACCTTTGACCCTTCTTTTCGACATCTTGACATCACTGGGGGATTTTCTATGGTGGCTCATATCATAGGTGCTCTTGTGTGATGGTGTGCTCATTTTGGCGACCTCCACGGGAGCCTGAAAGATCCAGAAGGCAGGAAACAGTACCAAAGCATAACTGACTATCTCCAATTCCAAGGAGGAATCCCAGCAGAATATCAGTACCTTCTACTCAATCTGTAGGGAGTTACTTATGAAACCATTAGTTCCTTTTTAAATTTAAGATGGAGGTGGGCTGATAGTAAGGTTTAAGAGGCCCAGTCCTCCAATAAGCTATTCAGATCCATTTCTGACTCTACTATTTACCACTAGCTGCGTGACCTTGGGGGGGTTTAGCACTGCTCCCAACAACCTCTCACCAAAGCTGAACAGCATGAGTAAGAAATTCGGAAGGACCATGGCCTCACCTCCAGTTAAAAGAGACCAGTCTACAACCAAGACACCAGTTTTACCCATGGTCATAGCAAGCATGAATTTGTTAGAGGACGTTATTCAAAAAGAAGAAAGATAATGCCTACTGTGCTTTCCTAAGCTATCTCAGGAGGGGAGTGGAGAGATAGCTGTCAGTAAAACATTTGTCCTGTAAACAGGAGGGCTTTAACTCCATCTCCAGAACCTATCTGAGAAGCCAGCCTGATGGTGCATGCTGGGAACTCCAGCACTGAGGTATTGGGGAACAAGATTCCCCTCTCAAAACACAAGGTAGACAGCTGAGGACCAACACATCAAGTTGACTTCACATGCATGCATGCACGTGCTCTCTCTCTCTCTCTCTCTCTCTCTCTCTCTCTCTCTCTCTCTCACACACACACACACACACACAAACACATAAGAGAGAGAGAGAGAGAGAGAGAGAGAGAGAGAGAGAGAGAGAGACAGAGAGACAGAGACAGAGAGACAGAGAGAGCGCAGTGCACTGGGGAGACAGCAAGAGACAGAGGGGGAAGAGAGACACAGAGATGGGCAAGGGAGAGAAGGAGAGGGAGAAGGAGAAGTAATGAGGGAGAGGGAGAGGGAACCCCTGCCTCCAGCAACTAAGCACCCACCCCAGACCGACAGCAATGCTTTTCCTCCGGGGCAGACAGAGCCAGTGTGGGGCGTGAATGAGGCAGGCCTGCCTCTCCTGCAAGCAATCAGCACAGGCCCTCAAGCATGAGATTTAATTGCTTGTTCATTATTTTAGCTCGCAGGGGCTACAGGAAGGCAGAACATACCATCCAACAGTACCCGGGGAGCTGACAGATTCAAAAATAATAACAGGGCCAGAAAGGAGGGTTCTTCCCCCACCAAACAGCTCCAGGTGCCTGGAACACAAGGCAGAGACCCCCCATCTAAATGCAAGGCAGTCCTTTCCTGCTTGGTCTGCCCTTTCTCAATTCTATCTGAACAGAAAGGAGAAGGCCACAAAGAGATGAGAATTTGAACCCACAGCCCCCCAGTGCCCAGCATCCCTTTGCTGCCTGATTGTGTACTTGAAGTGCTCATAAAGTCAATAACTTCCCATGGCTTTCCTGCGAAGCCAAAGATTAAAAACCAGACATTGTCCTTTTGAAGATGAGGAAAGTAATAACTGAGCAGGCCGAATCCTCTTTGGGTTTAAAAGCTGTGCAGTTCCGCTTTCAGGTGTCAAAATTGCCTTAAATCTTAAGCTCTGTTGTACCCTGCTGTTACACAGGAATAATAGAACCGGGCCAGCTCTCTCTGACAATTTAAAGATCATTTTTCTCTCTAAAAACTTGTCGAAATATATATATTAGCACAGACCTTTTTCTTAACATTTTCTATTTTTTTATAAAAAGGTATTTTTTTAAGACATGTCTTAAGAGATCAGGGTAGCCAAACAGTAGCTTTCTCTCTAAAATAAAGGAAGATGCTCTCCATGCCTGGGCTTCTGAGCAGGAAGGGTGCAGGTAGCTGCTTCTCCTCCCCATTTTATTTCCACTGTAAGAACGGGTTTGACCTCATCTCTCTAAAGGCAGAAAACTTCAACAAAGGCAGGAGGACTATTTAAGATGATGAAAGATTCTGAATGAGCAGTCGCGCCTTTGATGGCGGCTGAAAGCAACGCAGTGCTTCGGAAGTGGATAAAAGTCCGGAGTGGCGGTCCTTTGCCGTGGCTATAACCTTGAAGGCCCACTTTCCCTCAGTGAGCTCGAAAATAAAAATAATAAAAAACAACCACAACCCGTGTCACTCGTGGTTCGAGGGTATCTGTGGTTTTCAGAGGGTGGAAATTACTAAATTCCGAAGATCCCCCAGCAAAGCCTACGCTGTGTGACAGACCTGGCATCCTACTACTGGACCGGGCGAGAAAGTTCATAATCAAGTGATGGTAGGATGGTAGGAAATTTTCAGGCCTTGCTCCTACCAAAAGGAAAGAGAAAAACCTGGACAGATATACACAAGCTTAAAAATGTGCTGGAGGCAAAAATCCGGAAGATCGCCACCCCGAAAGATCCTGAGGGTGTATGACTGGTGATTTCTTCCTCCTTTGACCCCATCACCTCCTTTCCCTGGAGTCCACCCCCATACACCCCAACTGTCCCAACTCTGCAATCCAGACAAAACTGAATAGGCACATTTCCCCAGATACACAAAATGCAAGTGCCTCACACAGCCATATCCAGCTTACTGTTACATGATCACGACATCAGGGCATATCTACGACTGTTGGGTTGACAGCTGTGCTGGTACTTGGGGACTGTGTGTGCCTGCCAATGTTTCTGTCACAGTTCTCTAGGTGGGGATTCACTAATGGAACATCACCCAGAAAATCAGGTTCCTGAATCGTGCGGCAGAAGGGCCAAGGTAGACACCAGGAAATGTCTTCCTCTCATCTTCCCCGACTCCAAAGAAGGTGATGGGTCTCCCCTACGTTCTGTTCCTAGCACGGGGGTGCTAGCGTTGGGCTTTTGCTTGGGTGGTCTGATCTGGCTGCCACCATTTCATGGGCACTCCCACCATTCTGCCGGCGTCTGCACTCTGAACGGCTTCCAAAGGCAGGCTCACTGGAGACAGCAATTTCTTAACGGAAAGAATTTGTTATCAGGTTAGGCCCTGAGTCTGAATCTTTGAAACAGGATGAGTCAGATAACTCAGCACTCAGAGAATTAAGGTCTCACAGACTATGGTTCTGGTGAGGTTTCCTGACTCCCTTTAAGGGTGAGAGAATTAAATTGCTGACTCTATCTCCTGTTCCCTATATACAGAATCTGCCAGCACCTACTAGGCGCAAGAAGCTGTGACCCTAAACTATTCTGTAGTGTATTAAATGGCAAAGGCAAATGTCAGTAGGGTCTGCCCTTTCCCAGTACACTTTCTAGCAACCACCAGAGGGCTTAATAACTTAGACAGCTAGTGTTGGGTTTCCAGTCAAAAGCACAACACTCACTTGCAGCATGGGAGGCAAGCAGACATGCTCACACACAAGCACATATACCCATCCCACTCATTCCGTTTGAAATGAGGATTCACATGCAAGCTCTAAGTCTGGAAAATAGCGTGTAAGGTGGTTGGCTGCACACTGTGTTCAAGGTCACAACCTACAAACGATCTATTCCCTGCCCCCCTCACATCGATCTTACTTCTGCTTTGCTGTTATTATTCCCTTTCCTAGGCACGATCCATATGATAAAACCCCCAGCTCCCTATATGGTGACATTTGCAGTGAGGCCCATGAAGCCATCAGTGGAAATCAGTGTCCTCATAAGAAAAACCACAGAGAGACAGGATCTTTCTCAAGGTTTTGTGGGTTGACATGAAGATGTCCACAACCTAGGAAGGGAGACTTCAGCATGTGCCAGATCTATTAACTCCTTGCCATTGGCTTTTAGACAACAGAGTGAAGAATGAGTGTTTCTTGTTAAAGCTACCAAGCTGTGCTATTCTGTTATAGCAGCCCATTCTGACTGACACTTTCCCTTAGCATTTTCTTTGTCTATTTCTAGCACTCTAGACTAGTGGAACAATGGAATCATAGGACTGAAGGGGGCAGAAATAGTCTTATACATTACCTTGTCCAGCTCTCTCATTTCAAAGACCAAGGACAGGCCCAGGACTTCATTGTAGCCTCATCAGAAACGCTGAGTAAGCTCAAGAGGACACTTGTGAAAAAAAAAAGGGAAAACATGATGAGTTCCCGTGCCTATGGTTGTCATCCTAGTGATGCTACTCCTTAGATGTCATGGTAGTTAGGAAGATCACATTATCAATGAAGTCAAGTAAGGTATGACAGGCAAATAAGTGATAGGTCTACAACACAGGCACCTAAACCCATCTAATTCAGAGCCTCTTGACCTCTGGGAATCTTCACCTAGTGAGTCTCACTACTTAATTTATGCACAGGACTCTGGAGGTCCCAAGACAGGACTTGACTAAGGCAGTCTCTAGTAGTGCTGCTGCTGGGGACATCCTGGCCTCCTCATTTTGACTTACACTTCAGACTGTGCTTGTGATGTCTGACTTGTGGTCCCCAGTCTTGAAGGAACCTGGCTGCTACGCTATGATCCACGATCAAGCATGACTGCTCTTCCTTTTCCGGTGCCACTCATCCACTGGGTACCACACCCTTTGCAGTTACGTGTTTGCTAGAGACTGTCATCAAAATGTTTCCCACAATGCAGTTTTTCTCAACGTTAGGAAGACTAGAGTTCTGTCCTTTTCGAGGAAAATGGATGCAGCTAAAGATAATCATATTAGGCAGATTAAGTCATCCCAGAAAGACAAATACCACACATTGTCTCTCATCTTGGAGTCCTAGGCTTTACAGATATAAATCATATATCCACATGATACATAAAACTGCACAGATGCGTTGAAAGTAAAAGTGAAACTGGACACAAAAGGGACTCACGGGAAGAGGGAGGAGGAGGGAGAGAAAGGGAGGTATAAAGGGAAATATGTTCAAAGTTGATTACATACATGCATGTCAAAGGCATTATATAGCCCTGTGTAATAATAACAAAAGACACAAATCATATTAAGTCACCTGCTCCCCCGCTTTGATGTCCATTGACATGGTAAAATACCCTGACAAGAGGCAACTTCGCAGAGACAGGGTTTATTTCATCTTTACAATCCCAAGTGTCAGTCATGGCGGGAAAATCGAGGCAGAAAGAGTTTGAGACAGTTGATCAAGTCACATTCCTGGTCAAGAGCATGAAGAAATGAATTCATGCCTGCTTGCTTGTGTTTAGCTTGAAGTCTCCACTCATACAGTGCAAACCCCTTGCCTAGGGAATGAATGGCGTTGCCCACTGTGCTCTTGGTATACTCTTCCGTCCTTGGAGGCTATTGGTAAAGGGGCACATATGTCACACTGCAAATATCACTCAAACTGGTTTTCTTTAAGTGAGAAAAGGTCCTTTAATTTGAACAACGAGCATCCCACCGTGGTCAGAAAATAACACTATTTATTGACTGTATCAATTTATTCATGGAACTCAGTAAGAGCGGTGAATGTACCGAAAAGCTAGTTTAAGTGTGATTTTTGAAATATTATTGAGTATAAAATTGATCTCTAGGTTTCCAAGAACCCAAGGTAAAAAGAAAAAAAATTAGATGAGTTACATAGCTCTCCACTATTATCCATCCAATAAAGTACCACTGTGTCTCATCTAACAGTCTACAGCTTATCGTCATGTGAGGAAAAGTATTGATTGCCTAATTCTCTAAATAGTGAACACCATTAAAAGAGCGAGGCTGCCTGGGGCTGTGTCTGGGCAGTGCCCACCACTCTACACCCTGGCAAAGGAACCTAATCATGAGCAGGAACCTAATCGATCTTATTTTTTCTTAAGAAAAGCACAGGCAAAAAAAGAACATTGCTTAGAGAAGTACTGGAGCCTGCTACTCTCAGCACTGGTCGCCCTGCTCACCTCGGGTGGGCCTCACTTTCCTGAGCTGACCATGCAGATGGATTAACCCACCTCATCCTATCTGTCAGAGCCTATGACTGACTGGACTGAAGAAATCTGGAGTGCAGGCCACAATAGAGGCACTGTGGTCAATATATGCCAACCTCCAGATAGCCAGGGCCAGCCTTGCAAACAGAATTGTATGTCAAAGCAGGCTCTAATTGCATAATATATGACTGATGTCAAGATGGAAGAAGAGGATGCCAGAGGCAGCCTTGAAGACTCTCCTGTGGAGGTAGGAATGTGGGTGACCAATGAGAAACCAAGGTGGCAGAAGGCGAAGGAACACAGACGCTGGGTTGATAGTTCCATTGGTAAAGAATTTGCCTTGCAAGCATGAAGACTTGAGTTCAGTCCCCCAAGAAGCCACTTAAAAACTGCAGGGTATACTGACACTCACTCATAATTCCAATTGTGGGTAAGCAAAGAATGCCAGCACAGCCTAACTGTCAAGTCTCTGACCAGTGAGAGACACTGTCTTAATAACAAGGGAGAGGTGGCCCTTGAAAAACAGCAGCTGAGATTGTCCTCTGACTTACACACACACACACACACACACACACACACACACACACACAGCATGAAGCTAAAGAATATAGGATCTGAGGAAGAGAGAGCTGGCACCAGAAAGAGCTAGGACTTATTTACCAGCTGAATAGCTTTGGACAAAGCAGCTAATGTCTTTGCACGTCAGTATCTTCAACTGAAACTTGATGCATCTTAGCGTGGGAGAGCTGGTTTAGACCTTGGGTATGAAGAGGGTAGCAGAAGCCAGGTGTGTGGGCAGTTCTAGCCCAATTTTCCCTGTTCCCTGGGGTTTTGTTTTTATTACTATTATTCTTATGATTTAAGTATCAGGAGACTTCACAGAAAGAGAAAACACAGGATGCTAGAAACAGAAAAAGATGTGGCTTTCCTTGATTTCTAGAGTCAGAGAGGCCCATAATCCACATCTCTATTTGATAATCTAAAAAAATTTACAACAGATTCTTGGTCCCTGTAGACATCAGATCCATTGCCTGTAGCCTACAGTATTAATACTTACCATGTAGATTTATTCTATTTTTCTCTAAATTAAAATCTTTAAGGAGCAGGTAAGTTGGTTCAGGGGGTAAAGCACTTGTATCCAAGCCTGAGGATCTGAGTTCAGTTCCTGGGACACACACACACACAAACACACACATGGTAGAAGGCAAGAACTGACTTTCCAAGTTGTTCCCTGACCTCCACAGGCACGCTGTGATGTATGCACATACACAAAATTAAATACATACAATTTTACAGTTTTAATAAAATGTCGATAAATTTTACGACAAAAATTATAGTTTTCATCTGTGGGCAGACAACAACTTCTTGTTCATGGCATACATAGATTTTATATATGGATCTATCAAATAAATATAGAAGCATCGAATACATATATGCAATACATAGATTGCTCATCTTAAAGTCCACGGCCTCCTGGAGAATGAAGTCAAGGACTGCTTTGAATTATACAGACAATTGGGCTCAAGTATGTCTTCAGAGAGTAGGCAGAATGGAGTTAGCCAATGAAGAGACTATTTCAAGGTGAAGCGATAGTATAAGAATCCAGATAGAAGCACGGCCTGTATGAGAATTCTGAGGGATCTGTAAAAAGACTAGATAAGGAGACAATAGACCCAAATCCCAAGATGGCGGCTGAGGTGCTCACTGAAAGCTACTGTAGGTTACAAGGCTGATGGAGTAGATGAAATTCAAGTTACAAAGATCAGCCTGGTGGTGAGATGCAGGGTGGATGGTGTGAGGACCCTTGAGGGCTTAATCTATAGGTTAGAGTAATTCCAGCTCCTTCTAACACACAGCCCAGCTCCCCATTTCCAAGCTAATTGGTTTTCACGTGGAGTCCTGTTCCCACACTGCTCCTCACAGTATAGATTTCTTTTCCAAGTCTCAAGGGATTCATAGCTATGGATTCCATAAGGATTCCAGGCACTCACTCTCTACTGATTTTTAGCTTAAAACACAGTAGAAAATTATTGACATTATTTTCTTGAAAACCCTTCGCTGCCTGCACGTGTCCGTGTCAATAATTGTCACGTTGGCAATTGGAAAGGGGCCTTTGGCAGCTCGCCTAGGAATGTCAAATAGTCTCCATTAGGCTTGAAAGCTCTGAGTCTCACTAATGGGCTGATACTCCACCTGATATGATTGTACAAAATTACATAATTGATTTCTGGGACACTATGCCACACAAATTTTATAGGTTTCTTTTATTTTGTGCCTCAAAAGGCAAGCGAGCTTGTGTTCATTCTCCTCTGTAAGAGGATCTCCAGGCTTGCTCCTGGCTGGTCAGGATTAAACTCTGTGCTTTAAAAGGTTCCACACCCCATTTCTCGGTTATTTTATACATCAAAGCCTGTGTTTTCCACTGGCTTCTACCAGCTGGTAATTAAAGAGGGTCCTGAGAATGTTAAATCTCACCCATGGGGTGGTGCATGAAGAGCACAGCACCCATTGTGAAGTAAGAAATAAGCATTCTTAACTAATTTCAATCTGTTTGAATTTTTTTTTCAAGCTTACAGTAGTTGAAAATACAGTTTGTTACATGGCTTTATTTGGCTGGTGTGGGCATTCCCTTCTTTAAGTAGCAATGTGTTTCTAACCTTATAAAAGCTGGTAGTCAGGGGACAAAGTAAGAAAGTCCTGGCTCTGGCATTGATTATTTTCCCTGTATGTCAGTCATGCAGGGACTGTGAGGGCTCCCATTGAGGTCTGACTATGTGGTATGGGCCAATGTAGAAAGGAAAAGCTCGCACAGCCATATTCAGAGATACTGGAGAACTGTCCCCAGTACCGAAACAATGGTTATAACAAAGCTAGCACTGGAAGGGAGGGGGTCACTGACCTGAGTGGATGCTATAGAACCATGACTAAAATTTGTAATACAATATCTTTTACTTATTCTTCAGCCACTTTACATATGTGGAGAATATATCTTCATCATATGCACTCTCAATTCTACCCCAAAACTTCCCCCAGGCATCTCCACCATGCTCCTCTCCATCCTTCCTGGCATCTCTTGGTTTTGCTAATAACCCATTGAGCCTGAGCAGTTCTGCATACTTGCTTGTTGACTGATCTTATTGATAGATCCTGTGTAGATCACCATAATGCCTGTGAGTTCATGAGGGTCATGGACCTACCATGCCCAGAAGGTGACTGTCCACGGCAGCCGTCCACATCCTCTGGCTCACCATAATGCCTGTGAGTTCATGAGGGTCATGGACCTACCATGCCCAGAAGGTGGCTGTCCACGGCAGCCGTCCACATCCTCTGGCTCTTACAGTTCTTCCAGCTCTTCTTCCTTTCCCAGCGTTTCTTTATAGGAGCTTTATGGGGGTGAGATTAAGATAAGCATCCTATGTAGGGCTGTGTGATTGAATTTTGAAGGAACCTTTCATAT
The DNA here is from genome assembly GCA_036184795.1 of Tokudaia tokunoshimensis. Classification (NCBI taxonomy): domain Eukaryota; kingdom Metazoa; phylum Chordata; class Mammalia; order Rodentia; family Muridae; genus Tokudaia; species Tokudaia tokunoshimensis. The sequence continues at coordinate 78,091,372 of BTHU01000006.1, forward strand.
GAAGTAAAGAAGGAAGCTTAAGAAATGCTCAAGGCATATAATAATATTGAGAAGGAGAAAAAGGGAAGGAGGGGAAAGAGGAGGGAGGGGAAGCAGGAGGGAGTTGGAGGAGGAGAGAAGGAGAAGAGAGGAGGAGAGAAGGAAGGGAGAAGGGAAGTGGAAGAGGAGAGGAGTAGGGAGGAGGATAGGAGGAAGGAGGAGGAGAGAAGGAATGGAGAAAAAGGAAGAAGAAGGAGGAGGGAAGAGGATAGAGGTGGAGGAGGAGAGGAGGGAGGTAGAGAAAAGGAAGGGAGGAGGAAGAAGGAGGAGGGAAGAGGAAGGAGGAGGAGATGAGGGAGGTGGAGAAAAGGAAGGGAGAAGGAAGAAGGAGGAGGGAAGCAGTAGGAGGAGGAGAGGAGGGAGGTGGAGAAAAGGAAGGGAGAAGGAAGAAGGAGGAGGGAAGAGGAAGGAGGAGAAGAGGAGGGAGGTGGCGAAAAGGAAGGGAGGAGGAAGGAGGAGGGAAGAGAAAGAAGGAGGAGAGGAGGGAGGTGGAGAAAAGGAAGGGAGGAGGAAGGAGGAGGAGAGGAGGGAGGTGGAGAGAAGGAAGGGAGGAGGAAGGAGGAGGGAAGAGGAAGGAGGAGGAGAGGAGGGAGGTGGAGAGAAGGAGGAGGAGAAGGAAGAGGAAGAACCGGCTTTTTAAAAAATCGTGACTGAACTACAGTGGAAACAAGGTCCAAATGGAGCACTCTTCAGGTACTAAACTTGCCTCACAAGCTGAATGCTAGCTAAATGAATTCCCCACTAATCCACATACAAGGATCCTGATTTTCAGACATAATTCTCAGAATTAAGCTCCTAGGACTTCCTCTGCCTCTATCAGAAATGTACTCCTTTCGAAAAGAACACTTCAAATAATTAGTAAAAGAGAATCCCGTCAACAGATATTCTCCAGGACGTTTCTAAGTAAGAAACACATGTGATAAATGGTACACAATTAGCCCCTGACATTGGCATGGGCCCGTGGGCATATACAGGAGTCTAGATGACAACACTCCAGAGATGGACCCCATCTTCACCTAATTCTGTGGAATTATGCTCATCCAAGCAACTACACGATTATTACGATTTCACTCTTTGATAGATGAAGCGGGCAGTGTAAAGCCAGTGTTGACTGGGTGTCCTATCCATTGATCTCTCCATGCTTACGCTAACCAACATGAGCAGACCATTCCAAGCAAGGTACAGTCAGGCAGACAGACACCAAAGGCACAAATAAAAATTCAGACTCGCCCCCCTCCCCCAATACGATTGGAAAACAACCATGCCCTACAGCAAAAAGTCTACTCGTTTGCTTTCAAAGCCAAGAGGGGGGAAAAAAAAATCTACCCAGATATCTGCCCAAATCTGTTAATACTTCTGGGGAAATTCTAGAAAAATCAGGCAAAATAGAAACATGATATATTTAGAAAAATTTGGCTAGGAGCCAAAGGTACAGGTCATCGTTAATAATTAGTCTGTTCGCCCCATTTCATGAACTTCACAAATTTCTTTTTAGAGGCTTATGTTTGAGAGACTGTTCACTGAGACATTGAAGAGACGGAGTTTCCGTGGACAGCCAGGACTCCATCCTCCCCGAGATGGGTGGAGTCTAGCATCTCTGTGGCAGCTCCACCCCTTTCTGCCCCTACCCCCTCCTCCTTCCTCAGCTCTCTGCACCTTCTAAGCATTGAAGGATCTTACTTCCTGACTTTCTTGCTTGGGAATCTGAGGAAGCCGCGAAACAACTAGCCCAGGTCAATGTGTTCATGAAGCAATCGTCTTCATGACAGACCCTTTATTGTCTGCCCTTCTTTCCATTCCTCTCCTTTCAGTGAGCCATCTTCCAGCTTGGATCCTATAGGGAGAATGGCAGGAAGCAGCAGCAGACATTCCGGACGACCTTGTAGGCCATGCAGCAAGGACTAGAAACGACTCCATCCCGGATAAGCCATTGAGAACAGGAGCTGTTTGTTATCGCAGCACAACTTAACCCATCTCAATATACAACTGTTTTGAGTTCCTCTGTAGACTTCTGTATTGTGGATAACCTACTGAGTAAACATGTCATTGATATGAGCATGGCAGGTCAAAACGCCAATACCTCAGAAGCATGAAAACAGCATAACCTAGGCCCGTCCTGATAATCTGCTTATTTGAATTGCTCTGTTGACATGTTTTTGGGACCTTCTATCAGAACCTAGAGGGAGATAAGGAAAGAACACTCAGAAAACTACCATGAGCCAAGGCGGCGGGGACAGAAATGCCTTTATATTTCACAAGAAGAAAGGTGATTTCCCAGAACAGGAACACACTGAAATATGTCAAGGATCCCCCAAGAGAAAGAAGAAACAAAAAATGTGTTTTCTTAGAATGCTAAGTCTGTAACGTCTCTCCACATGCATCCTTCCTCGACCGGAAGGGATCAGATTCAGATTGAATGAGGATGGATCACCAGATACAGTTGAAAAGAACAGAAGAACCTTTATAGGAAAATCGCCATTGATTTTTTTCCTTGTATTTTTGAATAATTTGAGTACTGGGCATTAGACACCTTTTCTGGTAGGCCAGTCTCTATGTTTCTTCTGTTTTCTGCCCTCTGACTTACTGGAAACTTACTACACTTGGGAATTCTTCCTCAGAAACCCCAGTTCTTCAAGCCTTTGCACTCTCCATGGTTACCTCATGGAAGTGGTATCTCTAGGCCTGGCTGTACAGCAGTTCGGTATGCATGGCTTTCTAGGTGTACAGATGCAGAGAGTTGGGATTCAACCCACTGTGGGTGTTACTGTGCCCCGTGATTACCTCCAATGACCTTGCTATATAATCAGGCTGGAACATATCGCTTTATGAATCTCTGCTGAATCACCAAGTTAGTGAATGATCTTTAATAATAATAACAGCAACGATTATTAAGGTACACCGAGAGCAAACAGGCAATGTCTGAGCATTTACTCATTAAACCCTCTTGCTGATTCTGTTAACTGAGTATTGCTGGGGTTCCCACGCCTCCATTTTATAGACTTATCTAACACTACATGGGAGTAAATGCAAAGACAAGAATCGGACTAATTCCCAAAGTCTTTCCTTCCCAAGCAAACTTCCTCACATCGAGCTAAATCTCCTTGTTTACTGTGTAAACAGGAAGCAGGCTCATAACTTTTTCATTCTGAAAGCGTTGCTTGATTCTCCTCGGAGACAATTTAAGCTACCACCTTTAGCCTTCTGGAGGAGCACACAGGAAGACCATAACTCTTAGTCTTTCTTGAACATAGGCTGGGCCTCCACCAACACAATTATTTTTCTAGACCTAGCCAGAAAACAGCCCACAGGTCTCCCACAACAGCTCCATCCTTCAGCATTCCCAAGGGCCTGGTGTTTAGATGGGCAGCAAAAGATATTAGAGGGAACCTGGATTTCCGAGCAAACTCTTAGAGAATAACTTCTAAGAAAACCATCTGACCTGCACCTGAGGGTAAGGGGAGTAAGAAAGAAGACTCTATTGTGAAGCCAGAGAGCTTTGATGGTTGAGTGGGTTGTGTTCCCCAGTCCCAGCAAAGGAGAAATATTCATGAGTCACTTAGGGCTCCTCTGTTCAGATGCCATATAAATATTCTAAATCTCAGTTTTACTCAAGAGTTTAAATTTAGCAACAACTGAGCCAAGATTCTTTGGTTAACTGGGCTCAGCAACTCACCTGTAGCATATCTGAGGTCTCGATTCCCACACTGTCCCAATCTCACCCCCCTTCCCCTTTTTTTTGAACACTTGGAGAACAATGAGTTTATTCATGCCATCCTGTTCCATTTGATTGAGAGCCTATTTAAACTAGATTAGATTATACTAAAGGCAGGTTTATTGGGAAGCTATTCTCAGGTGGGAGAGTTCACTGACCCCAAGGACCAATGCCAGGGAAGTCACCATGGGGAAAGGGGGAGAAGGGGGAGGGAGAGAGAGAGAGAGAGAGAGAGAGAGAGAGAGAGAGAGAGAGAGAGAGAGAAGAGGGTATGGGGCATGTACATGCATGCAGAGAGAAAAGAGAAGAAAAGAATCCAAAATGTCTGCATTATATAGGGAAGAGCCTCTGTGGGAAGGGCAGCCCAGCCCCCTGGGCTGGAAAGTTCAAGGTTGGGGGCAGGGTATGCCAGGTAGGGACTGAGGGATGCTGGGAGAACCTAGAGGCCAGGTCTGCTTTGGTATGTAAAATATGCACCCCAGTCCCTTGTCCCTCAGGTAAATCCCTTCCTGGGTCTTCTCCTTGTCCTGAGGTCCAAAACCAAACACTGACCAGTGAGGCTCTATCTTAGAAAATCATTTCAGACCGTCCTCCCTTTGAAAGTCTCTGGAAAGCATAGTAGGTCGGCAAAGCCAGGGAGCTCTGATGGTTCACAGGACCCAGAGGTGGAAGATGTGGTTCCAGGTACTCAATTACAACTCATCTGGGGAAGTTATAACTAGTGATCAAGATTCATCTGGAAACAATTAACTCTTTCAGGTAACAAGAGCAAGTGCGTGGATGGTATTATTGCAAATGGTTGGTACCTTTGCTTGTGTCATCTGAGGTCTTCAGGTGCCTCCCAAGGGCAAAGCCAGTTAGCACATAGCAGGGACAGGGTGGTGGCCTTGGCCTTTTAGTGCTGTTTACAAACCTGACGGCCACAGCATGAGAGTCAGGGGAACAAAAGTTCATACTGGAGGATGGCTTAGATTCTGTGGCTTTCAACCTGTGGGTCTCGACCCCTCTGGAGGTTGAGTGACTCTTTCACAGGGTGACATATCAGACATCCTGCATGTCAGATATTTACATTATGATTCATAGTAGTAGCAAAATGACAGTTAAAAAGTAGTAGTAAAAATAATCTTATGGCTGGGGGTGGGTCACAACATGAGGATCTGTATTAAAGGGTTGCAGCATTAGGGAGGTTGAGAACCACTGGCTTAGAATATCACACACATGTACGCGTAAGCACACACACACACACATACATGCATGCACATGCACACTCACTCACACACACACACATTTACAGAGGCCAAATATACAGAGAGCTATTCATCTGGTTAAAATATTTTTAAAGGAAGTTTGGCAAAACGCAAGGCTGGGAAGTGACAGCTCTGTGACAGATCTCTCAAATAAAAAAGATAACGATGGAGTCTTTATGTTACTTATGGAACAAAAAGTAGTAAGGGGTTTAGCAATAGGAAGACGCAATGCAGGGTTTAATGGTCTCATATCTGTTAAGTTATTAAGCAAATATGGAGATTTATAGTTTTGCCTTGTAAGAGGGGAACGAGAGACAGAGAGGGGATGTTCTTTCATTAAGAGAGCTTGCAAATAAAAAGTGCCATCTCAGGGGACTGGAGATGGCTCATCCTCTAAAGCGATTGTCCCACTTAGTGTGATCACTGTAGCCTCGATCCTTAGCAAGCATGAAGAATCAAGGTAGGCATGCCCACCTGTAACCCCGGTGCACAGGGGGCAGGAACAAGGGATCACTGGAGCAAGCTGGATGACCAAAACTTCAATTCCCACTGTAGCTGAGAGATCCTGCCTCCATTGAGAAGGCAGAAAGCAGTAGAGAAGAGTCCCAAGACTGACCTCCATCCTCTGCATATACTTGTAGGTATACATTCATATACTGACATATGGGAGTCCACAAATGTGAATACATATACACACATGCATGCATGCCCCAAACATGTGAAAAATAAGATCAACTATAAGAATGACATCTCACACTGGAATCTCATACATGGAATGGAATGTCAAAAATGGAACATTACTCCAGTGATGCATTGTTTTGAGACTTTTGCAAAATGGGCAGTGGGCTTGATACACGCATGTATCTGTGTGTGTGTGTGTGTGTGTGTGTGTGTGTGTGTGTGTTAAGTATGGTATGTGTGGTGTGTTTGTTTCTGTGTGTATATCTATATGTGTATATGTGGGTATCTATATATGTGTGTGTGTCTATGTGTATATGTGCATCTATATGTGTATATGTGTGTATATCTAGTTATAAATGTATATATCTGCGTGAATGTGTATCTTTCTATAGGTGTATATGTGTGTGCATCTATCTATATGTGGAAATGTGTGTGTCTCTATTTGTATCTATATGTGTATATCTATCTATATGTATGTCTATGTGGATGTATATCTATATATGTATGTGTACATGAATATACATCTACCTATAGATGTGTGGGTATTTGTGATTATTGTACTTAAAGTATGCTCCTTTGAATCAAAGCAGGGTCTGTCAGAGCATGCTAAGATGCTTAAGAGATAGCCACTGGGAATGTTAAATAAAAAATCAGATTCCTCAGTCTCACCTCTGGTTTAGACTGACTATGTAGCCTTGGCACATGGGGTTTTACACTGAGGACTACTCATAGGATAGACAGTTTGTGAGAACTCAAAGTGGGAGAAATACCATTTACCAAAGGAATTTTTAAAAAATTTACGTAAGAATACAAGAGATCAAGCCTCAGTATAAGAGGTGATTTTTTTTTTGAAATGAAGATGTTTCTTTTCTTAAAGCAGGATAGTAAACAAGTTAACTACACGTGTGTATAAAAGAAAAAACAGGGAGGCGATCAAAGGGTCACATAGGAACATCATTCTGTTTTCAAGAGATAAATCTGGGCTTGAGGGATTTTTTATGCTAGGAAACGGAGAATATCACACAGCTTTTAAATATTTTCCCATTGGAGGCATTCTTCTGTTTTTTATCAAGGAAGGCCTGCTAGGTGGTCCAAGGGGCGAGCTTCTGAAGTTGCTGCTAGATGCACCTTTTGCTCCCTCTGCATTCTAGAACTCCCAGTGAGATGTTAAATTCTAGCACCATTCTGCAGGGACAGAGATGACATTTATAGCAGACTCCCCACTCTGTCACACTCAAGTTCTCATGTAGACAATCCCTCCAGTCGCTGGGACAGCTGGTGCCTGGTGCCACTGGATTCAGTGTCACTTGAACAGTCAAACCCATATTTTTAAAGGGAAAAGATGAAATGGCCCACAACTCTTGGATCATATGGAAGCCCCAGTACCTTGAAACAAGAACTCAGGTTTAAGTAGACAGAAACCTGCAGATGCAAACAATGAGAGAAACTCCACTGTATGGGAGTTTCCACGGTGCCCATTGTAATGACAAGGGGTTGTCCAAATGGCACCTTCAGAAGCACTTTTGGGGAAAGCATATGAAAGAGAATGACAAAGAATTGAGTGCACATGGTGCCACTCCAAAGAGAACCTGCTGTCCAATGTGAACACAGGAGGGTAAGGACATTTTTGACTTTTAATGACATCTCCCAGAGCCTCATACATGTCTTAATTCTTGTAACCATGCATGCCAAAATCCATCAGTAAAGTGATTTGGAAAGAACAGAAAGTAAACATATAGAAAAATAGGCTTTCCTAAACCTGTCCAAAGAAATCCCTGGTGAGACCTTTCTTCCTACTGCATATTACCAATTTGTTTCCTAAATATCACAGACCCCCCCCCTTTCTTCCCCTCTTCCCCAAGCATGATAATCTAAGGACCAGAAAACTGGAAGACGAATCCTGAGGAGCTCTAAGGTCAACCCGACTTCTGTTCTTTAGCAAGTGGGAAGCTGAACACACACACACACACACACACACACACACACACACTGCCCTAAAGAAAGGAAGGAAGGAAGGAAGGAAGGAAGGAAGGAAGGAAGGAAGGACAAATAAATGAAACAGGGCATACATTTTTGTTTCTATACAGAATACTCTTTAGTAAAGAAGTTATAATTTTAATTTTCCCCCCACAAATGCATCCCATCCCCTCACAAAGCAATTGATTGATATTAGAGATGGTTCTCATTAAATACTTGTAAAATATAAGAGTCATTTAAGGACCAACAATTCACAGACCCCTGGTGCAGCTGTTGGGGGGTATTTCCTAGCCTTGGTTTCACTGTTTTTCATTTTGTGTGCCATGGCAGTCCCCCCCCTTATTGATCAAATGACATCTAACAAAGTTAGGAATGCCACATACAAAAGCAGATCCAAGCATTTATCAAAACCGAAAAAGCCCAAAGGAATCCAAACCAAGAAGCCAGAGTAAGAAATTTCTACCAAGGTCCACTATGTTGTTTGGGTCCCTGGGGATTTTCTCAATTGGGCATTGAGGCTAAAGCAGTTGCTTCCAGAAAAACTATGGAGGAATCCAATTTCATAAGTTTCAGTGTACAAAATATGGAATCATAAGCCGGATAGAAAGGTTTACAAAAAATAACCAATATTCTTGTCAGTCCTGAAACCATCTACACACAAACAACAGAAAATAGATTCAGCTAGTTGTATTTATATGTATGTATAAATATATATATATGTGCAAATACATGTATATACATACATCTGCATGCATATATACATACACACATGCATACATACATGCGTACATGTGTGTGTGTGTGTGTATGTGTGTGTAATAATCAGAGTAGAGTTGGGTGGGACATGGAAGGATTTGGAGAGAGGGGAGGGTACTTGGGAGGGGCTGAACGGAGGAAAGTGAAAGTAGCACAATTATAATTGTATTATAATTATAAAAGTGTTAAACAAACCAAAAAAATGAAAGAAAAAATACATCTAAAATTTAAAAAGCAGACCTGAAATTGGAAATGGGTAGAGAGGTCAGGGAGGTTTGGTGAGGAGTTGGGAGGAAGCGTGGGCAGGTGGTGGGGGTGGGGGAAGAACTTTAAAAATTCAAAACTGAGACCAGTTGACCATCTGGACACCCATTGAGTACCAGCACTCCAACCTCCGACAGGGAGGTCCTTCTGCCCTTTATGATAGCATACTCTTTCTCAGACTCATGAATCTCACTACAGGATGTCTGCCAGAAAGTTTGGATCATCCAAGTCATCTACAACAGCTAAATCGGTGCCATGGAATGAATATAAATATCCCCCCCATGAATGTAAATGCCCCCTCACACACACACACACACACACACACACACACACACACACACACACGTTTGTGTCTTTGAACACTTAGTCTCTAGCCAGCTGTTGGCACTGTTGATGGCAGGGACGAGGTGTTGTAGACCCTCTAAGACACAAGGCTTAGTTGATGAATATAAGCCACTGGGAGAAAGCCTTGAGAGTTACAATGCAGGTTTTGCCTCAGGACTCACCAAGATGGGAGTAAGCCTCAGGAAAGTTCTTGCCACCATCAGACAAGCTATTTCACTTGCCCAGCCTTCTCTACAATCCTGACACCCTTTGAACCTGTGAAAGAGAAGGAAAAAAAAATCTTTCTTCTATGTTCTTTGTTCAGGTAACTGTATTACAAGAATGAGAAGGGTAACTGATACATTGACAGTTGCTAATCCTACAACTGTATCATTTTCCTCTTCTGCATTCCTTCTTCAGGTTACTGGATCACAAGGATGAGAAAGGGTAACTGATACATTGGCTGTCCTTAATCCTACAACTGTATCCCTGAGTATACTTAGGCTCAGCTGGATAGCTACTAAATGAATCCACATCTGTGTCCAACTCTCAGCCACTCCCACCTTCTCCATATTCCCTTAAAATAGAGAAATATATCAATCAGCGTCTGCACTACTACTGATATGATAAACCCCTGGGTCTATTCTGAAGTATGTAAAATATACATAAACTTCTAAAGTGATCAATCTCTTAGGTTTGTCCCAGAAATTCCTTCTAAAAGAATGTATTAAGCAGGTTCTAGGACATTTCATTCCATTCAGGGACAAAGAATCTGAGGACTTCAGTGTTCCAGGCACGTTCCTTCTATTTCCTCCTCACAGAGGTCGGCTCTTAATTTTTTTTTTTTTTCTGTTCCATTCAAAAAGCAATTCCACCACCAACCTGAGGTTAGCTACATTAATCTAATGTCAACTCCATTATTGTTAATTATTTTATGGTGGCTATATTTTAACAGAAGGGGTACAAAGATCCCCTGTGTCATTTGATAGCCCACCATGAATTACATTGAAATAACCACATTGATTTCCAAATCTCAGCTAGCAACTAGGACATAATTAAACTTTTATCTCTGCAAATTTTGCTGTCTTAAAAAAAAGAAAAAATGGTCACCTATTGTTCAGCAAACTAATCTTATTTTGCTCCTCGGGTGGGCCTAAAATTTCATTCAATGCTTAGGAAATAAATTAAAATGAAAGACATGTAATATCTGGTCATTTCTCAAATAAGAATTTCCATTGGTATATTTTCACCAGGTTCGACAACCCCCCCCCACTCCCCGTTTCTTATTTGACTTTAATAAAGCTATACTCTATTGAAGTCAAATGAAAGTGTTCCTCTGAGCTCTTGGAGTTAAATTAAAACAGTTATAAATCTGAAGAAGCAGTCATTTAAAGACCCTGCTTGACCTAACTCTGAACAGAAGAGATAACCTGTAGCTACGGAGAAAGTCAGCTCTGAAGGGACCACTCTGTAAAACCCATGCTGCAGGCTCTCCTATTCTCCCCACCCCACCCCAGCTCTTCACACTTCTCATCTCTCCCTACTCCCTCCTTACCCATTGCTATAGGCCTCCAACTTGATAGGAGACTTTCTGCAGACTCTTGGAAATGGTTTCTTTCATCAAAAATGGAGACCCTTGCCAGTGTGGAAATACAGTGTAGTGAAATAAAGAGAAGATAGGCTGAAAACAAATCAGGTCACATTCCCATTGATCACCTATGACACAGAAAGCAATTCTTCTTGTAGTCTGTTCCTAAAGTTCTGAGGTGCAAGAGATGGAGGGCCAAGATTGAGGCGATGTAAGGTACTCATTTCAGGTTCATAGGGCACACAAGTGCTAAAAAGTAAAAAAAAATAGTGCAAACGTATATGTGAGAGAGCAAACATGGAACTCTCGCAGAGACCATCTCGGGGTGGCTGCTTTCCCTTTGCTCGTGACCCAACGCTAGTCCTTACGCATGCACAGACCCCTTTCCCTCTAATTTGCTGTGATCCAGGATATCGGGATAACAGCCATAGATATGACAATCCCTCCATTTCTCCCAGAATCCCACAGGGTTACCTGTAGCCCATTGTGGTATTTGTTTGGTGAGCTACAAGTGTGGCTAATAGGCACTTTCCTTTTAACTTTCCAAATCATTTTCCCAGGGAGACCTATTTTGTACTGTTCCCTGAGGACCATAACTGAACTCCTTAAAGATGGAAACTAAACTCAAGGCCTCTTATTTATCTAGAGAACCAGGGAAGGGCACAGATGCCACCAAGCAGTCCTGGTGTCACCCTGTCCCCTGAACAGACTCATCTGTACAACAGACTGGAATTTTCGAAGACTAGCTGAGCTTTGCCCTTACCCATCTGGTCAGCTCAGACACTCCAAACTCAATACTTCAGGAAAGGGTGACAGGCTTCACTGAAAGATAGAAGGAATGGGCTTTTTTAAGAAGCCTTTCATGACAATGTGTATGTGTACGTTTGTGAGCACCACCCTGAGCTTGCTATAGTATGCATTTGGAGGTCATAGAACAACTTTTGGATGTTGAGTCTCTTACTTAGAGGTCTCAGTAATCAAACTCCTATCCTTAGACTTAATAGCAATTAGCTTTACCCACTGAGTCTTCTGACAGTGTTTTTAGTTCACAGTTTTCCTTTCATTTCTGGACTTAAATATAAAGATGATGACAACTGAGTGGTGACCCAACGTAAGAAAAGCCATCTCACAGTGACCGCAAAGCCAGAGCCATGCCAGGAAATCGCAGGGTCCTTAGAATTGGGCTAGGGTGAGCTTTGCAATCACTCAGAGCCAATCCCATGATGGTGGCAGAAAGAGGTAGGCTCAGAAAGAGAACCAGAGGAGTGACCTCCATTCACAGGTCTATAGGGTAGGGTCTCAGAAGTAGACACCACTTTTACTTAAAAAGATAATGACAGCAACATCTGTCACAGCAGGTTCATAATTCATGCTCTTTCTTCCTCCAGTACTCTCCTCCTGCAAATCTGTCAATTTATCACAACCTCTAACAGGAATCCAGAGTTATCTATTTATGTGGTGACACAAGGGCCTGGACATTCCATAGGAGATGCTGAGGTCGACCAGTTGCCCGTCTCCTGTCAGGGCCAGTCTCCTATCAGGTTCAGCCCACCTTGGCTGTCTTTCTTTGGCAGAAAAATGAAGACATAGCCCTTGTCCGGAAAGTACTTTACTTGTGGCTAAGTTGACCAGTCCCTGTGTTGCTCCAATGTAGCTCAGACCTGGTGATTTATAGGATCTCCAAAGTCTTTCTTTCATATTTAAATACCTTTATGCAAATGCATACTGGCAGCACAGCAGAGGAGAGTTTTGCATTAAGCCTCTGTATTATTCGCATACAAAAATTCCATTTAAATCTCATTAAGCTTGTGACATAAATCCAAACAAACTAGAAAATGCCCCCGTTAAGGTGGAAAAGTGACATATGTCTTCCAGTCTCCTGGCAAAACAACAAAGAATTTTTTAAAATAAAATAAAAGGAAGAAATGACGGTGGTACTTCCCAGTTGGGGCAACCTGGAGATGCACACATCTGTTACTTTGTTGCCTCTAACTGCTGGCCGCCTCATGCTTTTATCTCAATAGCATTTAAATGAAGTATTTGTCAGCGACTGTTTCTGGTAATGTGACGTATATGATTCACTGAGGTCCGTAGCTGGGTTTCTGGAAACCCAGCAGCATCCTGGGAATATCCTAAGAAGTCTGTCTGCTAACGGCATTTTTTTTTATTTCCCTCTAGGCATTCTAGAGGTTCGAGATATAATTTATCTGTCATGTAGTATTAGCAATATTCCTTTCAGAGACCTAAAGATTAGCAATGCCCCTGAGCCACCAAACACTGAACGCCCTTCATGTCTCCATGTCTCCTCTCTAATCCAGTTTTTCCTTGAAAACAATTATCATAATATCAGAGGTTTTACATGGGCTTTACAACACCACCCCACACTCCTTATGACCATCTCTAATTGCCAATTAGTTTAGATTGTCATTCTACAGTATCTTGGGGTAAAGACTTGGGAACAGGGGAGGAGCCAGTCGGTCCCTTTTTACAGTTGTGAATATGGGTCTAATCTTCCTGCTTGATGTGAACTAGCAGAAAATCAGACTGGAACTTTGAATGACAGATCACCAAGTCATAATCACTTATGGGGTTTTTTTCCCTAGAGAAAAATGTGGACTGGGGCTTGACTCTGAGCAGCTGCTGGACTCCCTCTGAAGACTGAAGAAGAGTATCTTAACAGTCGATAAGGCCTCGTGTGCACAAGTGAATTGCACCTGCAGCCTTCAGAGATGCCACCAGGAAAGGTAGGTTTGTTCCAAGGCCCAGGGCTCAGCTCTGTTCTGTGACCATCAAGCACAACAGACATACTAGTTTTCCATCTCTGTCATATCAGAAAAGGATGCGGAAAATGAAAACAAGGGCAGAGAAAGAAACGGAGTGACTAAATAAGATGGCGTGGTCTAAAGACACGTACATACCCACTGCCCAGCAGGCACTGGTCCACATTTCCCAGTCCCAGCAAGACTTCGTCGACTTCTTCCTACCTTCCCAGACCACAGCCGTCTTAGTACCAGTCAGCCAACTGAGCAATGTGTTGGTGCCTCATGTCTCAGACCGTGGTTGGAAACATGTTCCGTTGCAATCTGCCTGGGTTAGGTATCAGATCTTACTAAAGAATTTAAGGTTTACTCTTCTGTGACAAGATATGAGGATAAGATTGACTTTAAAGGGCTGTCTTAGTCAGGGTTTCTATTCCTGCACAAACATCATGACCAAGAAGCAAGTTGGGGAAGAAAGGATTTATTCAGCTTACACTTCCACACTGCTGTTCATCACCAAAGAAAATCAGGACTGGAACTCAAGGAGGTCAGGAAGCAGGAGCTGATACAGAGGCCATGGAGGGATGTTACTTACTGGCTTGCTTCCCCTGACTTGCTCAGCTTGCTTTCTTATAGGACCCAAGACTACCAGCCCAGGGATGGCACCACCCACAAGGGGTCCTCCCCCCTTGATCACTAATTAAGAAAATGCCCCACAGCTGGATCTCATGGAGGCATTTCCTCACCTGAAGCTCCTTTCTCTGTGATAACTCCAGCTTATATCATGTTGACACACAACCAGCCCGTACAAGGGCTGAGCACATAGGATGGGTTGGTATCATCATTATTCTCTATCTTCAATTCTCTATTGGTGAAGTTAAGAATGCTACTTTTGCTCACTAGAATACAGCATGCTGTTTGGCTGAAAAGTGATTAGTAGACAAGGCCTTCTTGATGGCTCAGTAGTTAAGAGCACTGATTGTTCTTCCAGAGGTCCTGAGTTCAAATCCCAGCAACCACATGGTGACTCACAACCATCTGTAATGAGATCTGATGCCCTCTTCTGGTGTATCTGAAGATAGCTACAGTGTACTTACATATAAGTAAATAAATCTTTTTTTTTTTAAAAAAAGGTAGTTGAGATAGCATGAACATAAAATCTGTACATTAAGAATAAAATATGATAAATATAAATATAAAAACAAATACATCTATAGATTGTCACTACCTCTCAGATATTTCTCCATAATCCCCGTCACTACCTCACAGAGATATTTCTCCATAATCCCCACTCCTTTGGGATAATTGTTGCCATGGTTACAGGCTTTCAGCTGATATGAATTTGGTTCACCTGCCCTAGAATTATCTACAAATGGGCTTACGCAGTATGGCTTCTTTCACTCAGCGTGCTGATTTGCAGATTTCTTTCTTTCATTTTTTTTTTGTTGTTGTTGTTCATAACAGTATTTTGCTTGTTGGTACCCCCATAGACATTGGAGTTGTTCTGAGGATTTGATCATGACAAAATGGATGCTCAGAGCCTTTCGGTTCCAACCTTTGCATGGATGGATTTCTCCTTGTAAGCTGGATGCTTGAGTGTTGAACTTTTATCTTGGTGTGATAACGTAAGCATGTATGTGCACATATCAGGTGCATGTGCAGGAGACCAGGGGTTTGCAATGGGATCTTGTTCTTGATTCCTTTTGGATCTTATTTGTGAAGACAGGCTCTCTCACCGAATTAGAACTCCCTTGCAGCTAGACTGGCTTACCCACAAGCCCTCAGGAGGGATCTCCCTGTCTCTTCCCTCCTCTGCTAGCCAGCTAACACCAGGGTTACAGGCACCTGTTGCCACAACCAGCTTTTAATTGGGTCCTAGGGTCTGAATTTAGGTCTTCATGCCTGAGCGGTAAGTACCACCCACTGAGCAATCTCAGAGGGTTTAACTTTGTAACAAACAGCAAGAATGCTTTCTGAAGTTGTAACATCTCACATTGCCAATAGCAGTGAACAGAGACTACAGTTCCTCTATTTTCACTTGATATGGTCAATCTACTTTTCATTAACTGGTAGGAAGCAGCCCCCCTTCCCCCCCGCACCTGCAGCTTTTCTTGCATTTTGCTGGTGACTACAGCAACAAGCATTTACTTCCCGTCTTTATTTGCCATTTACGTGCCTTCTTTGGTAAATTGCTTATTCATATTGCTACCCAACCCAGGTCAGGAAGCGTATCCCTCATAAAGACCAACATCTGTGAGAGGGAGGAATTTTTTTCCAGTGGCCAAAGAAGAATAATTTGTGAGCACAGTTCTCTCTCTCTCTCTCTCTCTCTCTCTCTCTCTCTCTCTCTCTCTCTCTCAAAAGTAACCTAGGCAACTGTTAGCATCATAATTCACACATCAGAGGAGTTATCTTCAGCAATGGCAGAAGACACTAATAATGTATTATCCAGCTGTGTGACCTCCAGAGTTTGAGGTCTTTTAAGTTAATGAAGAACAAACGAAGCTGTATAGTTTATCTAAGATTTACTTGGTAACAATATCTATGGCCCCGTTTCTTTAATCGGATTGTTTTCTCAGAGTTGTGTTTCTGAGAGTTCTTGGTGCCGGCTATTTGGGTTCTTCATCACACACGTATTTTGTAAACATTTCCTCCTAAGTTGTCTGGTTTCATGTTATGCTGCTAATGAAAACCCAAACTGGTCAGTTCGGTTTCTGAGTCTGTTGGGTAATGAAGCCTGTCTTTGGTGAAGTATCTAAGAAACCTTGGATCAACTCAAGACCACCAAGATTTCTTCTTTTGGTTTGTTCCCTGGGGAGTTTTCTAGCTTTGCTTTACATGTAGGGCTACATTTCACGTGGAAGGGTCCCCCCGACGCGTCTTCAAGTTTACTGGTCTTGTTTTTTTGATGTCGTTGCAATAGCGATTGTGACAGCAGAAGGCGAGTAACATCAGACTCATTTGAAGAAGGCTAGGTGCTGTGGCTAAAGTATGCTAACTATAGGCTCATGGTTGGCAGTTTGGTCTCCCAAGCTTGACAAGAGAGTCAGAGACCTGTGGCAGAGAGAGGCCAATGGAAGGTCATCACTGACTCTCTCACTCCTGTCTTCCTGTTGTGTCACATGATCCCTTGTCACACACGTGTCTCTCCACTGTGATGAATGGGAAAAGCTAGTTGCGCTGCTGTTTGTATTTTTAGCCTATAAGACTAGAGAGTAAATAAATCTCTTTTCTTTATACAATACTCAGCCTCATATATTTCATTAGAGTAACAGAAAACAGTTGCTAGTACAGAAGGAATAAAAATGTTGTTTTTAATACATTTGTGTTGAAGATAGTATCAGAGGATGTGGAGTCTTGTTGAGTGAACTGATATAAGGGAGAAGTAATAGAAAATTCTAGTTTAAGCCTTGATCAAAAGAAGTATCTCACAAATCAGAGTAGGAGGAGATAGGGAAGAAAGATCATTTTGGGGTGAGGTAAAAAAAAGAGAGAGAGAGAGAGAAAATTCTAAGATCCCTCTAGAGGTTTGAAAGGTTTATAGACAAGCAGTTAGAAACTTTTAATTCTATAAAAGGCAAGTTTAAAGAAATACATAAGCATAAGCAGATGAAAAATAATATAATTACAAATTCCAGGAAAAATTCTGAGACAGAAAATCTAATAATGTTGTGTCACATAGTTTACAAATATAAAACACTTACCTATTCAAAATAATGTAAAGGCTGTCAGATAATTCACCAAAAATGCACTATAATTCAATGCAGAGACTGGGTTTCCAAGTGGAAGTTGCAGACAGGCTAATTCCTCAACTATCATTGGAGAAGATTAAGGGACATGGGTTCAGTTAAATTAAAACAGAAACAGACATAATTCTTAGAAAGATAGGGCTGGGGTATAGCTCACAGGCACAGGACTGGCCAACCACTGGCAAGGCCCTGGTACCAAGCAACAAAGGAAAAGGTACACACCTGTCATTCTTAACAAGTAGAAATTGGTGGACCAGTGCCTTCTGGTGTGTCAGAGGGGAGCCGGAAGTGGACTGAACTCAAAGCTTCTTGACAAAATGAAGAAGTAAAAAAAAAAAAAAAAAGGAAAATATTTTTAATTGATTTGTATTTTATTATGAGTGTTTTTGATATTTTCGAAAGGGTTAAGTCTTTCTTGTCAATGAGACAATCAGAGCTGGACCCTCGGGCTAAAGAAAATTGCAGGAAGACATGGCCACCCAGCGAGAGACAGAGACTTAAACCATTAGGCTATCTGCTTTGGGTGGGAGGAGCAACCACTTTCCACCACCCTCCTGTCTAAAGGCTTGACTTCCTTTCCATCTGCATGATCCCCCCCCCCCCCCAAGAGTCCCTGCGAGGTCACTCTAAAGTTGGAATAGATCCCAGCTTTCAAAGGGAAAGTTAGGTCGATGACAAGATCAAATGCAAGAGGTAAAGTAGTGGGAGTCAGGGGACCCGACACTGCAGCCACGGGCTAAACCAGGTGACATGGCCCGCGACAGATCGGCCCGGCTGCTGCAGACAGGGGCGGTTCCCTCAGGGCTGCCGAGCCTGAGCAATGGTGACAGCCTGAACGAAGTTGCCTTGGTCTTCTCTGGCCATTCTGTTGAGGGGAGGGGGCGGGGCGAGCGGTGTTGGTAAAAACAGCCCAGCTCAGACAATGCAGCAGCTGCCTTGACTAAGAATAGAATACCGCTTTTGATTTGAATTAGCCATTTGAAACAAGAGCAAAACAGCTCCAAGAACAGCGCCATCTGTTTTCCTTTAAGGCTCGGTCATAAATAACGAGATGAAAATACATTTCCTGCTCTGGATTTGTGACCTGAGCTGCCTCCCACCCTGTTGTCACTGACCACGGCTGCTTTAAGTGCACGTGACATTAATGGGGCAGCTGTTGACTGTGAGGCGGATGGACTTTGTGGTTGGTTGGGATCGGGGGTTTTTGGGTTTCTTCCGTTTAACGTCTCTGCTCATCGCGGCTCCTTTATTTCACCCCTCATTTGTTAAACGGGGAGATAGAAATGAAGTGTTCTCTGCATACCGTTTAGAACAGCAACTCACACATCAAATTACCAAACAGCAAGCCTGTGATCAAACCGCAAAACTGACAGGCCATTCTCCGCAGGAGGCAGGACTATCCGAGTCTGGGTCAAGGCCATGAAGGAAAGAGAAGGAACATGTGTGGCCGACCATTGCTCAACACACAGAGACCTATAAACCTGGGGAGGGGAGAAGGTCAGGGAACAGAGAAAGGTGGGGGCGGGGGGGGACGAAAGCAGGATTTGGGAGATGGTTCAGTCCATAAAGAGCTTACCACACAACCTTGAGGTTCTGAATTCAGATCTCCAATACCCACTTAAAATAGCTGGGCTCACACCCATTGTTAGCAATCTGGCATTTCCACCGGCCTGCCCTCAGGAACCTAGTGGCAGCTGTTTACTCTATCACTGACCAAGTATACCAGGTGCTACTCATAAAAGGCCCCCACCCCGACCCTCCTATACACACAGGTATATATGTATATATAAAATATTCCTGTCTTGTTCATTCTCTCTCTCTGTGTGTCTCTCTCTGTCTCTGTCTCTCTCTCTCTCTCTCTCATTCCCTGTCTTGTTTGTTCTGTCTCTCTCATGTCCCCACTCTGAGATGACCTTCCTCTCTTCCTCTCCCCCAGTAAACCTCTTGCCCTACATCTGTTTCCTGGTGTGATTTCTTAGCAGCACACCTTGGCATGGCCCACCAAATGTACCCCCCACACACACACACATCTCACACTTTATCCCCAGCGCCGATAACCCCAGTCCTGAAGGGTTTGCTATAGAAGAATCACTGGTACTATCTGGTCAGCTACAGTAGCCAAATCGGTGATCTCCAGATCGGAGACTATTTGAAAAAAAGGTGGTGGAGGTGGGGAAAGTAATCAAATCACCTGACATTAAGCTCTGGCCTCCTCATGATTGTGCACCCATGTGCAGGTAAACTCTCATATACATGTGAACGCACACCACACACACACACACACACACACACACACACACACACACACACACACATTCTTTTAAACTCTCGTTTATGCCACAACATTTTTTTCCACTTTTTTTATTGAATATAATCCTCATTTACATTTCAAATGCTAAAACATTTCTCAGTTTCCCCCCTGCCCAAAAACCCCCAACCCTTCCTCCCATGCCCTGCCTCCAAGTATATGCCCTCCACCCAACCCACTCCCACCTCCCACCCCATCGATTTCCCTTTGTTGGGGCATCTATTGAGCCTTCACAAGACCAAGGACCTCTCCTCCCATTGATGCCCAACAAGACATTCCCCTGCCACATTTTTGACTGGAACCACATGTACCCCTTGGTTGATGGTTTAGTCCCTGGGAGTGCTGGGGCATCTGGGTGGCCGACATCATTGTTCTTCCCATGGGGTTGTAAACCCCTTCAACTCCTCCATTGGGGACCCCATGCCCAGTCCAATGGTTGGCTGCTAGCATCTCCCTCTGTATCTGTAAGGCTCTGGCAGGGACCCTCTGGAGACAACCATGACATGCTCCTTTTGGTATGCACTTCTTGTCGTCCATAAGGGTCAGGGTTTGGTGACTGTTTATAGGATGAATCCCCAGGTAGGGCAGTCTCTGGGTGTATGCCGCAACATTTTGCTTCTTTGATAACTCAAATGGAAAGACCATGAAGAACAGAGGGGTGTGTATGTTATGTTAGAATCACGGCTGGCATCTGGACAGACCACACCAGGCCAATATAGTTCCACATGGGAGGTTTATTGTGGAGAAAAAGGCAAAGGTGATGATGAAGATGAAAGGAAGAAAGAGAGCGGAGGTCAGAAGGGTCTGCCTTTTATTCGGGTTGTGACATAGCCGCTCGAAGGTAAAGGTGGGAGGTGAGTCAAGTGGATTCTGGGAAAGCATGGCGATTGCCATGGCAACACATGCGTGGGTCCCTGTCGCCTGTGAGTGATGTCACTGGGTTCAGAGATAATCTGCCAAGCGGGTTTCTGATACCAACAGTATACCCAGCTGGGTCAGCTACCAGTCTCTCTAGAGAAGCATCTCAGTTGACAGAAATGCAGACATGTGCTGTGACAGGCTGTGGTTTCCCCACAGTGCTCCATGAGAAAAGCTGCACCCAGAGGCAAGCCTCTCCACGTGCCCCCGCACCCTCTGGTGTTTTGGCTTTAGTTCCGGTGAAGAAACCTAGGACCAAGCTCGTGATGGGCAAGTTCTGGCTCCGAGCCTCAGGCCTAGCCTGCTAGCCTGTTCTGTACGGAATGGTTTTGAAGCCAGAGACAGCTGTAACAAAGGAAACGTTAGAAGGAGTTATCTGTAAGTTAATGAAGGTGTTGCCTTGGAGACCTGGAACAGATGCTGGGTTCCTGAAACAACACCAGACACACAGTAGTGAGGGACCCCGAGTGCAGAACAGAGCACTGTCATCAGGGGGAAGCACATAAAGATCTGGAAATGGCTTGGCTGTGAAACAGGTTGAGAGGGTGGATATTACTAGCCTCCGTTTCAGCACAGGTAGACCTGGAGACATGTGATCTGATTAATGTCCTCCCCCCAATGATATTTAAATACAAAACAACCACAAAACACTGTAGGCATACATATTTTTGCAAACTACTTTTAATAAGGGTTCAATCTCTCCTCTAGCCCACCACCCAGCAGAGGTAGTGGAAGGAAAAAAGTCATCAGGATGTGGGAGAAGTGGACCTGTTCATCAATAGCTCTTTGGGGGCAAGATCAATCTTCTTTCTCAGCAGTCCAGTCCGGTAGCAAACACCAAATACAATTCAGCAGCTGCAGACCGGTCCTCCAGGCAGGCAGATTCCACACACAAAAAGTCCTTGCTGCGGGCAGACACCAGGCAGGAACCAGCAGCTGTAGTTCAATCCTGAAGAAACTAATAGGCTCGCCAGCTGGCCTGAGACAAGACTCAGGACGTAGCAAGCTGCCACAGGTATACCTCATGAGAAGTTCTGTGTCGAGTTTCTCTCTCTCATGGAGCTCAGCAATGCTGTGTAAGGTGAACAAATACATGGATGTTGCTAGTGAAGAGCAGCGAGGCAGAACAAACCAAACCAATGCTCAGTGTCCTATCTATACACCTTCATCATTGGTCCTTTCACGTGTTTGCTATATCAAAACATCCTGTGTCTTCCTCAGAAAGATATCCTTTCCTATGTCTGCTTTAGGAAGACATCCTTTCACCTGTGTCTCCCCCCCCCCAAAAAAAACACATCATTTGATGTAACTGACTTTCCAAAGAAACTACAAGTTTCCACTTCAAAACACTATCTTCAATCTTTTTACTATTTACATGGACTAGCCCTGTCTTCTCAGTGGTCCTCAGTCTACCTCTTCATCTGACCCCTGAAGGCACACTGCTCCTCCCAAGCTTCTCACAGTCACCAGCTGTCACCCAGCAGTATGCATTTAAGCCTAGCTGTCTACCCTGCAAGACAAGACCTCACTCCCTCTCCTTGAGTGACCCCTAACCTCAGATAGAGGAGGGCCATGTGGGACCCTGGAGGGCAGTGTGCTCAGGACAGGGTACGTGCTGAGCCATCCTTGAGGACAGTTAGGAGGTGTCACTGAGTGGTCTTGAGACTTCGCAGAGTGACAGAATCTGTCTTCTAGCCAATGGCCCCTACAGTGATTTGACTCTGGAACCCTGTCAGGCTTTCTCCTGAGAGATATCTAAACTTTGCTGGAGACCGCTCAGAAAGAAAAAAATCACTAATTGAAACCTCGTCAAATTCAGAAAGTCACATGAGAACATGCCTGAGACTCAGAGACTCTGACATATGACTGGGCTCTGCGTGGATTTGTTGTCTGCTGAGACTACCCTAAAACCAGCCTCAAGCTCTTTATTCTTATTGCCTTTTAAATGAACCTTTCTGTTGATCACTTCAATGACTACTTTCTTGTTGTGTTCTTTTATTTTGTATTGACACGGGGTCTCACGGAACCCAGCCTTGCCTCATGTTCCTGCATTTCTGTATTGGTTAAGTTTCTGTTGCAGTGACAAAACTCCTTGACCAAAACAACTCAGAGAAGGAAGAGTTTGTTTGGGCTTATGGTTCCGGAAAGAGTCCATCATGGCAGAAATCATTAGGTACAGCAGAAGGGCAGGAAGCAAAGAGCTTGTATCCCAACAGTGGTGAGCTTGAAGCAGAGAGAACAAACTGAAAGTAGGGCGAGGCTCTCAAAGGTGACTCCGGTGCCTTACTTCCTGCAGCAAGGCCACGCCTCCTGTGGCAAGGCCACGCCTCCTAAAACCTCCCCAAACAGCTCAACCAACTGAGAACTAAGTGTCTACATGTCTGAGAAAATGGAAGACATTTCTCACCCAAATCACCACAACCTTGAACTTCTTATCCTTCTGCTCCACCCCAGATGCTCAGAATACACCCCCATGAGCCACCACACTCTGTTTTATGTAGCACTTGAACCCAGGACTTCATGCATGCTAGGCAAGCACCCTGCAAACTGAGCGACATCCCCACCCTCGATGGCTATTTTTACAACACAAAATAGTCTCTACATCTTCTCAGTCCTTCAAACCGTTCTTACTATCCTTAATGACTGGTTTTCTCCTCAGGCATAGGGAACTGAGAGCCAAAGCTATTCAATGACTCTTCAGTGTAAATGCCCACCAGTCTCGTCCCGCCCCGCTCGCCTCTCACTGGTTTGTCTTTTGTACAAGTATTAGGTTGTCAACTGTAACAATGCTGTTGCTTTACTTTGTTCCTTACCTCCCTCTACCTGTTAAGCCTTTCTCATGCCCCCCCGCCCCCACCCCCATCTCCCTCAACTCAGCTGAGGTGTGCCCTCCATGAGTTTGACCCAGGTTCCCTCTGCTCCCTCCCTGTACCTGCCTCTTCCCTCTGAACTGCACACAATACACATGGAGCAAAGCATTTCAGCTGCATGCTGCAACCAAGAGAGAAGATAGAATTTGTTGTTTGTTTCTTCTGACACCATCCTTGGCAGGGCAGATGTTCATGAGTTGGCACACTCACTCACTGGCACACTCACTCACTGGCACACTCACTGGCACACTCTCACTGGCACACACTGGCACTCACTGGTACACTCACTGGCACACTCACTCACTGGCACACTCACATTGGCACTCACTGGCACACTCACATACTGGCATACTGGCACACTGGCACACTCACTGGCATATGCTGGCACACACTCACTGGCACACTCACTCACTGGCATACTCATCGCTTGTTAGAACTTATTACATTTGACTTTCCATTTGTGTTAAAGATGTCATGGAATACAGAAGAAATAATCTTCCCCATCTTTGGGGATGTCAATATAATCGGTGTGCATTATAAAGGCGATAGTTATTCTTTACGGTATGACCAGGGCTCATCCTCTGCTGAAGATTTTCTGTCTGTTTCACTGGCACAGTCAGGACCACCTGGTCCTCACAGTCACTTTTCCGTTCTCATAATCACTTTTTGTCTGGCCTGGTTCCATCTTAACGCATAAACCAGGTCTTCTTTTAATGGTAAAAAGAAAAAGAACATGGTTATATATGCAATGGTTACTTTTTAAGATAAAAGAGAAGTGAGGGTTAAGGAAAGGATTTCAAAGTTAATTTACCAAAATCCGACTCCATCCTTGCCCTACGAAGACCGAAATAACGCACTAATTACAAAAGGATTAACACTGTTCTCCATGGTAACACCGGAGTCTTCTGTCAGTGGAAGGTGATGGCAATATTTGCATTTATCCACGAGCACAGGATTCACAGATTATGAGTAAAGTCTTAACATTCTACTCAAATAAAGGGAAGAATCCTCAGAAAAGACAAGGGCTGGCAGCTCTCACGGTCTAAAGAGAACTGGACCAGTTTGAAACCAGAAACTCCTCACTCGGTGTTCTGCAAACGCCGGTGAGGGTGCTGGGAATGTGTTGACTGGCAGCATTTTTTTCTGCTGGCAAAGAACGGGCTCCCCTGCATGGACAAATGAGTCCAATAACTCTGTCCAAAAAAGAAAAAGAGATTTTCTTATTATGCCGTGCTATACACTCAGCCTTCCCCCTCGCTGCCGCCCACTCAGAAGGCTGTCAGGTTTCAGCGTGAATGGAACGGCTCACTGAAAGAGTCATAAATAAAGGCTATTTCTCTCTCTGAATGATTCAACATGTTGTGCCCATGTTGAACCAGAGAATACCACTAGCATGGTCAATTTTAGTTATAAATAGTTAACGTTTTTCTTCTTTTAATGTTCTTCCTTAAATTCTGACACCAACTTTCCTGAGTAGGCCTTGAAATAGGGTCTGGCGCTTTCTGTGGAATGCCATGACTCTTTATAAAGCCTGGTAAACATGGAGACACTGGGGCCAGCCGAAAGAAGAAAGGGATTTCTGATTAGCACTCACATCCTTGGTGGAATTTTGCTCTCCCTTTCAAGTTTGTTCTCTCATCCCATCTAGGTCAAGACATCAGGGGCATAAGGAGCCTTTTACCATGTTGATAACCTTGAAAGATGAACGGAAAACCACCCAAGACCTTTCTTTAAAGGCTCATTTTTTTTCCTCCAAAAAAAAAAATTGATTGAAAATAAAAAAGAGTTGTCAAAAGTGCTCAATTCCACCACATGTTTCCCAAGGTGTGAGTGAGGGCTGAGGTGACAGGAGGGACATTGTAGCACCATTCTGAGGTTTGACATGGCAGGAACAACACTAACTGATTGCCATTACTCGATATTTATGGCAAGGTGGGAAAAGGTCTCCCAGACGTAATTAAGGTCACTAATCAGTTGACCCTAAATTAATCAGAAGAAAGCCTATGTGAGAGGTCCCAGTTAATCACACACCACCTTTAAGAACAGGGAGTTTTCATAGCTATTGCCAGGAGAAAAAGTAAGAGATGTACAAGCTGATGAAGAGTCTCTGTGGTTGATATGGAGGGCACCACCATGTGTACAGAACATGATTGTGTCTACTTGGAAGAAGAGGGCTGTTATGGTTTATCCAGGGAGTGGCACTATTAGAAGGTGTGACCTTGTTGGAGGAAATGTGTCACTGTGGGGATGGGCTTGGAGATCTTCCTCCTCAATGCCTGAGCATGCTTGGTCTGTTCCTGGCTTCCTTCAGATGAAGATGTAGAACCCTCAGCTCCTCCTGCGCCATGCCTGCCTGGATGCTGCCATGTTCCTGCCTTGATGACAATGGACTGAACCTCTGAACCTGTAAGCCAGCCCCAATTAAATGTTGTCATTTATAAGACTTGCCTTGGTCATGGTGTCTGTTCACAGCAGTAAAACCCTAACTAAGACAAGCGTTCCTTGTCCAGCAGGGAGCAAAGCCAAGAGCTTACTTACAATTGCAAGGACCTGAGTTCTGTCCATAAGTGGAATGAAATGGAAATGAAGTCTTTCTAGAACCTTCCAGGTATAGCTACCTGACTTCTCTACTTTGATGGTATAAGCAGAGAACTCAATTGTACTGGATGTACATGTTTGAGCTGCAGAAGCAGAAGATAATAACAAAGGAGGCTCTCTCTCTTTAGGTTTGCACTGTCAGGATATACAACCGTGAGAGCGAATGCTTGTTGAGTGGAATGGAACTCTCCAGAAGTCTCCCACAGTTCTGCCCGAGATGCTTTGCCAGAGTTGAGGATGTAGCTTGCCTGACATGCATGGAGCCCTGGAGTTTGTCCCCAGTGCCAACATAAACTGGATGTGGTGGTACACATGTACAATCCCAGCACCATGGAAATGGAGGCAGGAAGGATGCTACAGAGGGAACTGCCTGAGAACCTGTCTCACAATAATAAATAAATAAATAAATAAAGCTTTCAAAACCAAATTACACTCATAGATTTCCAAACCAAGGTATACTCATTGATTGCTAAAGGTTATCTTTTCCTTTCTCTGACCTACTTCTCAAATCTTCTGGAATTCTCCTTTCCTATTCTACCAAGTTTTTTTTTTTTTTTAAGCCACCTAATACCCCCATAGAATAAAAGGGCCTTCCACAGCCTGTAATTTTGTCTCCAAAATCAAGTACTTTTCACGTGCATAATTTATTAACAATTAATCTTCTGCCACTTTGTGGACCCTTTTCCTACAAGGTCTAAATCCTTATTTGATTACTACTCATTTCTTCTTGATTAACAGGACTTGGGAAGGAAAGGGCTACATTTAGGTCCCAAGCTACACAATCCAGGCCTTATACATCATGGGCACCCAGCAAATATTTTGTCCATTTGTTTTGTTCTAAAGTATTGCTCCTCAACGTTAATGATACGAAATGACACCGTGAGTCCAAAGCAAGCCTCATTAGCCCCACAGTGGGAAATCTCAACAGTGACCTGACCCACAATCCACTTGGCCTTTCACTGCCTTGAACCCTGAGCACACTTAAACTGTCAAAATTAAAAATGCAACTGCAAAAACAAGATAATCACTGAAAATAATTTTGCCCAATTGATTTGCGTGACTTTCAATGACATTGTTAGCACCCGATTTATTTCCTAAACTGCCAACTTCTGTAGCAAGAGCCAGTCTCGATGCATACCATAATTCACATTGACTGCGCTACTCACATGGGTGTGTAGAGGAGGAAGAAGCATCAGGAGTTTTGAACTAAATATTTTTTTACCAATTAAAAATGATCAACACATTGGTCAAGTGCAAAAGATATCAGGGATATGGCAGGCCGTGCAGATTTGACATAGTCCCTTGAAAAACAAGCAGGATTTAAAACCCCAGTTAAGATAGCCACTAAGTTCAAGGAATCTGTTTTTCACTCTCAGGGAAGAGCAACAAGAATGCAATTTGGAAAATAATGGAAGGTAACTGGGCCACAGTTCAGTGCGGCCTTCTGAGGCTAGCGCTCCCCCTCAGAGCAGTAACACTGCCTTCTCACTGTTGGAAACCTAAACTTGATACCACTGAGTATGTGAGTGTGTATGTCTAAGTGTGTACATCTGTCTGAGTGTGTATATGAGTATGTATCTGAATATGTGTGTGTCGTGTGTGTGTGTGTGTCTGTGTGTGTGTGTGTGTGTGTGTGTCTGAGTGTGTGTGCATGTTTGAGAACTTACCCAGGACTCTAGCACCAGATTGGGATTGCTGAGACATGAGGTCTAATGGACTAAACAAGTATCAAATCTTTGGCCTTTCCATTGAGAGGCAGTCATTGTTGGACTACTTGGATCATACCCTGTAAACAACTCAAATAAACCCAGATATAACTACTCTAATAAATCCATGTGCATGTGTCTCTGTGTGTGTATATGTGTTTATCTGTGTCTGTATATGTGTCTGTATGTCTGTGTATCTGGGTCTCTATGTGTGTCTGTGTATCTGTGTCTATGTGTATGTCTCTGTGTCTGTATATTTGTGTGTATATCTGTGTCTGTGGTTATCTGTGAATGTGTCTGTGTTTGTACGAGTATTTGTACATATGTGTCTGTGTGTATATCTGTGTCTGTGGTTGTGTGTGTGTGTGTGATCATGCAAGCATGACTTCTGACTCTAGAACCTTCAGTCATGCTCTATCATTGAACCAACCCTGACCAAAGCTACACAGCTGGGATATAGGACTACCTTCCACTATCCCCACTCTTGTCAAAGACAGTCTTCCCTTTAACGGGTAGTTAATGGCTGTCCCAGGGCCCTCTAGCGAGTCCCCCATTTCTGTGAGTGTTCTGTGGCATCAATGGGTCCATACAACAGCATCCTGGGGTTTTTAGTGAGATGCTCAGTGTTCAGACAAATCCACTTACTGAACTCCAAGTCTCCACCTGCCCCCTGGATGGCAGTAACAAGCACACCTACCTCTGGGAGCAGGCAGGCCCCACACCTAGATGAATGGCCTGGGATCTGGTATTGGAACTTTAACACACAGTACAGATGACCTTGCTGTTCAGTTACATTTCTTAATGTTTCAATTTGAAAAGTATATATCTGTGCTCCTTAGAACAAAGAAATAAATTAAAATCACTCGAACCCCAGTATAAAGAGATAAGTAACTTTGGTACTTTGTACCTTCCCACAGCTGTTTATATAAATACGCATGTGAAATATCTGTCTTCCCTAACCAGCTTTATGTAATGTAGACTATCTTGTAATCCAATTTCTTTTGCTTAAAAGGTGCTATAAACTATTTTTTTAAATTAAGTACAAGGATAATTGGGTCAGGAAAATACTTACTGTATAAACATGAAGACCCAAGTTTGATTTCCTGAAACCAGCTTTAAAAAGCCAGGCATAGTGGCACAAGCTTGCAATCCCAACTCCTTTGAAGTGGGGTTCAATGTCCAGTCAACCTGGCCTACTTAGAAAGCTCTGAGCTCAATGAGAGAGACCCTGTCTCAACAAAACAAGACAGATAGACTGAGAAACACAGTCTTCAAATGCATATGGACACCTGTATCCATATATGTACTTAGAAAAGTACACACATGCCCACAAGATAAATGTGTATTATAGTAAATTAAAAATGTTATAACACACTAAATGCAAGTTTTTAACAGGCTGCACAGTAGTCTATCAAACATGTACACATATTTTTGTTTCTTTAAAGGTGTCCCACTGGGTTATGCTGAATATTTCTTCAATGGGAGATTTGTTTAAGAGGTGGAATGTCTTGACTTGACAATGAAGAAACCTGAAGGTGGTGAGTGAGATGGAGACTACTGAGGAGTGTCAAAGGACACCAGTATTCCTGCCAGAACGCTGGATGATCTGAATTTAGGTGGAACAGGTCAGATAAGGGACGAACCAGCCTGGGGATTTGTGAGTTTATGTTAGAGATGGCTGCCTGTGAAGAAGTGGGACAGGGAGAGTTCATGGCCGGTGGCTCCCTCCCCTCCTCCCGCAACTACTTGATGTTCATTCAAGACAACGTGAACTTAGAAGCAGTGAGCTATGGGAATATGGCAGTTTGAGTTCATTTCTGGACACCTCAAGATAGTAACGCACGTGTCATACGGGTGTGTGAAAATTCATCACTGATTTGATACAACTGGTCCTCATTGAGTCCTAGCTCCAGCTAAGACCACAAAGCAGAGACTAGGATCTAGGTGCGCGCGCATGTGTATGTGTGTGTGCTGCGCATGTGCAGCTCATAGTGGAGAACTGATGCAAATGGCAGCTGCCAATGCCAATGTAAAACCGAGGAAACACCGTGAGGAGGCTGAGATGGACCCAGGAACATCTCTGACAGGAACACAGGAAGAAACTGACCCAGGAAAAGAGACTTGGATGGTGTTTAATAAATGCTGCCTGAGGACTGGGGAAACCTCACAGGGCTTGTCGGCTTTTCTGTGGACACGCCCCTTCCCTGAGGACCACCATTGATAATGTAACACTAAACGAGAAGGCCAGGGTCTTCTTTCTCACCACTGTGGCCAAAATTTGTGATGGAAGAAATTTAAAGTCTGCTTCACAGTGTGTGTGGGGATGCGGCCCATAGCTGCTTGGTTTGATGCATTTGAAATCATCATGGAAGCAGGAGTACAGTATATACTGGAGCTATCTGCATCACCATGGACCAGGAAACAGCTATAGGAAGAAGAGTCATACCACAGATAGGCCCCACCTCCCAACATTCCCAAACCCTCCCAATATAACACCACCAAATGGACAGCAGCCATTCAAAGTATGAGCCTGCCGGCAGGGACATTTCAGATTTAAACCATAACAAACCCTGACTCTAGTATTGTTTCTTTTTTTTAATTGGATCTTTTAATTGTTTACATTTCAAATGTTATCCCCTTTCCCGGTTTCCCTTCTGAAAACCCGCTATCCCTTCCCCTGCTTCTATGAGGGTGCTCCCCCACCCACCCACCCACCCACTACTGCCTCACAGTTCTAGCATTCCTCTACACTGGGGCATCGAGCCTTCACGGGACCAAGGGCTTTCCTTCCAACTGATGCCAGATAAGGCTCCCTCAGCTCCTTCGGTCCTTCCCCTAGCTCCTCCATTGGGGTCCCTGTGCGCAGTCCAATGGTTGACTGCAAGCATCCACATCTGAATTGGTCAGGATCTGGTAGAGCCTCTCAGGAGACAACTAGATGAGGCTCCTGTCAGCAGGACTTCTTGGCATCAGCAATAGTGTCTGGGCTTGGTGTCTGCATGTGGGATGGGTCCCCAGGTGGGGCGGACTCTGGATGGCCTTTCCTTCAGTCCTGTTCTGTTCCACTCTTTGTCCCTGTAGTTCCTTTAGACAGGAGCAATTCTGGATTAAAATTTTGGAGATGGGTGAGTGTCCTTATCATCACTCAACCAGGGAGCCATGCCTAACCTCTACATATGGTCTCTACAGGTGACAGGTTCTCCCTCCCCTTTGTGGGGTATTTTGGCAAATGTCATTCCCGTGGGGTCCTGGGAGCCTCTTGCTTTCCTGGCATCTGGGGCTTTCTGTTGGCTACCTCCAGTTCCCCATCCCCCATTGCTATACTTTCCTGCCCCTCTGCACCTCTTCCCCATCTCCTCCCACACCTGATTCTGCCCCTCTTTCCCCCTCCCCATCCTTTCTTCCTCCCAAGTCCCTCCCACCCTCTACTTCCCTTGATTATATTGTTCCTCCTTCTAAGAAGTTCTGAAACATCCACTCTTTGGTCTTCCTTCCTCTTGAGCTTCATGTGGTCCGTGAGTTGTATCATAGGTTCTTGTATCATGTTCTTTGCCTAATATCCACTTATCAGTGAGTACATACCATGTGTGTTCTTTTGTGACCTCACTCAGGATGGTATTTTCTAGATCCATCCATTTACCTAAGAATTTCTTGAAGTCATTCTTTTTAATAGCTGAGTCCCACTCCATTGTGTAAATGTACCACATTCCTTTGTTGAGGGACATCTGGGTTCTTTCCAGCTTCTGGCTATTATACATATGGCTTCTATGAACATAGTGGAGCATGTGTCCTTATTACATGTTGGAGCATCTTCTGGGTATATGCCCAGGAGTGGTATAGCTGGGTCCTCAGGTAGTACTATGTCCAATTTTCTGAGGAACTGCCAGATTGATTTCCAGAGTAGTTGTACCAGCTTGCAATCCCACCAGCAATGGAGGAGTGTTCCTCTTTCTCCACATCCTTGCCAGAATCTGCTGTCACCTGAGTTTTTGATCTTAGCCAATCTGACTGGTGTGAGGTGGTATCTCAGGGCCATTTTGATTTGCATTTCCCTGATGACTAAGGATGTTGGACATTTCCTTAGGTGTTCCTCGGCCATTTGAGGTTCCTCAGTTGAGGATTTTTGTTTAGTATTGTTTTTTAGAAGCTATCTACTTTGCTTTGTGAGATGGAGGTTCTCGTTAACCCAGAGCTCAACTAGGAGGCTGGGCTGGCTGGCAAATATCAATAATAGAGGCTTCAATTCCAGTACGAAGCACCAGAACATGCTAGAAAACACATACACAGAGACACAGACACACACAACACAGAGAGAGACATACTCACAGATACACACATACATATAACATACACACAACACATATAGATGCATACACACAGAAATTTACAAAGACACACACATAAAATGAACACACAGACATACACACACAGATGGTACACACAGATACACACGCATACAACATACATATGAACATACACACAGACAGAAGCATACAACAAATACCTACAACACACACAGATATACACACAGATACACACAGACATTCACAAAGACACACATACAACACACACAGACACACACACATGCAATATAAACAGACACACACACATGTCACAGAGAAACACATACAACACACATATACATAAACACAGACAATACACACAGATAACACACACAGACATACACACATATAACACATACACACACAAACTCATACATACACACACACACACACACACACTCACACACCATGGATGCATGAGCACAGAATAGGGGTGAAAGGTGAGTACTGGCATGTGGCTTAAGAAACAGGAAGTATGCATCTGCAGCTCATTTTTCACCATAGGACTTTTTGGGGGTTAAATACATTCACCGATACTCTGTTCTCCAAGACAGAATGCACTGTGTAGCATCTGCCAGGCTTCTGTCACTACAGAATTCCTTGTGCAAGGAGCACCACTAACAGTAAAGGCCAGAAGTGTGCTGAGCTAGGTTGCCATCCATCCCAAGGGCACCCACTACTTTCAGTGTCTTTATAAATCTGAAATTCAAAGCCAGGATGGGTCGGAGTTGCCGGCTTCTGACCATCACTGTCAGTCATGACGATCAGAGTAGGGTCTCTGCCCGGCATGAGCAGTATCCGCAACTAGAAAAAGACAGACTCCTGGGGAAATAGAGATGTAGTGTTGTAAGAAATCAGACTCATACCGCTGTGAGGAGCAGATGCCAGGAGGCAGCCGTGGGGTGATCAGCGTATTCCACAGCTCCAGCCTGGGAAAGGTCTGGGTTCCCCAGGCTTTGTGTGACTCACAGATTCTAAGAAACAACCACTTTTTGTGTCTTTTTTTTTTTGTTATTGTTGAAGTTGTTCTTGGATATATTCTTTATTTACATTTTAAATGATTTTCCCCTTTCCCGGTTCCCCCCTCCCCGAAAGTCCCATAAGTCCTCTTCCCTGCCCCTGTTCCCCAATCAACCCCCTCCTGCTTCCCTGTCCTGGTATTCCCCTACACTGCTGCATTAAGCCTTTCCAGGACCTAGGGCCTCTCCTTCCTTCTTCTTGGGCATCATTTGATATGTGAATTGTGTCTTGGGTATTCCAAGCTTCTGGACTGATATCCACTTATCAGTGAGTGTATACCATGTGTGTTCTTTTGTCATTGGGTGACCTCACGTAGGATGATATTTTCCAGTTCCACCCATTTGCCTAAGAATTTCATGAATTCATTGTTTTTAATAGCTGAGTAGTATTCCTTTGTGTAAATATAACATATTTTCTGTATCCATTCCTCCGTTGAGGGACATCTGGGTTCTTTCCAGCTTCTGGCTATTATAAATAGGGCTGCTATGAACATAGTGGAGCATGTGTCCTTATTACATGCTGGGGAATCCTCTGAATATATATGCCCAGGAGTGGTATAACAGGGTCCTCCGGTAGTATCATGCCCAGTTTTCTGAGGAACCGCCAAACTGATTTCCAGAGTAGTTGTACCAGCTTGCAATCCCACCAGCAGTGGAGGAGTGTTCCTCTTTCTCCACATCCTCTCCAGCACCTGTTGTCTCCTGAGTTTTTGATCTTAGCCATTCTGACTGGTGTGAGGTGAAATCTCAGGGTGGTTTTGATTTGCATTTCCCTGATGACTAAGGAGGCTGAACATTTCTTTAGGTGCTTCTCAGCCATTCGATATTCCTCACGTGAAAATTCTTTGTTTAGCTCTGTACCCCATTTTTAATAGGGTTATTTGGCTCTTTTTGTGCCTTTAAAAGCACAAATACACACAACATCACAGCCACGGTGCAACCAATAAAAGTGGAGACTCGAGAACTGGCTGTTGGTACTGAGAAGTGGAGGACACCTTCACCAAGCACAGCTCCTTTGTTTCCTTCAGATTTTTTGCAGGCAGAGGCCCAGCAAATGAGAAAAATTGTATCTAAGTTCCAAGAGTCCCTTAAACAGGCAGAAAATACACTCCGAGTGACGGAAAAGGCGTCGAATCACAGTTCAATGGGCAATGACTGCGTTCTTGGTGCTATAGAAAATAGCAGGGCATTTAGAATCAATTTGGGCTCAGAATTGATGAAATGGATAACTAGGCTTTTTATAAATGCATTGTAACTAATTCTGCCTTTCTCTCTAAAATATTTTTAGAGCTAATTCTGGAGTGGTGAAAAGCTCTCCCGAATTCAGCTCGCTATCCTGACAGTGAAATTCAAGCTCTACGGGTCTCTTGTTTTTTGAAGGTGTCAGAGTTGTCTGCCTTGCCTTGCTGGAAGTCACCAGCATGCCATCTCCCAAGCAAAGGCTCTTTAACAGGCTTCTCGCTGCATGCCTTCCTAGAGAGCAAAGCTGTGCACTCCACCAATTCTCCGGAGACAGCCTAGCCTCTTCCAAGATCTAGTTTTCCTCTGCAATTTCCCTTTATAGCCGAAGCCAGTGCTGAGGTCATTTGGCCTCAGCTGATCTCAATTACACCCCTCTGGCTGAAGCAGAGGTAGGGGTGACCAGCCTGTTCACCCCGCTACATTTCCCTCAGTAAAACACAGGAATCAGAGAAGATATTACCCCGGTCTCCACAGCACAAACATGCTACATACTAAAACAACTTCCACAAACGACTCACGCGCTTGTAGAGACTACACTTGGGTACAAATCAGGCATATGATATCAAAATTAACCATCTGCTTTAATAAGCTTACATAAGTAATTTATAATTTGCATATTACCAAATATGGAAACTTCACTTTTTTTTTTAGCCACATCTCCGATACCTCTCTGAACGGTGTCTCCTTGTTTTTCAGAATTATCATCTTCTTCAGTGTGAAAACCAGAAGCGCCATGTCCTGACAATATTCCTAAATTGAAATGATGAGCAGGTATGAAGAAATGAATTCTAATGCTATCTCTCGTCTTGAGGCTGCAAGACTGCTAAGGTCAAGTTCATATTTTCTGTGCCCCTAACACAGAACGCAGGCCCAGGACAGGACAGGACAGGACAGGACAGGACAGGACAGAACAGGAGCAGCCTCCTCTCGTGGTAAATAAATGAGCTGATCGTTGGCATGGAGAAACAGATAATGAGGCAGAAATGGGATGTTCGATGCCCAATACACATGCGCACTTACATCACTACACATTAGCACAGATGAGTTGACTAGATTATATTTTCTTCTAGACTCTACTGAGGATGCAGTCCTCAATATTATCATCAGCCTGAGGGTAGTGCGTGGTTGGTGGCCAACATTTGTAGAATTATTTGTAGTGTGCATCTTCTAATCCTGCAAAGTTAGTCTCTCTCTCTCTCTCTCCCTCTCCCTCCCCCTCCCTCTTCTGCTCTCCCTCCCCTCCCCTCCTTCCCTCTCCAACTTCCACTCCCCTCTCCCTCCCTTCCCCCTCCCTCTCCAACTCTTCCTTCCCCTCCCTCTCCCCCTCTCCCTCCCTTTCCCCTTCCCTTTCCTTCTCCCCCTCCTTCCCTCTCCAACTTCCACTCCCCTCCCCTCCTTCCCCTCCCTCTCCCCTCCCCTTCTTCCCTCTCCAACTCTTCCTTTCCCTCCCTCTCCCCCTCTGCCTCCCTCTTCCTCCCCCCTTCCCCTCCCTCTCCCTTTCCCTCTCTCCCTCAGGAGGAACACACTCTTTTCATTCTTAGTGAGGAAACAGATGCCCAGCAGGAAGGACCTTTCAGAATGAAGAAGACAAGCGGTAGGCTGGGATGGGACATGTGCCAAGGGGCCTCTGTCTAGACCTTGGCATGTCTAGGGGACACTTGCTCTACTCTGTGCCCATGACAGAACAGAGAAGGTGAGACATGGGTAGGAGAATGGCTGGGAATAGGATGGGAAGCAAGGGCGGGTTTGGATCCCAGTCCCTTCACTAGTTGTGGGCTCTGAGACAAATGGGGAAAATCTGCAGTAATCATCAACATCATCACCACCACCAGCAGCATCATCATCATCATCCAGAATTTCAGACTGCTATATCACAGAATGAGGTTAACATAAAAAGTGACTTAACACACACACACAGTCTTCCTTGAACAGTTCTCCTGTCTCCTCCCCACCGCTCACATCATAGATAATGAAAATCATCTACTGAACTAATACGGACATTCTATCAGAACAAACATTTCTCCCATGTCAGCATCTCTGTACAGAAAATATATTTTATGTGTGGAAAGAAAAAGGATTGAGGCTCACAGAGAGGAAGACAATGTCATTCCGATATTTTTCAGGCCATAAATATCTGAAGCAGGGGCCGTGCGTGTGTAGGTCGGCAGTGTTTGACTCTAGGCATTCCATTTATATGCTGTTGATAAACACCACACTCTGCGGTTTGGCAAGTCTGGATAATTCTGCTGGCCACAGGTAGCTGCTGTACAGCTAACTGGGAAATCTCGGCCCTCAGTCGCTAATCAAGTTCTCACAGCTGACAGAAGAGTGAGGTGCGGAGGCTGGGCGTGCCAGCAACCGCACACTTGGTAAATTGTGAGGTCACAATTGGGGCGGGGCAGAAGTAGAAATCCAGAGAGCCGTCCTTCTCACACTTCTCATGTAGGACAAAGTCAACGCACAGTCACTGTATCACTGGTTTCAGGAAATGCTTACCTAGAGTATCTGAACTCACCGGTCTTTGTCAAGCAGAAGAGGAGACTCAAGGGAGGGAAACAGTACATTCCTCCCTGTCTTGGTCAGGGTTTCTATTCCTGCACAAAGCATCATGACCAAGCGTAAGTTGGGGAGGAAAGGGTTTATTGAGCTTACACTTCCACACTGCTGTTCATCACCTAAGGAAGTCAGGACTGGAACTCAAGCAGGTCAGGAAGCAGGAGCTGATGCAGAGGCCATGGAGGGATGTTTCTTACTGACTTGCATCCCCTGGCTTGCTCAGCCTGCTCTCTTATAGAACCCAAGACTACCAGCCCAGGGCTGGCACCACCCATAAGGGGCCCTCCCCCCTTGATCACTAATTGAGAAAATGCCCCACAGCTGGATCTCATGGAGACACTTCCTCAACTGAAGCTCCTTTCTCTCTGATAACTCCAGCCTGTGTCGTTGACACACAAAACCAGCCAGTACACTCTCCCTACATATGTCTTCTCCTACCCTCCCTTCCTCTCTCCATATGCGTAGCCTGGACCAGTTGCTCTTAGTTCTATACAGAGGCCTGCATGGAGAAGCTTAGCTGATGGCCAGCGCTACAGTCCTTTATAAACTTGTTTATGGGCCTCCTCAGAACCAAGGAGGCCTGGAATATGACCAAACAAGGCAGACCCTGGGAACCAAGCTGATAGAAGCTGGTGATGCTAGTGTTCTGCGTGTGTGTGTGTGTGTGTGTGTGTGTGTGTGTGTGTGTGTGTGTGTGAAAGAGAGAACTATGTTATGCATACATGTTCATGTGTATGTGTTTGTGTGTATTATATGGTGTGTGTAGATGTTCATGTATGTGCATATGTATACACATTATTTGGTGTACATACATTTCTCTGTGTGTGTATGTATTATGTGGTATATGTACATGTTTGTGTGTGTATATATGTAGGCCAAAGATCAACAGTGAATATATCCCTGGATAACTCTGTACCTAATTTCTTTTGAGACTCAGTGATCTTTCACTGAACCTGGAGCTCATTGCTTTAGGTAGACCTGTTAGCCAATAAGCTCTAGCAATCCACCTGCCTTCATGCCCCGAACCCTGGGATTACAGATACGCACTGGGCTGACCAGTTTTCCTGTGGGTGCTGGAGTGTGAACCCAGGTCCTCGGCCTTGCTTACAGAGCAAGCACTTTACTGACTGAACCATCTCCCCAGCTTCAGTGCTACACTGTTTGGGTTCCTGCCTCTAAGGTAAAGGCAAACCAGACTGGGAAGACCGTCGACTCTCCACTCTGACCTGTGAGACAAATCAAAGAAAGGCAGGAGGTTTTTCTAGACACTTCATCAAGAAGGAATGACTAGTACCCAATCCCTAGCAACCACACATGGAGACCTAACAGACTCATGGGCAGTCATGTGGCCAGCAGTATTTAATGCATGGGAAGTAAAACAAAACAAAACAAAAAAACTGAGAGGCAAATCAGAGATAACAAAGAGGAAGTAGGTACGATGGATCTCAGCATAATCATGTAAAAGTTACTGTGATTCTTTGGATATAAAATACATTTCTATTATGTGCATTATATAATATTTTAACAATATAAGCTTTCTGAGCATGTAGAAATATTGCCTCCGCAAGAAAACCCTCTAAGCGCTCCTGTGAAAGAGGGATCTTCAGTCCTTGGTAATGAGTCCCTGTGTTGTCTTTCCCAACAGAACTGTTTGCAGAGGGGTGGGAGATAGAAGATTTTAAAAATTCCAAACGTGATAATTTATATCCATGTATTACATATATAGGTGCTTATTATGTGTGTATATTTATACACACACATATGTTTCTACCATCCTAAATATACCTCTCTTTGTGCTCTGATGATGTGGATGTCTGCTTACAGCGCAACCCATACCCCCAGACAGCACAGCAACCCTCCTTGCATATGAGCATCATATATCTACCACTAGCTGAGGCCTCTATACTTCCAGTAAAGATTTGAGATGTTTCTGTCTTCTTTCATACCAGACATCTTTATTAAACATTCCTATAATGCAAAGATGTATTACATTATATTAACGTTTTATATGATAAAGTCATATCCTATTTTCAAACTGCCTGAATGTAGCAAACACAATGTTGGAAGTTGTCAGTGGAGACGAACTACACTCTTGCACTCTGGGAATGAAGTCGGGAAGGGGGTGGCACAGATCGAAACAAAGAATAATAATGTTTGGAGCAGTCTAAATCCAAAGAACCTAACAACCGTAAAATGTGTCATGATGCATCACTTCCGTTTATTGGAGCAAAAGTTCTATGAGGTGAGAGACCTGAGTTAAAAATAAGAAAGACAGACAGACAGACAGACAGAGAGAGAGAGAGAGAGAGAGAGAGAGAGAGAGAGATTTGATTTTGGGAGACAGAAAAGAAGCTGAGTCAGCAGCTATTACAGCTGTCCAACCTGGCTCCTGAGAAGTAGATGACTGTGATCCAAAAAATAAAACAGATATATGCAGATATTTTTGGAAGTCACATACTAGAGCCCACACACACACAAAAAAAATAATAATATGAAAGATGTTTTACCAGGTCTAAATACTCTTGGCTCTTAGTAAAATGTACTTGATTAAATTTACCCAATTTATTTTTGTTCTGTTTTGATGAATTAAGTTTGATTATTTCCTGTAGCAATTAATTTATCCAAGATGCCTTTTTCTGCTATTTTAATCCAAGCTAGCATTATACCTAATGAGCTCCTAGTCAAGTTCCAGCAGTGGATGATAATTTTTAAATTGCATTCTAGAGCTGGGCTGATGAGATGGCTCAGTGGGTAAGGGGGCTTGCCGCCAAGTGTGAGGACCTGAGTTCAATCTACAGGATCAGGAAAGTATCCACTCTCATGATTACCATCTGATTGCCACATACATGCTGGGCCACATGAGCACCCACAAGGGCATGGAGATACACAAAGTAAGTTATAAGGAAAAATTAATTGCATTATGCTTCAAATAATGCACAGCTGTTCTCGTCTTAAACACAGAAAGCAGATTTGTGAGCTGGGAAATAAATAAAAAGGTCTGAGGGACTTTTGATTTCTGGTCTAGTTCGTAAGAAATTTGGCAGCTGTCACCGTGCCAACAACCTGTAAAAAGCCGAATGAACTGAGAAAAAAAACTACAGACCCTTTCAGATCTGTCAGAGAGGAAAAGGCACAGGATATATTTCTGCCCCCCAAGATTAGCAAGAGAGATGAGCAGACACAGAGAACCACAGTGTAGTGGGACAGAGACCTGTACTGAGGTAGACAGACACCCAGGTTCACTGCCCAGGATCCACACAGTGGGAGGAGAGGCAGCTCCTGAAAGCTGGCCTTTGACCTACACATACATACCACACATGTGCACAGAAGAGAGGGGGGGTGGGAGAACATAATAAATAAATTAAACTAAATATATTTTTAAAGTTCTAGGAATGGCAGTTATAGAGGACCCGGGCATGTATGAATTTATTCCCACCAATTCTCACAGTAAATATTAGGGGGAAACTCTGTGCACTGCAAGGAATGGGAAACGAGTCCTTTACCTCAGTTCTTTGTACCCTCCCTATCATACCTGTTGGCAGCAACAGCAAGGCATACAGTAGAACCCAGTTTGAAGACTTGGAGTGAGTACCAGAACCTGATGCAGGATTGTGAGGGAATTTAGAATAACCATGACTAATCCTCTGCTATTGATTAACTTTTACGTCCACTCCCAAATTTATGTGTTGGAGGCTCAGAGGGTAAATCCAATGGTATGGGGACGTCCAGCCTAATGGGAGGCGCTGAGTTCGCAGGATGAGGGCACACTGTGCTCATGAATGGATGAACGCAATTACTGGGACTACAGACAAGTTCACTTTCTTGCAGCTTCTGCCGTGTGAAACAGCAGCAAGGCAGGCATCACCAGATCCTCATGCCTGAATCTTAAGACTTGCCAGTTTCCAAGCCTGTGAGACATTCAATGCCTATTCTTTATAAATTATTCAGTCTCAGGTATTCTGTGATAGCAGCCCCAAAATAAAAGGACTCGAGCATATGTCGAGCGCCGTGATGAACAAAAAGCAGGAA
This sequence comes from Tokudaia tokunoshimensis, assembly GCA_036184795.1. Taxonomy (NCBI): domain Eukaryota; kingdom Metazoa; phylum Chordata; class Mammalia; order Rodentia; family Muridae; genus Tokudaia; species Tokudaia tokunoshimensis. The sequence continues at coordinate 78,132,057 of BTHU01000006.1, forward strand.
GCTTTCAAGAACAGATGGGCAGTGTAAGTGGAGTGGGGGGTAACAGCTCAGAAACACTATGAAAGCGAGGGAGGTGGATCACTTAGGAGACAGGACACAGAATTTCTGACCTAGAGACAGTTTCAATGGGAGCTTCCGAAGCAGAAAGTCAAAGAAGAAATAAAAATAGTAGCATGGTGTACTAAGGAATAAAACACCAAAACAACAACAACAACAACAATAGGTATTCCAGAGGATAAAGAGAAAGGGGCAGGGCCAGATATTAGTGAGAACAGTGGCCTATGCATTTCCCAAATGAAGATTTAACACCAAACTGCAGATCAAGGACCTTGAAGAATACCAAGAAAGGTGGCTATAGTTTGGATGATAATGTCCCCCAAATGGAGGGAGTATGTGTGTGTGCAGATACTTAAAGGCTTGGTCCCCACAGCAGTGCCATTACCAGTTGTTGGGATCTTTGGAAGGTGGGCTCTTGTTGGTGGTTGTTAGATCATTCAGGGTGTGCTCTCAAAATCAGTTGGGACCTGGTCTCTCAGTTTCTCTTCGTTATTTGGTTCCGAATGTTCTGAGACAGACTCACTGACATTATCCGTTGCTTTCTTTAGAGGCCCAAACCTGACCTTGGCTGAGAACCTTCAGAACTAGGAGCTATTTAAACACAAACTAATGAACAACACTTTTGTTTTTGTGAGTCACTCATCTTGAATGTTGCCTCGAGGTAACTTCAAACTGACTGGTATAAGAGGTTTTTTTTTTTTAAATCCTCAACATGCATATGTAATATTCAAACTGCAAAAAAACAAAGAAAGAAATATGGTCAGAAGCCAGACTTTACAAAAGTATACCTTTATATGCTGAGAAGCAAGGGTGGATTTTACAGTTTTGTTTGTTTGTGCTCAGAAACCAAACAGGCAAGGACAGAGGAGAGTGAAACCTTTACAGTGTTGAGAGAAGAGAAGACCAAGCCAGAGTCCCGAACCCTGACGGGAAGCAGATATGAGAGCTTCCCAGGCCAGCAGAGCTAAGGGACTGACTACCGGCTGAGTGGACTCCTAGGAATAATGTTCGGAGAATTTTACTCAGAAAGAGAAGGAAGGGAGGGAGGAAAAGAGAGAGGGAATAGGAGGAAGGAGGGAGGGAAGAAGGGGAAAGAAAAAAGAAAAGAAATAATATAGAACATAAAACTCCAATACATAAAGAACATCAAACCAGAAATGATAATATGACTTTTTTTAATCCTACATAAAAGTATCTGTTTGGTAAAAAGATAATAACATATTTGAGTTCATATAAAACCACGTTTCACTCCATGTATCTGGGAAAAAACTACTGCAAGACAGGACCCATGGGCCTGAAGGGAGGAACTGGGGCTACTTTGCTTTTCTGAGGGACTCAAGCTATTCAAGATAGCTTGATCGGACGTTACCAGACAGTGGGCTTGGATGTGATATAAATGTGTATTGTATATTCTAGGACAACCACTAAAACTGTTTCAGATACAACTGGTCCAACATAAGACAAAAGAGAACGTAATGAAATAAAATACGTCACAAAACCACAAAAGAGAAATGTGGAAGGAAAAATAAAGAACATTGGTTAGGAGTGCACACTGCTCTTACAGAGGACCCAAGTTTAGTTCCCAAGTCCCACACTGGGTGACTCACAACCTCCTGTAACTATAGCTCCAAGAAATCCTAGCAATCCCATGTTCTCTTCTGACCTCTGTAGGCACTGCCCTTACACATATACATATACATGCCTACACACGCATACATGTATATGTATGTATATATGTTCATATGTGCATATATGTGTGCATGTGTGTATAATTAAAAGTTTAAAACAAAGCTAAGAATAACAAACAAAAACCAACAAATGACCTATGTCACTCTGACTAAGGCGACAATAACTTTCAAAGATCTGGGGTCTAAATGTGGCAATTTAAAGATAAAGTGTCAGAGGATATTAAAAACTCACAAGTTATTAACATGGAATCCACACAGTATAAAGCAATACACAGATTAGAGAGGTAAAGGGATGGAGAGACGATGTTCCCGCTAGTAAGAATCCGAAGAGCTACGGAAGCTGTCGATTTCAGAAAGAACAGTCTCCAGAGCAGTGAACACCGGGAGGGAGAGATACCTTGTATCAAAGGAGTCAGTACCCCGGAGAAAGGAAGTGTTTTTAATGTGCATGCAGCAGAGTGCACCAAAGCACACAAGGCTTTATCTGTAAGGACAAATGAAAGAATCTACTTTTGACATGGGGACACCCACTCCCCTCAGTTACAAAGGGGGCAGGTCCAGAAAATGAGCAACAGCACCATCAATCACCAGACAGTATCGATTGATCGGCCACTTCCTGTTTAGCCAATAACAGCAGAGCAAATTATACTCAGGCCTACAAAGAACGTTCACAGACCACACCCTGTGCCGTGAACTGAGCAGAGAAAAACAGCATACAGTGAATCTAGGCATCAGTAACAGGGAGAGCTGGAGAGTTCAAAGTGCTTAGAGATCAAATTAATTACACACGCATACAAAGATAAACCGGAAGGAAATCCCAGGAGTATACAAGGAATGCTAATTGAACTGGGTGAGTTTGGTTTGGTTCTTTTTTGTTGTTGTTTTGTTTTAAATGAAGGTGTAAAGTCTGGTCAGTGGAGAATGGGTTGGATCTGGGAGGACTTCCAAGAGGAGGTGAGTATGATCAGCATACAATGTATAAAATTCTCCAAAAAACGTATAAAATGTGCATTAAAAATAAGCTGGGGCAGCGATGACACATGCCTTTAATCCCAGCACCCAGGAAGAAGAGGCAGACAGATCTCTGCGTTAGAGGCCTGCCTAGTTAACAGGGTGAGTTGTAGCATGGGCAGGACTACACACAGAAGTTTTGTCTCAAAAAAACGTGTGTGTGTGTGTGTGTGTGTGTGTGTGTGTATGTATGTATGTATGTATGTAGTAAGTCTCAATTTTTAAAATTATTACATTTGTTTATTTTGTATGGGAGTACATGCATGCTACACGGCCTATGTGGAGATCAGAGGACAACTTGTGGGAATCAATTCTCTTCTTCCATGTGAGTCCTTGGACTTGAACTTGGGTCCATCAGGGCTTGATAGCAAGCACCCTTAATGGTGAGTCAACTCACTGGTCTCTAATCTCACGATGTTTTAAGCATTTTGAACACAAACACATTGTTTTAAAACTTATGAGATGAGGCTTAACCGGTGCTTAAGAGGAAATGTAGAGACTGTTAGAGAAGAACAATTCAAACAACGAGGATTTTCTTGGTGTGAAGTCTTGGGAGTGCTGTCTACACCTTGTAGGATGAGTCATTGTTTCCATTGTTAACCTCTGTGTACTACAGTGATTCATAGAGTCCAGGAAGTGGGCTGGAGAAGGGGAGACCAGATTTGATCAGGACTTGTATGACTACATGGGGAAAAGCCACATTGATCCACATTGATATGGAGAACTTATACCTGTTCGTCAAAAACGTAAGAACTTTTAAAAGCTAAATGAAATCTAAAGTAGAGAAATAAGTAATAAATCCTAAAAGCAGAGATCCACGAAATTATTTAAAAAAAATAGAAATGAACAGAACACACTGACTGATATAAACTTGTGTGTAAAGATAAAGTATTAAATGCCTCTAACCAGGCTCTGAGAAAAAGAAAAAAAGACACAATACTGGAGATATAAGGGGCCAAGGCTATCAATTTCACGGACATTAAATGGATCATTAAAAGAACTTGGTGCACACAAATGCACAACAAGCATTTACCTGATGAGCCATCTCTTCAACCTCATTTCCTATTGTAGCCCAAGCTGGCCCAACCTCTCTTCCTTTTGTAGCCCAAGCTGATCTCAAACCCAAGATCCTCCTTCCTCGACCTCTCAAGTGCTGGTAATCTCTTATGAAGTTGAATATACTCATAGCAAATGATCTGAGAATTGTGATCCTTACGATTTACTCGAATTAGTTGAAAATCCATCACCCCATGAAAAAAGTCTGTGCATAGATTTAAAATCCCCAAAGCTAAAAGCAAGGGAGATTTCTACAATAGGAAACAAAGATAGGCTTTGTAAGTGGGAAGTAAGTGGGGTTGTGGAGTATCCGGGTAATGGGATAGTATGCAATGCTCAAAGGAACAGAGGCATCAGGCTACGTGAAGACACGGAGGAAATTTCCTAAACACTAAGTAAACGGACGTGACATGAAATGTCTGTGTACCCTGTGGCTCCAAGGAGACCGCACTGTAGGAATTGGTTAACTCTGGAGACAGGGACTAGGTTAGTAGGATAAGAAAGTCGGGTGAGCCCAGAGAGTCTTTAGCACAGTGGAGATCAAGATCATGTAATGACACTAGAACAGTGATGATGTATCACTACACATTTGCTGAAAGTTGCAGGATACACACCAAGTGCAGCCTGATATGAACGATGCAGTTGAGTGACAAGGACTGCAACGGACTCTAGAAATGGTGCTCAGGTGAGGGTTTGACCCGAGGGATGCTGTCTGTGTGAAGGGAAAGAAACCTCTGAACCTGCCTCTTGGTGGTTTTGCTATGAACTTAAAAAACTGTTCTGAAATTTTGATCTTATTTAAAATGTTTGTGTCGATAACAAGGGAGTTTCTCTTTTTTAAAAAAAAAAGAAAAATATTTCAATATTTCCCGGTGAGAAGTTTGTTTCTTTTGCTCCTTCGAGGTTCTTCAGTAAAACACTCGGGGTTCTCCCTAAGGCTGCCCCAACTGAGTACCACGGGGTAGGCGGATTAGAGAAGAGACTGCAAAACCTTCCGATTCTGGAGGCCAGAAAAATCAAGATTTAAGCTATACTTAGAGTTGTTTTGAGGTTTCTGAGGAAAACGTTGGTCTGTCCCCAGCTTCCGCTGACGCGATGGTGACCTTTGACCTTCCACTAGCCACTTTCAAATTCTCCCGGAGTATGGCTCTGTCTTATTTTACTTCGTATGGGGGCACTCATCACACTAGATGCGGTGGGAGGGGGGGGAGGGGAGGGCGGGGGCGAGGAACACACCTTATATAACCACATATCTGAAACAACCCATCCTGCAGACTTCGGGGACACCTTCTCCAGCACCCGGGATGAGGACTTCAGCAAATAAGGACAAGCCATAGTACAAACCACAACACACCTCTAAGTGTTTGATGCTGTGGATGATGTGCCGGGAACTCAGAACACGTCCAAGCTTTTGAGAGCCTCACAAAGATGTCGCATAGTCACAGTAACAGCACGATGAATGCAAGGGAGGATGAGAGACACTGTATGGCCTGAGTGCCAGGTCAGTATAGAAATAACCCACTTAAGAATGGAGCCTTGCTGGGCGGTGGTGGCGCACTTGGGAGGCAGAGGCAGGTGGATTTCTGAGTTCAAGGCCAGCCTGGTCTACCGAGTGAGTTCCAGAACAGCCAGGGCTACACAGAGAAACCCTGTCTCAAAAAACCAAAAACAAACAAACAGAAAAAAGAATGGGGCCTTGTGCTGTGGAAGCCTCCTGGAACTGTAAGGTTCTGCGATGAGGAAATGAAGCCAGCAGAGAGAAGGTCTGCGCCTGCCCAGAGAGCCCTGAACTTTCCTTTGAGTGTCTCTGAGACCCCCACGAGTCATGAGTAAGGGCTCTGTAAGTGGTTAGAGTAACAGTGGGCTCCCGGTAAAGGTTTCGGAATGAATGAATCAATCCGCAGCAGGAGTAAGAAGGTAGCTCTGGATGGTCTTTCCCTTAGACTCTGCTCCACCCTTTGTCTCTGTATCTCCTTCTGTGGGTATTTTGTTCCCCCTTCTAAGAAGGACCAGAGTTTCCATACTTTGTTCTTCCTTCTTCTTGGGCATCATTTGATATGTGAGTTGTGTCCTGGGTATTCCAAGCTTCTGGGCTTGGAATATCCACTTATCAGTGAGTGCATACCATATGTGTTCTTTTGTGATTTGGTTACCTCACTCAGGATGATATTTTCCAGTTCCACCCATTTGCCTAAGAATTTCATGCCCCACCTAGGGATCCATCCCATATACAGTTACAAAACCCAGACACTATTATAGATGCCCACAAGTGCTTGCTGACTGGACCCGGATATAGCTGTCACCTTGGAGGCTCTGCTAGTGCATGACAAATACAGAGAGGGACACACTCAGCCAGCCATTGAACTGAGCACAGGGTCCCCAATGGAGGAGCTAGAGAAAGGACCCAAGGAGCTGAAGGGGTTTGCAGCACCACAGGAGGAACAACAAGATGAGTCACCCAGTACTCCCAGAGCTCCCAGGGACAAAACCATCAACCAGAGAGTGCACATGGAGTTACCCATGGCTCCAGACACATAGGCAGCAGAGGATGCCCATGATAGACACCAAAGGGAGGAGAGGCCCTGGGTCTTGGAAAGGCTCGATGACTCAATGTAGAGGAATACCAGGACAGGGAAGCGGGGAAGGGTTGATTGGGGAACAAGGGGAGAGGAGATGGCTTATGGGATTTTTTTTTGGGGGGGGGGAACCAGGAAAGGGGACATTTGAAATGTAAATAAAGAATATATCTAATAAAATTAAAAAAAAAAAAAGAAGGTAGCTTTGAGTGAGGGTATCCCAGAGGTGATGAGGAGGCCTTCTGAGAGGAAATCCTGTCATTGGGCAAGCTTGAGTTGAGCCCCGCCCCTTCACAAGAGACACTGACAAACAGACCAGTTCTTTCCCACTCTGCCTGATGTACCCATTCATAGAAGGAGCTACAGCTGGGACCTGACATCCAAGGAACCTATGAAACTAGTCAGCTGGCAGGCTACTACTCTCTGATGCTGTTTTCCTTGACAGATACTTCCTACAGCTTCCTTAGGGAATCCTTCAAATATGACCTAACCTCACTCTCTGACAAACTGCCCCTTCCCAGGCCCCATCAGCTGTTGGGAGAAAGGTGGCAGAAGACTACAAGTCCCTGTAACTCAGAACGACATGCTGAGTCCCTCACCCCCACCCCCTCCCCCAGTCCCACCCCCCTCCCCCACCCTGGAGCCCCTGAAGAAGACACTGGTTTGCAGGGAGGGGTAAAACAAATGCAATTAAGAAAAATTGTACTGCTCAAATTTCCAATTTTCATAAATCAATGATACTGTCTTCGATACTGCACTGCGTGCTGTGTATCACACAGATTTATAGGTTTCGGGATTGACAGGGCAGCTCCCATCCCTATTACTTCAGCAAGTTCTGGGTTTCTTGGTGTCAGCAAAATAAATAAATAAATAATAAATAAATAAATAAATACGGTTCCTTTTACATTCGAGATAAAATCACATTGTATTTTCCAAGTACGTGTCATCTCCAAAAAAAATTATGCTTAGGCAGGGTTTTTTATATAAATAATTCTCCACTGGGCCATCTATCTGAGGCTATATTTTTCTTTCTTCCTCTTCTTTTTATATATGTATATATATATATATATATATATATTTTAAGTTGGCTTAATGTGTTCTCCGCCCCCCCCAATTTTATTATTTAAATAAAAGAAAAAAAATCCTTAGGCATTCCCTTCTATAGAACGCCATTTTCTGATAACATTCCTGAGTGATTGTATTTTACCATCCAAGCTTTTGAGTCTAAAATCATAAAGTATAACTCCTCACCTGTCATTAGCATGCGTATCCATAGTGTAGAGTGTTCAAAGGTGCTGCAATAACTCATTAGCTGACTCTCCTTTTGGGTGTTCTTGACAAATTTTCCTAAGGATTTATTTTTATTTATGCGGGTGTCTACGTCTGTGTCTGTGTTGTGTGAGACAGGAGTATGTGGGTGCCTGTGGAGAGGCAGAAGAGAACATCAGGTCCCCTAGAGCTGTAGGCAGCTAGGAGCCACCTGAGGTGGGTGCTGGGAACTGTACCCCATTCCTCTGCGAGAAAAGCAAGTGCATTTAACTGCAGAGCCATCCTCCCAATCCCCTTCCCTTTCTTCTTCTAACTTTTTGATTTCCGTGGAACCGCGGAGTTTTACATTTGGATTCCTAGTTATACTTTTGACCAATACTATTGGTCAGAGCTTAACAAATTCAAAAAAATAAAACTCTGACTGGAGATGTGGCTTCACTGGAAAAATGTGCTCTATGCAAGCAAGAGGACCTGAGTTCAGATCCCCTGAACCCATATAAAAGAATTCTGGTGTGGCAACCCGTGCCTGTAATCCCAGTACAGAGAGAGGAAGACAGAAGAGAGAGGACCCATAGGGCTTGCTGGCAGTCAGAGTGACCCCACCTCCAAAATAAATAAATAAATAAATAAATAAATACAACAACAACAAAAATCAACCAAACAAACAAAAAAGCAACCAAGAAAGACCTCTGGCCTCCACATATATGTGCTTATAGGAAAAATCTACATATACACATGTAAGCACATACATAGAAAACCATTAAAATGAGCCCATTGCTTCCCTACGGTTTCATGTAAACATCAAAGCAATAAGCAAACATTACTGAAAGGTACAAGATCAGGGCTCTCCCATTGATTTCTCCCTCTATACAGCTAGGGTGGTGATTTTTTAAAGAAATTTCATTCTAGTGTTTTCCCATATGCGATATGTTACGGTGGTTATAGTCATTATAAAACTTGCCACCTCGCATTATCAGTAGCAGCTGTTATCCTTGGCTAATGGCTAGTCAGAGCCAAGCCTGGGCTGCTGATGCCTTGGGTTACAGGAACCATGGGAAACTGGACAAGCTTCACATCGGCCATTTTTCTTCTTTCACACTTTCTTCCGTCCACAGTAATTTCACCAGATCATCCTCATCCCCTTTCTAGCTCCATGTTGCTAAGTGAACAAGTGGTCCTGGGACAGTCTTAGATCTTCTCTCTCTTGGCATATAGGAAAATACGGTCCCAAAGCCCCAATGTTGAGGAGCAGGCCTAGGAATAGGTAGGAAAAAGAAGGGTGAGGGCCAGGTAAGTAAAACCTCACTCAGCCTCAAGCCTGAGGACCTACTGTGTGCCCTGGAGGGTCAGGGCCCTCTTGTTACAAACTGCTTGGCTCCACTTTCTTCTCAGGAACTGCCCTGTGTCTGAATCTCCACATGGAGAATCTCAAAGGGCAGAAAAGGCAGGAAAGGCCCCAATCAGCTGGCTGGGGCCCCGAGAGTCAGTCCTCCAGAGCATCCAATGTACTTGCTGTTACCCATAAATCCATTCACTCCTACCGATGCTCCCAGTTCAGTGCTGGGTCTGAGGCTCCAACCGATGCCAACGCTCAGTGGAGAGCCAGGATCCGGTAGCCTGATCATCCTAGGCATCTTCAAAACTGTGTTCCTCTGTGTGAGAAAGAGAGTGGGAACGTTTCCATATTGGAGTTGTTGATTTCACCTTTCCTTGAGGCAAAGTGGGTTCCGGAGCTTATTCCAGGGGACCAGTGGCAGGAGGAAGTGCTCGTGACTTCAGGGATGAAATGTTTCCTCTAACAAGTCAGGCTAGGTGATAGGTACATGTGTACAGCATTTTAAGGAAGTCAAGGATAATCTCATCACTGTCCACGAGTGTCAGTGTTTATTTGATGGTCCCCATTGATTATAGATTGATTCATCTGTGGATGCTAGATAATGCTCAGCCCTTTCCAAATAAGAGGCTAGCCTTTGCTACCCATAAAAACACATGAGATTTATGTGAGCATGGAGCCCACCACTAAAAACACACTTCATGGAAAGTTAAGTTATAAAAAGTAGCATGGAATTTAGCCCACCAGTAATATATACTACCCTTTGTAAAAGGAGAACAAAATAATAGAGATGCAATGAAGGGGAATTTGAAAGGGACTTGGAAAACTATCATATGAGATAATAAATGCAATAAGATGCTTCATAATATTGAAGTCAGATGATTTACTTATTGCTGGGATGAGTGTTGCATGAGACGCGGTAGGAATTTTGACTGAAAATTAAACATATAATTTAGTGATTGATTCTTAATGCACACAGAGTTGCCTTTTTGACTTGGCACAACAGATGTATTATGTTCTATCTTTTCAGGGCCATACCATCACAATGACAATCACTCTGTGACCCAGAATCCCAGCATTACTGGTGATTCCAGACCCATCTCCACCAACCCCCTCCCCCTCTCCCCCCTCTCCCGCAACTTCAAGTGATGGCTTTGAGTATAGTTCATAAAAACAAACTTCTTGTTCTACTGAACCATTTTGTTCAATCACTTTTTACAATTTTTCCCCCCTATGGCTTATCAGATAGGCAGATCATCCAGCAAAACTATTTGTATTTAATTAAGAAGGCATTAAGAAGGCATATGAGGGCTGGTATGTGGCCCAACTGACAAAATGCTCAATATGTAAGTAGGAGGACCTGTGTTCAAGCTGAAGAACTCATGGTTTTGGCTTTGGCTTTGGCTTTGGCTTTGGCTTTGGTTTTGGTTTTGGTTTTAAAGCCAGGTATGGTGTTCATTTGTAACTCCTGTGGAAGAGGAGCTAAGCAGACCCCTAGTGCCCAATGTGTAGGCAGCCTAGCCTGCCCAACAAGTTCCAGGCCAGAGAGAGACCCTGCCTCAAAACAAGGTGGTCAGCACCTGAGGAGTAACACTGAGGTTGCCCCCTGGCTCCCTGTACACATGCATCCATTGGAACACATATGAACACATGTGCACATGTATACACATGCACACATGGCTCAGAGTGTGTCTACACCAACCTACCTATTCGTAGACAGTTTCCCAACAATGTCAAACTGTTTCCTGGCACCTTACGAAGCAGTTGTTGAGTTAAATTGATCAAATCCATTGCTCCATGCAACATCATGTGAAAGACCCCTTAGTGCCTAAAATGTGTCATAGGGGTCAGGTGAAGAGGTACACACTCATAATTCCTGCACTCAGGAGGATTGTGAGATGAAGGCTACACTGGGCTACAGACCAAGACCCTGTATCAAAAAGAAACAAAAGGTAATTCAAAAACTAAAATTAAAACCCTATCCTTAGTAAGTCTAGGTGATTTTTCAAGTCCAATCCAATTATCTCTTTAAGTGCCTGAGAAGTCCTTCTGACACCTTCTCAGCATCTCCCCTCAACCCTAGAGAAAGCATCCTCGGGGCCATGAGTATTGCATGATGGTCCTCCAAGACCTTTCCTCCCTCCTATTCCCCTGATTAGAGAAGTATACTCTATGTGCTTCCCCCCCACCTCATCTGTAATGTGTGCTAAATAAATATGAAGGAGAGGATTACATCATCCCTTGCCTTCAGACAGGCAAGAAAATCATAACTACGGAATGGTTTCTGTCTATCAGGCTCTATTGGGTCTCTTTTGTGATGTGTCCTTTCCAGGCTAGATTCCTCTCATACTTCTACTTTATCAAATGGCTACCTCCCAGAAGCAGCTCTCTAAGTACCTCTCCCAGCAGCCTGGCTCTTTCTCACATTTGCCTCACAAATGGCATTCATCTTATCGGAAATTACATTCACCATGTGTTTGTCTCCCCTAAGCAAAACTCAATGCAGTGAGCACCTCCCATGGTTCTTGGCCACTGCTGAACCCCCAGCATCAAGATCTGTGTCTAAAGAAATGAATCATTGAATGAATGAGTGAAAAGAACATGTGACTCAACCGACAAGACCCAGGGCCGAAGTAAAAATCAGAGCCATCTAGAAAAACGTTTGGTTCTTCTCATCTGAGCAGTGGTTCTCCTGCCTGTAAATCATAATAATCACTGGGAGAATTTACTTAGCTGTAGATGCCCAGGTAATCTCTCTCCCAATGATTCTGATTCAATAAGATCCAAATTCACTGTTTTATCCATATGAGGTGTCTTAGTCAGGGTTTCTATTCCTGCACAAACATCACAACCAAGAAGCAAGTTGTGGAGGAAAGGATTTATTCAGATCATGTTTCCACATTGCTGTTTATCATGAAAGGAAGTCAGGACTGGAACTCAAGCAGGTCAGGAAGCAGGAACTGATGCAGAGGCTATGGAGGGATGTTTCTTACTGGCTTGCTTCCCCTGGCTTGCTCAACTTGCTTTCTTATAGAACCCAAGACTACCAGCCCAGGGATGGCCCCACCCACAAGGGGCCCTCCACCCTTGATCACTAATTGAGAAAATGCCCCACAGCTGGATCTCATGGAGGCACTTCCCCAACTGAAGCTCCTTTCTCTGTGATAACTCCAGGCTGTTTCAAGTTGACACACAAAACCAGCCAATACATAAGGGTTTCTTACATTTATGCAGGTTGAGAGAATATTGTATTATATCGTACTGCTTTTGTTCTATCAGGGGAGGAAGGACATGCTGGAGTGGCCAGTCTTTGCTCAAAGTGCACACAGTATACACCCAGGTACCTGTGAAAAAGATTGGCCTTGAGAGATTCAATCTTCTTTCTCTACTCGAGGTGATTTGTTTTGTATTTATCAAACTCCTCTGATGGGCCAGGCATTGTTGTCAGAGCTACAAACATGTCCAGCCCACAGAGAAGACAGGGGATCTGTCAGCAAGAGACAAGTGTTAGAGGGACTTAACTGGTGTCTGTGATGAAGAAGAGAAGGCACCGAGCTTAGGATCAAGTCCCTGGGGAAGATCTCACCCAGGAGCAAAATGTGACCCGAGGACAGAAGAGAAACAGGAGCCACCGAGGAGAATGCAGTGTAGAGAAAGAAGAACAGAAAGGATAGCCACAAGGAAGAAAGAAACTGGTGTGCCCAAGGCAGAGAGGGTGGCCTGCAGCTGACGCACAGTGGAAGTGACAGCACTGAGGGGTAGGGAGGTGGTTTACTGTGTATAGTGCTTGCTGTGTGAGTGTGAGGACACTCGCGTCAATACCTAGCACTCAAGCAGTAAGAGGCCGAGCATAACAGAATGTACTTGCAAATCCAGAGCTGGGGATAGGGAGGCAAGAGACTGGAGGGTCTCAGTAGCTCACCTGACTAATCAGTGGGCTGTAGGTTTAGTGAGAGACCCTGGCTAAAAATAGGACAGTGGAAAACAGATGAGGAAGACACCGATGTCAACTTCCTGCTTCCAATGGCATAGACATGATGTGCACACCTCTGTCTCTCGTTCTCTCAGCCTCTCCTTCCTCTCCTCCCTTCCCCTCCCTCCCTCCCACTAGTTTTCTCTAAACTTGCCTGAAAGCAAGAGTCATTTACATTGATAAAATGCCAAGTTAGGATTCTATTAGATCTGAAACATTGGGGGAGGTTCTTAGAACTCTATACTTAAGAAAATTCCCCAAGGGATTATTTATTAATTTATTAAAGTTTTTTCCCCTATGGATGGGATAAGACAAACTCAACTAACATCACCAGATACCACACCGAGTGGGCTTTAGTTACCCATAATAAACTTTGAATCTTGCAATTTCCTCGGAGTGCCATAAGAGGCATTATCTAATCGCAAGATTATCTAATTAGACATCACCAAATCTAAGGTCTTCCCGATTCCAGAGTGAAGAAGGAAAGAGACTAGAAAGGGGGAGAGGGTAATGAGGACATTGTCGTGAACCAGGCAGTGAGAGACAGTGCTGTAGGTCAGTCAGTGCTGCACAACTTACTTTCATAAGCTCTCAAAATAGAGCATTAACACAGAAACTTTTCTTTAGCATATAATTCTCCAGATCAGAAATTTTAGCCTAGTTTAGACAAATAATTAATTCTGCAGCTTGTGTCAGTCTGATATCTATCTATGGTCAGCTAGCAGTAACCACGGGAAACAAGCGGCAGACGCCTTGCTCCGTCTGTCATTGCCCATGCTCTTCAGACTATAATAGTTGTAGTTAGAAAGAACAAGTCTCAGGGTAGGAAATCATCTTGACTCCTATGGCTACTGTCACGCTGACAAAGGGCCAAGCTCATGTAGGAGGAAAGAGCTCAAGGGTAGGGTTGGCAGGAAGCATGAGAGAAGGAGTCGTTCTTGAAGCCTTCCTTGTGGGACCATGAGAGGAGCTGGGCGTGGGGATGGGGTGAAGGAGAAGGAGGTGAATTTTTGCAATCTCAAGACATGGAAGTCAACAAGATTGGGCAGTTTGGCATGAAGAAGGAGGGGAGGAGAGGAATGGTGGATGTTTTCTAGGTTGCGGACCTGAGTGACTAGACGAGGATAATGACAATCTCTTATAAGCAGAAGACAAGACAGCCCGAGTCACCACCGTGTGCAAGCCTGTCCACAGCTGTGCACAGCCAGAGCTTGAAGAATTGTGTGGTTTCCCACCTCACACCTTAGGATCCAAAAAGCATTCATTCATGGGAGATATAGGACCGACTATCAACATATCGAGGGTTTAAACTGATAATTCTCTCTACTTCAGCTTCAACATAACCATAAGCCCATTCCATACTGTCGTAAATAATCCAGTCTTATGTAAACAGCTGTTTTCTACCAGAGAAGGTAGTGAGGAGAATGTCATTATTTATAGTTTTGTGAATCTCTTTACGGTCTAGTTTAATGGAATAGAACGGACGGCTTCTCTCTGCTCTGTGTTTAGTCTGCTGAGGTATTTGCTTGGCTTTACAGCTGTGAAGAGAGCTCAGTCCTGACCCAGGTGCTCAGGTAGGAAGGGCAGAACGCATTGTGGACTCTGACAATAACTCTGATCATCCATGAGTCCTTGGCCTGACCTCTACAAGGGGATCACTTATAAAAGACGAGTTTTCGAATGGGATCTCAAACCACCCAGAGGAACTGTCTCCTACTAGGTTAGGTGAAAATCTATCAGACTGATCTTGGCTCTGTTGATTTATATGTTGAGGACTGAAAACATTTTAGTTCATCAGTCTATGCTCAGCTTCCTATGGGTGACATATGTTACACACTCTCAAGAAGATACTTGTGTGCTAATATGACCACCGACTTCACCAAGCAAATCTTAAAGCCCCGAGAAGCCGTCAGACTCCCTGCGGCAAATGGGCGTTTCCCAGAAGTCTAATTTTTGCTTGAAAGCTCTGACTTCACCATTGGCAGTGATACTGTCAGTTGTTTTCCCAGAACTGACAGGCTCCGTCCTTCGTTTTTAAGACAGGATGTCTGCCAAATACCCAAGTCTGAATAACCAGTGTGTCTATCAGACATTTTCAAGTTGAAAAGAAGAGTGTTTGATGAAAGAAGCAGCTAGCCTGGCGCAAGACTCCATCAGAGCTTCTCCCTGAAGATAGCTGCTCTCCCCATGGGTCCTGCTGTTTCCCATAATATTAAAATCTCTATGTTCAAGGTCAAGATTCCTAATATTAACTATCTTTACATTCTTCGGGATAGCTGGTGGAAGAGAACACCATGCATATAAACCTTGTTTGAGTCTATTGCCTTGATGTAGGCTCAGGGGACAGTAAATTTGTACCATCATTGTCTCTGACCATCAGAACAACTCACTGAAAATGACCAGCAACATCTAATGAGTATTCTACAACTACTTTTACACCCAAATTGTTGCGTCTGACCTCCGGGGCCCCTTGGAAGAACCAACTCATTCAGTGAACGTTTACATACACGAAATGTACAGACTTTGCCGTACCAGTTTGTACCAGCAAGCTTCTCCCTCTCACTAACCTTTCCACTGTGTGTCTAAGAGGAAGAATCAACCTCAAGAACAAGCTGGAAAGATAGGTTGTTTATTTGACAAGTGTTAGACACACATCACTCTGAGTGATTTCTGTGCATAAGAAAATAGTCAAAATCGCTGTGTAGGGAAAGAGACAGGGACAGCAAACCTCAAAGTCAGGGATGGAGGAACATGGGGCTGGGCACAGGGAGAAGATGCTGGGCTGGGCTGAAGAAAGTACAGGGAAGGGAATGGGAGAGCGGTCGGTGGATGCCTCTCCAAAGCCAGTCCAGGAAGGACAAAAAGGACAAAGATTGGACTTAAAAAAAAAAAAGAAGAAGAGAGATGAAGTGGCCCTGGTGGTATGGTGTGGCCATGGCTGAGATCACACTTCAAATTGTCACTTCTGTGAGCCACTGCCCTCTGCATGGGTCAACTACTGCCAGATCAATTCGTGAAGCACAAATGAAATTGTTTCTTCATCTAGGGATGAAGCTTAAAGTGTGCACAAGCACATGTACACACATGGAGACGCACACACATGCATGAACAAACACAGGCACACACACATGCGCACACACACATACACACGCACACACACACACACACACACACACACACACACAGACATACACACATGTGCTCAAGATGCTTAAAATTCTGCTAGATGCTCTATCATGATCAAGCAAAGTACAACAGTTGCCACGGTCCTACCCACTCACCAACCTGGCGGTTTGGGGATTGTATCAACGTGGATCCCGGAAACCAGTTCCAACCAGCTTAACAGAGTGAGTGTGGGCTGAGATGTAGCAAGGGGAACCTGGGATGGGTGAATTGACCCGGTATGTGTGTGACCGATAATTAAAGGACTTCTCTCCTGACCTTCCACAGGAACTGCAGTGAACATATGTAAACACAGGATTCTCTGCTATCAAGGAACTCCCGGGAAGGCTCCCTTTTCCGTTCTTAATCTACTGCGTGCTGTCTCCAGAGGGCGTTGCCTTCCTACCCAGCCCAACTCCTTCCCCACGTGTGAAAGTCTCCTCCTTTCTCTTCTCCACCATCCCCCTGGGGACCTTGTCCTGATGCAGGTCCCTGAGAGCGTGTTAGGAAATGTCAAAGCTCGGTCCCTGCCCCAGATCTGCTCCAAACCTGCAACCCCTTGGCGTGCTGCAGGTGAAGAAGGGCTATACAGACACTGTGTGACTTAGGGACAATCACTCATTGCTCATTAGTGCCCTTGGAGACAGGCATGGCTTGGTCCCAGCCATGTTCCTCCCGGAGCACTCCCTGCGTAATAGGTGGCCGACAGCTGATTGGTCGGTAGACAAAGGAATCGTAAATGAACACATGGGAATGGGATACTTACATTATTTATGAATAACTTCTGAATAACACAGATTCAGCAGTAGCAGAAACACTGAAACATACAAATGAATTAATTTTAAGGGGTCCACTTTCTGTCCTTAATTAATTAATTGCTAATTTTTATTTTTATTTATTTTTAATTTTAATTTCTTAGATTTTTATTTTAATTTTTTTATTTTAAAAAATTTGCATAAAACATTTTCTTATTTTTTCTAATTACATTAATTTACTTTTATTAATAATTAATTAATTGGCATTCATTGCCTGTGCGTCTGCATGACTCGGGGAGGTATGTGATGGCATGCATGGTCTCTGGGGATTGAACTCACATCACAGGCTTGTGCAAGAAGCACTTTTACCGGCTGAGCCATCACACCCGCACTAAAGTGCTTGTTTTTACGTGTTTGTTTATTTGGATCAGTAACAGCCATACCTTTCCTGAGAACTCTTTATGACTAAGGCATTAAAATGAAATAAAAAGAAAATGCATATGCCCTAGGAATAAAACCATCAAAATATATGTATACATTTTTAATTAGTCCTTAAATGTTGACCAATGAATCTTTATGACAATTATCGACTGTGTAACGTTCTCCCTGGATTAATATCCAGTGGAATCTGCATTTAAATTTCTTTCAATCAATGTTTTCAATTGGTTTACCCCCCTCCCCACCCACCCCTTTTCCTTTTCTCTCTCTCTTTTTCCTTTTCAGCAACCAGGCTGTTGTGAGAGCAGTTTGTCATTTTTAAGTCAGAGGATTAGGCTCTGACTAATTGGAAGGTTTGCCCATTATTTAAATGAAACTTGTTTGCAGTTTCAGCACCCGTGTGGATCTAGGAAGGCGGCAGACTGGCCCATCAATTTGGTTAGAAAGGAATAAATGAATAAGGAGACTGACAGCGTTGTCCCATGGGAGGCTCTCTGTCACAGCGCTGTTTCCGCTGTATTAATTATCCACCTAAAACTGCCTCCCAAGGCCATACAGTCATCTGCCCTGCTCCTAGCTCCCATGGCACCTTGGCCCTCCTTTTTCTGGAGTTTGGGTCCCTGGTGGCAGCAAGTCCTAAGTGCTGTCTGCTTCCAAAAGCATTTCCGGAAGCTGTGGCTGTGGCTTCCTGGAGTTATTTTGGTTTTAAGACCCTTTGAAAGGGACTGTGCTTCCAGTTTCTGCAGAATGGACTCCTTTGCAATCCTAGTGCCCTTTCATAGTTAGGATTCCAGAGATGCTGCCAGCTTGCTGTGCTGTGCTGTGCTGTGCTGTGCTGTCCTGTGCTGTGCTGTGCTGTGCTGTGCTGTGCTGTGCTGTGCTGTGCTGTCCTGTGCTGTGCTGTGCTGTCCTGTGCTGGGCTGTCCTGTGCTGTGCTGTGCTGTCCTGTGCTGTGCTGTGCTGTGCTGTCCTGTGCTGTGCTGTCCTGTGCTGTGCTGTGCTGTCCTGTGCTGTGCTGTGCTGTGCTGTCCTGTGCTGTCCTGTGCTGTGCTGTGCTGTCCTGTGCTGTCCTGTCCTGTGCTGTGCTGTGCTGTGCTGTGCTGTCCTGTGCTGTCCTGTCCTGTGCTGTGCTGTCCTGTGCTGTGCTGTCCTGTGCTGTGCTGTGCTGTCCTGTGCTGTGCTGTGCTGTGCTGTCCTGTCCTGTACTGTGCTGTGCTGTGCTGTGCTGTGCTGTGCTGTCCTGTGCTGTGCTGTGCTGTGCTGTGCTGTGCTGTGCTGTGCTGTGCTGTGCTGGGCTGTGCTGTGCTGTGCTGTGCAGGGGAGTAGTATTGGGAGGCATCACTGGTGGACCACTCTGAAGTTCAGACAATCTAAGTTCTGGGGCTGACATAGAGGGAGAGAGGTCTATATAAGTCACCACCTCGACTGGGCAGTGGTGGCGCATGCCTTTAATCCCAGTGTGGGAAAAAAAAGAAAAAGAAAGCGGGGTCTGGCGCGGGCAGACACAGGGGCACACGTTAGGCCAGGAGCGGGCGGCCACACCACCGACACGTCCCGCACATGGCGCGCGGGGGCGCAGAGAGATCCCGGATCTCTCTGCATGTTACCAGTGCTCAGACTGTCCGCTTAGCTGAATCCCAGAGTCTCAGACGGCGCACGTACCAGCTAGCTCCGTGTGGCGAGTTTAATAAGAGGCGGCCCATAGCTTTGATGCTTTATTATTAAGAAAATAGAAAGAGAAAAGAGATAGAAAGATAAAGAAAGAAGAGAAAATAGATAAGAAAAGTCATGACCACATGGAAAGGGGAGAAGACAGAGAGATAGACTAAGAAGAGGGCCTGGAGAGAACAGGCGGAGAGAGAGAGAGAGCACACGCTGAGGGGTGTTGTTTATAGTGAGTTGGGCAGTCAGGTAACCAGGCGGGGACAGTGTGGCTGCAGGCAGGTGACTGCCTCTGCGGAGTTAGGCTAGAACCTGGGGCGTGGCCACACGTCTCATTAAGGTCCCACATCCCAGCACTTGGGAGGCAGAGGCAGGTAGATTTCTGAGTTTGAGGCCAGCCTGGTCTACAGAGTGAGTTCCAGGACAGCCAGGGCTACACAGAGAAACCCTGTCTGGAAAAAAAAAAGTCACCACCTCTTCCTGACAGTATTATCAGGGTAAAGGAAGGAGGATTCCAAGTCAGCAGAGAAGGTTTTCTTTACCGCACCTCCCAGAGAGAGAGAGAGAGAGAGAGAGACAGACGGACAGAGGCAGGGCAGACAGACAGACAGACGGACAGACACATAGGAGAG
Organism: Tokudaia tokunoshimensis; assembly: GCA_036184795.1. NCBI lineage: Eukaryota > Metazoa > Chordata > Mammalia > Rodentia > Muridae > Tokudaia > Tokudaia tokunoshimensis. The sequence continues at coordinate 78,151,669 of BTHU01000006.1, forward strand.
ACAGAGAGAGACAGAGACAGAGAGTGACAGAGAGACAGAGAGAGACAGAGACAGACAGACAGACAGACAGAGAGACAGGGAGAGCAACACAGGACAAGGTGAGCCTAGGTGAAATACACTCAGAGGCTCAAAGCTGGCAATCTCCCACAATGGGTACCAATGGCCTTCCATTCCATTTGTTCAGCAACATTATTGCTTGAGCTATATATTAAAGCCCCTTCTCACTACAAAGTCCAGTTTACTGATGATCAGATACTAAACAAGAAGAGCCCAGCTCTAAATATTTTGCAGGGTAGATAGATGAACACGGGGCAACCTTGGAGTGCATCCCTGCCCACTCTGGTCACAGCAAGCACACCCACTTCCTCTCTCTACAACTTCCTCTATCTATGTGTCATCTGGCTGTGCCCCACTCAGTCCCAGAACTCAGCCAGGATAATGCCAGGAGATGACTTATGTGCCTGGACTTCCCCAGTGCACCAGGGTCTCTCCCATCTGAGTGACTACTCCCCTATTCTATCATATTCCTTGGAGAGATGACTTTCCAGGACTATTCACCATCTGAAGGCCTCAAAGAGTTCTCAGAACTACTCCAGGAAGTAATTATGGTTCTGTTCTGTTCTGAAACCTAGCTATAATAACACATGGGAGGAAAGAGAAGGAAGGGATCAAGATAATTCATCCCCCACCCACATCCTTTTCTTTCCTGGAAAGAAGGATGCTTACGTTTCTGGACAGAAAGGAGATTAAAGTGATCCACAGAGTCACAAAGCTCTATTTGCAATTTCTGTCCCTCTCCTTTGCCTCTCCTTTTTACCCCTATAGCTCACGATGCTGGGGTGGCCCTTCCTCTACAGGGGGTTTCCCATTCTCTAGAGTTTTTTCCTCTACCCTCTTCCTAAGGTTGACCAGCTGGGGATGTTACTCTACAGAGGAATGAACTTCCTGAACCACAGTGCATGTTTCCCAGAGTGCTTCCTTGCCTTCAACATCTCCTGCCCTGCGCCAGGAAACCACAGGCAGAAAGAACATATCTGCCTGTCTCCAGCTTGTTTCAGTGTCTCTGATAACCTTCACCTTCTGTTTTGGCCAACCAGATGAGTGTGCTTCCTTATTCGACCTTCAACTTCCAAAATATCCTTCTCCAATTAAGCAGCGTTTTTGGCACAGTTAGTTCAGTGAGATCTTCCCCATGATTTTAGTGTCTGCTCCTCCACCATGATCAAGCCGGCTGGATCCCAGAGATGTAGGCATGGCTCAGCATACAAACCATGCAACAAACTTACAAAAAAAAATGTGTTATCACTTCAATGGGTATATGTAAAAAAGCCTTTGACAAAATCCAATAGGTCTTTCTGATAGGTGTCCAAGAGAGTAGGGTTGGATGGAACAGATCTCAAAATAATAAAAGCTATATATGACAAATTCACAGTCGACATTGTGCTAGACGAAGACAATCTTAAAGCAATTCCATCAAAATTAGGAAGGAGACAGGGCTGCCCGTTGCGCCAACTCCTTTTCAATATGGTACCCAAAGCATTAGCTGGAGGAATCAGGCAAGAGAGGGAAACTGAAGGGGGTACAACTAGAGAGAGTAGTCAATTATGTGGATTAAATGATATTATACATAAGAGATCCCAAAATATTCCAGCAGAAAACTTGCAAAAGTGATCAATATTCTCAGGGAAATGTCAGGATACAATATCAACTTTAAAAACCCATGGCCTTTTTAATACTAATGAAAAACAACACATTGTAAAGCAGATCATAAAAAAAAACACATTCAGAAAAAAATGTAAAAAACATGCTTCAAATGTCTGTTAAAAGAGAACTAAACTATCTAGGAATAAGCCTTACCAATGAGGTGACAGGCCACTACATTGACAGTTTAGGTCCCTGAAGAAGGAAATGAGGAAGACTTAGAAAATGGAAAGAACCCCTCATTCCCACTACATGGCAGAATTAATCCTGTAAAAATGACCATCCTATCAAAATGAATTTACAGATTGATTGCAAGCTCAAGAAAAATACCCTTCCTTCACAGATAGGGGAGGAAGGAGTCTTAAGATCCTTATGGAATCACAAAAGATCCATCTAAATAGATGGATGAATCCCAGGCAAAAATAATAATGAGGGAGGGATTTCCAAACCAGACTTCATGCTACATCTCAGGGCTCCAATACTAAAAGCACCACGGCACGGGCACAAAGGTGGCCCTATAGGTCAACAGAACAAAACAGAAGACCCAAACATGAGTGCGTATAATCTCAGTCATCTCTTGACAGAGATGCTTGACAGCGACACCAGTGATACACACTGTGTGGCTTCTGTGTCTCTGTACTTACAGAAATGTACTTCTTTGCTCCGTTCATCTGTTAATAGCTCACCAATGCCCAACTGTCCTGTATACTGAAGCACACTGTGAGAGATCATGCTGGTCCACCGACTCTACTTTTCTGTCTCAATACTGAATAAATCATTCTGGGCCCTTTGCCTCTTTATGTGAAGTTTAGAATTGGTTTGTTAATGTTGATAAAATAATTTTCAGGCATTTTATTTGGATTGTCCTTAACTTGTAAATCACCCTGGGAAATCTGATGTCTTTATAACAGTGAATTTCCTATCCATGAATATGGGATATCTCTCAATTCACCCAGCTCCTTAATCTCATTCACCATACTTTGGCAATTTCTTTATATGGATTGTAACAGGTTTTGTTAGGTATATAGCTAAATATTCTAATTTAGGTGCTAACATACCGACATTTGTACATCGCTTAACATTCTATAGCCTTGCTCAAATCAACTTCTTAGTTCAAGAGAGGTCTTGTTTTGGTTTTTTGTTTGTTGCAGATTCTTTTATATTTCTTACATAGAAAATCATGTCACCTGTGAAGATTTATTTTCTCAATTGCTATAATTATTTCCTCTTACTATGGTAATGCAGAAACTAGGAATTACAAGTTAAAGTGGGCAGTAAGAGAAGACACTCTTCCCTGTACTGCATCTTAATGGAAATGCTCTGTCTGTCTGTCTGCCTGTCTCTGTCTCTGTCTGTCTGTCTGTCTCTGTCTGTCTGTCTCTGTCTGTCTGTCTCTGTCTGTCTGTCTGTCTCTGTCTGTCTGTCTGTGTCTGTCTCTCTGTCTGTCTGTCTCTGTCTGTCTGTCTGTCTCTGTCTGTCTTCTGTCTGTCTGTCTGTCTGTCTCTCTCTCTCTCTCTCTCTCTCTCTCTCTCTCTCTCTCACACACACACACACACACACACACACACATACACACACACACACATTGTGACCAGCAATCTCTGAATCCATCATGTCTTTACTGTTCACTCACAGGCACTTATTATTTTCAGTAGATAGCTTATTGAATTACCTGTGCTGTTGAATAAATTGTTTTCTTCCCCACAAAAATATGTGTTAAAGCCCTAACCCCTGCAGCTTCAGAGTAGGATGTAGGGTCTTGTCACATGTAGTTAGTACAGATGCGGTCACAGTATTGCAGATGGCTCTTCGTCCAGTATAAATGGTGTTCCTATAAGAAGAGAAGAGAGACATAGAGCATCTCGGACATGAGTCCTGTGATGATGGAGGTGATGACCGGAGGGGTGTAGCTGAGAGTTGAGAGCTGTCAGAGGTTACCACCAAGCCACGAGGGGATTTTACCCTACATCCCTCAGACCCGCTCTGCCCTTGTAATGCCTTCATTTCAGACCTGTAGCCTCCAGAATGGAGAAAATGCATTTACCTTACCCACTTGCAGTACTTTTCTATAGAAACCCCAGGACATTCATGCAGCATATATGTAACCACCACCCCATACTGCCCCCCCCCACACACACACACACAAGTCTCTGGGGATTCTCTTCTGTATAGCATAATACCTCATTTCTCTTCTGCAAAGACATTTCTCTCTTAAGCACAAATGCTGTAGTTTTGCAACCACGTGTTTCTTCTTGTCTTCTGTAGGGTTGCGTAGACTTCAAGGGCATCACCTTGTGTTTATTCTTTTAATCAGCATGAGCCTAGTTCCCTTTGGCTTTTTCGCATCACCAAGCCCACTGAATCCCGAGTCGTTCTCCCAGCTTACACTTTGTTTTCTCCATTGCTACACTACCCTTTTCAAACCAAAGTGGTTAAGAATTGAAAATGATAGTCTAAATGAGACTCAGAAAGTCCTTTTGTATATCGGTAGAATAGTTCCCTTTGACTCCGATTCAATACCTTCTATTCACACCTCTCAAAGCTGTTGGTGCATTTTTGTTTGGTGCTTTTTCCTTGCTGTTTCGAGCACTAGTTGTTATCCCATAGGCTCCGTGGGCTTCAGGAAGTTCAGTGGTTAGAACCCATTCGCTTTCTGCCCCTCCCTTTCACCGTTGTGTGAGATGGAGTGTTAACAGTGTGCACTTAACATGTACTTCACTCCACATTACAAACCGTCTGCCGTAATTAGGTCAGGAGCATACAATAGAAGCCCCTTTCAGGCCAAGGGTAAGGCCAGACCCCAAACAGACATCTACTGAATACCAACTAGGCCATTCGCTTCACATATGCGATCTTCAGGGCCGTGTAGGGTAAGCATTATTCGTGTATGCGATTTTTGAATACCTCCACTTTCTGTGGACTTGAAGGGCTTCCTATTTATCCCACTTCGCTCAGAATACTTTCAATTCTGTGAGTGAATTTCTTCTCAGAGTTCTTCGTTTTCCCCGGGACCCGGAGAAAGGACAGGATGAGAATTCACCTCCCAGTGAATTCCCAGGTGAATGAGGCTGCACTCTTCCTTGGCTACCAGAGGGCAGTGGAGAGGAGCAGACAATCCCTGCAGCTCCTTGAGTCCCCCCTGACCAAGCACAGCAGTTCCCATGGCAACCACTGCACTGTGCTCTATGGAGGCCACAGGTCGACACTGCAGAGACCACTAGCAGCAGACACCCGCTCGCTCCCCTCTCCCCCTCACCCGCATGCTCTGACTCTCTGCAGTCTCCTTCATGTACCAGGCAACAAGCCACCAGAACTCATTAGGCAGGAGATCCAAGATGGAGCTCCAGTCACCCTATCCTTGTCTGATTGGTAGTAAGAGTACTGGCGGGTTTCCTGTCAACCTGACACAAGCTAGGGTCATCAGAGAGGAAGAAGCCTCCATTGAGGAAATGCCTCCAGGAGATCCAACTATAAGGCATTTTCTCGATTAGTGATGGATGGGGAGGGTCCAGCCCATTGAGGATGATACCGTCTCTGGGCTGGTGGTCCTCGGTTCTATAAGAAAGCAGGCTGAGCAAGGCAGGGGAAGGAAGCCTGTTGCAAGATTTTCCACGTCCAATCATATTAGGGCAGTGGAAGGCCTGTGATTGGACAGGAAAGGGGGAGGCAGAGCTAGAAGTTGGGGAGTCTCAGAGGTCACAGGAGGAGAAAAAGGAGGAACCAAGATGAATTCGGACGTGGACCTGTGTGACATCTACTAGCCAAAATAGCTAAGTTTTTATAAGGTTAGAAATATTGGGATAAAGCTTTTATTGTAACCAATTGGCTCTGAAATTACTGTATTGGCATCTTGTAAATTGTAATATTATCTATACATAAATTTGGTTGACTGATAAAGCTTTAAGAATCTTGCTTCTACTGGGTAATTGGGATGTGTGGGCATTGTGTGGAAGCAAGATGAGCTCAAGAGAACCTTGCCAGAGAGTTAGCCGAGTTGGGGCTGGAAAGTGGGCGGGCCGGTAGATGATGGGAACATGGGCCTAACCCGCGGAGAGTTCGCAGGCTCTTTATCGAGCTAGCAGGAGTCCTGTGGCCCAGCGTGTGACAGATCGCCATTGCCTTGCCAGCACTAGTACCGGAACGTGCTAGCGTTCTTTTTTAATATTTCCCGCAACAGAAGCGAGTAAGCAGCACCCCTCCATGGCCTCTGCATCAGCTCCTGCTTCCTGACCTGCTTGAGTTCCAGTCCTGACTTCCTTTGGTGATGAACAGCAATGTGGAAGTGTAAGCTGAATAAACCCTTTCCTCCCCAGCTTGCTTCTTGGTCATGATGTTTCACTGCAGCAACAGAAACCCTAAGTAAGACCGTAAGCATGGTACATACCGCAGAGACCAGCCCCCCTCCCCACTTCAGCTGATGGAGGAGGAGAATTCATACATCATCCTTAAGCACCTTGTGTGGTACATGGATCTGCCTCAAAAAAAGATTCGGAAAATATTCTTTCTCGCTGAGCTATGAATTTAGACGCTTCCTCATTACAGTTTGAAGATATGGGACTCAGCTATGCATATCCTGCCAATGCCCTTAGTGTAGGTACAGATCACTAGAGGCCTCGTGAGTACAGGTTTCAATACACAGTACTGAGGTAGGCCTAAGAGTCCGAACACCTTCTGACCTCCCACATGGAGCTGATGCTGCCGGTCAGTTAAGACTCGGAGTGGCAAAGCCTTAGATCCCTTCAGCCACAAAGCTGACCCCGCCACATCCCTGCCATTTAGCGACTCAATAACGAATCAGAGTAAATATTAACTGGTCCAAAGCACACATTTCTACAGGGCAGAGACTCCATCTGCTTAAAATAATGATAATGGTCAGGATTTATTGAGGGCTCGCTCTCCATTATCAAATACGATATGCCCACGCAGGCATGCACACACACGTGTGCGCGCACACAAACGGCCACATGCACAAGCATGCATGCACAAGTGTGCACACATACACAACATGATAGCCTTTACTACATCATACTCAAAATTTTAAAGGTGCAAAGAGCAGTTGATTGACAGTGGTCACGTGACTTACCCATTGTCACATCATTAGCGAGTAAATTAAGATCTGTCCTAACCAGGATAACAGACTGCTTATCTACACATTGGCATAGCGTATGCCAACACACACAAGGGGTCTTGGTGACCCCTGCTTCCCGAGGTAGCAACGGTCATCACCTGAGCTGGGTCTCTCAACTTCCATTGCTTCAGGAAAGGAAACTAAACGAAACCTACATAGGAAAATCTTTATGTTAGCTCCTCCCGCCAGCCCACAGATGTTATCTCAGAGATTAGGAGTTCTATCTATTAAACAACGATTCAGCAACGGTTTTCCCCGTCTAAGTCACAACAAAGGCAGAAAAGAGAAGCAGTAGTAATTGGCCTCGCTCTTGTGTTCTAACTCTGAAGCTGGATTTTTTATGCTCTTCCTCCTCGTATCAGAGTCTCTAGTGGGAGCTCAGTGTTGGTCCTATATAGGCCACCTTCTGTCACTCTTGTCACAGGCTGGCGTTGAACCTCAGAGATGTCGGCAATGGAGACATTCGAGGTTTTCGATGGAGCGTTATTACCGGACTAAGCTAGCTGGAAGGGAAGTCCAGTCTCCAGAGCCAGGCGTCCATCTCAGATCTTCATCCAGGCGCTTAATTCAGAAACATAGTCAGAGAAAATCATTTAACCTGTCTTGGCACCAGAAACTATTTTTCTATTTTTTTTTATTAAATTGGGAATTATCAACAGTGTTGTTGAAGGTTTTATTAGCAAGAATGTCATTGGATAATCTCAGGTCTCCAGTGGGCTCCCATGAGAAAGAATCGTCTTCTCTTATTACATGGCACAGTATTTGGCGGTGAGGAATTAAAGGCCACCCATGGGATAGATGGAGGAAATAGCAAGACAGAGTTCAATTACACCCTGTACTTCTTTAGGAGAGGAGGCAGGCCAGAGAAAGGGATGTTGCAGTCATATAGGCAGCAGTCACATGACCAAAGCCATGCCTGACACTCAGGAAGCAAGGTGAAAGCCAGAGATTCTTAGCAGCTGGATCAAGTTTGAGAGAGAGGCTGCGACATAAAGAGACTGGGCGGGGACCTGGGACTGATTTTGCATGATACGATGCTCCAACACCCAAGAGTGATAAAGCTTACATGAAAGGTATGGAGTCAAGCCCTGATGCCTAAACAGACACTGAAGGCTGAAAGTCAGTGGGAGGGGTGGGGGAGAGATGCCAGAAGGAATCAGAAGAGGGCAGAAAAGTGGGTATGATCAAAGTATGATGTATACATGCATATATTTCTCAATAAATAAAAATCTATACAGAAAACAGTTGAAGGTCAACGTGACAGAAGATTAATAATGACAGATCTTCATCTGGGCCATCTTCCATTCGCCTGTAAGAGCTAGCTCAACAAGCGGCAAACCATCTGTCATGGTTTGTATATGCTTGTCCCAGGGAGTGGCCCTATTAGGTGTGGCCTTTTGAAGTAGGTGTGTCACTGTAGGCATGGGCTTAAGACCCTCACCCTAGGTGTCTGGAAGTCAGTCTTCCACTAGCAGTCTTCAGATGAAGATGTAGAACTCTCAGCTCCTCCTGCACCATGCCTGCTTGGATGCCTCCATGTTCCCATCTTGATGACAATGGACTGAAGCTCTGAACCTGTAAGCCAGCCCCAATTAAATGTTGTCCTTATAAGAGTTGCCTTGGTCATGGTGTCAATTCACAGCAGTAACACCCTAACTAAGACACCCATCTCCCCATGTGCCTGAGGTCTGGGAACTAAGTCCATGAGAACAGCTGGGCACGCCTAGCTGAAGATACACTTTTGGTGCTGCTGTAGTTCTATTGAGTCAGGACCTGAAGTGGCAGTCAGGGCCCTGCCCATCAAACAAACTCAACAGGAAGTCCTATGTGGACAGATGTGCATCTGAAAATTTCTGGGTTGGGGAGCAATGACTGTCACCTCTGTGATGATGGCTAATCTTCCCCCAAACAAAACCTCCAATACACTATCCAAGGAACAGCCCTGAACACATAAACATGACCAATACTAAATGGATCCATCAAGTTTTATTTATACGGACATATGTATGTGTATATGGATATAGATAGATAGATAGATAGATAGATAGATAGATAGATAGATAGATAGATAGATATCAATAACAAAGAAGAGATTGAATTTGAGAGGAAGCAGGGCACAGGAAGAGTTGGAGGAGAGAGAGGGAGAAGAAATGATATAAATACAGTATTTATTTATGAAATTCCAAAATACATAATTTGTTAACAATAAAAATATTTTTCCATTTGCCCTGCTTCCTATAGCTCTATTAGGTTCTTAGGTGTGTCTAGACAGGGGCGGCTTGGGTCAGCTATGATAAAGGTCACCCTGGATGTTTGGCAGCTAGAGATCTGGGGAAGAGAGCAAGGTGCTCCGTGACAGGTAAGAACGAAGACGTAACAGAAGAGGAGAGGTGAATGTTCACCGCAGGAAGACTACACTCAGAGTCCCCTCTCTCTGTGAGTGTTGACACCCCACGGAAGTCATCACTATCTGAGACCTTGCTGTCTCTCGCCATCATTACCAGGTCATTAGCAAGTACCCTCTTCATTTTATAAGAACCCCCAGGCCCATAGTATGTAGACTAGACTATCAATTTAGATTTCTTTCCTCTATGAGAGCACCAAACCTCTTGGAATACTAATACATAGCAAGGCTCAGAACTCTTCCGTCTCCTGTGTGGACTCTATCATTCTACAACAGTGGTTCCCATTTTGTTTGGGTTCTTTGTTTTTATTTTATTTCTTTGAGAGAGGCCCACACTATGTATCCCTGAATAGCCTGGAGCTCTCTATGTAGACTATGCTAGCCTAGAACTCACAGACAGTGAGTGCCTTATCCTCTCAAGTGCTGTGCCTCCCAAGTGTGCGCCCCTCAAGATTCTTAACCTTAACAGCAAAACTCACCTAGAGAGGTTTTCTGAGATTCTAGAATCAAACCCTCAGAGGTTCAAAGACAAGATGCACCCCAGATATGGGTAAACTTCAAAGCTGCACAAGGGATTCTGACATGCTACCAAGGTCAAAAATCCCTTATCTTAGCCTAAGAACATCTCCAGTCCCAAGGAACTAGATAGAGTCAATGCTTCTCAATGCTGACTACCTACACAACTGCCCAGGATGCTGTAAGCTTCACCAAAGCCTATGGTCTTAAATTAAACGAACCAGAATTGTTGTCAGAGCATTTCAAAACCTCCCAAGTGGCTCCAATGTGTAGCCAAGATTGGAACCCACTGGTCTGGATCAAAGGTGTGGCCCAGAGCAACGGACAGGGAAAGCAGGACCGAATGCTGTCCTGTGGGGAAAGCAAAGGAGTAAGGAAAACATCCTCCATTTACTAGGCCAGGAAAAGGAGGGAGGTTTTGTTCAGACTCTGATCAAGCTTCATCTATTTGCCTACCTTTTCCAACTGCTGGCTAGTTACCTGCCTGCCGATATTTGTACAATGACCCTAGGAGTTTACTGACAATAAAATATCCCACCTGCAGACTTAAACAGGGCTATTATCTGGCCCAAAGTTGGCGTGATTGCTTCTATATTGCAAAATGGTTTTATCTGCTGGGTTTTCACTCAATCAGTCTGAGGGAGAGCAGAGAAAGCAGACAGCCCATCAAGTTAACAGGCCTGCACGAGGATATTTGAGGTCTCTGCACATGTATTACCCACTGTTCATCTCTGCCTAATGTTTGAGATCACTGCTAGTAACTTTTTCTACTGTCTATGGGGTTTGTTTTATACTGGATATTTAGGAAACCATTTTCTGAAATGTCTTTGACTACTTCTATCTCATGAGCCAAGGGTTGAGAATCGAATGGTATATTTCAAAGAGAAAGTACCTATCACACTCAAACAATGTACAGCCATTAAGAAACAGAGGTCAGACAGCGGTGTGTCCATTCACATCCTCACAAAAGCAAAATCAGAGCAATGAAAAAGGAAGACAATTCTTTTAATTCGGAGATTTGTTATCGCTTTTGAAAACATACATAAAATTCTCAATGAATAGACAATCCTATAAAACAGGTTTGAAGGTGGAAATGTCAGAGAAGAATGACAAATCTCCATTTGGGTGATCTTCTATGTGCCTCTAAGGACCAACAATCCACAGGTACCAAGTTACCACATCCCCATGCATCTGAGGTCTGGGAAAAGCCATGGGGACTGCTGGGCATGCCTAGCAAATGATACACACTCTTGATGCCATTTCAGATCTACTGAGTCAGGATCAGAAGTGGGGAGGGCCAGGACCCTGCCAATCAAACAAACTTGCCCGGAAGTCCTAGGTGGACTGATATGCATTTGAAAACAGGTATCTTGAAGAGAGATGACTGCTGCCTTTGTAATGATCCTATCCTCTTAACTGAGTTTAACTAAGGATCAAGCAGGTCCCTCATGCTTGTTACAGCAAGAATTTTACCACTGAGCGACCTGCTCACCTACTATTAAACCACGGAGGCTTTCCTAATAGAGTTTTGCATCTCTGAGTTTTCTTCACCCATATAGCTCCCACTGCCTCTGCTCCACTTGAGTATTACTTGGCTCCTCTTGCAGGGTTTATGTGTTCAAGAAGAAAAGGAGTTCAAGAAAATTCAGCCCATTTCCCATACAGCAGCCATTCTGATGTAGTTTTTAATGCAGGAAATACAGAGCATTAATTTAGTTTGCATAGTCACATGTTGCATAGTCAGATGCAGGACCTGAGTGTAATTAGTTCAGGTTGTGGTAGTGCGATGGACACTTTTGGTGTGTCCCTCAAATCAGCCCCCCTCCTCACCACCGTCTGCCCTTCCTCTTAGGCAATGTCTCCTTTCAGGTTCGGTCAGTAGGGCATGGAGGAGTTGATTGGGGTCCCCCACCCTGTCAGTGAGCCATCGTGCAGGTCAGACTCAGGGCACAATGTCCCACAGTGACCGGTTCACTGAAGGGCGAATGGTGGTGGGAAAGACCCCCACTCCTAGATTAAGTTGTGACTAATAAGACTTGCACATCAAGGAGAAAGACTATGACTCGGTCTTTACCCACTGTTTTCATTATGATTTCGCTTTCGATGCATCATTATTAAATCAAATCCTTGAAAACACTGCCGTCTGTGCAGAAATTTGTTTCTGCAAATAAGGTCTGGCAAATTTGTGAGTAGGAGAATCATGAGGTTGAATAGAAATCTGAGACAGGGATCTTCGCATCTGTAATTACAGGTTCTATTATTTAACCTGTGAATAAACCAAATCATCTCCACAAACATTTATCAAGATGGTACAATATGGAGAGATGTGTGATTTTACAAAGTGAAATATACAAGTGACGATGGTGAATATTATTTTCTGTTGAGCTAGTTAAAAACTAAATAGGTTCTGAACACAGAAAACACATCTTGTAACGGAGGAAAGAGAAACATGGATTAGTGGTTATAATGAATAGAGTTGGTTAGGTGACTTAACAAGGTGCAGGCTGACACATGGAGGTGTAAAGAAAAAAATCTCACCGTGAAAACCACAGGGTTTACAGAGAAAATGGGGTTATGGGAATAACATGAAAAAAAAAAACCTTTCTCAGTGAAAAGTTTTTTTTAAAAGTTAAAAACAGAACCCTACAGGCAATATATGTTCATGATTGAGAACTCATACAGACTATGAAAGTTGGCATTTTACCTTGAGAGAGGTCTGGAACTAGCTTATGGAGAGGACATCTCAAGGGTGCTGTTTGGCTGCGTGGGAGTTACTGTTGTGGGAGGTTCTCTAATGCGGGGAGGTCACACCACCCTCCAGGTTCCTGGATGGATACGGGGATGTCTCATCACACGTACGGCATCTGAAGGAGCTGGCGGCCATCTGACTGTGCGATTCCTGTATTTCTACAAGGCTCATTCCGATGATGGATACAGTTTTCCTTATTCGGTCCTATTCCTCACAGAGGAAGCTGTATGTTAGCCAACACAGAACTCGCAATGTGTCCAAATTGTTCCTTAATGTATCAATCACCCTAGAACCAATTAGCAGTTTGAAAGTGTCATAGCAGAACTGACTTGATATGTGTGTGTGTATATATACATATATATATGTATATATATGGATATTTAGAGATATATACATAGATATAGACATGCATATATAGATATATAGATATGGCTATGTATGGAAATTTATATATATACACTGGAGATATATTTATATATCCATATTCTCATCTTTTGCAAAACAACGATCCCCCTCATCTGCCACGGAGCTTAGCTGATCAGAACGTTTGTCTCAACCATCAAAAAAAAAAAAAAACCAGAAACTCATTTGTTATTTTAAAATAAAAATGGTAATAACATTAACTCCAAAGGTCCTACCCAGGGCAGCAGACTTCGTGTTCTGTCCACAGTTGCAAATTTTAAGCCATATGACTTGAAGCTAGCCTGGGGACCTTCATTCCTTATGGGGAAAGACTTCCTTGCAGCTCTGACAAGGAGCACTGCTCACACACAACTGTGTTAGGGAGAGTCATCTGAATAGCAGGGCAGACAGGATGCTGAACGTGGACACTGTGCTGAGACTTACCTTCCATCCACCTTGTTCATCTACCTGCCCCTCTCCCCAGCACAACTTTCAATAAAGAACATCATTTCCCTTCATGAATCAGTTTTAACACTGGCTATCTTGAATTCAGTATGAGGTTTACATTTGACACACCAAAAGCAGATACACTAATACTTGTTTAAAATATTAATTTGTACTCAGCAGGTACAGACCTTTGCTGTGCAGCCCTGGCAACCTGAGTTTGATCCCCAGTACCCACACCAAGGTTGAAGGAGAGAATCAACTCTACCAAGTTGTCCTGTGACCTCCACATATGCTGTGACACATAGATAAATAATTTTATTATTATATACAATGATGATAATAATAATTAACAATGAAGTAGTGGTATTTAAAGTTACATTTCCCAATGCTTCCCTAAGGACTTACCCTGAGTTGTGCCCATGAAGTCATAGGCTACTAGATGCCATGTATATATGAATTCATATCCCAATGATGCAATTGTGTCTGTCTAGTTATGATATATCTTTAGAGCACTGTGAATAAATCCATTCTCTATAGAAACCAAGCTTTCTGGGGTTATATCAGAAAGAACTGTAGAACCATGTATCCAAAGCCCCATGATAACAGGATATTCTGTCCTCATCTCTCTCCCAAAGCCAGGGGCACCTTACAATAGCACGGCACACAAACCTATTTGACACTGAGACCACTGCCATTTGCCTTGAGACACTTCCAGAGCCTTCTCGTTATTTGTTTCGCTTTAACTTTACATGCCTATGCACAGATCATCCTCTAGGGTCTAATTCTTACAAAAGAAAATATAATCCAAACCGTGGCTTGAGAAAAGCCACCATTTCGTTCCATGTGTCAAGCAGTAGCAGAGAGAGAAATCAAACTGTTGGTCCCTGGTGGATTAATCTATATGCTCCAGTTTCTTAATGCAAAGCCTTCCTCAGACTCTGGGAGAGACTTCACTGGAAACAGTCACACTGCATTCTTTCTTTGTTTCTCTGCTCTTCCCTCATACAGAAGAGTTTTCTCTATGAAACCTGAACAGATCAACCACCAGTGCCGAAATGAACGCATAAATAAAAATAAACTATTACCACTAGTAGTAATCATAGTAGTATCTGAAATGCAGTCACATACAAAATACTTCTATAGCAAGAAAAGAAACAAATCCCCGGACTGCTGGGGTTGAACCATCCAAGGCTGTAATGTTGCTGTAGTGGGTGGGGATATTCACCCCCACTTCTACTCTGATACTATTAATGTTCAGATTATGATAACCATTTGCTTGATCATGGATGTCATACAGGAAAGGCATGCCAACACAACACCCCGGTGCCATTTCTCAGAAGTAATGGGGAGAACTCTTTGGAACTGAAGTCTAGACAAAGAGAAACCATTACTGTAAGAGACGAAGCCCAACCCTGGCCCATACTGTGATGTCAGGAAGAAATGTCTGTGAAAACCCCAAATTAAAGCGAACCAGGAGCTGTTTCACAGCTTTCTGGATAGATTGCAACCTTGCTGGGGGTCAGTTAGGCAGGCAAATGAACAGTTAAAAGACTCCACTGAGCCATAATCCCTAATCGTTATACTTAAATGGCTCCTCTCAATAGAAAGGAGGCTCTTCAATACCCGTAGATCTAATTTCTGTTAATTTTACCTAACTCTAACAGAGTCATTAACATGCGTGGGACCCACATCACACACACACACACCTCCTTCCCCCGCCCCCATTTCTCCTACAAGTGTATCTCTTGAAATTTTAATTATTGACAGTGAACTCCCTGCACTAAGTAAAGGCTTTTGCCATCAAATCAATAGCTGATAAAAGAGAGGTCCAAAAAAGCCACATTAAATGCATTATCCTCTTCCTATCTCCACACCACCCACGCAGCGACTATGTGGCATTACGATTGGAGACCTTCAAAATAACATGACTTTCAGGCAGTTAAAATGGCTAAGTGTTATCTAGAAGTGGCTATTATATATTTATAAGGACTCCCCTATATGCCCCTTCTGGAGTTAAGTGCTCAAAAGATCTGCATGGCTTATACCAACTCCCACTCCCTGGTCTAAGGAATCAAGGCGGGATCAAGGCTGAATTACTCAAGGACAGGAAGTGCCCATGGGGATCACGGCTTCTCTGAGGACATCAACCGATTTGATGTGTTCCTTAAAACTGAAATAAGTCCTCTCCTGGCTTCTGTTCTTCCTCCTCTACCCCCAGCACCCAGCTCTAATGGAAGAATCCAAATGCTATGCTGTCTTTGTGCTCTCTCACCCATCAAGTCTCCAGCACAGAATAGCATTCCTTTGGGGGAGGAAGAGATATTCTGGTGGTCTAGTGTGTGTTGCTGCTACCATTAGGATAGACTTTGGCGCCTTGATTGCTGGCTATAGAACACCACCAGATATGTTTGTAAAGAGATCACAGATTCCCAGCTAAAATTTCTGCTAAATCCTATCATTCTGTAATGTGCCCCACCCAGGAGAACTTTGCAAGGATATAGTGATGTGCTATGTACAGTCTGATGCAGGGAGAGGACACGCTGTAGATGGAAGCCCAGACAAACCTTCTAAATAAATAATCAGAATCCTGCCAGCCTGCTGACAGGCTGCACAGGGCGAGCAAGAACCCATACGCAGGACCAAGTGTTGCAATCCAATTCGGATCCCCTAATTTAAGTGCTATAATGTAGCAAACACACATTATCCAGAAAATCCAGCCTGCTACTATTTTCCTGCTAAATTGTCCAGATAATTACTTCCTTCTTCTATTTCCCTTTGACTTAGCAACCTTGTCAAAGGATGAGCACAGTCACACAGGGTAGGAGCTGATTGCTTATTTGGTTATAATGTTGCTTGTCCATCAGCAAACAATCCCCACATACCTGCACTGCCCTCAAGTAGGTTTATTCTAATCTGAAACTAAGTATCTAGAAAGATCAGGATGCCTGAAGGGCAGGATTCAGTGAGAAAGTACCTGTATGGGAATGGAGAGTTGAGAACAAAGGGAGAGACTTGCTGGGGACTGACACGGCCCCCTTGAATGTTAGAGTGTCTCACATACAGAGTGACATATGTACATACATTCTGGAGCAAATGAATGTGGTTGTACCCAGGCAGATGTGGCCAGAGACACTTAAGTTACCAGAGTTCAGCCTGACAGCCTCAATTATTATCTTGTCCACTTTGGTAAACCTGTATTCAAACAGCACAGGCTGGAACTGAAGTGTGCAGAGGGAAGGGTATGATAGGAGAGAAGAAACACAGGCTGCATGTTGATGCATAATTCTTTGAAGAGCAATTGTAGTCCTGCAAAGGAAACTGTAACCAAGAAACAACACTCGGGAAAATAGGTGGCTCAGTGGCCCTGTGATGAGCTTCCTCACTGAGAATTCCCTACGGTAGACTCTGCCCTACCACTCAGTAACAGCCTGTCCTTGGACAAATTACCAAACTTTCCCAGGCCTTGGTTTCCTCTGAGGAAACTGGGGATATCTCATTTCCTATCTATTTGCATGATTGTTCTTATCAATCTATGTTGTGAGGACTAAATCATATGAAAAGGAAAAGGTGTTTATCACAGAGCCCAACACACTGTTGTTTGGTGATCAACAAAAGCCAGATATGCAAATGGGGATGGAAGAGAATCTATTAATGTCGCTAAGGGATGTTTAAAGCGAAGAGCCCTTAGAGTCCAGGAGGTAGAAATGAGGGATGAAAATGAATTTTTTGAAGAAAATAAGACTATGCAAACAGTTTGTATATATGCTCACTCAGAGTAAGGGGAGTAGTCATTTGAAAAGTAGAAGAAACTTTGGTCAAATCAGAGGGAAAGTTGGATAGTTTTGATAACAGTCTAAGGTCAGCAGGACCCCTGTGGCAGATGGCATGTTTAAATGTTAATCTGAAAGGCCCACTTATAACTCTCCCACTCCGAGTGGGCATACGCTCACTTTTACAGATATAGAAACAGGCAGATAAATAGCAGCCTCATTTATAATAGCCAGAATCTGGAAAGAATCCAGATGTCCCTCAACAGAGGAATGGATACAGAAAATGTGGTACATTTACACAATGGAATACTACTCAGCTATTAAAAACAATGACTTCAAGAAATCCTTAAGCAAATAGATGGAACTAGAAAATATCATCCTGAATGAGGTAATTCAATCACAAAAGAACACACATGGTATGCACTCACTGATAAGTGAATATTAGCCCAGAAGCTCAGAATACCCAAGATACAATTTACAGACCACATGAAGCTCAAGAAGAAGGAAGACCAAAGTGTGGATACTTCAGTCCTTCTTAGAAGGGAGAACAAAATACCCATGGGAAGAGATACAGATATAAAGTATGGAGCAGAGACTGAAGGAAAGGCCATCTAGACACTGCCCCACCTAGGGATCCATCCCATATACAGTTACCAAACCCAGACACTATTGTGGATGCCAACAAGTGCTTGCTGGCAGGAGCCTGATATAGCTGTCTTCTGAGAGGCTCTGCCAGTGCCTGACAAATACAGAAGTGGATGCTCACAGCCAACCATTGGACTAAGCACAGGATCCCCAATGGAGGAGAGAAAGGACCCAAGGAGCTGAAGGGGTTTGCAGCTCCATAAGAGGAACAACAATATGAGTCACCCAGTACCCCTTGAGCTCCCAGGGACTAAGCCACCAACCAAAGAGCACACATGGAGGGACCCATAGCTCCAGCAGCATATGTAGCAGAGGATGGCCTTGTCGGACACTAATGAGAGGAGAGGCCCTTGGTCCTGTGAAGGCTCATTGTCCTAGTGCAGGGGAATGCCAGGACAGGGAAGCAGGAGTGGATGGGTTAGTGAGCAGAGGGAGGGGGGTTGGGATAGGGGATTTTCAGAGGGGAAATGAGGAGAGGGGATAACATTTGAAATGTGAATAAATAAAATATCTAAGAAAAAAAGGCATTCAACACCACAGGAACTACTCATTATGGTTGCCCTGGTTCTACTGTCTACACTAAGGAACCTTCCAAACACCACCTTGTTATCAAGGGAAGGATACCACACCGTCAGTACTTGAAGGTAATCCAGCAGGATAGGATACAAGGTGATAATCTGTTAACCTCCACACAGCCAAGCCTGGGCAGAAATGAGCTATACAATTTTCTAAAATGTAAAAGAATATAAAATGTAATCTTATCAACTATGACTTATAAACATACATGATCTCAGTAAAGGTGAATCTTAAGTTTTCTCTTTGATAATTTCATACATGTATATAAGATTCTGAGTGTTCTTACCCAATCCTCTTTTGCACCCCCATCCCTAGCACCCCCACTCCCCTGTCAGTCTGCCTTAGTTTGGGTTACTCTTGCTATGATGAAAAACGATGACCAAAGGCAAAGAAAAGGGCGATTTTCCCAGTTCATTGGAGGAAGAAGCCAAGGTAGGAACTAAAGTGGGGTGTGAACCTAGAGGCAGGATATGATACAGAGGCCATGGAGTTGCTAAAGTTTATATATATAAACATATAAATATATATATATATATAGTTATAGTTATATATATTTATATATATAGTTATATGACTTGCTAACAGTTTTAGAGCAGTGGCTCTCAACCTGTGGGTCAAGACTCCTTTGGAGATCAAACAATCCTTTCACAGGGGTCACCTAAGACCACCAGAAAACACAGATACTTACATTGCAATTCATAACAGTAGCAAAATTATAGTTACGAAGTAGCAATGAAAATAATTTTATGGTTGCCAGGTCACCACAACATGAGAAGCTGTATTAAAGGGTCTCACCTTTAGGAAGATTGAAAAACATTGCATTAGAGGGTTAATCTATGATCATCATGGCGAGAGGCAGACAGATATGACACTGGAACCGTAGCTAGGAGTTTACATCCTGATCCATAAACAGAGGGCAGAGAGACAGAGACAGACAGACAGACAGACAAGAAGAGAAAAACAGAGAGAAAGGCCTGACATGCTCCTTTAAGACCTCAGAACCCATCCCCAATGACACACTTCATCCAACAAGGCCACACTTCATCCAACAGGCCATACTTCCCGATCTTTCTAATCCTTTTCAAACAACTCCACCCCCTGGTTAACTAAGAATTCAACTATATGAGCCATTCTCATCCAAACCATCACACAGTCCCTTTTGCTGATTTGTGGCTTTTGATTCTGTTTTGTGACCCGTTTAGTTGAACCAAGGCCATCGATATGAGCGCTGGATTGAGATTATCCATTGTAGCTAGACAGGGTTACTAGTGGATGCATGATTGCCTTTTCCCTGAATCCATCAGTAGCAAATAGTTGAGGAGGAGAGAATGCCCTGAGCTCCCTCCTCCACCCATACCTGGCTGCCAAGGATCCCATTCTTGCACCGACAGTACAGACATTGTAGCTACTGTGAGTTTGTGATTACAATGGCTGTGTCTGGTCCAGCACAGGTCTCAGCCCTCCTCATCATCATCATCCGGTGCTTGCATTCTTCCTGCCCTGCCTTCTGCAAGCTTCACTAAAGGGATTGTGTAAGTGTCTTGTTTAGGGATGAGCCCTCAGTTACCATTTATTCTCGGCACTTTGCATGGCTATGAGTCTCTAACTGGTGACAATTGGGTTTTGTTTTGTTTCATTGATAGATTTTATTTATTTATTTACTTACTTACTTACTTATTTACTTATTTATTTAGTGTAATACACCTGTGTATGTATTCATACATCCCATGACATTGGTGAAGATCAAAGGACAACTTGAGGAACTCAGTTCTCTCTCTCTCTCTTTCTCTCTCTCTCTCTCTCTCTCTCTCTCTCTCTCTGTCTCTCTCTCTCTCTCTCCCTCTCTCTCTCTCTCTCTCTCTCTCTCTCTCTCTCTCTCTCTCTCTCTCTCTCTCTCTCTCCCCTCTCTTCCCCCCTCCCCCTAACCCCCATGTGGGTCACAGGGATTGAACTCAGGTCTTTAGACTTTGTGGGAGAGTCAACTTGACAGACTTTTTCAGGTTTTTTGTTTGTTTTGTTTTGTTTGCTTCATTTTGTTGGTGCCTGTGATGATTAATCTTGATTGTCAAATTAACTAGATCAAAGAACACCCAAAAGATTGGTGAAGTGCAGAGACTGGCATGGAAATTTCACTAAGGGAAGACCTGGCTCTGGATAAATTAAGAGTGGGTGGGAAAAGGAAATGTCCATGAACACAGGCATCTTCTTATCCTCCATCCTCTCGTCCTGCTTCCTGGCCTTAGACACTCTGCTGCCACAGCGTCTTCCACCATGGGGAACTGAAACCTATGGGACCATGAGCCCAAGCAAGCTGTCCCCCTTACATTGTTCCTGCTGGGCATTTGGAAACAGCAAAACCTAGCTCAACCTTCAAAAAGAGAAAAACATATGATAAATTATAGCTATCAGGGTCGGGGGACACCATGGACCAAATGCTCTATTTAGATTGATGTAGGAAAAAGTCAAGTCCCCATTTGTAATGTGCCTGTACTCACCAGGAACTTCTACAAGAGCAAAAGACTTGACAGTTGCAAGAGGTCATTCATGGAATGTCTCCTCTCCTTATTTACAAATGACCATTTCAATATATAACAGGAAGTGCTCATAGGAGCACACATACAAATCCTTGAATTTACAAGTTTACTTCATGTCTGTTTGGTTGCTTTAGATTTCTCCATTACCTCAGAGGATGGCAGAAGCACCTGTAACTTTGATTGTTGAAGAAATGGAAGCTAAAGAAACTAAATGATTGACAACCACATGATTTGAAGGGCAAAAAGGTTAAGATATGAACCCTAGTCTCCCAGCTCCTGTCTAATTCTCACTGTTCAGTTGTCTCATCACGTGTTCTTGTTATAGAGGGACTGTTCCAAGGGGGCAGTAAAACCTATGGCTAAATATGAGGGAGGGTAGCTATACTCATATGGTACTGGGGATGTCTGTTCAAGATAATTCAACCCATACACACTCACACATACACACACACACACACACACACACACACACACTACAAAATTTCAGGAACAAGAACTCACATATGCAATAAGAGTGTGGTAAGTAGGAATGGCTTTATCTGTGTCTACTGGAGAGGAATATAGAATATGGGCTTCAAGGACTCTCAAGCACCACCCTTAGGTATCTGAGACTTAGCCCAGAGGGAACTGAGAGTCACTGCTGTGGTTTGAATGAGAAATGTCCCCTCTGTATCTGAACACTTGGTCCCAGTCAGTGACACTGTTTGGATAGGTTATGGAACAGTTAGGGGGTGGAGTCTTGCTAGAGGAAGTACATTATTGCAGGGGACAGGCTTTGAGAGTTTGTAGCCTTGTCCCACCCACCTGATCATCCACCCACACCCTCTGCCTTCTTTATAAATGAAAATGTTATCAGTCAGCTTTTTGCCCCTATCCCGATGCCACGCCTTCCCTGTGATGACAGATACTAGCTCTCTAGGACCATAAGTCTATAAGAAATAGACTCTTTCTTCCTTGTGTTGCTTTTGATCATGGTGCTTTATCAAAGCAACAGAAACATAACAAATACAGCTATCAATTGAACTGGGGAAGTAGCCAATTTGATGTGTGTCCAAAGAAATGCAGGTGGCCAGAACTGATAGCTGAGTTTCCAGAAGCAAGAAAACTACAAAGGAGCAGTGGTAGAAGACTGGGAATGGCTCCTTGGGAAGGTCTTCCAAGAGAGCTCAGGCTTAGCTTCAGCTGATGTTGTTCTAGAATGTGGGCTGCTGGTTCTTGCTCTGGAAGGTGAACTCACATTTTAATCACTCACCTGTGAATTATACATGGCTAAAACTGCTTACGGGGCATCCCCCATGAGCCCAGTAGAAAGGAAGACTGAAACCATGGCTGTGCACGCAAATGCACATTCTCTTCTCACCATCTCTCCCCTGCTATATGAGGCGCTACACCCTCAAATCTGGCATGCATCCTGTAGTAAAATATTAATTAAGAAAATCCCATTGCAGGGCTCCTTCCCACCTTTGACCATTAATCTTCCCTGATGAAAGACACACACACACACACACACACACACACACACACACACACAGCCTTTATATCTCAATATGCCTATGCAGCATAATAGCTAGGCGACTGCCTACCCTCCACACTGTCAGAATCTACTTTCTATCCATAACCCCATTATTACGTACTATGATTCATCTGGGCTGCTACTAGCTACAACTGGTCGACCCATATGGCCACATTTTAAGGTTCAGCTAACCCATGGAAGCTCCTTTCTCTTCTCCTGCATATTTTTGTAAGGCATGGAGGATCTCCCCTCTCATTCATTCCTCATGGTCTCTAGTCTAGGATACTTAAAGCCTATTTCTTCTTCACAGCTCTTGGCTACTGGCAACTCTATTCATCTATCAGAGTTAACTTGGGGACCGTGTTCCAAAGGCTATGTGCTGACTCCAAATCTTGGAGCCAGCACTTAGCATTAGGCCCTTGGTCCTGTGAAGGCTCATTTCCCCAGTGTAGGAGAATGTCAGGACAGGGAAGCTGGAGTGGGTGGGTTAGTGAGCAGGGGGATGGGATGGGGGTTTCTGGAGGGGAAACGAGAAAAGGGGATAATGTTTGAAATGTAAAGAAAGAAAGTATCTAATAAAAAATAAGTGTAAAAATTAAGATTTATAAATTTATAATAAATAATAGATAGATAGATAGATAGATAGATAGATAGATAGATAGATAGATAGATAGATGAAAGCAGCCCAGCATCCTGAGCATGTCAAACTTCTTCTTCCAGGAGCAGATATGTATTCTGCTTATGATTTTGACTTTCATGTACATATGGCTTCTGCCAAAACCACTATCCACAGACATGATGAGTGCCTCATTCACCACAAAGGCATTCCATACAACATTGCTTCTAACCAAGGAACTCATTTTACATCAGAGAAGTGAGACAATGGGCGATGTATCATGGATTCTAATGGTATTAATTACTGTGTTCCTTACTACCTATATATAAGTAATAAAAGGGCAAATTTTAATAAGCTAAAAAAAAGAAAAGAAAAGAAAAGAATACAAGCAGCAGCGTTAGGCCAGCCCACTACATACCCTGGGAGCTCTCCTCTTCTATAACTCCTTCATCCAGCGCCTGTCTATGGCACCCCTCCATTACCATCTCTCACATCTCTCTCTTCTTCAAATTATGGTTTGATCAGAAGCTTCAGCATGAACTCATCTGCAAACCTACCCCCTTCGAATTTGTCCTCAACATTATGGTTGGTGACATCATTCTAACATGAAGATGTGGCTGGACTTCTGCTGCGGTTTAAATCCTTTGTTGGCTCTGCACTTCCTGAATTACCACCTCCTGATGACCCGCCCCATTCTTCATCACATGCCTGCAAAGCCTTCTCTGAACCAGTTCCTCCTTCCAGTCAGACTTAACCAGAAATGAAGACTCTAGTCAGTTGGCTCACCTGGGTATGGCTGCGCAAGCCTACAGATCTCACCAAATCCTATGCCTAGCTTCCAACTCCACCTTTTATCCACTTGGAGGTTTGTATCATCCCTGTCGATCATCTCTTCTTTTAAGCAAATTTCAGTTACACAGTCACCACCAGTCACTGGGGCCAGGCACAACAGTCCCATCTCTCTCTTTGTGAGACCACTCTGGTCTTTTCTTTTGCTTTTTTCTTTTTACTTCTGAAAGAGCCCTTGTGACAACTTTGCTCATACATATAGAGGAAAGGGATGTTCTCCAATTCAGTTCTCTCTTTAGCAACCAATACCTAGTGCACAAGTATGTTCTCCATAAATATTGGTCCAACTTAGAAAGCAAAAGGTTTAACTAAAAATGGGTGAACGTTGGCAGACTTACAACTCCATCCTCACCAGCAGTACCCTACCCACAGAATCTGACCACAGACACTTAAGGTATTATAGATCTACACCAATAAAGGTGTATGATTTTGATATTCTATGATCAAGATATAAATCTCCTCATTCCTCTAAATGAGTTAAGGAACTTCTTTTTTGCTTTTAATTTCACTTTACTACATCAAATCTTTATCCTCTCCATGTTGAGTAAAAAGTTAGAGCTTTCATTGGTAAACTTTCGGTGAGTGGACTTAAAGTTCAATGTTTGGAATCCTACGGTCATGTACCCAATGACCTAGTCTCCCATTAGGCCCTACGTCTCAAAGGTCCCATGACCTTTAAATAGCACTATCCCAGAAATCAAATATTTAAAATATGAACCTTGGGGGGCAGGGGAGTGCACTGTTTAGCATCCATACTATAGAAATTATCTATTAGAATACACAGTTTACCAAGACTGAGTCTGTGTTGATAGATCTGTTGAACATCTTGACTCCTAAGTCTGTCATGATGCTTTAAAAAGTTCTTCTCTCTCTCTCTCCCCTCGCAAAACTTCAGATTGGAAAGTTTTGTGAGCTATCTTGAACTATCCTAAATAAAACATGAATGCCAGTCAACTAATGCAATGCCAAGCACAGAAGACACACTTGATAAATATCTGTCATTGTCAAATCCCCAAGAATAGGTTCCGAGTCTTACTAACAGTGAATCAGATGGATTCAATCACTTCATGCAATCTTTGTTGAATGCATGTGTGCTCATGGGCATTCGACACTGGGCAAAACAAATCTACTTTCCAAACAGTATTAGGGTTGGTGCCACTGCCTTAAAAATCAAGTTCATTGGTCTCTGTAGGTACCAGTCATTATTAAATTGAGCTCTGAATTTGACTATTACAGTCACAAATCAAGTTCGCACACATGAGTGCTAGCTTCCATCTGGCACTAGAGACTTAAATGGGAAAGGCAAGGTATTGTCTCAGGCAAAGTTGGCCTCACAATCAAGGAATAGAAACAGGAATCTATAAATGTTCCTTCTCCATCTGCATCAGTTGAGAAGTCACAAATGAGTAAAGTGAAGAGTTATCTCTGTTAACTGTTTGAGATCACCATCTGCAGAAGAATACAACAGCACGGAAATTGCTTTTATGGACCATTCAGTGCAAGTTAAACATCTCATGATATGCAATGGGGGCTCTCCAAGATGTGCCAGATGCTATTAAATACAGCATGCTCTGTGGGAAAATCATGCGGAATACATTGAACCAATTGAATTACATCACAGGGCATGGAGGGCCACGTACATAAACAAACTTCCATTATCCTGTTCTGAGGGCATTTTTCCTTAGAACATTCAAATGTAGAATGTAAAAAATAATGAATGTGATGCCTTTATTATTTCTTTCAGTCAGCAATATGTTTTTAAAGCATCCACAAACATAGCACACAATACATCAGAGTGGATCAACTTCTCATTTAACCAAAGGAGATTTGCCATCAGTGTTTAACCTGTTTCTACTTGATGCAGTAGCCTTGGGAATTGTTTCCTAAAGATGCCACAGTGGACAAAATGTTCAAAGTAGCTAAAAATATTTTCAGACATCCATGCATTGACCATTACAAAAATCAACTAGTAACGATTTGCTTTGGAGATTCTTTAAATCTGAATGTAATCATTGATATTTGTAAACCTTTTGCATTAAATTGTCATTGACTCATATTATCATATATAATAAGATAAGGTTTCCAAAGTTTGGGGGAATTTTGTTATTGTTTTGGTTTTTGTTTTTGTCTGTCTGTTTAGTTGGCTATGTTTCCTATCATCGTTGCTATTTTTCAGACAGGGTCTTTTTCTATGTCATTAGCCAGCCTGATACTTTCTGTGTAAACCAGGCTGACTTCAATCTCATGGTAACCCTCCTGTCTCAGCCTTGTGAGTACTGGGATTACAAGCAAGTGCCATCACTTCTTGCAAGGAAAGCACTATTTGGTGGCTAAAATGCAAACATACAAAAAAAAATGTCTTCATAGATTATATTTTGTACTCAAAGAACAAGACCCTCCACCAAAGGGCTCCAGCAAATGCTCTTCTGTGCTCTGTAGAACTTCTGACCTCCAAGGGCCTCTTTAGGATCTGCCCAGAATGGAGAAGATTCAGGGACTGGACAGTACCCAAGAGGTCCCCTTCATTTAAGGATATCTCTTACAGATCATGAAATGGAGATATTTTTAATTTAAAAATAGTTTTAAGTATGCAAACATATACCTCAGAGCAGGCATCCTTTAAGGACACAGACAGGAGACTCATATTAGAAATGGTGACTAAAGTCAACAGGTAAAATCTAGGAGCAAGTGTCCTAAGCTGAGGCCAGAGATGAGAAGAGCATAAACCATTTTGTCACAGTCACCATGCCCAGCCACTGTCCAGCCAGAGGACTCATCCTCTGAAGAGAGTCAGCAGCGTCTAGTCTTCCTGACTGGCACACACTGAACTATCAATCTATTTCATGTAAAAATGGTTTACTTAATCCCCAGTTCTCCAAATATAATTGATCTGTTTCTAACTAACTCACAAAAGCTGTTGGGCATCCTTCTATGAAGGTGGGTGGGAGACCATTTTTCAAAGTTGTAGACATCTGTGTTCCTGAGGCATCTAAAAACCATTGCTCTCAGACCCATGAAACTGCTAAAGGACAATACCAAACCCAAAGGAATTGTGATAGAAATCCCACTCCATGAGAAATCCTTATTTTATTATTGCATCACGGATCAATTTTTTGTGAACAGAAAACTAGCACAGAGGCTGTGCAGAAGGGGATACATTGGACAGGAGGCCATGACAGCTGCGGAATATGGCAGATTTAGGTCACGGCATTTACAGGATGGTAAGATGCGACAACCTCGGTGATGATGCAAGTTGAGAATCAAGTGTGCTCTTTAGCAAAGACAGGCATTAGGTTGGTAAGATTGGGGGATTAAAAGCAGGAGAAAGAAGTATGACATAGTCTCAATGGAGCCTGTTAAATATGTTAACAGATGTCAGAATTGCACTGTTGTGAATATAGGAAGGGGTATGTGGGTGCTAGTCAGACTGTGGGTGACTTTCAAACCTAGGAAAGAGCAGCATAAGGAAAATGGATGATGTTTACAGATATGAGCTTTAGAGTCAGAATGTCTAAGCCTGAATCCCAGATATGAATGAGCCATGTACACTTGGCCAATCATTTAGCCTCCCTGGTTCTCAGCAGTCTCACCTCTGTGGCCAGCCTAACAGGTAGAAAGCTGTGAACCGTCCCTAGTGGGATATATCGCATGGTAGGGCAACACACTTATGAGATTACTAATGACAATAATCGTAATGACAGGATGTTCACACTTGGAGACAAGGAGGGAAGAAAGGGGATTGAGTAAAAGGAGAACAAAAGGAAAGCTAAAAGAAACAGAAACAAAGAATGAAATGCTATAGAACTAGTAGCTATGGGAACAAAAAGTCGATGGGGTCTAACGCTGGAGAGGCTGACTAACAGTATTTAATGGTAAGAAAAGGCCAAGGGAAAGTGGATCTAAGAAAATACTTGTAGACTTTCATATTAGCGGTCACTGATGGCCCTCATGAAAGTGGTTACGAGAAAACACTGGGAGCAGAGCTGATGCTCAGAGAATAGCTAGGACAAGAAGCAGGAGGGATAGGCCACAGTCACTGAAGAAGATGACAAGTTAGAAGATGGGGCTATGGGTTACTATGGATGCAAATGCGTACTAATGGGGGAAGTAACCAATCTCTCTTTAAATGAGGACATCTTTATGTATCAGAAAGCAGAGAGTGGGGGAAACTTTGTGCAAAGAGTAAATTTGGAGAATGACTCAGGGAGACACCCAAAGTTGACCTCTGGCCTCCTCATGAATGAATATTTCTACCTATATGTATACCTACCCACGTGGACAGGTTCATATATATCACTACTCACACAATGTGAAGCCAATAAGGTTCAGCTTTCCCTGGGAGCTCGGGGCGGGGGGGGTTCTGGTTGGTTGGTTGATATTGTTGTTCTTCTTATGGGGTTGCAAACCCCTTCAGTTCCTTCAGTCCTTTCTCTAACTCCTCCATTGGGGACCCCGCACTCAGTGCAATGGTTGGCTGCAACAGACCCCCGAGAGCTCCCAGGAACTAAGCCACCAACCAAGGAGTAGACATGGCTCCAGCTGCATATGTAGCAGAGGACGGCCTTGTCAGGTCTCAATGGGAGGAGAGGTCCTTGGTCCTATGAAGGTCTGATAGATGTTCCAGTGTAGGAGAATCGAGGGTGGGGAGGTGGGAGTGGGTGGGTAGATGAAAGAACACCCTCATAGAAGCAGGGGGAGGGAGGATAGGAGAGGAGGTTTCCAGAAGAGGGGAAACTGTGTAAGGGGATAATACTTGAAATGCAAATAAAATAAAATAAAATAAAAATAAATAAAGGTTTAGCTTTCCAAGAAATGTGGAGTTGAAAACTTAAGTTGGAAAGAAGAACTTAGGTTTTGTTTGTGCTCCATTGTCTATTAGGAAGCATTCAGAGGAGATGGCTGAGCTCCAAGGGCCACCCGTCTAGCACCACTGGCAGCCTACACTGTGTACAAATAGTAGCACACTGTCCTGAAGGAGACAGAGCTTGGATAGGCACCTTCAGGGACTCTCTGCCTGTGTGTGGCAGAAGCAGCCCATCCTCCGATCCCAATGAGAAATGGAAGTTACAGGTGGCATCTGCTGGTACAAAGAGTAAAGTAGGGGAGTGGACAAAGCCAAGGTTGGTGGGTAGACATGACCTCCAAGCTTCAAGGACACCTGCGGTGCCTAGTAACACTGGGGAGGATGGGGCATGTGGGAAAGACTTTCACATGATATAGCAGCTGAAGCTTCTGCTCCAAATAAATGTGTTATTCTGCCATGTGAGCCCCCTGCTCTAGTGTAATTGTATGTGGACACATCTATTTCTCACAGCCTACTGAGGCTCTGAGAGTGAAAACCCGGTTCTTTCATCTTCCAGTTCTAGCGTGAACTCTAGAACGCAAAATGCCCCCCTGGTAAATATTTATAGAATCAGGGACTAGAAGGACCTGCTGCAGCACCAGAAGGGTCGCTGAGGCCAACTTCTTGTCATCCATAGCTGCAGAGCAGGCTCAGAAGCCCACCCGAGACAGCCAGGGACTGGTTTCAAATGGGCTTTGGTTTTAATTCTCTTAGTGTCTGCTCTCCTTGATTTCTTTTTCCAGTCTTGCTCCACCAAAGCACTGAGAAGAAAGGGAAAGAGAAGAGTTGGCCTAATGAGCTCTTTGAAACGCTTCTAAGCAGCAGCCCTCTCACCTCTGTCCATGTTTTAATGTTGCTGTGCAGGTGAGGGGATGATGAGGCAGACAGGGGAGCAAAACAGATTCTAAGAGGTAGAAATGTACACACACATGCACATGTGCACACACACACACACATACACACACTCAAGCACACATACATAAACACACACACACACACACACACAGAGGCATGAACACACTCCAGAACAGACAGTTGTACAATTGTCTTAGTCAGGGTTATACTGCTGTGAACAGACACCATGACCAAGGCAAGTCTTATGAAGGACAACATTTAATTGGGGGGGGGGGCAGGGCTTACAGGCTCAGTCCATTATCATCAAGGTGGGAGCATGGCAGCATCCAGGCAGGCATGGTGCAGGAGGAGCTGAGAGTTCTACATCTTCATCTGAAGGCCGCTAGTGGAAGACTGACTTCCAGGCAGCTAGGGTGAGGGTCTTAAAGCTCAGACCCACAGTGACACAACTATTCCAACAAGGCCACCCCTCCACATAGTGTCATTCCCTGGGCCAAGCATATTCAAATCATGGCAACAATGAACCAAGATATTAACCCTTCATACAGACATATATATGTGTATGTTTATACATAACATATATGTTATATACATTACATATAACATATATGTTATATATGCTTTATATACACATATACGTGCATATAAGTATATATAAACACATATACATTGTAACTGTGTAGAAGTGCTGTGATGAGTTTGACCAAATTTTCTAAAAGGAATATTGTGTGATGGGACTAAGATCTGTGCAGGAATTGGAATTGGAAGGGAAGGAGGGAGGGGCAAAAAGAATGGAGACAGTGAAGTTGAAAAACAATAGAGTGAAGGAGAGGGAGGCTAGGAGGGAAATATGGAGATGAGAAAGGTAAAGAGTGGGGGAAGTGGGGAAGGACAGAGAAAGGTGGAAGGAAGGAAGGATGGGAGGAGAAAGGACCAAGAAAAAGTGAATGGGGGAAGAGGAAAGAAAAAGAAAATAGGAGCGAGGGACAGTGAAAGAATGGGGGAGGCTTGGGGAGAAGGGAGGCAGGAGAGAGGAGATGGAGGGGGAACTTCTAATCTTACAGCCCAGCCAAGATCCTGCTCTAAGTTTCTGCTTCCTGAGATCTAAGCCAGTTCTGCCCAGGAGTATTCATGCTACTGGGGCAAACAGGAAGGAAGTAGCCTTGGACATCAACCCTCTGCTCCCAAGAGGCCCTTAGCAGAGAGGGGCTGCCAGGGACCCCATCACATGTGCAGCGAGCCCACACGACACCTGCTTCTCAATGAGTGAAGCATCCTGTGTGTTAGAGCCCTTCCTCCTTGAGATGCCCAGAGCCTTTGTCTGTTTTCAGAGTGTGCAGCAAGTGGGAGCTCCACAGGATGTCATTCATCTTGGAACAGGACTCACATTTGGAGTGACACACAAACATCTCCCCACAAACATCTCCCCAGTAGTCCTTCAGCAAGTAGTTTTGCCTCACCTTAAAGGGCCGTCAGCCATGACACCTTCAGCTCTTCAGTTGATATCCAGGGAAGCCCACTTCAACACCATGCTCTGCAGGGCATGGATACCCCAGCCCCATACAGTCAGGTCATCCAGCACACAGTCTCAAGAAGAATCACAGAGCAGTTGAGTAACCGTCACCTCTCACCTTGCTGTGTCCTCTGCCTCAGATCTGAGGTCCTTTGGCCATCCAGTCTGTCCAGAGCCTGGCTGTCCCCCTACCACACACTGTTACTCCCTACAATGGCAACTACTCAGGTCAGAATAGTCATCCACCCGTCACACCTCATGCCACATGCTTTTCCATCTCAGGAACACCATTGCCTCACAGAAGCCCACCATGTTTTAGAGACACCTCAACTGGCAGCAACTCTGCACAGCCTTCTCCAGTCATACCACATTCCTGTCATCAGTCTTGTGAAACAAAATGTCTGAGCATAGCAAACACTGCCTGTTACCTCCTGTCCAAATTGTTGGCCAAAGACAAGTATGGCTGACATTTTAAATCATCCGTGGATGGTCTCACAATCTCTCCACCAACATAGACAATTACCACCTCAACTCATATCATTCATTTAAACTGGATTGAAAAGCATGCCCAGGTTTCCTATTCTGTTATCCCCATCCCTATCTGCCTAGACGTCGTAGTTCAGTCACCTGCTCCTTCACCGTTCTTTAGACAAGCCATGTTCATCCCCAGAGCACAGCATGTCCAGTCAACACTCCTCCATTTGGGGAGCACTCTGCTCTCTCCTTCCATATCCCTTCCAATTCTTCACAGATGTCTCTACTCTAATGCCCACCACCCCCCAGAGAAGACTTTTCAAGACTCCCTCTGAAGAGTCATGTCCTTCTCTATCTACCCTGTAGCAGTTTTCCTTGTGTGTGTGATACGCCTGCCTTAGGGATATCTACTCACCACCTGCTTTCTTATAATCATTAAAAAGCAGGTTTCTGGGCTGGGAAAGTGGTGGAGTGTAGCAGGAACGGTGGTGCCGCTTCTATGCAAACTTGTGGAGGACCCACATCCGCAAAAAAGCATCTCCTGCAGGAGGACCTAATTGAGGACTGCCTGAGAGACCAATGGTTGCTGGTGTAGACAACGCCAGCCAATCAGGAACTGTTGTTTAGACGAGACGCTTTCTTGGGACCAATGCGGTGCTGGTGAAGGGTATTAAAGGTGCCTGCAGCAGTGTTCAGAGAGCTTGCTGTGGAGTTTCTCGTCTGATCCTGGAGTCTGTTCCCTGCCGCCTCACCTCCAACCCCCAAGGGGAAGACGGGTCAGGCAACAAGTAGTCCAGAGCGCAGGCAGCAATAGAAAGGTTGCATTTAAGAGGTTTTGATCCCCAGAAAAGAAAAAGGAAGAAAAGGAGGAGAAAGAAGATGAATATGAGGGAAAGGAGGGAGAAGAGGAAGAGAAGGTAGGGGAGGCAAAGAGGGGGAGAAAGAGGAACTGCTTTCTGGGAGGGGCGACCAAGTACCCATTGAGTACTTTCTCTCAGCTGTATACAGCACAGCACAGCACAGTTGAGGACTGAAAACACGGTTCTATTTCAGACTTTCAAGAAAAGTCTGGGACAGACTGGGTCTTGTGTTCCAGAACGGCAAGCTGGCCCCCACAACTGCAAAAGCTCCCTGTGTTTGAAAGCATGTTGCCAATCATGACTCAAATTTCCACGTTGTTTTCTATCTGTGTGTGGCCCTGGAGTCATCTTGAGATGACACTGACGCCGGTCTCGTTCTCTTGTCTCCTTCTTATAATGCGATTTGCATAATTCACGGACAGCTCTGCGAGACGTGCACAATCGGAGGTGCTGTCAGAAAATGTCATTTCAAGAATCTCGTGATTTGTAATCGCCACCAGCTCGTGTCATTTTTGTCATGTCTCCTGATGAAGGCATAGCTGGTCTGAAGCACAATGAGGGATCAGGTGACTGGAGCTGCGTGGGGCACAGGCTGAGGGCGCCATCCACCCTGGGACAGCCGATGTTTTACCACTTAGAAAGAACTGCTTGCTTCCCTCTTTACCTTCAGCAAGAACTGGAGAGCGGGGGTCAGGAGACTCGCAGAACTTGGTGTTCCATCCTTGCTGCTTGTCCGCTATTTAAATTAGCTACTCAAAAACCTAAGAGCCTTTTGCTGATTCTCTTTAAGAACGGCATAAATCTTCATCTTCTGAGGCCAGCATTGTCTACACAAAATCGAGGTTGAAATGTGATTATATCCAGCAAGGTACCTAAACATAATCTTAAATAACAGAAAAATATCAAAAGTGAGGTCTGGGGAAAAGGGCTACTTGGAAATGATATCAATTCTGTATAACTATGATGCAGGTCCTACCCTAACAACATATTCCACAAACAGAGTCATTATTTATGACACCCTCCAACATTCTATGAATAAGTTAAGAAACAGATATAGAAAAGAGGTATTAAATAAATAAAACTGTAGTCAACAATAGTCAAAAGCTTCTTGGTTATAATGGGACCAGGATGCACTTCACATTAGAATAAAAGGTCAATAATTTATCTGAACATGAATAAAACATAGGAGTTTTGCAGAATTAAGAGAGCACTGTTTAATTGTTCCCTCAGTATAACAACAACTCAAGACACTAATAAATAACAAATCCCCCGCCCCTGAATTCATACCAAGGCATTCGTGTAGACAAGAAAGGTGCTATGACCGCAGATACATGCAGGTGGGGAGAGACAGAGGGACACACATTTCTCTTTATTCAGTAGTGCCAGTAATTTCTCTGTGAGCCAGGAGCCTTTTAAAATAATGTGCAATTTATTGTTATATTTTAAAGTGGCCTGAATGTGGCAAAAAAGAACTGGCTAGATGCTACAAAGGGTCACTGGGTCATGAGATAAATAAACCGAAGGGCAGAGAAGGTTCTAGTCTCAGTGGCCAGTGGGCTTTGCATCTCTAAGTCCATTCTTTAAGAAAAAGAAACAAAGGTTTAGAAACAGAGTCGTTGCTCTAGTATACTTTATATATGACTGCGAAAATAAATCTCACCCCCCCGCCCCTGCCGACTCCACAATTTAAACCGGCAAATTCAACACAGAGTATACAAATCAGACAAGATCTTATCATTGTTAACTAAATAAATACATACTGCTATAGTGCTTTGGGGTGCCTGTGTTGTTTGCCACTTCATGAAACAAAATTTTGAAATATATTCCACATAAAGAATAGAAATATAATGTGCCCAGTACTTTCCCTAGTGCAACTGATACACTCTACACTAACATATTCTCTCTCTCTCTCTCTCTCTCTCTCTCTCTCTCTCTCTCCCTCTCCCTCTCCCTCTCTCTCTCTCTCCACGCTCCCTCTCCCCCTCCCCCTCCCCCCTCTCTCCCCCTCCCCCTCTCTCTCCTTCTCCCTCCCTCTCCCTCTCCCTCTCTCTGCCTGTCATTTATTTATCATTTCTACACAGCCCACATCCTCAAGGAGGTGAATTGTCTTACATTATTAAATCATATAGAAAAAAATCCAAGGTAAAAGACAGATCAAAACTAATTAAGAAGCAGGCATCTGGGTTTAATTAGTCACTACCACTGAGTGCTCCAACAAGCTCTCTATTACCTCACACTGGCTTCCAAGAAAAGGGAAGCAATCAAGTTCACTGGAAAGAGGTTAATTTCTTTTCCAGGTACTATATTCCAAGAAGACTATATTTCCATCCTGTTTGTGTGAAAAGTGACCAGCAAAGGAAGATTTCACCTCTGCTGCTACCTCTAGCACAGACCTTTCAACTCCCCTTCAGCCCCACTTCTGCATGGAGCCTTATTGTGAGAGTAGCCATGGCCAGTGGTCATCCATTTCAGCCTGCAGACTTTCCAGAGAAGAGTCTCAGGTTAAGGAAATCTCCAGCCACCCTTGCTGCCTCTCTGAACGGTGAAACTGAAGTCACGGAGGCCCCTTTCCTTTGCAAGGAGTTACGTGTGCTTGTCAGCTTTACGTCGCTGTCACAAAATACCCGAGGCAAACAACTCAATGAGAGAAAAAGTTTGTTTCCCGATTGTGGTTTCAGATGCTTTAGTCTATGGGTGGACGGTACTATCACTTTGGGGGCTGCGGTGACATGAGAAATCAGGGTGGGAGCAGGTAACAGTGGAAACGCCCTTGCATATGGAAGGCTATATATATATATGTATGTATATTAAGGGTTCCATCAATTTCCTGTAGTTCGATAGGCTTATAATAAGCATTTGAAGGACCTTTCTAAGCAGTAGCTTGGGTTTCTAAGTGGGCTTGGATTATGAGACTGGTCAGCACCTATAGAAGGGTGGGAGGATAAGAACTAAAGCTCCCAACTAGCTCTGGCCTCCTTTAAGAAGAAAGCCAGGCTTCTAGGCTACCTAGGGAGATGGACTAAGAAAGCTCCAAAGTGTAGACTGAGGCCTGATGTCTCTCTTGTTTTGAATCTCTCAGGGAACTCCCTGCTATCGGGTTGCAGGGTCCAGGTTCATCCTACTAAAGTTATAGAAGTAACTCGGACTCTTCTTATGACAAACTGATAAAACTTCAGAAAACAAATCTTAATGCATCACTTGAACTGACTGAATCTAAAATATCCTCTGTGGATTCATGTGTTTGAACACCTGATCCTTAACTGGAAGGAGGCTTATGGGGTCTGGATGTTAGAGCCTGGTGCCACCCCCCCCCCGCCCCAGGACCAGACCTGAGATTGATAGCCTCAGCTCTGGAAAATTCTGTTCTGTGACTCCTGGTCATTGACAACCTGTGACCAGGTGCAAGCTCCTCTCACCATGGACCAAGCCACTCTGTTTGCCTCCCCTGTCATAGTGAATGGTGCCTTTGGAAGCCACACATGAGAATAACCTTCTCCTTGTATAAGTCATCTAGGTCAAGTGTGTGTCTATGTCACAGGTAAGAACAGGACCTAATAAGACACCATTCTCCACACCCACAGCCCCACCCCACACACTCCTAAACTCACCCTGCTTCAGGATCTTACCACACCACAACAATTAGAAATTTTGTGCAAACAGAGATGCCAGTATACATATATGCTGAGTCATTACAGGTCTTTTTTCCAGCACACACTCAATGGATTTAAAATAAAATACTTACAGATCTTAGAAGAATAAATGGGCAAAACTTCCTCTGAACTGTCCACATCAAAGGGAAACCCAGGTAACCTTTGGCAAATCCCTAGTTGGCTTTAGAGTTGTAGAGCTGACCTTCCTGATGAGAGATGCAGTATTAAAATGTCAGTGTCCATTTCAAAAAAGGAGTCTTGGCTGAGAATATATTTCAGTGGGACCAGAGTTCAATCCTTGGAACCACTGTAGGGAAGAGCTGGGTGTGGTAGCAAGGTGTTGGCAGGCAAAGTTGGCAGAGGGTAGGTGGCTCTCTGAGGCTCTCAGGCCAGCCCACTGTTTCTTTTTTTTTTCTTTATTGAAAACCCCCATCCCATCCTCCCTTCCCCTGCTCACCAACCCACCCACTACTGCTTCCCTGTCCTGGCATTCCCCTACACTGGGGCATCGAGCCTTCACAGGACCAAGGGCCTCTCCTCCCATTGATGTCTGACAAGGCCATCCTCTGCTACATGTGCATGTGGAGCCATGGGTCCCCCCATGTGTACTCTTTGGTTGGTGGTTTAGTCCCTGGGAGCTCTGCGGGGGGGGGGGTGGTTGGTTCTTATAGTTGTTCCTCCTATGGGGCTGCAAATCCCTTCAGCTCCTTGGGTCCCTTCTCTAGCTCCTCCACTGTGGACCCTGTGCTCAGTTCAATGGTTGGCTGAGAGCATCCCTCTCTGTATTTGTCAAGCACTGGCATCTCAGGAGACAGCTATATCAAGGCTCCTGTCAGCAAGCACTTGTTGGCATCCACAATAGTGTCTGGGTTTCGTGATTGTATATGGGATGGATCTCCAGGTTGGGTAGTCTCTGGATGGCCTTTCTTTCAGTCTCTGCTCCACACTTTTTCTCTGTATCTCTTCCCATAGGTATTTTGTTCCCCCATCTAAGAAAGACTACAAAGTACCTACACTTTGGTCTTCTTTCTTCTTGAACTTCATGTGGTTTGTGAATTATATCTTGGGTACTCCAAGCTTCTAGACTAATATCTACTTATCAGTGAATACATACCATGTGTGTTCTTTTGTGATTGGGTTACCTCACTCAGGATGACATTTTCTAGTTCCATCCACTTGCCTAAGAATTTCATGAATTC
This sequence comes from Tokudaia tokunoshimensis, assembly GCA_036184795.1. NCBI lineage: Eukaryota > Metazoa > Chordata > Mammalia > Rodentia > Muridae > Tokudaia > Tokudaia tokunoshimensis. Next base: position 78,188,913 of record BTHU01000006.1, read on the forward strand.
ATTGTTTTTAATAGCTGAGTAGTACTCCATTGTGCAAATGTACCACATTTTCTGTATCCATTCCTCAGCCCACTGTTTTGGGTTAATGAGTTCTAGGCCAGCGAGAGGCCTCATGTCAAACAAACAGACAAACAAACAGAAAAATGAATGAGAAAGAGGGCCCAAGGCTGCCCCCTGGCTTCTAACTTCTACATGCACCTGCATGCACAACAGAAAGAGAGGGACTGAGGGGTAAAGGAAGAAGGGAGAGAAGGAGGAAGAGAGGGAGGGAGGGAGGAAGGGAGGGAGGGAGGGAGGGAGGGAGGGAGAAGAGAGGAAGTCTCTGACACTTAGATTGCCAGATGCAGAAATGAAGTTCCTTTTGGTGTAAAGAGAAGCCTGGTTCATTCCCACCTTAGGGAATGCCAGCCCAGAATATACAAAAGGTGTCCCAGCCAGCCTGAAATAAGAGCGGTTTCTCAGACTGAACACAGTCAACAGATGGCCACAGATCATTCTTTGGTGAGCTGGAGTGAAGCATCTATTTTGTGCACCATAAGATACAGGATGCTTACCACACAACTGGATGCCTGCTCTGGGCACCTCGCCCTTTTTAAAAGAAATGGAGAGTGCCTCTGAGGGTAGAGAGAGTAACTCCAGCTAAGGCTTGCTGTCCTTGATGTGGGAGTGAAGTCTTCCTAAGAAATACTCCAGGACTCAGGCAGATCTGGGTTTGTAACTCTCAGATATCTGAGCCAAAAATGAAAGAAAATATTTTGCACTGAAAACTTTTCGAGGTTAAGTCTTACTGGTTGGATGCCCCTATAATTTAAAAAGCCTAATATGACCTCGGGAGACTTTCTGATTTTTCATAACTCTAATGAGGTTACTGCGATGGAAGTTACCATAGGCAACTGTGAAGAATCACAGAAATACACTTTTAAATGACTGGAACCTCATATGTTACACAGAATTTTTACCTTTGCCGTCTTATTTAAATCGGAAAGAGTCGTGCATTTAGAAGTACACAATTCTCAAGAACAAATGCTCATCCTTGAGAAATCCTAGCCTATCATAATAATCTCAGTTCGTGTGTCATTGATACAGCTGCTCTCTTATGACTGTCAGGCCACTGGCTCATCAGAGTGCAGTGGCCATCCCTAAAGGAGGTATTAAAATCATATCTTTCATGTGGCAGTAGGTGTGTGTCCTCCTGGTTTATAGGACAATCTAAGAAACATACATGGTATGGAAGTCTTGCACGGTTACTAAAACACACGTGACACACCAAGAGATATCATCATTTTACATTATTTGATACTATGTATACTGAATTTCCTTCAAATTGATTTCTTCTCACTTAGATTTAGACAGTGAGCATTGTAGGTCAAACCTGGAGAAACCTGAATCATCTGGGGTATATGATGGGTTTTACACACACGTACACACACACACACACACACACATACATACACACACACACACACGTATACACACACACATACACACACACACGTATACACACAAACATACACACACACACACACACACACGCACACACACACACGTATTACCACATTGTTCATTTATTTATTAGTGGATTAGCCCATAGAATCTTTCCTCTCTGTGTATAGAGACCAAGGGAACAGAAGTAGCTCTTGAGTAAAGCACTGGTTTTGCTTTTGTCTTGGTTTTGTGCATAGGAGTTCTGTCTGCATGCGTTTCTGTGCTCTACGTGCGTGCTTGCGTGTTGATGGGATGTCAGATCTCCTGTAACTGGAGTTACAAGTGGTTGTGAGCCACCCTGAGAATGCTGGGAGCCCTCTGAAAGAGCAGGTGCTCTTACACACTACGGCCTCTCTCCAACCCTGCTGGGTTGTTTGCAATTGTTTTATCAGTGCCCCCAAAAGAATACAGCAGTGTCCCATTTAATATGCACATGTGAGTGCATGCATTCGTGTGTGTGTGTGTGATACAAATGTGTACATGTTTGTCTGTACAAGAATGTGTATGCCTATGTGTAAGCCAAAGGTCCATGGTTCGAGCCTTCTCTTACTATTCATCCTTTATTGCTTGAGGCAGAGTCTCTTTCTGAACCTGAAACTCATTGATGCAGCCAGGGTTCCAGGTCCCTCCCGCTGTCCTTCCTTGGCACTTGCTACCATGGCCCACTTTGTTCTGTGCGCTCTGAGGCTTCAAACTCATGGCCCCTCCTCTTTTTGAAGCAGCTACTTTAGCCATTGACCCATGTCCCTAGCTCCCTAAACTAGCTTCCTATAAAATCTAAGCATTTTAGGATTAAGTTATGTGCAGAGCTACAATTTACATAAATGTCCCCACAGGGTGATGGATCTGTAATTCGTGGGCAATTGAGACTCCCCTATCCCATCCTGAGAGGATGATACTGGAAAAAATTAATTTTCTGATGATGGAGTCCTATTCCTGAGGAAAAAGGCTCTGAACACTGTGAGATAGAGAGTAAGCATCCTTAGAGTTGCCATGAAGGTACATGGGTGCTTTTAGCATGCAGTTGGCATGCAGCACTGTCAACAGTAAGGGATATAAACATGGAACACACAAAGGCCATGTTGAGAAGTCCTGTGCAGTTAGTTATCTGATCATACATGAAATCTTGTGTCTTTGCCATTACAGAGCCTATTGGGTGAGTGGCAAGACACTCCCCCACTCCAAATCCACATTTGCCATTGTTTTGACAGTAAAACCGAAAGACACCCTCGAAATGCTATCACAACCTAATTATAGAAAGGATACATTCATTGCTTATTAGAAACACTGGTCTTAATAAGTTGACAAATACCTTATTACTCCCCTCACAGCGTTATCTTAATACCATGGTCAGTTCACCTGGCACTGGCTCCGTGGCAGGTCTGACCCAGTCAATAGACAGGTCAGTCTAGCTGCTGTCTAGAAACACAGCCTCTTCGGGGCAGGCCATTCCCAAGTGTGAGGATACGCTATGTCAGAATCTTCTGAGACGCCATTAGAAATACACACTCCAGGTCTCACCCCAAAACTTTCAGATCAGAATCTGGGTAAAGAAAGTCCTGGAATGTGGATTTTTCATAAACACCCACCATTCAGTGGTAATCTTGGACTTACAACCGTCCAGGTGGGGGCGGAGAGATGGCTCAGCAGTTAGGAGCACTGGATGCTCTTGCGACAGAGGTGAGGTTGGTTCCCGGCAATCATCACGTAGCTCACAACTGCCTGAAATTCAAATTTCGGTGGAATTAGAACTCTTCTGGTCCCTGAGGGTGCTCACATAAGCATTCACTTGCACAGACACTCCTATGTACAAGACAAATAAAAAATAACAATTTTTAAATTTAAGTAAATCTTAAAAAAAAACTGAAAAGATGCTATGCGGCCCCAGGGTCCCCATTATCACCTCCAATAACACACCCCTAAGGACTAACTTCCCTCCGTCAGGCCACTCCTCCTAAAGGTTCTCACCAGCTCCCAACAGAGCTATCACCCGGGGAGCACACCTTCAACAGTTTCACTCTGAAAGATGTTACCTGGAGTGTGATTCAAGCCTCCATGCCAAGACACGTTAGTGTATGAACACAACTGTGACAGCCAGCAGAGCAGACCTTCCAGAGAGGTTTCTGGGTGGATAAGGCAAAGCTCATGGTGTAGATTAGCCTGTCTCTGGAGGAGCTTCTACCACATCTACCACAGTTGATGGCCTCCAAGGGAAGCCTGATATCCCCATCGTGTGAAACCCCATTGTGAAGGAATAGTCATGTGGTCAAAGTCAACAGGGAGCACCATCTACTACAGATTCACACCGTGCATTAGCATCTTTGGGTTCCTAAACGGCACAGGATGAAGCCACTCTAGTTTCAAGCAGCATCCCTTGGGATTATGTGACCTGTATTCACTTCACCCACCCACAGCTCTATAGTGCATGCAGTTGCACAATACTGCCACCACCTAGGTGAGCCCAATGTCCCATGATAACCACTCAGAACACTTCTGTAGCACGACTCCAAGGAGTCTGCTACAGGTCAAGGCAACCAGATTGAATCTCTAGACTACGGATGGTCTGAGTGGGGTAGAGTAGACAAATTCAGAAAAGTGTCAGACAGGCCTCCGATGCCTTCCAAGTTCACTTTGGAGATGCAGAAGGAGAAAAAGCAAGTCCACATAAGTATGAGATCAAGAAATGACTGGAAGATGGGACAGTCAAGAATAGAGTCATCTAAGTCACCATGCATAATGAAAACTTGGATAGTTGAATAAAAAGGAAAGAGAGTTGGTAAGGGTGGGGAGGAAAGAGAGAAGTCAAGATTCAAAAACAAGCCCTACTGTCATCTGAGCACTCGTTACATCCAGATGATGTTCTGGGCACCCTGTACTCAATAAACTGTTCTGTCTACTACTTCACTAGTACTGCATGCAAGGTAGTGCTGGCATCATTTTACTGGTGAGGAATCTAAGGGACAGACTGGCCAGAAAAGTTACCCAGAATCCCCAAATTATTCACTGTGATCATTGCATCTGACAGAAACAGGTTAAGAAAAGAAAAGCATGGGTTGGTTATTGTTGTTGTGGTGGTGGTGGTGGTGGTGATGGTGGTGGTGGTGGTGATGGTTGCTATGGTGGTTGCTGTGGTGGTTGCTGTTGTTGTTGCTATTATTGTTGCTGCTGTTCATGGATTCAAAGGGTTCCAGTCACCATGGTAGTAGAAGCACACCATGGAGGTTAATCATGTCCTAGTAGACCAAGAAACAGAGACAGAAATAGGATAGGAACCAAGGACCAGTCAAGTGACCTACTGCCACCAGAAAAGCCTCTTTGCCTCACAGTCTCTCAATATAGTGCTACCAGCACTAAAAGACAAATTTGAGAGACAAATATTCTCAAGATGAGGCTTTGGGGGGGAGGGGGTCAAAGGTAGACTGGTATGGCTTGAATTTAAAATGTACCCCACTGGCAATCGTCTCTTGGGAGTCAGCATATGAAAGCAAGAAGTAGCTACCCTCAGGAATCAAGGCAGCAGCTAAACTAATAATTCCACCGCTATAATCCTGCTGCTACTCAAGAGGGTAAGCAGGAGGACAGCCACAAGTCTGAGACAAGCCTGGGCTACAAACAAGTTCCAGGCTAGCCTCCCTTCCAAAAACAATAAGGAGGTAGACCCTATAGTGAGATTAGAAAAATAAGGACAAGGAATATGTTTAGTATCTGTATCTACTAGATACGGGTGTGGGAAATAGCTACTCCCATGCACAACTTCCGCCTTCCCACAAGCCAGTTCGGCTCTGCGTATTGACCGTGCTGAAGCACGCATGCTCTTCAGCTCCGCAGCCGTGCTTTAAGGAACAGGTCTGAAGTGCACAGACAACTCTCTAACTCACCTAGAAAGCGGTCAGTGCGGCAACGCGCATAATAACAAACATCACAGGAATCAGTTAAATGACAGACATGGGAAAAATGAAATTATACCCAGAAGTTAATGAAATTACATCCAGAATGTCTAGTAAACCCTTACCGGATCTTTTCGTGGGCCAGACGCTGCACTAAAGCTTTATCATGTGGTGTTCAATTTAACTCTGAAAACGCTTACGAAGGAGATGTCACTGCTACAGCTAGTTCCCAGGGGAGGGAACGGCGACCTGGAGAGACGACGTCACTTGTTCAGGCTCCCACAGTTAGTGAGTGGCAGCCCCAGAAGTGGTCACCAAAGCCTTGCTTGAGACCGGTAGCAATCTGCCTCCACATCCAAGGTGTTGGGTGTGGACTCTGCGACATGCAAAGATCCCCGGGGATCCTCACGAGTCCACTGAAGAGACAGGTAGCAAGATGACATTTGACACGCACACATTTCTGTGACGTGCATACCATGTGACACACTTGAGCTTATTATCTCTCTGCATACAGACACATGGCTGCATGTTCCTGCTTGCACTTGGGCTAGGGTAATTTATACGCCAAGCTGCCTCAGGGTGACTGGGTCCTGGGATGCTGGAGGCATCTCTGTCCCTCCCTCCCTGGTGGGTGGCCTAAAATGAGCCTAGGTCACCTGAGCAATCATGTTTTGTTTTTGTTTTTCCGGAAACACTGTTGAACCTTGGAGTTCAGAAGCTGTTCAATTCGACCTGATCTCATCTTCTGCTTCTAGGTAAGAAGGTAAACAGAGGAAAATCAAGTAGGCATGCTGTCATGCTACCGATTGACACAGAAGGAGGCGGGCATCTGCCTACTTCCAGTCCTGGCTCTTGCCGCTGTCTTCACCCACCCATGAAAGTACCTGGCAGTGGCCCCTAATGCAGTGAAGCATGGTGGGACTCTGCACATTTTCCCACATACCAACCCACCCACCATCCAGCTCTGTGCTGGAAACATTCCAAGCCCTCACTTGGTGCCAGGGAGTCAAAAGACCGGGAGAAAAAATACCCAGCCTGACTCAATACGTGGCCTCCGGACAGCTCCGGATGCTTTTCTATAATCCAGTGGCCTGAACAGATGTGTGCCTGAGCTCCCAGCCACACCTTCCAGTTGTGCCCGGTGGAGATGCTGACTCCATTAGAGAGGCCCACCCCAGAGTATCCACGACACTAACAGATCCTCTTTAGTGACGAACAGTAGTCTGCATATGTCTGCGGGCATCGGTGTTTTATCCAGGACCTGGATGCAATTTCTTTCATCCTGTCTGCTGGTAGTAGAAACAGATGTGGCACTCTCTGCCAGAGGCCTTGATGTGACCCGTGTTCATCCTCAGCTACCACCTCCGATCCCACAGAGATGAACAGGAAGAAGAGGACCCTGGCACGATCCACCACGCTGCAGACAGGTCTGGCCTCCTTCACTCAGGGCACTCGGAGCCCAAGGCTGGTCAGGAAGGGAACATGAAGAGAAGAAAGTCTGTGACCTGCTGGAGATCCAGGGCCAGGAACTGGGCATTGCCTGCAAAGGACGCTCTGGTCCCTAAGACGCCTCAGGAGAGCACAGTTGTCCGGTTTGCAGAAAAGTCATGAAATGTGCCTTGTTCTTAGCATTCCTAAATAGAGGCATGAAGTGCCTCTGAAGACCTTCTCCTTAGAAATGAGAAGAGTCTGGCAGGTCCCCTTTGGCTCTGCCTATACAGATTAAACAGGAAAATGGGGCTAGGACACCATGGCTGGCTTTTCTTTTCTATTTGCTTCCCTTCTTACAAGGGATGAACGGCAGGTAATGTCTCCGTTTGGGATGAAATAGACAAGGGAGAAGAGACACAAAGACCTAGAAGGTTCTACCAGCTATGGCTGCCACGAGGAATGACCCATCACAGGCAAGCCAGCAACCCTCTCATAGAGTAAAAGCCAGAAACAGGGTCCTATCCAGAAGAAAAGAGGAGACTCACGCAATGAAACAGGAGACAGTGACAGAAGCAGTGCATGAAAGAATTAAAATGCTCTATGAAATCGTGGAAGCTCTTGTGTCATGTTAGCAATGACGTCAGGAGCTGCTCCCGCCAGAACGGTTTCCATTGGCTGGCACAATAGAACTGCCTTTTCCCCTCGCTGAATAATAACAGAAGGGCTTTTAAATATGCGATTGCCTTTCTTGCTTTTTTGACATTGTTTATATTTGTTATATGTATCTATTAATACGTAAGTACGTCTTTTAAACAATAGGAAACACTTTTCTGCATTGATATTCCTATTTTAAAGTAGGTAATTGAACTCTGGGATACTGAGAGTCACACTATGATTGTGAAATAACCTTAGAGCCCAAAGTGAAAATTAAACTAGTGTTTTGTTTAAAATGCTGTCTAAGCGCCCCAGTAATGTCATCCCTTAGTGATACACAGAGAATTACATCCAATCTATTTACCCCAGGAAGTGCCAGTTATCCCTAACTTGAAATGCACTGGGCTTGCTCATGAGCATACACAATTCAGAGTGTTTTTTATGCCTTTAGTGATATCATGGTTCCCAGCTCTACCTCTGCCAGATATAGAGATGCAATAACTGAATGTAGTTCAGAGGATGCAACCTGCAGCCTGGATCCCCGAGTGGGTCTCAGGTCCCTGTGCATTTCCAGGGCTCTGTCACCCAATACCGTTTGGGGCATGCACCCTTCCATAAATGCCATTGATCAAGTCCCTTGGGCAAAGAGATCTAAGCTCTATCTCCCAACTTCTGCCTCTTGACGAAATCTCTCTGATACCCAAGGAAGTTCAAAGCCAAATAGCTCATCCTTTCTGTGACCCAAGGCTTGCATTTCATAGCTAGAAAGTCCGCCTCGGAGATTACGGTGGGAAGAACACTAGCTACAGAGTCAGAGGCAAAGGTTGGGGTCACAGTGACATTTTTTGCTTGAATGACATGAGATGTCTGTGAGCCCCAGCAGCTCTCCTGTGGACAGAAGCAACACCAGCTCATCACCTTCCCCAGAGAGAACACGAAGCACGTCTGGGTTGTAATGCTGTTCCTGGCTGTCAACTTGACCGTATCTGGAATGAACTACAATCCAGAATCGGAAGGCTCACCTATGATCCAGATCTTGAGGCTGGGAGATATAAGTTTCTGATCTGGATCTTGGCTTGGAGATCTTGAGGCATAGCATCTATGAATCCCAGAAGATTAAGACAGGGAGTTCAAGGTCATCTGGGACAAAGCAAGTCCCAGATCCAGGAGTGGTAGTATACACCTTTAATCTGAGCCACACCTTCTGCTGGAGACCTACATAAGGACATTGGAAGAAGGAAGATTCACTCTTCTTTCCCCTGCTTGTCTTGTGGGGCTGAACAACTACTAGATCCTTAGACTTCCATTCACAGCTGACCACTGTTGGAGAGTTGGACTACAGACTGTAAGTCATCATAACAAACTCCCTTACTATATAGAGACTGTGACTAGACTGTGACTCTAGAGAACCCTGACTAATACATGGGTCCACATGCTTGGTGCACTGTGCAGGGTTCCTGCACACAGGAGGTGGATGGACATGAATAGATAAAGAAATACATATCTGAGCTCTGCACTGTATCCACACCCCCTAACCCCCGGGTCTCTCTTCATCTGTCCACCTCATACAAGCAGAACTATCCACACACTGTACAACACAGCAGGCCCCAGATCCCCAGAGAAATCTCAATAGCACTACTTCCCTGGCCATCCGCCAAGAAAAGGTGTGGGAGGGATAATACTGCCCAAGACCCCGTTCAGTGAGCTCTGGGGTGGCTCCTTACACGGGCCAACTGTCATGCTCCTGCTTGTGCATTTCTGTTAATTGCAACCTGTGCTTCTTACAGCAGAGACTGGTTGAGTCAAAAAGAAGTCTCTACAGCAACAGTGTTAAACAAATGGCTCAAGCCTGGTATTTTTAGATATGTGAAAATTCTCTCTAAGCACAGTGTAGGGGGCTGAAAAACTCAGGTCTCTTCCTAGGCCTGTGAGAGGACTGATAAGAGTTTTATCCAATTTATAAGGCAAGAGAAGGAAATAATCATGTGTGATGGAATTGGACAAACCATCCATCCAGCTCCAAACAATTATGAATATAATATAATTACAGCAGGCTGGGTCAGGGTTCTGGCAGAGTCAGATTCTTCCCTTCCAGGCATCAGTGAAAAAATCTGGAATTTTGATTCTCATGGTCTCCTGAGTAACTGCAAACTACAGGCAACTAACAATCCAAACAAAGCCATAAACACAGAAGGAGAGGGCATATGCATCCTGAATTTCACACTTCCATCAGCTGGACTTCAAGGTGACCAAATGATCCCTGTGCCATGTCAGGGAAAACACTTCAGTTAATGTCCTTACTACCCCCAGAAATCCAATTCTGTATTTGAGGGGCAAGTTCATATTCTAATGATAAGTTCCTAGAGAGACCAGGAAGAAATTCCCTTATGGAATGCATGAAAAGAACTGGATACAAATTTTCAAAGACTTGACTGTTCTCAGCCTATAATCTCTCGCCTGCTTCTGCCAGCTTCCGGGTCGCCTACCACTGCTCAGCACAGGTTGGCTGCCTTCACCTGCAGAGTCAGCAGCCAGAATATAATTCTTCCCCTCCTGTGACTCTGTGTTTTATAGTGAGGCCCAACCGCAGAGGTCGGCCATCCGGTGAACAGGACAATTTAAGAATCCTCATGACTGACTCAAAGGTCCGACTGAGCTGTGTGAGAAAGGCTCATTACCACTGAGACCCACTCTCCAACAGGTTGAGCTGCCTACAGACTGTGCAGCGAGCTCCAGCTTCTAAGCTTTTATGAGCTACCACTTATGCTGGGGTGGGCTTTGGCAATATGGCTGTCTTGGAGTTATTTCTGCTCCTGTAAATAGCCCCTCATCCATATTCCTATAAATAATCCTAATAAAACTCATTGGTTCACCAAAAAAATAAACAAACAAATCCTTGTCACTGAGTTTTGTTGCATCCTACGATTCAGGTTAAAACATGGAAGGGTTATGATGGGGGAGGGGCGGGGCAGGAAGAGAGAGAACTCAGGTAAGGACAGGAAAGGTGATAGGAAGAGTTTCAAAGAAGGAAGAGACCTTCTAAGGTAAAAGACCTACCTTAACAAAGCAGATGTGTATTTGCTGACATTTTGGACAAGTATTAAGGAACTGAATTTTTTTGTCTCAGTACAAAAGGAAACATGACAATACCTTGGATTGGCCAATGATACAATCAATTACTTCACAAGGCAGTGAAGTTCCTTTTGTTAAGAGTGATAAATAGAGCAAAGAGATTTGAGGCAAACTCTTTCTAAATCCAGCAGGAGAGTGGATTGCCTGTTTCCCATAGCAAGGCTCAGGGAGAGCCATTAAAAGTTTTGAGTCAGGGGTGATGTAATTTTTTTTAAATAAGGTTTTGTAGTAGAAAATCTGTGGAAGGTTTTATAAACTATAATATTTTCAATTCCAAATGCAAGAATTAGAGGTGCCCCCAGATGTCAAAATAGAGGATGGGGGATTGTCGCTCCAAAGGAAATTGGACTTGACAAAGGTGGCAAAAGAAAGTCATGCTTTCAAGATTTGTGACAGACTCCAAGGTTGCAAACCTCAGAACTTCCCTCACAACTCACAACTTGAATGACAAGCAGATAAAGGCTCAGAGACTGTGGAACCTGCTAGTTAAAGAATGACCCTTCACCTGAACATACTATGTGAGATACTCAGTTACAGAAATGTTTAGGATCCAAAGCATGTGGGACGTCTGATGCTTGTAACTCTCCACCAGCGACAGAAGCAACTTCTTCCATATAAGTAATTAAGGCAAGGCCCACTTACTCGATGCATTTGAATTTCTACAGGAACTACATGAAACAACACTGCTCTGAGTGTCTTATTTAAAAGTGTCCAAGGCACCAGTTTTCTTTTGGTTTATTATCCCCCTGATAGCTCTTTGCCTGGTCAGCCATGTGAAGAGTCCTCTAGGCCCCCAGTCCAGGACAACACTCCAGATGTCTATTCTGTTTGTTTTCCTTTATCTGTAGCTAGTAGGAAGGTCTCTAGAATGAAGAGACATCAGCCACGAACCTGGGTGGTCACTCAACCATCAGACAGTTTCCAGTGTTGCAACTCTACGGCTTTGCTCAGGGTTGGCAGTGGCTGTCATTTGGGTTTAACGGGCACATACTCCTGTCACCTGTTGGCTCTCTAGATGAAGTGGAACCCACATCTGTTGCCAACGGACTTTCTTCTTGTCACTTAAACAAAGACATGTTTTCCACCAGCTGCTGTGAGAGGGAATGTTTTGTCCACTCTGAAAGAAGTGCAACGGGTGGGAAAACAGGAGTTGACAGATGTGGTGATTGGCATAAGGGCTTCCTTTGGTCTGGCTTGGTCATAGTTGGCCAAATCTACAGAAAACAGTGATACACTCAAGTTTGCGGTACCAACTAAGGCCACCATGAATGAAATACTGTGACCTCCCCTAGCTGACTATTGGAATATGTGGTGACCTTTGTGAGAGATGAAAGAGAGAATGAAAAGTAGAAGAAGGAGGAGGAGGAGGAGGAGGAGGAGGAGGAGGAGGAGGAGAAGAAGAAGAAGAAGAAGAAGAAGAAGAAGAAGAAGAAGAAGAAGAAGAAGAAGAAGAAGAAGAAGAAGAAGAAGAAGAAGAAGAAAAAAACCCAAGTTGTGTTTGTGTTTGCTCTCCTTATTTTGTGTTTTGGCCAACTAAGTGCTATTTTTCAACTTAATAAAGGGAGACGCTAGACTTCTTTCATCTGGGAACAGGACAGTTTGGAGGGACATGAACTAATAATTCTATGCAAACAACAGCCCACGTGTCTCAGCTGTCTGAAGCAACTGATTCTGAAAACCGCAAGGGGTCTTTTGGTTAAATGGAAGTAAAGTATCATAGTCCCCCAAACAGGGCTGCAGTTCAAGTCGCAAGATCATGGCAAAGCCAAAGTGCTAACTGCAGCTGGTAGTTTCTGTGAAGAGTTGGGGTTGGGGATGAGGGCATCTAGCAAGCTTTCTCCCCAAAGCCCTGGTTCAAAACCACCGAGCTCCTGGAGTCCCTCAGATCTCAAGCTTAGGTCTGAAACTCGAGCCAACAAATAAATGCATCTCTCTCGACGCAATTCTGCATCTTAGACCCTTTGCTAAGGAACCAGAGGAAACCATAGACATTGATCTCAAACCCCTTCTCCCACCCAGAGAAGTATGAGTCCCATTTACAGGTGCAATAAGAAGATTGGAAGTGAAGAATCGTTTGTTGGAATCACACATTAGTTGATACAGTTGAGCCCACGCCGCAGTATCCGAATGTGATTGAGGTTTCAGAGGCAGACCTACATGGGATGAAATGTAGCAATTATGGGTCTATTAATATAGGACGTTGTTCGCTGTCAAGTACAATCTCAAAACGGGATGTGGGTGGGGGATTTTTTTTTTAACTGCAAAGGTAAATCGTGTCATCCCCTCCTAACTAGGAGACAAAGAGAATGTTTTAGGGTGCATTTTTATAATGCTTCCACCCCCACAAAAGCTTTCCGATGCATTCAAAATAAAAGCAAAAACCACATCACTGGCTCTACCCTACTGTTTCAAGCTAGGAAGTCCAAGGACAATTTTTTTTTTAAATCCTGAGATTAGTAGGGGATGCACACCCCTCTCCCAAGATTAGTAAAAAGTGCAGAGACAAAATCTGGGAGAGTCGAGAAGGTTTTCTGGACAGGTGATTTCAAGCTTAGCCACCTTTTGATTGCAGGGCTGGAAAAGGAAGATGGTGGCTATAATCTCCTGGTCCCTGGACTCCAGGCTACAAAGCTGCAGCAGGAATGAATTCCCCTGCCCCAGGGATGCAGAATGACTGCAGGGAGTGGGCTACTCCCCACATCCAAGGAGAGGTCCTCCAGAGAGGATGCCTGCCCTCCCCCACCGACCTCCACCGCTCCAGATTCTGTCATTTCTCTGCACACCCAGCACCTGCCTGCCGTTACTGGGTAATTCATGCCCCCTGTGCAGCAGTAACTTAAGCTTTAAGACCTTTTTTTTTTCTTTCCACAGCCTCAGGTGTGAGCTGCACAGAGCTCAGTGGAGCACGGAGCATCACCGTTCAGGCGGAAAGGACCAGTAGCTACTTGGAGTAGGTGTAGGGCTGGTTCCCATGCAGAGGCTGGGCACCCATGGTGCTGATTGACCTTATTCTCCTTGCAGCACTCCATGCTGGCAGGGAAGCTAGAAAACACAAGATTCCTGCCAAGAGACTCCTTAGAGAGAGGAGGAGGCAATCTTATACTGGGAGTGTACCAGTTTAGAACAGGGTGAAGGCATCCCCCCCCACACACACACCTTGGTTTTTACACAGATATGACCTCACTTACAAAACAGTTAATTCCTCAGATGCCCCAAATCACAGCAGAGCCCTGGGAAGAAGAGCAGCTGATAGAGAGGCCGAAGACAGACAGACAGGCAGACAGACAGGCAGGCAGGCAGGCAGGCAGGCAGGCAGGCAGGCAGGCAGGCAGACAGACAGACAGACAGACAGACAGACAGACAGGCAGGCAGGCAGGCAGGCAGGCAGGCAGGCAGGCAGGCAGACAGGCAGACAGGTAGACAGACAGACAGACAGACAGAGGGTGCTGATGTAGAAGGACTGTGCGGACCCTGGCCTTGGGGACTGAGTTCTGAGCAGAGACAGTAGTTCTACAAAATTGGAACACCTGAGTGCTGTGTCTGTAGGCAATGCCAAAAAAGGGCACATTCTCAGAAACTGAGTAGAGATCTGTGACCTGTCTGGCAGCCTTCTGCCCCACTTTCCTTGGGCTACATCTCTCCTAGATCAATGTCCCAGCCATGATAATCTTTCAGTTAGCCAAGAAGAAGGAGGGATAAAGCCTCAGGGACATTACATTGATGGAAATAAGAACCACAAGCCTGCTGATGGGTTTTGGAGAAAGGTTTCTTTCTTCTGCACCAAAATATCTTTTCTGAGCCACACCTCCCCCAGCAGGTACACACAACACACTTGAAGGTACCCATGCCTCCCTCCATCAAGAGTGCTGAAAGTCTGTGTGGTCACTTATTTTGTTTAAAGCACCAAAAGTAATAAATAAATAAATAAATAAATAAATAAATAAATAAATAAATAAAACACCCATGTGCACATAAATCATGTTAGTGCACCATTCTGGACTGAGAAGCCTCTGATCTGTTCCTAGGTGGCACGGGAGTTTTTCTCAGACATTCCACCCAGGTAGTTGGTTGAGGCAGTAGCTCAGTATGTTAAGGGGATCCATAAGGAAAGTTCTAGAATGTGTGAGCCCACACAGCCAGATGCCAGGAGCCCAGTGCACACAGAGGCGTACCCTCATAGTCACACCCTTCCATAGGCGGCAGGTTCCTTTTCCTCTGAGGGTCAACTGTTAGCCAATTGCCAAAAGCACAATGTGTCTATTGATAACTTTGCTGCACCCAATAAAGTCACAATGAAGAAATAAATTCAAGTGCCCCAGTCACGGACCAGCTTGATAGCCTATAGAGAGAATATCTTGTGTATTATATGGATGTATAACCTGTCAATTAAAAAAACCCATGACCTATAAGAAAGGGTAGAATAGAAAGTGGGACAACTCTGTAGGCAGAAAGAAATCTGGGATAGTGCCAGGTGTGGGAGATTTGCTGGGAAGATGTAACTAGACAGACACATGGTACCTGAACATAAGTAACCAGCCATGTGGCAAAATGTAGATCAGACTAAATGGGTTATTTAAGTTCTGATCTAGTCAGAGAAGAGCCTAGTTCTATGGCCAAGGTATTTGTAAATATATCTCGAGTCTAAATCTTATTTCTGGAAGCATGAAGCTGGGAGGAAGGACCAGATCTAACTTCTACAGTAGCCTCGTCCCTCCAGCCGGACAGAGTAGTGCAAACACGACGGTGTCAGACACACTTAAAGGTCTAGCCACACTTTCTGACACAGTGGCCTGATTTCCAAGGCTCGCTGTCCCTCTTCACAGATGCACGACCTTGGGCAAAGGATCTGCCTCCCTGCCTGTCTCCTCAAGCATGAAAAGAGAAGTATCACATCAGACAATCTCCACAGAGCCCTGAGCATGGTGCCTGGCACACGGCCCAGCACCTGGTCAATAACGGTGACAGTTACTTCAGTTATTAAGTGCTGGGAGTTGGCTGGCTGTCCTACTTTGAGCCTCAGAGTCCTCGTCTGTGATGTGGAGATGATCATATCGACTTCATAGGAACAAGATGGAAGAAAGGGGCTGTAAGAAAATGCTCGAGAGGGTGGCAGCGGGGACGATGATGGTTATGAAGCTGAGGGGTCATAAGGAAGGGTCAGAATACTGTGGGACTCAAGCCACGTGGACAGCGTGTATCAGCCCTGCCACCTGCTCTCGGAAAAGGCAGATTCTTAGCACATGCCCAACCTCATCCATTCTCAGAGGGACAATAGTGATCAATTGGTCAGGCTACACCTCTTCGGTCACAAAGACCAAGTGACCAAGTTGTGTGTGTGTAATGTGTGTGTGTGTGCTAATCTGTGAGTGTGTGTATAAGTGTGTGTATGTGTGTGAAAGTGTATGAGTGTGTATATATGTATGTGAGTATATGTGTGTATGTATGTGTGTGAAAATGTATATGAGTGTGTGCATATGGATGTATATGTATGTGAGTGTGTGTCTATGTATGTGTGAGAATTTGTGTGGGTGTATGTGTATGTGAGTATGTTTGTGTATTCAAATGTGTGTATAAGTGTATGTATGTGTGTAAGTATGTATGTGAAAGTGTGTGTATGTTTGTGTATGTGTATATATGTGTGAATTTTTTAGTGTATGTGTGTGAATATGTATATATGTATATGAATGTGTGTGCACACATGAGAATGTGTGTGTATGTGTATAAGTGTGTGTGAGTATGTGTGTGAAAGTGTGTGTGAATGTATATATATGTGAGTGTGTATATGTAAGTATGTCTATGTATGTGTGAGGTTTTGTGTGAATGTATGTGTATGTGAGTATGTGTGTGAAAGTGTGTGTGTGTGTATGTGTGAGTATATATGTGTGAATGTTTGAGTGTGTGTATGCTTTTGAAAATGTGTGCATGAGTATTTATATGCATGTGTGTACAAGTGTGTGTGTATGTGTGTGCATGTTTGAATATGTGCATGTTTGAGTGTGTGTATGTGTGTGAAGATGTGTATGTATGTGTGTGTATGAGTATTTGTGTATGTGTGTGAAAATGTGTGTGTATGTATGAGTATGTGTGTATGTGTGTATGAGTGTGTATATAAGTGTATGTATATGAGTATGTGTGTGTGTTCGTATGAGTATGTGTGTATATGTGTGAATGTTTGAGTGTGTGTATGTGTGTGAAAATATGTGTGTATATGTGTGAAAATGTGTGTGTATGTGTATATGAGTGTGTATGCACACATGTATGTATGTGTGTATGAGAGTGTGTGCATACGAGTATATGTGTGAGTGAGTGTATGCCCATGCAAGTATGTAGATGTATTTATACGTGGATGTGTGCATGTGGAAGACAGTAATCAATGCCAAGGATCCTCCTCTATTACTCTCTGCCTTATTTTCTTAACACACTCAATGAGTCTGGAGCTCTCCCATTTGCCTAGACTGGCCGACCTCCATAAACAGGCATGGAGGGCTTCACCCGGCCTTTTACAAGTGTGGTGGAGATCTGAAGTCAGGTTCTCACACTGGCATGGAAAGCACTTTACCAACTGAGCCATCTCTTCAGCCCCATGTGACACAAGTTTAGATTTTATTTATGTGTATGAATGTTTGCTCTAAGGTATGTATGTATGTATACCACATTTGTGCCTGATGCCTGTGGAGGCCAGAAGAGGGTGTTGGATCCTCTGCAACTGGAGTTATAGATGGTTGGGAGCTGCCATGTGGGTGAAGGGAATGGACCTGCGAAGTGACCCGACGTCAACAGCATCACTACAAAGCCAAACTCAAAGACTTTTGTAGTTGTGCTTTTTCCTTTCTTCCTTCCTGCTTTCCTGTCTTCCTTCCTGCCTGCCTGCCTGCCTGCCTTCCTGCCTTCCTTCCTTCCTGCCTGCCTGCCTGCCTTCCTTCCTGCCTGCCTGCCTTCCTGCCTTCCTTCCTTCCTGCCTGCCTGCCTGCCTTCCTTCCTTCCTGCGGGCCTTTCTGCCTGCCTTTCTTCCTGCCTGCCTGCCTGCCTTCCTGCCTTCCTTCCTTCCTGCCTGCCTTCCTGCCTGCCTGCCTTCCTGCCTTCCTGCCTGCCTTCCTGCCTTCCTGCCTTCCTTCCTGCCTGCCTGCCTTTCTGCCTGCCTTTCTTCCTGCCTGCCTGCCTGCCTTCCTGCCTTCCTTCCTTTCTGCCTGCCTTTCTTCCTGCCTGCCTGCCTGCCTTCCTGCCTTCCTTCCTGCCTGCCTGCCTTCCTTCCTGCCTGCCTTTCTGCCTGCCTTTCTTCCTGCCTGCCTTCCTGCCTTCCTGCCTGCCTTTCTTCCTGCCTGCCTTCCTGCCTTCCTTCCTTTCTGCCTGCCTTTCTTCCTGCCTGCCTGCCTTCCTGCCTTCCTTCCTTCCTGCCTGCCTTCCTTCCTGCCTGCCTTTCTGCCTGCCTTTCTTCCTGCCTGCCTTCCTGCCTTCCTGCCTGCCTTCCTGCCTTCCTTCCTGCCTTCCTGCCTTCCCGCCTTCCTTCCTTCCTGCCTGCCTTTCTTCCTGCCTGCCTTCCTGCCTTCCTTCCTTCCTGCCTGCCTTCCTGCCTTCCTTTCTTCCTGCCTTCCTGCCTTCCTTCCTTCCTTCCTTCCTACCTTCCTGCCTTCCTTCCTGCCTGCCTGCCTTTCTGCCTGCCTTTCTTCCTGCCTGCCTGCCTGCCTTCCTTCCTTTCTGCCTGCCTTTCTTCCTGCCTGCCTGCCTGCCTTCCTGCCTTCCTTCCTGCCTGCCTGCCTTCCTTCCTGCCTGCCTTTCTGCCTGCCTTTCTTCCTGCCTGCCTGCCTTCCTGCCTTCCTTCCTTCCTGCCTGCCTTCCTTCCTGCCTGCCTTTCTGCCTGCCTTTCTTCCTGCCTGCCTTCCTGCCTTCCTGCCTTCCTTCCTGCCTTCCTGCCTTCCCGCCTTCCTTCCTTCCTGCCTGCCTTTCTTCCTGCCTGCCTTCCTGCCTTCCTTCCTTCCTGCCTGCCTTCCTGCCTTCCTTTCTTCCTGCCTTCCTGCCTTCCTGCCTTCCTTCCTTCCTTCCTACCTTCCTGCCTTCCTTCCTGCCTGCCTGCCTTTCTGCCTGCCTTTCTTCCTGCCTGCCTGCCTTCCTGCCTTCCTTCCTTCCTGCCTGCCTTCCTTCCTGCCTGCCTTTCTGCCTGCCTTTCTTCCTGCCTGCCTTCCTGCCTGCCTTCCTGCCTTCCTTCCTGCCTTCCCGCCTTCCTTCCTTCCTGCCTGCCTTTCTTCCTGCCTGCCTTCCTGCCTTCCTTCCTTCCTGCCTGCCTTCCTGCCTTCCTTTCTTCCTGCCTTCCTGCCTTCCTGCCTTCCTTCCTGCCTGCCTGCCTTCCTGCCTTCCTTCCTGCCTTCCTGCCTTCCCGCCTTCCTGCCTTCCTTCCTTCCTGCCTTCCTGCCTTCCTTCCTGCCTTCCTGCCTTCCCGCCTTCCTTCCTTCCTGCCTGCCTTTCTTCCTGCCTGCCTTCCTGCCTGCCTTCCTGCCTTCCTGCCTTCCTTCCTTCCTGCCTGCCTTCCTACCTTCCTTTCTTCCTGCCTGCCTGCCTTCCCGCCTTCCTACCTTCCTGCCTTTTGTGGTAAGCTGGAGCATGCAGCAACATCCTGAAGAATGTGGCTCATCCCAGAAGCTGTTACTAGGAAGTGACAAGAACAGTCCTTCTCCTCACTCGACACGGCACTTTCTCCTTGCTATTCTGAGATGGAATTCTGCTCAAGTTTTTATTTGAGTGTTTTCTCCTGTTCCTTATTTTTCTTTTCCTCTTTCTCAGTAACTTTAGAATCCTATCATATCTTTGAAAACTCCAAGGACAAATAAAATCCTATACATCTTGGGGTGGGGACAAGCTTTCAGAAGGAATTGATTCTTTTCCTCTTCCTGGCTTCTTTAATTTTCAAAATTCAAATTAAAGTGAGCTCACGCTCCTGTCAGCTTCACTACCTCTAATAATGAAAGAACACTTGACACATGGATAAATAAGGTAGCCACATGCCTTGCCGTCCCTTCTGCAGAATTAGGTAATCAAGTCTAATAAAGATGAAAAGGTGCCTGGATAAAAGGAACAAACACACAGCAAATCAAGTAAATACCACAAAATCAATTTTGAAATATGGGACTTGCTTGTTTCTGTTTTTTTTTTTTATTTTGCCATTCTCCAAAATATATTTAGTAGATGTTTCAAAGGGACTGAAAAGAAGTCTCTCTCAATAAGCATGAAGTCAACTTCTCAGGAAAGTACCAGTGTGTGTAGTGAAAAGCAGAAGGCTTCGGAAAGGTCCACAGAACTCAGCCCACTCTGCTATCCCGTGCACATCGCACCTTATGCAACCTCAATTACACATGAGCCACCATCCTACACTTGAGAGATGCAACACTTGAAGCAAGCAGGGAATTGGTGCAGCCCCACTAAACGCATGGGAAGAACAGTGGGAACCAGTCACCTTCTCTTTACTTGCAACCCCCAGGGGACAGGGCTTCTACATACTGTTGAAGTGATAAGTCCAAGGCCATAAGAGGTTTAAAAAAACAGACTTCAGGTCCACACCTGTGGTTTTCTCTTTCATGATGCCTTAACCTTCTACCAAATCTTCAAAGACTGAAAACCCAGGATTCCAAGAACAAAACAACAGGATCAGATCCATTGTCCCCACCAAAATGGGGGACATAACCTAATTTTCTACCATTGAAAGGAAAAGATGACAGCTGAGATTTTAAGTAGTGGAGGGCACATGCATACACTTAGAACGTTACGAGGGGATTCGTGGTTACCGTTTTCACTCTCAGCATGTCTTGTGCGTTTTGAGAATTCTCACAATGAAATATTTAATAGGCTTCTTCGTAGCCATAGAAGGTTGGGAAGCACTAAGGCAGGTAGAAAGGTGAGTACTTGCTATCTGACAGGAATAAAATAAAGAAAAGAAACAGCTCCGGCTACTAAGACTTAAGTAGGCCCCGGACTCTCAGGCAAAGGTGATTTCGGCTCTTTGGTTTAAGAAGGCCAGCTCTCTTGGGATGCATGCTGGCTGAGGGTGACTTCTTCCTATAGTAGGCTGGGCTCTGTGTCATTACTGACCTAATGTCACTAGCAAGGAAAAGATGAAGGGAGACCATTCATTAGAGTTAACCATAGCACGAAGTGTGACATAGAGGGGATAATACGAACAGCCTGGGTAGAACAGGGAGAAAGCACAGTCCCTTCTGTTCTGAAAATAGGAGACTAGAGTGATAATGGACAGAGAGGAGAGAGGGGCCCTTCTTCCTCTAGGAGATTAGGGAAGAGTTCATGGGCTGGCGAGACAACCCAGTCAGTAATGTGCGTGCCTTGCAAGCATGAGGACCTGCGTTCAATCCCCACAACCTGTGTTAAGAGAACAAGCAAATAAACAAATGGGTGGTACTGGCTCATGCTTGGAATTCAAACACAGACAAAAGTACAGAGAGTCAAGCCCATCCCTGGGCCTGCAAGGTGGCCTAGCCTACTTGGTAAGTACCAAATCTGTGAGAGACCATGTCAGAACAAAACAAAAACAAAAGTGGATGAGAAATTACCCACCAAAGGTTGTTTCCTAAACAAGAGAAAGACAGAGAGGGAAAGAGGGAGAAGATGAGGAAAGGAAGAGAGGGAGAGAGGAAAAAAGGAAAGAGGAG
The DNA here is from genome assembly GCA_036184795.1 of Tokudaia tokunoshimensis. Lineage (NCBI taxonomy): Eukaryota > Metazoa > Chordata > Mammalia > Rodentia > Muridae > Tokudaia > Tokudaia tokunoshimensis. The sequence continues at coordinate 78,210,154 of BTHU01000006.1, forward strand.
AGGGGAGGGAGGGAGGGAGAGAGAGAATGAGAGAGAGAGAGAGAAAGAGAGAGAGAGAGAGAGAGAGAGAGAGAATATACAGGAAATAAAATTCTGCTTTGGGAGTTTCTGGACTCCCCTGACAAACAATTTCAAGGGAAGTTTCCCATACCTGGTACTGGGTTCTTTTTAATAGTTTATAGTTCTTGGGGGAAGCATTATCAGCCCATGTTGTATAGCCTCAATTAAACTAAGATACAGTGATAGATGAAAGATAGATAGATAGATAGATAGATAGATAGATAGTAAATTAGATATTAGAAAGATACATAGATACACAGATAGATGGTAGATGATAGATGGATGGATAGATAGATTGATAGATGATAGATTGATAGATGATAGATAGATAGATAGATAGATAGATAGATAGATAGATAGATAGATAGATTCATAGATACACACATACATACATAGATGTTAGATAGATATACATATAGATACACAGAGAGAGAGATGCTAAAGAGAGAGATAGATTATATATATAGACTCCCATATCCCCTCACTATAACTCCCATTAGCCCCCTCACATGGTCTTTTTTACTTTCCTGGCTTATGGGGTTTCTTTAGGTTATATATTCAAACCTAAAGGTTCAGAGCATGGTGTTTGTTTCTCTATGTCTTGGTTACCTCACTCAATTTAATAGTTTTTCACTTTCAACTATTTATCTATACATTTCATAATTAATTTTTCTTCACAACTAAATAAAGTTCCATTGTATGTATGTACCTGTGGTAGTTTGAATATGCTTGGCCCAGGGCGTGGCATTATTTGGAGGTGTGGCCTTGTTGGAGGAAGTGTGTCACTTTGGGTGTGGGCTTTAAGACCCTCCTCCTAAACACATGGGAGCCAGTCTCTTCCCAGCTGCCTTCAGGACAAGAGGTAAAATCTCAGCTCCTCCAGGGCCCTGCCTGCCTAGACACTGCCATGCTTCCCACCATGATGATACTGGACTGAACCTCTGAACCTGCAAGCCAGCCTCAGGGAAACGTTGTCCTTTATAAGAGTTGCCGTGGTCATGGTGTCTCTTCACAGCAATGAAACCCTAGCTAAGACAGGACCACATTTTCATTATCTGTTCACCAGTTTGAAGAACATTTCAGTTGTTTCCATTTCCACACTACTGTGAATACAGAAGCAATAAACACGGTTGAGCTACTTGAAGATAAGTCCCAGCACTGAAAACAGCACACCCTTCAGTCACAGGACTTGGGGAGGAATCGAGCTGGAACCAACATGCTAGCCTCCTTCCTCAGGACTAGTTCTAATATCAGAGCATGCCATGACAGTTGCCAAGCAAGAAAAGCAACCAATAGCCCTATGCAGCTATCAATACTATGAATCACAACAATACCATCTTAGGAGGATATCCCCAGTGGTGCAGTAGTGGTACTTTTATCTCGGGAGTAACCAACAACTGCTTAACTGCTCAGTAGGAGATAATCCATGTCTAGTAGTGTAACCCTAGCCAACTACCCTTGACTGGCTGGAAACTGCTACTACTGAGGGCCTTTGTATTTAATCCCATTAGGTATCTGAGAGACTATCTGTGGGACTTAGCACTGAGTGATCCCTCCCTCCATAGTTGTGGTAAGTACCACCAGCTCCAGTCAATCACTGGTTGATATTGTGTGGCCAGCCCCTCTGGAGTGGACTTGATTTTTGACTTCTTGAATCGGGGCAGCTGTGTTCACTAACAGAAAACCTTCACAAGATTGGGCCTTGTTAATATTCTCTTGTGGAGGGAGAGGGAAGATTCAGGGGGCCTCTGCCTTCCCTGAGAATATATAAGTTGAGGACAATTGCTGTGAATGCAAGTAATTCTTCCCAGGATAGCTCGAGCTGCTTACGTTTCTGTACATAACACAATAAACTCATCAGCTCACCAAACTGGCCTTGAATAGAACAGTTGGTTTCCTCATTGCCCTATCTGTCTAGGATGAACAGAGCTAGACTCCCAAGAAAGGGCACTCAACAAGTTGAGGATGTGGAGGCCTGGGGGTCATGTTACCTTCCTGGCACAGCTGTCCTCCCCAAGTCTGACCTCCCAGTTCTGGAACCCAAGGAAAACCTCACACAGCAGGATAAAAGTATACCTTAGGACTGGACCAATTTGCCGGTGAATTACAAGTATTTGTAGAGAAACAATCAGTTAATTTTGATGCACAATCCCAGGTCTATAGACATGTGAATAGATCTGTAAAATCATGTTTAATAATACGGAATTTGAACACAAAGAGTACTGCAGTAAGACCTTCATATTTGGTGAAATTCATCTTTGTGTACTATCAGTCAGCTAATGGCCACAGGCTGTATCTGACATTGTGCTTGTGTCATTAAGCAAAGTGGGGTTGTTGCTGTTGTTGCTATTGTTGTTGTTGTTGTTGTTGTTGGGTTGGTGGTGGTTTAGACTTTAAATAATCATTTATGTGTACGTGTGAGTTTGTATATGTACCATGTGCATGCAGTACCCATGAACGCCAGAAGAGGGCACATGATCCCCTAGAACTGAAGCTACACTGGCAGTTGTGAACTGTCCTGTTAAAACTGGAAACTGAACCTGGGTCCTCAGCAAAGGAAGTGAGCACTCTTAACCACTGAGCCATCTCTCCAGTTGTTTACTATGATTCTTGTATGCTATGCTGTCCATGTAGAGTGTTTGCAAGAGACCACATAGCCTACAAAACTTAAAGCGTTTATTTTCTAGCCCTGTATAGAGAAGACTGGGTAGGGATGGTATACCTAAGCAGAAAAATGTATGTCAACTGGTCTGGGTTCGATTCCCAGCAACAACAGAAATAGCAAAAAAAATAAAACCATTCTTATAGAGAGAAGTCTGTAAGAGAAGTTGTTTGTATCCTGGGCCCATCAAGCAAGGTTAAGTTTAAAAGATATCCCTTTGAATTCCCTTTGGAACATCCTTCTATCTCTAGTTATTCTTAACTCATGTGTCCCTCAGACTCTATTACATCATTCTGCAGCTCACTACAATGCTGTAAATACCCATTTCGGACCGCTACTACCACAGGAGCATATCTTTATTATTTGTATGCGGTCATCTAGTGTCTAGACACTCTGACTTTATATTTAAACAAAATAGATTCACTTAGGACCGTTATGTCTGTGGTCACTAGAGAAGGCCTGGGCAGTTACCAGAGTATTCTCAAGGTCACACAAGTAGTCAGCATGAGCCTCAGATCCATTTAGATCCTTGTGGTCACTTTTCAGTCATACATGGATGTGATCAAACCACACACTGCCTTGTGATGATGCACAGACCATATTAGTACACCAACACATCTGGAAAAGCAATATAAGACAACAACTTTGATCCATACATCCTCTTGTTGGCCAGAACCTCGGTACCCAGTGACTGTTCCCTCATCCATGGTGCGGGCCACAGTAGACATTTCTGCAAATCCTCTTTAAATCACCAGTCCATCCTTCCCAGTTTCAAACCTGAAAGCCTCACCACTATGGTCGAATGACCTGTTATCTTCAAAACCACCTTAGGTGCCAGTCACAAATATTTCACTTTCTCAAGAGGTAAATCACAGCTTTGGACATCACGAGCAAAGAGGTCTTTTCATTATTCCTACCTATTATAAACACAAGCATTCAGATGCCACCTTTCAGAGTTGCTGAAAGAATACACAATGACAGAACATGTTGACTGCCTGATAACTAGAAGCAACTTACCTCCGTCAAAATAAATCTCCATGGACTTCAACACCCGTGGAAAGAGTGGGAGAGGAGAAAGGGAGAAAGAACTGTGGGTGCAATGATATTTTATTTATACCCCGCATTCATGTCCTGCTTTACAAAAATAGTCATCTTACAGCCTGAATGCTGGGAAATCTGCATCCAAACAGTGAAAGGAACGTGTCACCTGCTTAGTGACATCTTTTAAATACAATCCAGAAAATGCCAAGCCAAGCTACAGAGACTAAAAGCTTTGTCACCAGCCTGTCACCGGCTCCGTGTTCTTTTCAGGTTGCATGGAGAGAGTCAAATGATGAGGATTTGGACTTTGGGGTTGTTCCTGCTTTTTAATTTATTTTTTGTTTGTTTGTTTGTTTTAATGTTCAGATCTTAACGGATTTTATACTGCAAGTTCCCCCACTTAAGGAGAGCTAAGACTTAATTTCCAACACTCACAGACATGGCTGATACCCTATCATCCGTGTCAGACTCATACCCTGCAAAAGACCACAGCAAACACCAAATACATTCAAGTCCTGTGTGCATCTTATAGCTATCTTAAAGACACAAACGCTTGGGGTTTTTTTAATCTTTGAAGTAATTCTGTATTATAAAACACAACAGGGAACAACAGTGACCTAGCTTGACGTATAGGGGAGAAGCCCAAGTCTGTGTGGGTAAGGTGAATGGCAATTTCCTCCGGGTTCAGAGAAAGGCGGCACAGCCCTCTGCACGTTAAATCGCTTTTCCAAACTGACAGTGCGCGCAGAAAAAAACGAGCAAAGGCGAACTTCCTGGGGAAGTCCGTGCCTTTTGTCAGCGTTAGCAGACATCTGTGTCCAGCAGGATGTGTTTCTTTTAATTAGACTCTGTATGCATCAAATAAATTTTAATTAAAATGGAAGCAGTTGAATACCTTAAGGTTGACACAAAACGAAGCGATGGAGTGATGGAGGGCCCTCTGCCTCAGCAGCTTTCTCCATACACCTGTTGCCTAACTGGCTGGGAGTCTGCCCGGAGAGTGTGTGAGGATAATCCGAGGAGGACTGCGGACAGAGCCGGAGCACTTCCTGTCCCCAGCAGGGCACCTTCGGTAGGTTCTTTACCCCTGCTATTTGCCTGTGCTCACTGAGGACAACGTTTGTGATCATCTGAGGACTCAGCAACAGCACTGCCAAGATCGGGACAAAAAGTTTACAAAAACATCCCAGACACTCGTGTCACAAAACCTCAAAATATACATACAACCACCCGGCTGTAGTTTAAGACAGTGCTTCACAACCTGTGGGTCATGACCCCTTTGGAACGGACCAACCCTTGCCCAGAGATTGCCTAAGACCATCCTGCATATCAGACAGTTACATTACAATTCATAACAGTAGCAAAATTGCAGTTATGAAGTAGTAACGAAGATAATTTTATGGGTTGGGGATCACCACATCATGAGGAACTGTGTTAAAGGGTTGCAGCATTAGGAAGGTTGAGAACCACCATGTGATAAAATTCCAATGTTCCACTGTGTATTTCTCGAACTGCAGCTGTTTTAACTCTTGAGGGATAGGGATTTAAAAACAAGGATTGGACTGGAGAAATGGTTCGGCATTTAAGAGCACTGACTGCCCTGCCAAGGATCCAGGTTCCGTTCTCATCACCTGCATGGAAGCTCACAACCTTCAGTAATTTCAGTTACAAGGGATCCAACGCCATCTTCTGGCCTCCATAGGTACTGCACTCGTGGTACACACACACAGGCCAGATACCCACATTTACATTAAAAGTAAATAAATAGCAAATAAATAAAAACAAGCTTTTTTTAAGAAAAGAAAACAAGATCTATTAGTCTGTGAATTAGGATAAGCAGAGCCCACTGTGACTCACATAGCGACAAATAGTAACCCCTGAGAAAATGATCCATTCAAACAATAATCTCTTAAAATGGTATTTTACTATTATATACTCAATGCAGTTCATGTTGAATTTAATTTCCATCTAAATTTAAAATACAGGAGACATGGAAATCCATTATTAGATTTGGAATTGAATGAAGTAAGTCATTTGAAAGTACAGTTTAATTTTTTTTTTTTAAGTCACAGCATTAACGTGGAGAGGTTAGTCAAATCAATTTCAACTTTGGAAATACACAAGAGCAACCCGGGATGCTTAAATATAAAGAGCTATGTTATGAAAAAGGAACAAATTAAGTAGTTGGATGTATTTGCTACATTAAGGCAAAATGAAGAACACGCCTGTGATTAAGGCAGTTTGGAAAAAAAAAGGCTGTGAATTCTTTTCTGTTCAAACTAACGCAATAGCCACAGTTTAAAAAGCACGACGCTACTGTTTGTGCAGGAAAATGGTTTTCAAAGGCAGGGTGGTAGTGTTATGTGTGCCACGTGACTGGTGGCTTCAGAGCAGTGCTACCAAATGCCTCTCCAGAAAAGCAGGGACTTTGTCAAGCTCCTTGGAAAGAAGAGGAGACTCGAACAATCTAATCATGGTCCAGCCTTGGTTACAACCCGTTATGGTTTGCAAGTGATTGTATCGGAGTTTTCAAGGTTCAGAAATATCAGCCCACAGATACTGAGGAAAGAAGATAAAGGTTTTTCTTGTGCAATGATTAAGACAACGCAATCAGAACTGAGACCCAAGTTTATCCTGCGCCCTCTTCAGATCTGGTTGAATTCCCACAGGGATGCTTGTGAAATACCACACATTCAAGGGAGCCTTACAGGAACCCACTCTTCTGTAAGGCATGCCTTTAGGCCTTCTGTTGCTCAGCAAGTTTATGTCCTCCAGAACTCTAAAGGATGCTCACAGGCTAGGAGTGCAAATGTGAGAGGCAAGGGAGGTCAGCTCCTCTTGGAGCTATAAATAGGCTCTTCTGCATTCTCATGCAAGAGCACCCTCACGTCTCTCACTACAGAGCTTGCCAGATGAACAACTGAGATCAGAGGGACTTGATCCCATGATCCCACAGGGGCCTCTGTAAAGTGGCCTTAGTTTACCAAGCAAGAGTTGAAAACTGAAAACCAGAGACTCTCCTTGGAAACCTTTGACTTTCTACATTTGGATGGGACTTGTATTTTGACCAGGTGCTTTGGGGGGTTCCTTTAATTGGATGGTCCAGGTGAATTCAGGATTCTGTTGTCCTGGATGGGGAAAAGATATATAATGTGAGTAGGATATAGCCAGTGTGAATCAGGGCAGGAGGGACACATCATAAAATCCTTTTGTATTTAGGCCATTGGACAAAAGGTGACAGTCACTCCAATTTTTAGTTTTTGTTTTTTTTTTTTTTTAAGTTCTCATTGTCCTTTTATGGCTCTATGGCTCTCCACAGTTAGTAGCCAAACACTTGAGTCCTTGGAATAAGGTAATTTGAATAATGAAGAGTGCTTTCTCTTTGGCAGCAAACCCAGGTTATTCAGGTAACGGGGTCAGCAAAGAAAAAAAGAGTGTGTAGACAAAAGGGCCCAGATGTAGTTCTGATATTCACTGAGGTTCCAGAAGTTTCCTGTGACTGGGATGGACATCAGAATTTGCTTTGCTGTTTATTGTGGTGGGGAAATTATTTGAACAGTCCCCCCAAACCCCCAGCATCCTCAATTGCTTGTACCTCTCTCAGCAAACCAACTGCAACAACTCGGTGCTTCTGATGGATGTAGGGTCCGAAAAAGACACAGAGAATCCCTGGTCCCTATAATCACAGTACTCATGGGTGGATTTTGTACCTACATTTATAGATGTTCCTTGTTATAGATGTCTATGACTCCACATACCCCATTTCAAACCTGAGTGTCTAGAGCACAATTCATTTGATGTTAAAATAGGAGTATCTATTAGGATTTGTTGTCAGGAGAAAATGTCTCAGCTGCATTTGTAATGAATGCTAACAAGAATTGGCACCATCAAACTGATATTAGACATTCCCAGAATAGTGGGAAGTTCACACAGTTAAAAAAAATATATTATTCCAGATGATGTGGAAAAGAAGCATCTGGATGGGACAGGCCTTTACTTCCTGTGTAGGCCGGAGGACAAGAGATGCCAATTACTCCAGTTTTTAAATTATTTTGTTAAATTCGGACTGCCCTCTCATAGCACTGTGTCTCTCTACGGTTATTAGCCAGACAACTTAGAAGTCCTTAGAAACATGTAGTCTGGCTTATGAAGAGAATTTATGTTTGGCAGTGAGCCCAAGAGGGGTTTGCTCAGGTGAGAGTGGAGTTGAGATAAAGGGCATGTAGGGAGAGGATCTGAAGTGGAGGTGGGAATCATTCACATACCGAGTTGTATGGAAACGGTGGCTATGTCACTCAGGTGGGGAGGGGGCATCCCTTGAGCCCTACCTCAGGTTGGTGGCCAGAGGTAGGACTGTCATACATAGTTGCTCCCATGAGGCAGAAGGTGAACCCACCCTTTCCTGGGCCAATGGAGGCATCTAAGGACTCACCAGCCCGAGTCCAGCTACTGCAGAACCCAAGTTGTCATGGCTCCATTTTGAGAAAATGGGTGTTATGGCTGCAATTCTGTCAGAGACTCATCTCTTGTCCATCTGCCCCACGGTTACTGAATGTTTCAATGGCTCTCCTTGAAACAGCGTTTGCTATTTAACCCAAAGTTCTGCCTCCTCCTTAGGGGACTCTGCTGTTCATGTCACTGGTTCAGATGAGCAGAAGGACAAACGGCTACAAGAGAGCAGATGCTATTATTTCAAATAATGGGTGAACAACAACAACAACAACAAAATGACATTTCCTAACTTGGAAATTAGGCATTACTGGTTTACAACCTAAAACTACTTAATGGTGATTAACAAATGCCCTGAAGGGAGAAAAAATTCTTCACAAGAACTTAACCTGTTCCCATGACGTAATGCCTGCATTTAAATAGTTTGATTTGATACTTACAGTCAACTATAAGAAATAATCAAAGAACTCTCTCTTTTCAATGACAGAGACATAATTATTGTGAATCCCAAAGCCACAAAAACTGTATCACACTAATAAGACACAGACATACGGTATTTAGAGTTACGCTATTTGTATAAATTGTCATTTAAAAAAAAAGTAATGACTTCCTTGTATCTGAAATAGATTTATTTAGAGAATATCAAATGTTTTAAAATTGAGAAAACGGTTATGCTAAATATTGATATGATGTTTAATCATACTGCTTTCTCTGTTTTCCGTCATTAAAGGAAGTTATCAGTTTAGCACATCTTCTTAATCATTTTACCTTGACTACAATATAATGAATACAAGATTGCACAACACACTTTTTAAGCTCACATAATATTGAAAAGAATATTATATTTTCTCTGTATGCCATTTAAATGTTAATATGTTTTCAGTTCAATCTAGCCTCTGTAATTTGCACGCTTACTGAAGAAATTCTAGAAAAGGCAGGGAAAAAAAAAGAGGAAAATAAAGAATTCTGCCTCATCTTCACCCCCAAAATAACTCCTATTAACATTCAGGTTATTCATAAATTTATATAGAAAAATATATTTTTACTAAAGTTTTGTATGTCCTTTAACAACAAATGTAGTAGCAGTAGACACAAACTTCCATAAAATGAAGCCATAAAGGAATGGATGAGATAAAATTTCTGAGATTGAAAAATACAATATATGAGATAAAAATAATGGCATATGAACTGCTTTTCTGTTGCTGTGATGAAATAGGCCGAGGCAGCTTAAAGAAAAGCTTATTTTAATTTATGTTCCTAGAGGACTAACTATCCGCAATGGTGAGGAAGATGTGGCTACAGGAGCAGAAGGCTGAGCGATCACATCTTCACCTCACACAGGAGCACTGCCAGTTGGATGAGGCTCTAGCATCTCAAAGCCCGCCCTAATGACCATCCCCTCCAGCAAGACTCCCTGGACTACAGCTCTACAACCTCCCCACACAGCGTAAACTAACTGAGCACTAAGTTATTTAGATACGTGAACCAAAGAGGTTCATTCTTGTTTTCATTTAAACCGTAATAGATGTAGTTGCAGGTTTGATAGTATAGAAAATAAACTATGGATTTAAAATCATATCAAATGAAGATCACAAAACAGTAATAGCAGCACATCTGTGATTTTATCGTCAATACAAATCATACGGAGGGAAGGAAAACGGAGGGGGTTGAGACGAGCTCTCTCAGACTAGCTCTTGCTGGAATTTGCTGTGTACACCAGGCTAGCCTTTAAATTTGTGATTTTTCTTGCCTCTGCCTCTCAAATGCCAGAATTATAGGCATGTACCTCCATGCCGAACTTAACATACATTTGTACCATAGTATACCTTTTACATTTCTATCATTTATATTTACCAATATTATTTTGAAATTATATTAATAGATCTGTCATCAAACCGCATACATTAATAGCATCTATCTATAGATATATATCACATATAATACATGTATAGCTGTATCTGTCCCAGATAGTGCTTTTCTATATTAGTAAGGTTATCCAGAGCAACAGAAACCATGGCAGATATGCACATAGTTATAACTCCATATGATATATGCATAAGGTTCACTGTAAGGAATTATCTCATTCAATTAAAGAGGCTGACAAGTCCCTGTCAACTGTCTATAAGCTGGAGTCCCAGGAAAAGCAATGATACACTACTAAGAATTGGAAGCCCAGGAATATAAGACCTAATAGTCAAGAACAGAAGACCATGTCTTCTGCCCACTCTGCTGGACAAAGAGAATGAATTCCTACCCACTCTGCTCCTCCATTCTCCTTACTCATGCCTCACAGTGGTGGACACCCAACCATGCCAGAGAGGACCAGATGACTTACTCGGCCCACCAGTTCAACTGTTGATCAACCTCTCGAAGAACACTCCTGGAAATAATGCCTAATATGGAAACTCCATGTCCCAGACAAATTGACATGTAAAATAATCCAAGAACTAAAGTAGCATGCTCCCATGTCCAGGATTTAATTCAGAAAATGTGGGGGGAGACATCCAACTTGAACCCTGATATCATAACGTCATACCTCACCCTACCACAGTAAACGCCATTAAATTCACAAAATACCTGTAGAAACTAGCATTAGCAGGGCCGCACGTATCACAAGGCTGAAGACCATGTGATGTGGGAGGTAAACTCCAGACCTACCCTGGCTTCCTGCCTAGGAGTGCTTTCCAATATGTAGCATGTGAAAATGAAGGCAAGTCAGGGACTAGTACCCAGCAGGCAGAATAAACAACAGGGGTCTAAGGTTACTGAAGAAAGGGGACATTTTCAGGCCAAGATAAATGAAGTAATGAAGGATGCTCAAAAAAAGTTGTGTAAAGTCACCATCAGTCTTAGAACAAAAACTAAAGTCTGTAAAGGAGACACTGGAAGTGTTGTGCAGTTTCACCATGAAAAGGGACAGGGTATTTACCAGGCAAAGCAGAGCTGTATGATGACATGCCGGGCTGCACACAAGTCCTCAGAATAGTTACACCTTAACAGCACGGCTACTGTGAACTTAAACGAGTCTCATAAGTTAGTTGAAAAGTATCTCTTTAAAAGAAAAAAAAATCAATAATCAAACTCCAGCCTTCAGGGGTGGTAGCACTTGCCTATAATCCCACTTGGAAGACTGAGACAGGAGGAGAGCCAAACCTTGTCTCAAAACAAAACACAAATAAGCGACGCCAAGAGTCCCACCACGATTCATATTATAAACATTTTAGGATCTGTGGTGACCAGAAAACTACTAGGCATAATTAAAAACCAACGAATTTGATTCACACAATCCAGAGCACATGCAAATACTACACACACACACACACACACACACACACACACACTCACTCACAAATTCTCGCAACATACTCTTACACACATACACTCTCACACACATTCTCACAACACACACTCTCACACATACTTACATTCTCTTTCTCTCTCTCTCTCTCTCTCTCTCTCTCACACACACACACACACACACACACACACACACACACACTTACATACTCACATACTATCTCTCTCTCTCTCTCTCTCTCTCTCACACACACACACACACACACACACACACTTACATACTCACATACTATCTCTCTCTCTCTCTCTCTCTCTCTCTCTCACACACACACACACAGTGATTTTATATATATATATATCCATTTTTTAGGAACCTAAGAATCATAAAAGCAAAGCAAAGCAAACCTGGAGAGGAAGAAGAGGTGGAGAAATCTCCTCTTCTTTAATAGCTCCTGCTGTCATCTCATAAGAAAATATATTTCATGAATTAGCAAAACTGATTTTGACCACTTCCAAGAATGAAAAAGAAATGCGCGTAGGCCGGACATTCAAAATGAAGGGATGCTTGGTCAAAACCATCCACAAGCTAAGATGCAAGCCGTACAGCCTTCATACTGCTCAGACATTCAAACAGCAACACAATTTAACTTTCATACACCTATATTTGAGCATTTTCTTCTTATCATTTAGTACTGTAGGTTAAAAGCACACAGACAATAAAATCGATCATCTGTTTCAGCATTTTTGATAAGTACATTGATTTTAGCTTGTTTGTACTGCTGTGTAATTTACAAAGAGCAGACATTTCTTTCTCACAGTTTGGATGCTAGGATGTCCAAGTCCAAGTGCTGGCAGACTGCACTGTCCTGAGAAAGATGCACCCTCCAGAGAGGTGAGAAAGACAGGAAGCTTGTGTCCTCATGAGGCTGAAGGCGAAAATGTTCCAAGAGCTAAGACCTGTGTCTGCAGTTCCCAACTTGTGAGTCATGACCTCGTGGGGCGGGGGGGAGTGGGGGGGTTCATATATCAGATATCCTGCATATCAGATATTTTCATTAAAATTCATAACAGCCAAATTACAGCCATGAAGTAGCAACAAAATAATTTTATGGTCGGGGGTCAGCACAACATAAGGAACTGTTAAAGGGACACAGTATCATGGAGATTGAGAGCTACTGCCCTATGTGAAGCTGTTTTCTGGGGACTTTCATCTCATTGGTGGGGGTGGTGTTCTCCCAGCATAATTATCTCTCAACGGCCCCAATTCAGAAGCTCATCATGTGGGTGACACCTACATTTTGACGGGGTCCAATTCAACAGTAACAGCACTTGACTATAAGTAGTTTTATTTTTATTTTTTTATTTTATTTTATTGTCCAACTGAAAGCCATTGGCCTTATTTGTGAAATCTAGGTTGATGTACCACATTCACAGAGATGCCGTCAGACTTATAAAACAATGTCAGTATGGCAGTTAGTAACAGTATGCTGCATCTGGGTATTTAACGAAACCCAGCCCCCCACATCAGTTTCCTCATCAACAAAAGACAAAGTGTTAAGATGATCTCTAAGACCCTTTAAGTTTCTTTGGGAGTCCTTGAATCTACTGGCATTCATTCAGTTCAATCTGTCAACACACATATTGGATCCTTAGCTAAAGACTGAACGTACCAAGTGAATAAAACCTCTTTTCTCATGAGGACAGTTTGGTCCAGTAGAAGGAGGATGTGTGCAAATAAGGGAAGTATATTGGTCAGTGGCCCCATTTTATAGATGAGAAGTATCCAAGCTCTGGACATGGCTAGAAAATGGACAGCTGAGACTAGGATCCAATTCTTCTGGCTTCTAGCTCTAATGAGCCCTGAGAGTTAATTAGACCCAGTGACTCATGCATGCCCTTGACAGGCACTGCAATATGCCACACCTGGATGCACTTGCAGAGGGAACCAGGTTTGTAGAAGCCAATTATTGACCAGAAAGAGATCTGCACCACTTCATATGGATGGACATTTCAGCAACAGTGTTCACTGATAAAATACACTCATGCTGAAGGCACAGCGAGACAGTAGAAAATAGAAAAAGAAAAAAGATTAATGCTGATTTTCCTGGCTTTACCTGGACTTCACATCTGAGTCTTAACTCTTCATTAACACAGCTGATTAAGCTGGTTCCCCCATTATAACTAGTCACTGGTCAGATTGCTTAATTAGGCTAATTCATCGCTGTCATTCAGACACACATCTCTAGACAGCCTTCCATCCACATGACACACACATACACAAAGAGTTTGGGTTTAGATAGCTTTGGTCTCTCATCAGAAATCTCTATGTCAGGGGGCTTGGGGAATGGAGAAGTGTGGAGATTTCATTCTAACTTGGCGCACATACCTCCCTCCCTCAGTAAGGAGCATAAAATGCCTAGTACCCCCTCAACTAGCAAGACAGCAACTCTCTGATGAATCAGAACAAGCAAGGATTCCCTGGAGCCTTAGGTACACTCAAGCCAGGTTTTGCTGCTCAAGAAGACCCCAGAAGTACTGGGACAAAATTCCAAACTGGATTTTCAGAGCATCGAGGATTTTCAAACTGTGTCTAAAGGATTATGGGTTGCAGTCATTTATGTAGACAGCAACGGGTTGATTCTTAACTAAGACTCTCTTATATCTAGGTCATGCTACCGACCAGTAACGAGAAGTTACAATCCCAACTCTGCCCTGGTTGACATTCAGTATCCACGACGCCACTTCCTGCTGTCAAGGGCCACAGCAGACAGAGCTCATGACCGCTCTCCATTGGATGACATCAGGTATCAATGGCTCCACTTCCTGTTTCCATGTTCAGAAGAAGCTCAGAAACTATGGCTTCTTCTGGAGCGTAGGTTGGCAAAGGGTCATGGGACCAAACCTAGTTGTGACCAGGTTTTGTAAATGAGCTTTACTTGTAACACAACCAGACCCCTGGGGCTACCTAATGTTACTAGGATACTACAGCAAGGTGAGGCAAGATTATATAACCTGTGATGGCTAAAGTATGAGTTCTGTACTACATTGCTGTGTGCACACACGCGTGCACGCACACACACACACACACACACACACACACAATTCATGTACAGATTGGATCAAAATCCTTACCTCAGTTCCATTCACTACCAATAATATATCAGAGGTGATATCTGTATTACTCAACTCTCTACCACTATGAAATTACATATCATTAAAAGACAAAAGATTTATTTTAGCCCAGGATTGCATCCATGGTCACCAGTTTTGGGAGCTTCTAGTGACACTGTACATTCTGGTAGGGAATATTTGGAGAGTTGGCTAAAGTTTGACAAATGACCACAAACTATCTTGAATGCTTTGGCTTTTTATGGATTTAAAAAAAAAAAGCGAGCACTTTGCTTTTTCCAATTCAACTTCCAGATCAAAGAGAGCAATAAAAACGGGACCATGTTTCCACAAGCTATCCACAGTGCCTCACACAGCGCTCTAGACACACCGAGTGGGGATGTTGTGTCCACGGTCATTGAGCAAAGGCATTGAATTTCCTCAAGTATTGGCATTTCTACTGCCTGGTGGACAGCCAGTCAGCCGAGTGGCCTTGGAAAGTGCATTATGCTTGGAAATAGCTGTAGGTTATGTGAAGAACACCCATCCTCTCATTAGGTTGTAATTAACCCTACAGGGTCCCACTGTGGTGTTACGTTGAATAAAAACAGAGACAAGATAAAAAGCCCTTTCATGTTGACACAAACTTGACTAGGCCAGCTATTAACTACTAATGTTGAGCTATATTTTGTCAGGATAATTCATGCCCCACTTTGAGGTGAATCTAACGCCTGGGATGGTCCCCCCACCCCCAACTGCTTGACTTGTAACCTACCTAAGGGCAACGAGGTGAAGCTGAGGACAGAAAGCAGAGTCATCATTTTTTTCTTACTTTTAAATTCAAACTGAAACAGACAGAACTTGTGCCAAGTGATTCTGATCAAAAGCGGCATCTGTTCTTACCCTGTATTTCTCAACATTTTTTAAACTGGGAAGAATTCTAATTATGACCGTGGAGGCAAGGTATTTGTACATTTGATGCCGTGGAAGGACATTTTTATCTTTAATAAAGCATTGAGGTTATTGGTTATTATTTTCAACGAGTATCATTACCCATTAATCTTAAAATAATTGGAACAATCATATTCCTCTCATGAAGGATAGTTGTAGGCTCTATCTGAATGGAAACTACTCTGAATTATTTTGACCCACAATTTGAGGGCTAGAAATAGATTTCATCTCAACTATTGCTGGAGCTTGGACCATCTGCAGTTTAAATGTAAAATGTCCCCCAAAAAGGCTTGGCTACTGGCTCTTGGTACTACTAAAAGATTATGGTGGCCCTTGGAGCAGTGGGAGCTAGTAGGAAGAAGTTTCTAGAAAGACTTCAAAACTATCTGGAGAAATCATTCCCACCTAATGTCATTGCTGCATGATTCAAACAGTGCATCTCCTGTGTAGGTTTTCAACAATGCCCAGGATTAAAAGCAGCAAGCAAGATCAAAAGGGCAAGTAGGATAGCCATAACAGCCTAATTTTATAATACAGAGTTTAGAGACAGTTATATTCCTGTACATATCTATTCTTACAGAGAAGCTGGGAGCTGCAGATATTATAGATTGACATTATTTAAATATAGGAAATTTCAACTCCATGGCTTACAAAGGTAGAAATGTCCTAAACAGAGAGAGGGGAAGGAGGGAGAGGGAGAAATACAGAGAGAGAGAGAGAGAGAATATGTAAGCTTCACAACTTCCTTTCGAGTTGTATGATCAATGGCAAACTAGCCTGGGTTGACACACTAAGTCTGCACTGGAAAAGGGTAAGTATTGGATGACAATTATGTGGAGCCAATAAAATTGCAATACTTTTCCTGATAAGAACAGGCCTAAGTGGTTCCAGCAGATCTGCAGTCTAGTTCTTCACTATTTACAGTGAAACATCTAACTGCTGCTCTGGAGACCGAGTGAGTCAGACGCTGTTGTCAAACAAATGGCTGAGATGCCTATTAACACACCAAAGCAGGCTCTGACCTCCCAGCATCCCTCAGTCCCGACCTGTTACAGGGTCCTCCTGGATGGCATACCCTGCCCCCTATCCTGAACTCTCTACCCCGGGGCTGGGCTGCCCTTCCCCCAGTTTCCCTGGCCCCTGTGTAAGTCTGCTACGTGGCTATGCCAGTCTCTTGGCCCAGGCCTCCACTCTTGGTTGATGATTCCTTTCCTGCTCCCCATCTTCCTCTCTCCTCACATGGCTCAGTCTGGCCACGATCGCTCCGGACCCCTCCAGATGCCTCTGGCTGTACTCTAACTTTAATCCACAATAAGCCTTCTCCTCCACCATACCTAGAAGCAGTCATGTCCTCCATTCAGATGAGGAGATGGAACCTAGGTCTACAAATCTCTGTTTTGAAGGTAGAACTAAAGAACAAATATTTTAGCACGGAGAGGAAAGAACACCATGTTCAAACAAGAATCAGTGCTCAGAATAGCCAACCAAGTCACAGTTCCCAGAGTTCTC
Organism: Tokudaia tokunoshimensis; assembly: GCA_036184795.1. Taxonomy (NCBI): domain Eukaryota; kingdom Metazoa; phylum Chordata; class Mammalia; order Rodentia; family Muridae; genus Tokudaia; species Tokudaia tokunoshimensis. The sequence continues at coordinate 78,227,231 of BTHU01000006.1, forward strand.
TCTGAAGGTCTCCCATCAGTCCCAGGCAAACCAAGATGGCCACTGGTCCTCACAAGGGATGCTACAGTGCCACCCATGGGTGCACACTGACTACACTGCCGACTTTCTAACTGCAGTTCTTACCTTTGTATCTTCGTGACAAAATAACCCAAAGGTGATCAGCTTCAAAAGTGGTGTATCATTGTTAACTCTCCATTTCAGAGTTTTCAGCGCATGGTTTCTTTGTCCCATCACCTTGGGCTTATAGGGAAACAGTACCTCTTGGTGGGAGCACTTGACCAGGAGGACTATTCATCTTATGGGGACCAGAAAGTAAAGAGGTAAAAAGGACTGTGGTCCACGTATCTTCTTTAATTGTGATACCCAATCACCTACCTTCCTTCATTAGTCCAACCTCTTAAAGACTCCACCATGCTAGATGCTAGTGACCAAGTCTTTCATATACATTTGGGAATTCTTCCCAAATGGCAGCAATAACTCTTCCCCCGATGCTTGATGTATCCACTATAATCTCTCCATACTCTACCCATTGAAAAGTGATCACACCTGCCATATGAAGTTGTACAACTCACAACCAGAAATGCCATATAGCAAGGCCATGTCTGGGGACTGTCCCAGAGCACTTGGCCATTTCACACCAGAAAAAAATGCTCTGTTTTGGAACCAATCTTTGCATGAATCGTCTGGGAATTTAACATGGAAGAAGTTATCTCTGCTTCTCTTTCTCCCGTTTCTTGCTTCAATGGCACCTTTGTCAAAATGCCTGTGATTATACAGTGACAAGCATAATGTGAGTCCTCATAGGCACTTTCCCCATAATGTCTCCCAGTATCTTAGAAACTTTATTTTTAGCAAAGTGCTCTTAATAAGAGGTTTCTGAAATGAAAGTATCAAATGCACAGACGAGAACAATCCGGTTCTGTGCTTTGCGAGGCTGGCCTCTTTCCACAGTGGCTCCTTCCTGGGGCCAGCCCCATCTCTATCAGAACCTGATGAAGAAATACAAGCCAATACAGATACAGCCCTAAATCCTGCACAGCCCAGAAGAAACCCTGCCCTGAGAACAAGTCCCTGAACCAAAGTTCACTAGAAAGGAGCAAACAGTTGGCACTTTGTGCAGGTTGTAGTTACCAAATATGGCTAGTTAACCTATATGACTAGTTACCCAATATTACTAATCATCCTATATGACTAGTTATCCAATATGACTAGTTACCAAATATGACCAATTACCCTTTATGACTAGTTACCAAATATGACCAATTACTCTTTATGACTAGTTACACAATATGACTAGTTTAGGTAAGAGTTCTAGCTTTACCTCGTAAGTATCTGAGTATTCAGTATTCACTGAGTGTTCAGGATAAAGTCATTGGATCTGCTTCAGGTTGAACCCTTTGTGAAGCAGGGTCTCTGAACCAGAATGCTCTCTAACCTCTCTGGAACTATTAAATTAATAGATAGTGTCACTTACATATTTCCCGTTGACTCATAGAATCAAGACCTAGCTTAAATATTTCATGTAACAAATACTGTGGAGTGCCTCCTCTCAACTCAATAATATTTGGGTGGGCCTGGGCTAAGTGTGGTTTACATTAGTAAACAAATCTGATCCTTATACACAGAGTTCACAGTCTCCTGGGAGAAAGATAAGGAACTAGAATACCTGAGACTTGTAACTATGATTGGGAGAAGCATGAACAAGAAGGGTCACAGCCAACACATGGAAGAGAAACAGATAAAAGACAGGGACCCTACATGTTAGATAGCTTCTCATTAGTATAACAAACCCTTGCCATAATATGTGTGTGTGTGTGTGTGTGTATGTGTGTATGTGTGTGTGTGTGTATGTGTGTGTGTGTGTGTATGTGTGTGTGTGTGTGTGTGTGTGTATGTATACATATGGGTTTATGGTCTTACAAAAGTTCATGATCTGTGTCTCATCTCAGCAAGATGCTATAAGCCCATCACAGTAAGATTGTATGTCTAAGCAAATCCTCTCTCTTCATGGGTAGCAAACAAAAGGAGAGAGTAAGAGAAGAGACTGAGGCTCCCTAGATACCACACCTCCAATGACCTAGTATCTTACTAGGCCCTACCTCTTAAAGACTCTACCATCTATCTACAGCATCCTGCTGGAGAACAAATCTTTGCACATAGACCTGAGTGTTGGTGGACCCTGAAGATCCAAATGCTAGCAGCCCCCATATGATGCTTTCTACTTTTTTCGGTAATACTAAAGCCACCAGCCGAATGTACATGGGAGGGGGGTAAGACTTGAGAAGGGAGAATATGTACAGCATGGTACTCATAGCATCTCAGAGGGAGAAGGGAGCGTGCAGAGATAAGTGGTAAAAATTCTAGGAACACGTGGAAGCAAAGGAGCTGGAGTCCATTCTTCTCCGCTGTGGTGCCTTCAAGAATCAGCTCAGTTATGAGCAGAACAGGGTCGTCCAAGTTCATGGGCTGAGGTTCTCAGTGCTGTCTAGAGGCTAGAACTACCTGGGAGTGTCATGGAAAAATACTGAGGTCCAGGCACCTACCCCAGACATAGTCGCCAGTAGAGCTGCAGTAGAGTCTAGTCATGGGTAATTATGGTAAAGTGTCATTTGGGTCACAAGCTTGAGGAAATAATAAGATGACACCCCCTGCCCAAATGTGAAGACAATAACCCTGAGTAAGGAACCCACAGAAGAACAAAAACAAAAAAAAGCATGAAGACTGGTTACCTACCAAATATTGAGAAATCAGGTGACTCAATATGGCCAGTAAGAGATTCTAAATGCTACTCCCTGATTAAGCTGGAAGAATCGGCATATTTGGTAAAGGCCTGAGTGTTACGATTTATAATCACTAGGTTTTATTTTTTCAAATATTGTTGTGGTGCAGAAAGGATATGATCATGAAATTGGGTAGCTAGCCAGCACGATTCTAAGTAAGAAAGATGCTAGAAACGAACAGGTCTAGGAACTGAGAGACCAGGATGTGGTGTGGACCATCCACCTCAAAGGGTGGTTGCTATAAACAGTCCCAGAGGCTGGGATGGGGAGAGTATGCATGAGGAATGAGGTCACAGCCTGTATCCCAGAGTCAGCAGAGCTTCTGGGGTTGTGGGAAATGAGGAGAGGCACGAGGCATCTAAGAAGTCAAGGGCCTGGCTACCAGCTTCAGACAGGGCGTGATCTGAGAAAGCAAGTAGCCATTGCTACTGTGGAAGAGATGTCTCCATTCCATTCTCTTTGATCCAGGGGCACCGCAAAACCTGTACCAGATTTCCAACAGCCAAACACTGGTCCAGATAAGCCCCCCACTGCCCACTCTTCCCACGACCTTCATAGATGTTAATGACACTTTTAGCCCTCTTACTGCTAGTCATCTTCCAAGGGGTCACCTTGAAGGTTCCTTTCCTCCCAGCCTCTACTTTTCCCATCCCTACTTTTAAAACGATAATAGCCTTTCTCCCGGTTGTAAGCCTGAGTCTTTAATGTCTGAGCATCTCTCCAGCCCATCACTGCTTTGTACTGTTGTCGCTTCTGATCAGGTCTTCGTTCTTTGACCTTTAACTCCCTAGTCAATCTCTACCCAGCAGCCAGGGTGGTACCTTTAAAAGCTAAACCATGCCAAACCCTGCAGCAATTTCCTGTCTCACTCAGTGTAGAATCCAGAGTGTACGATGTCTTTCTAGGCCACAAATAATATGTCACCCTGTAGGTTTGGAACTCACCTTCAATGATTCCTCTTTCAGCTAGCAACACAATAGGCAACCGCCACCTAAGAGCATCCACCCTCGATGTTCTTTTCCAAAACCATGCTTCCCCTGAAGTACCACATGACTTGTTCTAAGTCATCATTTTAGTAGTGAGCCCTCCTTCTCATACCACACAGTCAAGTGCCAACCCGTGTTTCTGATACTCCTATTCCACTCCCGTTTATCACCAACCCACTTTTGGTCCTAATGTTGGGTGACAGAGTATATTAAGAAAAAGAGATATTATACTTGCTTAGCATGTTGATAGTCCATTCCTGGACTAGTACCAACCTTCTGGAGGATTTAGATTTTGAGTTTGTCTCACTGGGATATTGCCTAAGCAGTCTCAGGCACTAAAAGACACTGGACACTTTTTTTTTTTATTAAAGCAATGAATGCATAAACAAAGAAAGGCCTGTGAACAGTCAGATAGCAGCAGTTTGTTGGTATTAAGAGTTCTCCCAAAGCACATTGGAGCTGTTTATATTATGGATAATGAGACTCCAGTCAAAAAGCATGAAACTACAGAGCGTGGCCTGGTGAGTGTGACTTGATTCTCACACCCACCGCTTGAGGGAGTATGGAATGCTTAAGTGTACCTCCTGCCTCCACCTGTGAGGTTTAGTGATGGAAGACGTGGGCGGGAGGTAAAAGAAATAAGGCAGGGACTCACACAGGACTCCAGGGTAAGAAAAACACATTTGCAGAGCGCTTTTACGCCAAGGGCCTAGGCTGAGGGAAAGAGAGATGGTACTGTGACCGTTATGCTTTGTTGGATAGAATGTGTTCTGAAAACATGAGTCAGAGTCCCCTAGAAAGTCTGGAATTTCTAATAATTAAGTTTCCTCAGTGGTAGAAAAACATGATCTCATCTTCCCCTACAAGCAGCTATGTGTTCCAGGCTAGCAACTCTCAGAGTTTCTCCTAAAAGTGTTTTACTGGCCAAGATAAAAGAAAATGAAGGCTTGTCTACATGTTCCTGCCTAATATCACTGGGAATGCTGGGCTCTTAGCTTTGTGATGTGTTGCCATTAGTTAAGCTTTTGAAAACATCTTTAAGACTCAAAGGGATATTTTCTAGTTCCATCCATTTGCCTGCAAAACTCAGGGTGTCCTCATTCTTAATAGCTGAGTAGTATTCCATTGTGTAAATGAACCACATTTTCTGTATCCACTCTTCTTTCATGGGACATCTGGGTTGTTTCCAGCTTCTGGCTATCACAAATAAGGCCACTATGAACATAGTGAAAAACATGCCCCTGTGGTATGGTGGGGCATTGTTTGGGTATATTCCCAAGAGTGGTATTGCTGGTAGTCTTCAGGTAGATCTATTTCCAATTTTCTGAGGAACCTCCAGATTGATTTCCAGAGTGGTTGTACCAGTTTGCAATCCCACCAGCAGTGGAGGAGTGTTCCTCTTTCTCCACATCCTCAACAACATGTGCTGTTGCCTGAGGTTTTGATCTTAGCCATTCTGATTGGTGTAAGGTGGAATCTCGGGGTCATTTTGATTTACATTTCTCTGATCACTAAGGACTTTGAACATTTCTTTAGGTGTTTCTCAGTCATTCGAGATTCCTCTGTTGTGAATTCTTAGTTTAGTTCTATATCCCATTTTTTGATTGGATGGTTTGGTTTTTGGTTTTGGTTTTGGGGTTTGTTTTTCTCTTTGTTTTTTGTTTTTGTTTTTGTTTTGTTTTGTTTTGTTTTTTGGTGATTAGCTTCTTGAGTTCTTTATATATTTTAGATATGGGATCCAGCTCAAGGGGAGGTCCCAAGACCTGACACTATTACTGAGGCTATGGAGTGCTCACAAAAATGGATCTATTATGACTGCCCTCCAAAAACATCCAACAAGCAGATGAAAGAATTAGATGCAGATATTTGCAACCAACCAATGGACAGAAAGAAGCTGCTGACCCCTGTGGTTGAATTAGGGGAAAGCTGGAAGAAGCTGAGGAGGAGGGTGACCCTGTAGGAAGACCAGCAGTCTCTATTAACCTGGACCCCCGAGATCTCTTAGATACTGGACCACCAACCAGGCAGCATACACCTGATATGAGACCCCAAACACATATACAGCAGAGGACTGCCAGGTCTGGGCTTAGTCAGGGAAGATGTACCTAACCCTCAAGAGACTGGAGGCCCCAGGGAGTTTAGAGTTCTCGTGGAGTATCAGGGGGACATCCTCATGGAGATAGGTGGGCAGGGAGAAAGTATGGGAGGTATGTGAAACAGTTGGGGGATGGGCTGGGAGGGGAATAAAATCTACAGTTTAAAATAAAATAAAAAATAACCAATGCAAAAAGAAAAGAGTCAAAGAGAGTCCAGAAATCAAATGCCCCAGAATGTATAAAATTTTCATTACAACTAAAATGAACTAAGATGGAGTGGGTGATGCCAATCCACCCTTGTGATATTATGTCCCAGTAAACAAATCTATATTGTCAGTTAGTTCTTGATCCACTCTATAAGAGCCAAAGTTCAATTCAGCCACGAGGCTCCAATACAGGCAACACTTGGATACATGAATGAAGCTGGTTCTTCTACAGAAAATAAAAGAAAAACATTCTGGGTTTAGGTTTCTGCACATATTTGATATAACATTAATCTGGGCTAATACATTTAATGTAAAGCTAAACAGGGCTACTTTTTACAAGAAATCAGTGGACCTCAATGAAATAGAATCTATTCAAAAAGATATAAATTTTTAAATCAACTCTGAAGTATGTATGTATGTGTACAAAGTACATCTATGTGTCATCAAAAGTTTAAGAGGCACATATATGCAAAAATTAATTACCTGCTTAAAAGAGCTAACTATCACAATGGCCAACCAAGGGACAGGGTAGGTCACAATAAAGCAGGTTATGGTCAAACCAAATGCTATGTGACTTTCAGACATACAGGCTGCTTAGAAAAATCTAAAATAAAGGAGGTTTGAAAGGAGAGAAAGGACTGGAAAGAATGTACTCACAGAAGAGGAAACTTGGTTTATTTCAGGGAAGGAGCTGATATTAGGAGCTCTGAGACAAAGGAAGCCCCCTCTTGTGCCCCATGACCAGCTCCTGAGATCATGAGCCAGGTCAGATAGCTAGAGATGATGAGGTAGGTAGTGCAATCCAGAATGAATGTGAAGTGAGGCCCCTACAAAGACAGCTCCTAGTTTTCAAAAGTTGGGTTTGAAGATGTATCAATGTCATGATCCTGCCATTCACTCGTCCACATTCATGAAACCGGGTTGGAATAGACACTGACGAATTTCACTTTCCAAAATGAACGCTTCCTCCCGCCTCTGTAGAATCCTCCCCCTGTTCATCAGCCACAGGAATGACTTTGTCCAATAGGACAGATACTTATGATAGAAGCCTAGTTCCACTGAAGCTTGCTGTCATAGAGTACTCTTTGGGTGAAGCTCATCTTCCCTGGTGGAGATGTTTCACAGAAAATGGGAGGCTCAACAGATGGAGAAGGACCAACAGATGGCCCCTAGGGCATAGTGTAGACACTAGTACTTAAGATGACATCAAGAACTTCACTCCCTCTACATACTCAGGAGTACAGACAAGATTTTGGGATTTTTGAAAGGGTGAAGGTGAAATAAAAACAGTTCAAATTACATAGTCTCCTCCTTTCCCTGTGCAGACATGATATACCAGTGAGACACAGAGGTTGTTTTTGCTCCCCTTGAATGTAGCATAGCTCTGTGAGAGGCATTTGATATCTTCAAGGCAGCTATGCCCAGCTCTTGGAGGAACATACATAGTTTCCTTCCTTCTTCACAGAAAGCTTTCTCTTCCCCTGGGATGGTAACTCAGTTGATAAAGCCCTAGGACAGTGGTTCTTAACCTGTGGGTCTTGACCCCTTTGGGTTTACATATCAGGTATCCTAGATATCAGATATTTACATTATAATTCATAACAGTAGCAAAATTGCAGTTATGGAGTCCTAACAAAATAATTTTGTGGTTGGGGAAATCACCAAAGCATGAACTGTATTATGGGATAGAAGCATTAGGAAGACTGAGAAACACTGTCATACAGGGAAGGGAGGGAGGGAGGAAGGTAAGGAAAGATGGAGGGAAGGAAATATGGAGGGAGGGAAGGACAGACAGATGGAGGTTTGTCTGAATGTAGTAGTATTTTCACAGTGCTCTAGAAACTACTCAGCATTGGAAAAGGGCACCAAATATTCTTGAGCAGCAATAACGAAACATTTAGCTCTCCCAACAAGCACTAACAGAATCACATGTCCAAATAGGCTATTTAAAGGTTCATCTTGCTTTCAAAGCATCTTATTCCTTTGAGTACAAATTACACCACAGGCATTAGCTTCTTCACATTTACTTCAGGAAGATTCACCTCTGGTGACACACAGGACCACTAACACACCAGTAACACAACAACAGCCGCATCAAGGAAGACTGCCTGGGTTGCAGCCATGTCTCCCAAACCTTTCCTTCCCTTCTAGGGACAGAAACATTGATCCTTCCCTTTGACAGTTAATTGACATTTTCTGCTTGACTGACTACTCAGAACCAATAATAGTCTACAAGTGTCAAATGGAATTCAAGAAAAGTATTCTTTTTTTGTTTTTTGCCCTAAGTTTATGACTGCTTACTAGATGGGGGAGTTATTTGGATAAGCATAAAAAAGTCCCAAGAAATGCCAGAAAAAAATTCCCCCCTGGAAACAGCAAGGGTGAGAAGTAGCATCTGCAAATCTGAGTTTCTAAGGACTTGGCTAAGTATTTACACTATACATGCCAAGAAGGGTAGAGTGAGTAGGATATATGTAGATGACATTATGGACCATAAACTTATAGAACATACGTCCCAAGAAGGAAACAGATACTTAACAGAAGCATCTCTAAACGAGTGATCCTGGAGCAACCTGAAGAAGCAGAATTTGTAAGCCCAAGTGGCAAGAGATGATGGTTAGAACTATTTTTCAGGAGAGCAATTTTGTCAGTAAAAGCTCCAAGATGTCTACCATGCCTCAGCAACACTCGAGGGTGAACCTCATGCTTACCTGGCTGCTATTCACAATCTACATCTTTTCCTTAAGGCCTATTCCCCTCACTTCATCAATACAATGCACGGTTGCAATTAATGCCAGCTTGCTTCTGACATGCGCTCAATTCCCCCGAATCCTCAACAGGAATCTCTGTTGTGGGCATAATGAGTCTGAAAGGAAACAGCCAGTTTCTTCTTTAAGCATCTAACAAGCACACAGCAGCATCCTTTGAGATGTCTGCCTCACCGAGTTGGTCTCAGAGAGGCGATTCGTGCCACTGCTTGGATGCTTTCTGAGTTAATGATCCACCTGACCATAAAGATGGCCTTCTATAACCTGACCCCTAAGGACTTGGGAAGGTTTTATCATGTGAACCCTTCCTGCCATTTGCTGTGGGTTTAATTATGGCTGACTATAAAGTGTGATAAGAAAACGGCCTGGTTAATTTAAGAGCCCTACCGGTTTATGCTTTCTTGCTACTTACAGAAATCCACTTAAACTGCCGATAATTTCCCGCAGGCAGAGGACAGATTTAACACTGACCACAGCAGGACTTTGTACTGTGAAAAAAAGTCAAGATCAACCACTTTTAATCACTCCTGTCTCTAAGCCTTGCTCGCCTCTTGTACAATATAGTCCAGGATACCCATGAGCGAGCGCCATGTTTAGGACTAAATTTGAGATCTCCGAGATGTAAGCTGAATCATCATAGATGCACAGGAGGAAAAGAACAGAGTGGAGAAAAAGAATTAACATTTTCAACTTTTGAAAAGCTAGCTTGATTCCATAAAATCCCCTCAAAGATTTGACAGAAGTTAATGAAAAAATGCCTGGTGCATAGACAATAAATTGATCTCTAAGAACACCATACAGTTCTTAGCTGACCCTCACACCATCTTCGTAGGATCCAGAAAGGGAAAAGAATTGTTGGCAGCCAAGGAGCTCTATCAAGGACCCATTGGTGACATTGGGGTCCTTGTGGTCTTCAGTGCCTGGAGTTATCCTCTCAATGCAGCATCCCCAAATAGTAGCTCAGGATAATGAATTCACACACTTCTTTGCTTAACTCAAAACCATCATACAAGCTAGAGGTTCTGAATGTCTCTCTGCCTTCTCCACTGACCCTGCCTCAGAACATTAACTGTGATCATAGGCTAACCCAAGAGTGAACTTGAGGGAGACTTCCCCAAAATCTCCCCCCAAGACTATTTGGAATTTAATCACAATCCACCAACACACCTGTACATGGGTACAGTGGAAATTGCACACATAAACACAGAGAGAATGATACACAAAGGGAAGGGCAGGTGAACAGTGTACATGGACTCCCTCTAGGTACATGGACTCCTTACCCAAAGAGCCTCCCTTCTGTCCTTAAAAGTAAAAAAAATGACCCCCCTTCTAGCAAGCTCTGCCAGATAAAGCCATCCACATTCAATGAGAATGGAGGCATAATACTGATCTTTGTATTTGCACAGTCTCTGGTCAAAAGGAATAAAAAAAAATTCCTTTTCATTTTTTTTAAAATAACCATGCCTTTTAATGTTTAATCTCTCAGCAGTGCCTCACACAATACTTCATACAAGTTAAGTATCAATGAAATGACTGCCGTCTAAATAAATGGTCAGAACAATCCTAAAGCTTCCCCCCTCCCCCAGGTTTCTGTGGCTGGTTGGAGCTTGGTGACACTCATTCTTGACTCACAAGTGGTATCGTGTAACTTCAGTAGGCTCTTCAGGGAAGCATCAGACAGACAGAGGAGCCATGAGAGGAGAACTTGCTGCAAAGTGTCTCTGCACCTGGGCTGTATTTATGAGAGTCTGCTGAGAGGAAAGTTCTGGTGGGGAAGCCGGACGGACGTTCAACCTTCTTTGAACTTGACTCCCCTGAAGCAGTGTCATACAGGCATGGGGTCAGTTACATTGTCAGGTTCCTCAGAGGCTGGCTGCCATGCACTGAGGGGGTTGTGTCCACAAAGCATCTCACGTTTAAAGCCTAAGTCTGTTCTTGCTGTCACAGGCCATAACTCTTCCATTGAACTCCAAGACCTCAAGACTGGGTCTCATCAGGGTGTGTGTTTGTTTGCTAATGTCAATCATCTTTGCTTCCTTTCATGTCCCCTCTCCAGCTTACAGAATGGAGGTAGTGCTCATGCCCTGCTATGTTGACACTGGGTATCTTTATGACAGTTCTCTGATACTTTGATAGCCATCAAAGTCTTAAACCCACAGTGAACAGGGGCTACGCACGAATCAGAGCATAGGAGCTAACGCGGTTGGAAGGCTGTGGATAGAGTAGACATGATTATTCTCAGAGGGATTTGCCGCTATCCACAATGCCAGGAAAACAAAGATGTTCTTGCTTCCTGCAGCTCTCTTCAGAGAAGGATCACAACGGCTTTACAAACACTGGTCCATTCACTCTACACTGTAAGCATGGACACTCCCTTAACTATAAGTATCTCGATTTGACTTTAAGAAAACTAATTACAGACCTATCTTCTTTTCTTTTCTTTCTTTCCTTCATTCTTCCTTTCTTCCTTCCTTTCTTTTTCTCTTTCTTTCTTTCTTTTTTTTTTTTTGAGGTCACCTTTCTGCCATACTTGATCATACAAAATGTGAGCAAAAATTACAAAGTCTACATAGACTCCTGAAGCCTTGTTTCTAGAGGAAAACTTCTCTTAGAACCTGAATCTAACTCTCTGGAATATTACTCTGATGTATTTATTGAGCTAGATGCACGGGCAAGCAGATGAAGGGCTTTCTACAGAAGTAGGAAGGAGATGGAAACAGGCAGGTGGCTGGACAGAGGGGCACAGAACACATTTTGAGGACAGATGACTAATCACCAGTTTCATCTCAATCAACAGACTACCACCTCCACACACACTCCAGGCCTGCCACTTTCAGAGGGTGTGATTTCCACTTTCCTTTTCAAATGCTAGTTAGAACCTAGGATTCCCTCCCCTGAGGTGGCTACTCCTAGACCAATTACCAGTCAACATTCCCTTTCTGTGGTGGAGTTCCTGAGATAAATAACTCAGAAGAGCAAAGATCTATTTGACCTGCTGATTTCAGGGGGGGTCAGACCAAGGTTGCCTGGCCCTGTTGTTTGGGAGCCTGTTGGGAGGCACTGTATCATAGCAAAGGGAAGCAGAGGGAAGGATTCACCTCCAGGTGAGAAGCAAAGCAAGGCATAGAATGTCAACACCCCCTTTTAAAGGTGTACTCCCAGTGACCTAACTTCCTTTCCTAAGAACCCACTTCCTGCGGCTTCTGGCACTTCCCCATAGTGCTGCAGGCAGATGATTAAACCTTGAATCTTTGTCTTTGAGGGGGAGAGAAGATCAAGATTATAGCAAACCACTTGTTCATTCTTTTCTAAGTCCGCTTTCCTTTCACATAACAATAGCAAGGACAACTTAGAAAGAAAACACATCCATAGCTTATAGTGTAGAAGGTTCTATTTAAAACTGAGCTCTCCACTGCTCTAGCCTCCAGCGAGGTCACCAGACACAACGGCAGGGATCCCTTGTGTTAACCGGCTGCCGGGAAACACACAACAAGCCTTTGAAGTCACAGCCATAAGTCACAAGGACTTCTTAGGTATCACCTCTTACAAGTCTAAGGCACCTCCCTAGACTGCCATGTGGGACTCTTGGAGATATTACCCATATTCAAACCACAGGAATCCTTTAGATTGAACCTAAGTCCCTCCATGTAACACCTCCAATTACATGTGTGTCCCACCTGTAACAGTGAAGTGAACGTGTGTCTTTTTTAATATGGTGTCTCCTCATACTGACAGTACTGCCTGAGGGCAGAGGGCATCTAGAGGTCATCTTTGTGTCCACACTGCCTCAAATATGACCAGGGCTCAATAAACATTTGCTGGAAAAACAAACAAACAAAACAGAATTATGCCAGGCGTGGAAATGCACCCTACAATTCCAGAGGATCTGAGTTCAAGGCCAATCTCAACTACCAAGCAAGACTTTGCCTGAAAAGGTAGAGAAGGAAAGAGGAGGGGAAGAGAGGACAGAAGTGGGGGGAAAACAAGAGGATAGAAGGTGGAGGGGGCAGGGATTCGCCTATGGCAGGTATATGAAGTAATTTAAAATGGAAAGACACGAGCCCTAAGGTTAGCCCCCTGGAATATCAGCCAGGAGACTGAATGGCAAGCAGAAGGGCCACAATAAGTTATTTAGAAAAGATTAAGGTATCTTTTGTAACCTTTGTTCTGAAATGCGAGTAGTACTCTGGCAACTTGTTTTTAGAATGATGTTGATGACAACTGAAAAGAAGCCATTTGTTTGAACACCGCCTAAGTTAATATCACATATTAACTACTATCACCACCATTTACCCAGCGGCACCAAAAACAACTGCTATTTCTAACATAGGGCAACCTTAATTCGAGCTTTAAGTCACCTTGGCCTAGTCACCTAGGAAGCTTGTCACCTCATCTGAGGTAGAGAGCAGAAACAACCCCTATTTCAATAGTAGAAGAGAGGTGACTCCCATAAAGAAGCTCCCAATAAGGCAGGTGGCAACTGTGGGCAGACGGAAGCATCTGCTACCAGAGTGAATTGGCACCTTGTCTTCTGTGGCCCAGTTCTGTTTACCATCCATCCCCCATGAGCATATATGGTATTGATAAAATATTTACTAAGCCTTAATACTTGTCCAAACAACTAAACTATTTACAGTCTGTGTTCTAGAAGGTAGGCAGAGTGGAAAAGGAAGGACACAGGCCTGTCATTCGGTCTTCACATTTCCATACAGAAGGAAACATGGAAGATTAAATGGAAATCAGTCCAGTAAGGGAAAGTGCTTTAGAAAATAATAAATTCAATATCTCCAAGGAAGGCCCCCAAACCCAGCCCCTGCTTTCTGCATATCTTCTTTGTGGTCAGAAGTGATGCACCACAAGTCTGAGGTTGCATTCATTTAGCAGGGAGTCTTCTCTCAGAAAGGAGCTCCAAAACCAGGCATGGTGGGGAGCCTCTGATCTCAGCACGTGGGAGGCAGAAGCAGGAAGGTCAAGGGTTCAAAGCCAGACAGGCCTACACAGCAAGTTCCAGGCCAGCCAGGGCTGCTCATTTTGATCCTGAAAGAGGGAAGGGTGAGGGTTTAGGAAAAAGGGTAGAGTAAGGTGTGGGGAGAAAGATGGAGGAAAGGAAGGAGGGAGGGATGGAGGGAGAAAAATGAAAAGAAGAGAGAGAAGGAAGACAAGGAGGAAGAGGAAAGTGAAGGAAGAAGGTGGGAGACAGAGAAGAAATAGCAAATACTGTACCTGACGCCCACATGTCAATTCAAGTTGAATAGGGAGAAAGAACGAAGCAAGCCTTCTGTTGACCATATGATTTCAACTCAGCCACCCCCAGTTCTACTTCACTCTCTACTCTAGGGCCCACAAGCAGGTGAGATAAATAGAGGGTGTGGCCAGGAAACAACCCCACAAGGTCCTGCAGGGCTCTGGCATCAGATCATCTGACAGTTTCTTCAGCACCCTGCCCCCCCTCCCCCATCTTCAACAACTTTCAAGGTTAAAGCACACCTCATTTCAAAGTCACAGCCATGGGCAGATGCAGGGCACCTCTGCAAAGCGCACTCCAGCTCAGAAAGCCTGCCCACTGCCACCACTTTCAAAGGAAAGAGCCCGCTTTCATCTCCAGCTGATTGTCAGACCTAAGGAAAGGCCTGCCGGGTTGCTGCAGCAGAGCCAACCTGGCTGGCTCTTATCCATGAGAGAACAGCACCCACCCGACTCCCAGCCCCAGCAAACAGCTGAGCTTGGGAAAAGGAAATCAGGAGAAAGAACCTCTTAAACAAGGCAGCCATCCCACAAATGCCCTGCCTGTAGGCCAAGTGTCACTTCAAAGAGATCAGACAAAGGGCCTTGCACTTAGGTATCAGGGGGCAACTCTATTGACCATGCAGTACTAAAACCCAGTGTGCCATTGTGATCTGGGGAAATAGCTCAGCTGGTAAATTGCAAGAACCTGAGTTGAAACCCCAGAGCCCACATAAAAATCCCAACATGGTGGCATGCTTATAATCCAGACCTGGCAACAGAGACAGGTAGATCACTGAGACTCACTGGTAAACCTAACCTGCTTAGTGAATTCTAGGCAAGAGAGACTCTGTCTTGAAAAATTAAAAATAAATAAATAAATAAATGTGTATACATATATACATATATGTATACATATATATGTGCATATATATATGACAGCACCTGAAAAATGATACCCAAGATTTCCATAGACAGGTACACATGGATGTGCACCAACATACACATGTGCACCCACTCACACACAAAGTGTGCCACTGTGACACCTCTTCCCACCCTCTAAATATAAGAAAGATTTTAGTTAAGAACAGAAACCTACAACCATCAGACATTTCTATTTAAATTCTATGATCAGAACCACAAGAAGAAAAAAGAAGAACCTCCCACAGTTCCTGCCTTCACATCCAGGGTTCTTAAAACAAGAAGGAAGACGATCAAGTTTGGCTCCTTCTAGACCAGACAGAGCAAGGTAGAATTGCCCCTGAAACAATGGGGTGGGATTCACTCATATACTTACTTTTGAGATGTTTGATGGTCTCTTTTCCTGGGAATGGACTCATATGTGCTATTGAGGTATTTTAAAACAATATCCCAAGTGAGGTAACCTAGACTTCAAAAGACAAACAGTCTCTTATACATGGATGCTAGCTTTCAGGCTTTTAGCATGTGTTAGGTACATAGGAACCAGGACGGAAGGGGACAATCTCCTACAGAAGGGAAAGTAGAATCTAGTGTTAAGAAGAAGTAAGGGGAAACCAAGACTAGGAGGACCATATAGGGATGGGGTTGGAAAGGAAATATGCAGAGGGACAATTAGCAATAAAGGCCATTAAAGAAAATCATGTGGAAATCTACTACTGTAGAAGCTTCCTAAAATATATCTAACTAGAGGCATCAAATAATAGGGGAGTGAATGTCCCAATTAAGCATCTTATGCCATCTATTGAAACCTCCAGTGCCAGGAATAGGTTATATCTTGTTGAGTCCAAACAAAGGGATCCCATGAGCTCCCTCAAACATCATAGGCCATTGCAAGACTTATTGGTTGTTCTCTACAACCTAATGGTAAGGACCTATTGCTGAAGACATCACTTACATACATCACCAAATGGAGAAGTCAGGTCGGTACCTAGTCAAGTGTTTCATCTTTCCTGACTAGCATTCAAATACTGAAAGGTTGATATCACCCCGCTGCAAACCCTGTGACCTACAATAATGGTACATCCACAAGATATTCTGGTGTAATAGTGGCGCAAGCGTGGTGTGAGTAACCAACAACTTTTTAACATTGAATTTAAGACCTACTCCATGAGATAGAACCCATAACTGACACTGCTGAGTGGCCAAGAACTGTAGACCAAACAAAACACGGTCCTAGGGGAAACCCACTACTATTATTCTGCTAAAGGGACATAGCAATAATCCTAATGACATATTGCTATATCCTTAGATCAGGGCTTTGATCAATCCACATCAGAGATGCTTCCTGTGGTAGATAGAAATTTACAGAGACTCGTACATCTGGACAACATGCAGAAAGTGAGAGACTTTGTAGCACTCAGTCCCAGATGTAATGCCTTCATCAAATCCCTCCCTTCCAGGCTCAGAGATCTACATGGAAAAAATAGATGGAAAGAATTTTTAAGAGCCAGAGGTGATGAATGACTCCAAGAAGCACTGTCTTGCAGACACAACAGGACTGATGTAATATGAACTCAGAGACTCTAGCAGCACACACAAGACCTACACAGGTTCAGGCCAGACAGGGTCCTAGCACTTAGAAGCAGGAGATGGACACAGGGTCCCACCCCTAACCAAGAAGCTATCTGTAACTGATTCCCACTTGCAAGGAAAGGTCACTTTTCTCTAGTGGAATTTCACTGGGTATATCAACCAGGGAAAACTCTGTGCCCAGGAGCAGTTGGCCAACACAAAACAAACTCAGTGGCATTTTTGTGAAATTTTTGTTTTGTTTGGCCACTTTGGTTTTTTTCTTACTAGTCATTGTTTTGATTTTCTTTTTTTGTGGGGTTTCTTTTGGGGGAGTCATGTCTCTTATTTATCGTTTGCTCATTTTGGTTTGTTTTGTTTATAAGAGGGAGATAGAGCATAGAATTAGTTGGGTATGGATATGGAAAAGATCTGGGAGAAATGAAAGAGAGGAGAAAAAGCATGATCAAAATATATCAAATCAAAAAAGAATCTCAATTAAAAAAGCAATAAAATTGTTTTAGTTTGTCAGATTATAGTGGCAATTCCTGGTTGTCAACTTGACTATATCTGGAATGAACTACAATCCAGAATTGGAAGGCTAACCTATGATCCTAATCTGGAGGCTCAGAGATACAAGTTTCTGACCTGGATCTTGGCATGGAGATCTTCAAGCATAGTGGCTATGAATTCCAGAAGATTAAGACAAGGAGATCTCCGAGTTCAAGGTCATCTGGGATTAAAGGCGCAGTGGCACATGCCTTTAATCTGGGCCATACCCTCTACTGGAGACCTACATACGGACACTGGAAGAAGGAAGACTCACTCACTCTTCTTTGCCTGCTTGCCTCATGAGACTGAGCAACTGCTAGATCCTTGGTCTTCCATCCGCAGCTGCTGCTGACCATTGTTGGGGAGTTGGAGTACAGACTATAAATCATCAACAACTTTCTTAACTATATAGAGACAACCCATACTACTTCTCTGTGTGTGACTCTAGAGGACCCTGACTAATAACACAGACTTAGAGAGACATTTGGAGTTTGTCAGCTACAAGTTCCCACAGTGCAGATCAGCCAAGAAGTATGTCTCAGAGCACCCCTATACCCATGTCCTCTGCCCTGGTGGCCCATCTAGGGTCTGGAAACTGGACATGGCTAACGGAAAGCACTGGCTGAACTTGGCAAGGCCAGGGGAAACGAAGTTCGGAGTGTGGCTCTTCCTGTCCGAGGGTCGGTACAAAGTCCCCGGCAGGACAGCATCACCTAAGAGACTCTCGGCCAGTGGTTTTCAACCTGTGGGATGCAACCCCTTTGACAACCCTCTTTCTCCTAAAATATTTATATCATGGTCCGTAACAGCAGTAAAAATTATAGTTACAAAGCAGCAACAGAAATAATTTTATGGTTGGGGGTCCACACAACATGAGGAGCTGTTTTAAAGGATCACAGTATTAGGAAGGTTGAGGACCACTGCTCTAGGCCTAATCACGTCTCCTACAACATCCTTAGCTCTCTCTAGTCAACTGTACCTCAATCCATGGACCAGAAGGGCTCTTATTTTCTAGTCTCTGGAAGTCCTGTCCCAGTAGTCTTAGGAGTCAAAGATGCTCAAGGTTGCCTCCCGGTCCATGCCATCAATTCTCTGTAAAAATGAATCATTTTCCTGGTCTAGCCCGCTGGGAATATGCTCATCTCCTTGGCTTGGCTCTTACTGATACACTTTACTGCCTGAATCTTTTCCACAATGCTTCTCTTAGATACTTCAGAAGCCTGTCTCCTCGTCCAAATAGAACAGTTTGAGAATTCTTCCATATGCTCGCTGTGGTATGCGTCCTGAGTACATTTACAGAGCCATGGAATTAGTCCAAGCACATCTTCAACACCCAAGTCTACAGGTGTGGGTACTCCCTGTATAAAGGCAAGGTCAGGGCCCAGGTTTACGATCTGCCTGGAAGTTGTGGCTAAAAAGCACCCTTTATGATTTATTTCTTATGGTTAAAATACTGACACTTCAAAGCATCTACTCTATAAAAAAAATACCACACTAGTGGGGGGAATGCATGAAACTTCCTTCATTGCCTAAAAGCTTCGCCGGAATGCATCCAACCTCTTTCCCTGTGACTGATCTCGGGAGCAGAGCCCTTTGGAAGCAGGCTGGGTGATGAAATCAGAGTTGTGAGAGCAATGGCTGGGAACGGCCAGAAGTCTTGGCCCAAAGTAGGGTGATGAGCTGCCAAAGGGGACAAAATCACTGGGCTGACACACACTGAGGGGAAAGGACCCACTAAGTACAAGGTCTTCGGTGACCTTGTCCAGGACTAGCCAGGCCCACCTCTGTCTGCCACCTCCCAGGCTCTGCCCCCATCTGCAAAATCAGAGGCTGAAGCCCTGAAATCCTTCTTTTCTCTATCAAGCAAAAGGACTGGTGGTACAGCCAATAAAGATAGTCTTTGCGTTTGTGCATGCAATTCCTGCAAGTTTTAACAGATTTCACTGGTGAGCACTGCAGGGGGCAAGCAATACCCTGCCAGGAGACTCTATCCAGCTGCCCTTTTCCCAGAAAGTAAACAGATAATAGAAGAAATCCGGTCAGCATTCCTTTTCACTTAGCTAAAATTCAATGTGGCTCATCATGGATGAGTGGCTAATTACATGTTTAGGGTAAAGAAAATTCCGAGGACATTACCTTATTTACTTTCTTCCCATGTCAATCCACGAGGGGGACATTGGCATTCAGATACAGGTAGTAACAGCTGGCTGGTGATGCCAACTTACCTTTCAGGACCTGAATTCAGAGCTAGACAAAGCAGACAGTGGAGACACTGGAATTAAATTGCCTTCAACCCCAAATCCAGGCAATCTGCCCGTCGGTTTACAGCAACTGCAAATTCTGATGAGATTGCTTCTAAAATGGATTAATTCCCGGGAGGCGGGGAGGGGTCTGGGAGCTTTTACTTTTTTTCAAAGAGCCAAAATATTTTTTTTTCTCTCAATTGGTGACTATGCTGTATGCAGTTCTTAGATTGTAACCCATGAAGGTAGCAGTGCTTTTATATTTATTTGCAGGGGTACAAAACCAAAGCTTATTGGAAACCTATTACTTTGTAAGCCAACTAAAAGATGTGAATGTTAGAAGACCAACATGCATGGCTGAGTAATGGTGAACTTAGTAGTTTACCTTGGGATATTAAACCAAAATCCTAGTGCCAGATATAGGGGGTATTGCCTTATGAATAGTTGGTTTGAAAGGCTCCCAACATCCCCCCTCCCGCAAAAAAATGATCTTATTGCTGAAGATAACACATAGCTTCAGTCCAAGAGAAATCAAACTGGAACTGACCTGGAATCTTCCTCCCTGCTGGCTGGCTTTCAAGATGCCAGAAGACATTAATGGCCTGACTCAGTTGAGAAGACTATGTACTTAAATGCCAACCTTCTGGGTAAGATATATACACTGGTACAATATTGGCAAACTGTTACGGGGCTGACCACATGCTCTGATTAGTTTTGAGGCCCATTCCACAAGAAGGAATCCATGCTTCATCCTATAAATCCGGTTAAGAACCCAGAGCTGGGAAGGTCTTAGGTCCCAGTGGGAACTTACAAGTGCTGGCTAGCTAAACTGATGTCATGCCAAGATGCCTTCTCAATAGTTACACAAAACACACATAGATAAGCCCTAGTCTTAGTCAGAAAGACTTCTATTCTCCATGCAAGTCTTCAAGTATGTAGTTGCTCAAGATACTGTGAATAAATAATATTGCATGTTCAGCCCCTCAATAGGCCATTCATATGACCACTTGAAGGACCAGGGAGTTACTAGATGATATAGTATAAAGAATTTCTGGACTATTCTTTGTCGTTTTAAAAAATATATATATTTATTTATTTTTATGTATATGAATGATCTGTCTTCACCCAGAAGGCATCAGATCCCATTACAGATGGTTGTGAGCCATCATGTGGTTGCTGGGAATTGAACTCAGGACCTCTGGAAGAATAGCCAGTACTCTTAACCACTAAGCCACCTCTCCATCCCTAATGGAAGAAAGGAAACTTAACATATTAGGGAGAGAGATAAATAATAAAGTTCAGTGACTCTCAAGGTCCTCTTTGGGATACTGATGTGAGCCTTAGGTGTAAATAGTCTACCATGATGGGGCAAGAAACAGGCATAAAGAACTGGGATCAAGGTGTGCCCTGTCATTATCTCAACTCTGGTCCTGACAGCGTGACCCAATGAGTTGCTCTCAGTCAACTTCTGGCTTTGCAAGAAGAGACAATACTGGTTCCAACAGGATGGAACCAGCCTAATCTCTCCATCACAGACAATTGTTCCCATTTCAGGGAGGGCCTGCCTGCCCAAGAGCCTTTGTTATTCATGGAATCCAAAGTGACTCTGTCTTCACAGCCAAAAAGGGGAATGAAATAGGTTAGGTATCACTGGTTCCCAGTGAATGCTGTACCATAAGGTAAACTTACTGTAGAGGTGAACGAGTGGCTTAAAGAAGGGAGGTGGGTGAGCAAAGGAGGCAGAGCTGTCTGTAGTGACTCTGTGAGGCCAAGGAAGAGTCAAAGCAGCTCCTAAGTGCTCCTTAGAGTCCTTTCTGGCCATGGTATTGCTGCTTCAGTAAAGAGGGCTCCTTGCATGACACAGGACAGCTTCCCCTATTTCACACAGAGTCTGAGCATTCTGAGCCCCTCTAAGTGGTCAAAGAGTCCCTTAAGGAAAACTCAAACCACTGATCATCTCTCACCTGCTCCAATTTCCTCCTTGGCTTTGTCCCAAGAAAAAGTCTGGTTCTCAAGACATCTTTTGGGTGACAGACCCTCCATATGGTAGTTTGCTTCTCAACGTTTCATTACCCGATGACACCTTCCCTGTCTGGAAGTGGTAGATTTGTGCGGCACACAGGCAGAGAGAACCTTCCCTGCAAAGCGTCGAGGGAATCAAGCAGACTGTACAATTCACAGGATTGTTAATGAGAGCTGTGTGTGTTCAATTCCCCACACTCCGAGAAGGACCTCAGGGGTATTCTTTTTTTTACTTCAGGAAAAAAAAAACATGTAAGTGCAAATGACCACAAACAGAGCTGTCCTGAATTCATGATGCTCAAATGAGTGTGTGTGCTATTATGCTAGATACTGATCATTATTAATCAAAACTCAAGGCTAGGTCAATTACTTTTCATTCGAAACAAACGTTGAACAAATATACTGGAGTCTTAAAAGGTAGGGGAAGGGGAAATTTTGTTCTCTCTCTCTCTCTCTCTCTCTCTCTCTCTAACTTGTGTATGTGTGTAGATATGTGTAGGCTTACATATATGCCATGGCATGTCTGGAAAGGTCAATCTCGGGTGTCAGTTTTCATCTAAGACGAGCCTTTCGCCATTTACTATCCTGTAGGCAAGGTCACTTGCCCATGGGCATCCTGGGAAACTCTAACCTCTGCCTCTTGTTTCAGTTTAGGGATACTAAAATTACAGATGTGTTCTACCACATCTGGCATTATCTGGCATTTGGGAATTCAAAGTCAGATGCTCTTACTTGTGTGGTAAGTACTTTGCCTGCTGAGCCATCCCCTCAGCCAGCCCCTCAAGCCCTAGTCTTTTTTCCCCCACAAATCCTTGATTTTTTCTTTTTTTATATCCTAAATCACTGACAGCATTCTAAGTTTTTACTTCCTTTTATATTGTTTTGAATTCTTTTTTTCCCCCTTTTGAGACACAGTGACATGAAATCTCTTGAATTGAAGTACCTGAACTTGTCTTCCTCATGGCTCTGGACAATGGTGTGCTCCAGCGCTCCGGCTGAGAAATGGTAACCAAGGATTGGAAATGGAAAGAAAGTATTTTTCCTCTGGCATGAGAAAGTCATCACCAAAGAGCCTCGCAATGAATGAGCCATCAAAGCACACCCAAGGAGTCTCCTGGGTTCAACATCAAGGTTGGAAGAAGGGAGACTCTTATTTAAAGTGACATGAGAAACAATAATATGTACCAACCAGTACCCCCAGAGCTCCCAGGGACTAAACCACCAACCAAAGAGTACACATGGAGGGACCCGTGGCTCCAGCTACATATGTAACAGAAGATGACCATCTCAGACATCAATGAGTGGAGAGGCCATTTGATCCTGTGAAGGCTCGATTCTCCAGAATAGGAGAATAATGCAAGTCAGGAAATTGGGAGGGGGGAGGTTTGGAGGAGTAACATGGAAAGGGGATACCATTTGAAATGTAAATAAAACAAATATCTAATAAAAAAAATTCTGGTAAAAATAAATAAAATAAAATAAAGTGACCTGAGACTAAGGTGCTCAGGCAGGACCTAGTATAGAAAAAAAAAAAGGTAACCAAAGTCAGCAACTTGGGTGGGTGCTGCCAAACATCCCTCAAGGAGCAGACAAATCCTTTCCTTGCTGTGTTCCTGGACTCCAACTACAGATCGAAGAATAAAATGTGTCCCTAAGCCACCAGAATGCAGACTGCAAGAAAACAGTAGCTAGATGAAACTGAGACTCCCATTCTCAGGAATGACTTTCCACATGGAGACAGGTTTGGGGGGTACCATTTCTGCAATTCAGAAAGTCCACCAAGATGCATTTTTATGTTGTATTGCTCCTGACAACAAAGGCTATAGTATATAGCAACACAGGTGTGGCCGGAATCGTCCACTCTACTGGGCATGCTCTATTGTTATGTGTGCCCCTTCCCCACTTCTTCCTCAAGATTCCTCAAGACATGTATCAGCATCTCCTTCTCTTTCCCTCCTGGAATCTCACTTCTGAACAGGAGAAATGAGTTGACTGTTGTTTATTAGTTCTAGAGCCTCTCAGGCTTCTTTTAAAACAAGCGGTTTAGTGGCTGTTTATTATTTTAAGACAAATTTGGAAATCTAAGATTCCTTTCCCAATCCTTCCTCTCATTTAAAATCCATCCCAGAATGGTCTACTATCTGCCAAGAATTACCCAGCTCGCCCCTCCTATTTATCAACTTAAAAGGTCTAAAGTAACCCAGTAAGTAGGCCTCTGGTTGTGGTTGTAAGGGACTATCTTAATTATGTTCATTGAGGTGGGAAGCCGCACCCTAAGATGGGCGGCACCATTCCCTAGGCTTGGGTCCCAGAATTCCTAGAAAGGAGGAAGAGGGCTGAGCACAGGCATTTATCTCCCTCTGCTTCCTGTAGATACGATGTGACTAACTGCCTTCTCACTGTGCTGCCCACCATGACCTCCATCCCATGATAGACTTAACCCTGTGCCAAAATAAACCTTCCCTTCCTTAAGTCAATTTGTTGGAGTATTATGTCCCAACAACAGGCAGAGGAACTAATTCAGCTCCTAAACATAAGAATTACAGCTTCCCAGAGAGCTAAGAACCGATGATGAGCTGACAAATCAAATTACAGTAATTTCCTCCTATAAAAGTAAGAGTCTTCATGGTAGGGAATTTTATGTAACACAAGAAACAAAATATAGCAGATATCATCAGGGCCTAAACTACATCCCTTCACCCATATTATTTTGACACATATGCCTTGTATACCTATGGTCATAGTTCTGCCTGGTCTCTGAAGGTGTTCAGACTTGTCCACATGAAAGACAAAAATGCTGGAGATTAATGCTTCCCAAGGGCAGTTCTACATAGCACCCTTGAAGAGAAGAGAGGATCCCTCCCCCCCTTGAACAGAACAACTTCCATTCGTATGTCTGCATTGGTTCCTTATATCTCCACAGAGACAGCAGTTCAGTTGCCTAGAGGATAGCTATATCCATGTTGCCTTCTTGTCCACTGTCCATCTCTCTCCCCTTTGTTACACAATTAAACTATCTGCTGTAGAAGTCTTATCTTAGGGTCTCCTGGAAAATCCAAACATACCCATAGGGCGGAGGAGACGGTTTAAACATTAAATGCTTTTTCTTTTTTTCCATAATATGGAAGGAAAAAGGGGAACAATAGCTATTAAAATGTTATCACACTTTTAAGTACCTTATGTTCTTAGTAAATAAAAAAAATAAAACACTGTTGTTTGGCACATGGCCTTACTAGAGAATACAAACTCTGGTGAATGGAAGGAGGTGTGTAAAATACTATATAGCCTGTGAATTTTCAAGGTGAGGTGGAAGGAAGGCATTCAAAATTTCAGGATGAGATGTTACATGCACTGTGAGAGATAAGCAACTGTATCTCACTGTTCTTTAATTTTTTTCTTCTATCTTGGCTTAAAATCAAAATACAGCTTTTGTGAATTGTTTTTTTACCCACTTTTACCTACTGTCTTTCATGTGGATGGGCCTGGATACCTCCAGAGACCCGACAGAACCATGCTCCTAGGAATAGAGTTCTAGCCTCTGGTGTTCAGCATTAAGCACTAATCCTCCATCTGCTGTGGACACTCCTAAACCCTACTTCAAATAGATGATAACTGTCTTACCTTCTGGTCCTGTTGCTGTGACAAAAGCAACTTAAGGGAGAAAGGTTTGTCACAGCACACAGTTCCAGGTCACAGTCCACCACTTCAGGGAATAAAGGGGACAATGGCTGGTCAGATTACATCCACACCTGCTGGTGCCTAGATTATTCTCTTCTTCATTCAGTCTATGACATGTCTGCTCACATTCAGGGTTGGTCCTCCCACCTCAATTAACTCAATTAGTAAAATCCCTCACTGGCTTGTCGCAGGCCAAGCTAGCCTAGGCAATTCTTTAATGAGATTCCTTTTCCGGGTGATCTTCAATCGATCAACCAATTGATCAATCGTGTCAAATTGACAGTCAAAGCTGCCCCTTGTAATCACTGTCTTTCACAAGATTTGATGGGTAAGAAATTAGTACAGGAGGGAGCCACTATAGGATAATCTAATCCATTCAATGGGAGAAGAATAACTAAGAAGACAATGGGGAATCAGTTGGGTAAGTTTAGGAAGCATCGGTTTCTCCTATGGCTAGGGGGAAAAAATAAAAAGGAATAAACTGGGGCTGGGTACACAGGTGAGTTGGTAAGGTGTTTACTTTGCAAGCATGAAGACCTGAGTTCAATACCCAGAACACATGTTAAAAGAAAAAAATGGCCAAGCATTGTAACATGCGAGTGTAATCCCAGCACTGGAGAGGCAACAGCCTGCAGATCCCTGAAGCTCATTGGTCTCAGACTCCTATAGCTTACTTGGTGTGGTCCAGGTCATTGAGAGATACTATCTC
The DNA here is from genome assembly GCA_036184795.1 of Tokudaia tokunoshimensis. Taxonomy (NCBI): domain Eukaryota; kingdom Metazoa; phylum Chordata; class Mammalia; order Rodentia; family Muridae; genus Tokudaia; species Tokudaia tokunoshimensis. Next base: position 78,252,984 of record BTHU01000006.1, read on the forward strand.
ACAAAACAAGTTGACCAGCACATGTAGAACACAGCATAATGTTGTCCTGTGGCCTCCACACACACGCACGTACACACATGCACACAAATATCCGCATACATCAACATGTGCAGATACACACTGGAATGACCTGCATCCAAAAGAAGAAGCACCACATAGATAAAACACAAATCTGGGAATATGTAGACCACCCAACCATCCTGGTTTCTCTGGAGCACAAATCAGCGGGATGCCAGGTCACCCTGAGAAGTTGGTCCTCTTATGAGGGGAATCATACTGTTGGCTGTTGGTGACATCTCGGATACAGAGGGAGAGACCTGTCAACCTTCAGTGCATCTTTCCCATGAGGAGTCCCACCAATTGCCACAGATCTCTCTGAGCTCATAAACTGGTCAGGTTCCAAGAGTAAAATAGAAGGCCTCATTCCATCTGGAAGTTTCTCAGTGTGGCTTTGATAGAAATTCCCTCCCACTTTCTCGTCAGTTACACGTGCCAGCAAGTGTTAGAAGCTAAACAAGCCATCAGGATTCACGGAAGAATATCTTACAGCTCAATATGCTAACTCAGCATGGATATGTAGCTGTCACACTCTGTGGCTGCTGGAATCGTATTTCCCAAATAGTCTAGAAATACTTCAACCACAAATGAACAAAGCCCAAGGAGTGAGAAGCATCACAGAAGTCACAGCCAAAGCAAAATCGCCAGGCAGCACCTCTATCAGTCCAAGTCTCCGCACCTCATGTGCCAGACACCTACTTTTCTGAGTAGCTAATGAGAGCTCTAACAATCAAACAAACAAAAACCAACCGAACTGGGATCCTTGGTTTGTTCCTTCAAAGCACTTTTAAAATCACAGCATGTCGTAAGCCTTTATCAGCCTTCATCTTCAAAGTCACCCCAAATTAGACTTTATTAGAAATCTAACATTATTTCTGGATTGTTTCATGTTCTCAGTCTCTTGCTCCTCACACGTTCGTTATTCAAAATCCCCGAGGGGGCCCAAGGATGTAAGCTTGGAATCACAAAATAGGTCACCGGCATGCTCAGGCTTGATGTCTTCCTTATTTTGAAGATAAACAGCCAGAAACTTTTGAGTAAGTCACATTTCAAGAAAGTTCTGTGGCCCGAAGTATCCGACGTGTTCCAGATGGCTGGTCATGCGGAGAACATGATAAGGTCCACACATAAAGCATTACTGTCACTCTCTTCTTATTTACCAGTTCAGTTAATGGCTTATTCATTGGATGGGCACACGGTGAGCAGCAAAAACAAATACCTCCCCGACTTGGAAACCACAGCGAAGATGAAGAATGTTACATGTCTTCCAGATCATTTGTCCGTCTTTCACCTACAGACAACACTTTCCAGTTGCTCATGAGAGAATCCCTTCAGGCTTTGTAGACATGAATCTTTACTTGTAGCAGCCACCACCCCCAGCTGGTCCCTAAAGTGTTTAAAGTGTAGGTCACAATATGAAGGTAAAATCCAGCAAATCTTGTTCCTCTTCTTTCTATCTTCTTCGGGACTCTATACTCCAAAGGCAGCATGACCAATCTGAGGAGGGCGGCTCTCTACAGGCTGAGGTGGCTTCCTTCTGCCCTTAAGATTTGCCAAGCAGTGGCGGTACACCAGTGGTACACCACGTGGTACACCCTTAATCCCAGAACTCAGGAGGCAGAGGCAGGTGTGTCGCTGAGTTGGGGGTCCAGCCTGGTCTACAAAGTGAGTTCCAGGACAGCCAGGGTTACATAGAGAAACCCTGTCTTGGAGGGGGGAAAATGGCTGTCAAATATTCCTTGCCTCCCCCTTGAGATCCCTGATCATACACCAGCAACTTGTCATTTTGTTTACCTCATAGCATTCTTTGAGAACCCAATTGGTTTACTTAAGAATGTAGATGTTCGGAGGTCATTAGTTTAGATTAGAATTCATCTAGATCAAGGGACTGGGTATATGGCTCAATTATGAAAGTACTTGCTTGCCCACGTAAGAATGGTGTCTTAGTCAGGGTTTCTATTCCTGCACAAACATCATGACCAAGAAGCAAGTTGGGGAGGAAAGAGTTTACTCAGTTTACACTTCTACATTGCTGTTGATCACCAAAGGAAGTCAGGACTGGAACTCAAGCAGGTCAGGAAGCAGGAGCTGATGCGGAGGCCATGGAGGGATGTTCCTTACTGGCTTGCTTCCCCTGGCTTGCTCAGCCTGCTTTCTTATAGAACCCAAGACTACCAGCAGAGGGATGGCACCACCCACAAGGGGCCCTTCCCGCTTGATCACTAATTGAGAAAATGCCCCACAGTTGGATGTCATGGAGGCACTTCCTGACCTGAAGCTCCTTTCTCTGTGATAACTCCAGCCTGTGTTAAGTTGACACACAAAACCAGACAGTAAACATGGGAACCTGAGGTCAATCCTCACATCACACATACCAAACACCAGACACGGTGGCAAACAATCATAATGCCCTGGGTTGGGAACGCAGAGAGAAGCAGATTCCTGGGGCCTTCTGACCAGCTAGCCTAGCATACTCAGAGAGCTCCAGGTCAATTAGTGATCCTGTCCCCAGAATAAAGGTGATCTAGCTTAGAAAAAACTGAATAATGACACCTGAAGTTGGCTGACTTCTGGCTTTCATATACATGCACATGTTAAATATATACACATACACACACAAACTCATATTAATTGAAATTCTATTGATAAAAAGTTATCAGGTGCCAGGCAGTGGTGGCACATGCCTTTAATTCCAGCACTTGGGAGGCAGGGGCAGGTGGATTTCTGAGTTCGAGGCCAGCCTGGTATACAGAGTGAGTTCTGGGACAGCCAAGGCTGCACAGAGAAACCCTCTCTTGAAAATCCACACACAGAAAAATCGAAAGTCATCAGGTTTTAGATACACATTTAGGTTTGAGCTCTTCCATTTTTAAATTATCTCTGAAAATTACAATTTCGGTCTGCTCAGTCTGTCATGCATAGACATAAATAATCATTGTTCATATGTGTATATATCCAATCATTATGTCATAAAGCAACAGACGCTAATCCATAAAAATCAAATAAGATAACTATCTCTTTCTTGAACACTTACCTCAAACACATTGCCTAGCAAGTTTTTTGTCTCCGTAATGAGCTCTTAACAGATAGGGATCTTCTTTCATATCTACTATCACCGGGACCTAGCACATGGCCTTGCCCAGAACAGTAGATAATGTATACATGGCATAGTCTTTTCCCCAACAGCTGTTTCTATTTAGATCCCTTTCCCCATCGAAAGAAGGGCATATTTTTATTTAGATTAAATCTTACTTCCTCCAGGAAGCCGCCACCCAATTTCAGCTTTCCCTATTCTTTATTTTTAAAAATCATTTATTCGTCCATAATTTCACACACACACACACACACACACACATCATCATCATCATCATCATCATCATCCTTTTATTCCTCACCCTCCTCTTCCCTTGTGCCCTCTGACTTGTTTGTTTGTTTGTTTCTGTGAATGGCTCATTACATTTAATTAAGGTCGCCTGCATGAGCAGAGGTGGGAGGTTATTCACTCTCCCTTTCCAGCCTACAGCTCCTCATCCATGCCTAAAAAAGGCTGGGCCCAATATTATGCAGGTCTGGTGTGAGCTTCCACGCCTGCTGTGAGCTCATGAATATGGCGGCAGGAGTTCCACTGCATTCTCTCCCATCCCAAGCTTTTACATCCTTTCTGCCCTCCCTTCTGGGATGTCCCCTGAGCCTCTGAGGTGGCAACACAGATACCCCCCCAAGCCCCCCAAAAGTAAGTACTCAGCACTTACAGCCACTTATCCTCAGGGCGACGTCCATTTATAAACTACCTGCCGCATTAGAAGCTTCTGTTTTGCACAGAACTATGGGTATAAACACAAACACTCAGACAGCAGCTTAAAACCACGCCCATGTAGCAAAAGAACAGCAGTAGGTTCCTTGCTAGGGGAAACCAGCTTTACAATGCCAGGTACGGGAGTCCTCCTAAAACCCAATCCTGTTGACGCAGGGCTTATAGTCATCAATTAGATCGTGATGCTCTAGACTACTGAGATGTTACTCTTTCAGACTTTCACAGACTTCACAGGGCGGAGTGCCTTGCTTCAAGGGCAGAAGCTTCACAGTAGCAGCAACATCCGATTTCTTTAAGGTGTAGACCTTGTGATAGTTTGGGATGTTTATTTGGTGAAATCATTTACTGGTTATAAGGACCCTATGGCTTAGCGACTGTTAAGATCATACTTTACAGAGGAGAATGTTGACACACAGACACACAGAGATGGTAAGAGGCCAAGACTGAAGTCTATGGATTCTGCCTCCAGTCAGCAACCCCCATCCCTACAGGCCAGAACAAGAACACCAAACCGAAGCAACAGTGAGATACAAAACTTGAGACTCATGTGCCTTGGGTCATAGTCAAAATGTTAATGTGCCTTTTTAAGGCAAACATTTTGTAAGACTATTAATTATCAAGGACAGTGAGATACCTAGCTGGCTGGTAAAAGCGCTTGCCACTCAAGTCTCATGACTTAAGTCCAATCCATGAAACCCACAAAACCTGATGTAAAAGTAAGCATCTGTTATCTCAGCTATCCTGTGGTGAAAGGGAGTGGGGGATGGGAGGATCATCTGTAAGCTCACAAGAAGAGACCCTACCTCTATAAAGTGGAAAGCAGGAACCAGCTATCACTATGCGGTCCTCAAATCCCCATGTTTGTGCCATAACACACACACACACACACACACGCATATAATATATATTCAGGCACATGCATATAATACAAAATATTAAACATTCCCACTAAACATTTCCCATCTTGACATGGGTATACATGAATGCAGAATTAAGTAATAATAAAATTTTAAAATCCTGGCTAGGTGTATTCTTGTCAGAGACTTAGAATTTAATCTTGTTTTTCTCTTTTTTTCATCAAACATACTCGGTCATCTTTAAGCAGAGCAAAACTGGAAAGAGAATTACATTTGTGCTGGGCCAGAACTAGGACCAGTGACCTGATGGGAACCGTTTGAATTGGTTTTGCCATGTTAAAATGTCACACTTTCAATTTAAAAGGTGGCTCAGTAAGCATAGCCCTTGCCAGGCAGGCATGAGAATCTGGGTGCAGATCCCCAGAAAAGTTCTAGATGGTAGCAAGCATCTGCAATCCTCAGACTTTTATGCAAAGGTGGGAGGCAGAGATGAGAGACTCCCCAGAAGTACATGGGCCTGATAGCATGGCAGATACAGCAGCAAACTGCAAAAGACCCTGCCTCCAATAAGGTGAGACACATGGACTGACATTTAAGGCTGGCCTCTTACCTCTATAAATGTGGTATGCACTCATGCACACAAACATACATACACACACACACACACACACACAATCAAACGTATAATAAATAAATAACCTAGATACTCATGTCTTGCATATTCAGACCCCACCCTTGTGAATTCAGCACTTAAGGAAAATGTCCATACATTAAGTATGTTACACAGCTTAAGTCTCTAGTTATTCAAGAATGAATTATTAAATGAAAAAAAAGAGTAATTAGACATTTAAAATGTAACTAACAAAACAAACTATGGATTCCATTTTTAAGGATATGATCCAGGCATTGGTTTTTATAGATTTAATGTCCTTGAGGACTATCAGATGTCCTCAAGATTTAAAATTTTATTTAAATAAAAAAAATGTACGGAGAAGCTTTTGTGCCTAGACTATTCCCCCTTGACACCATATCTAAAGAGGATCAAAAGTACGCATTATTCCACTAAGGTTAGCCCTAATTTATGCTGAATAAATTATCTGCAGCTTAGCTGAAAAGCCAGAGGCACAAGAAGGAGTTATGCAAGGTAAAAAGGCAGTGTACGCACTAGTCAGCATGTATTAGCATGCTGGGACCAAACCATGCAAGGACTGGGAAATCTGAGCCCAAGTCCATAGTACCATTAGCTTGGCTTAAAACTTAAGTCACAGGCTTGGCTATAAGCAAACTCACCTAGCCAAGTGCCAAGCCACTCAGTCATCTTGTTGAACTCCACTTTACCCATCCTGCACATAAGAAGAGTAAGTGAAATAGGAACACAGTATTTACAAGTAAATCCATACATTACTGAGATGGGATGTAAGGTATAGTTAATTCCTGGGCCAAGATATGGCTTGGTGAGTAAAGTTATACCCTGATAATCTAGCTATGGTCTAAGAACCCACTTAAAAAGCTGAACCCGGCGGGCGGGCGGCATGCATCCACAATCTCAGCACCCTATGGCGAGAGAGGAGGCAGAGATGGGAAAATTGCCAGGAAGTTCCTGGGGCAGCTAGCCTGGAGTTAAAATAAAATAAAATAAAATAAAAAGTAGCAGAAGCAGGAAGAGACTCTGCCTCAAAAGTAAGGCAGAAGAAATAAAAAACAACTCCTGAAAGTTGTCCTCTGAACTCCTCGGGCACACAGTGACACATGGTAACACGCAAGCAGTAGCATGTGTGTTACACAGGCGCACAATAAATAATAAAATAGCATTTAATTTTGTATTAGATATTTCCTTAATTTACATTTTAAATGTTATCCCCTTTCCTGGTTTCCCCTCAGAAAACCCCCTATCCCATCCCCCTCCCCCTGCTCACCAACCCACCAACTCCCTCTACCCTGCCCTGGCATTCCCCTATACTGGGGCATCCAGACTTTTTAGGACCAAGGGCCTCTCTTCCCTTTGATGACCAACAAGGCCATCCTCTGCTTGAGCTTCGTTTGGTCTGTGAAATGTGTCTTGGGTACTCCAAGCTTCTGGGCTAATATCCACTTATCAGTGAGTGCATACCATGTGTGTTCTTTTGAGTCTGGGCTACCTCACTCAGGATGATATTTTCTAGTTCCACCCATTTGCCTAAGACTTTCATGAAGTCATTGTTTTTAATAGCTGAGTAGTCCTCCATTGGGTAAATGTACCACATCTTCTGTATCCATTCCAATGTTGAGGGACATCTGGGTTCTTTCCAGCTTCTGGCTCTTATCAATAAGGCTGCTATGAACATAGTGGAGCATTTGTCATATATCCAGAAGATTCTCCAACATGTAATAAAGCATTTAATTTAAAAAATAAAGATGCATAACCAATTCGCTAAACCAGGGCAGATTCCAAGTCCAATGGATGTTTAAAAACACTGAGTCAAAACACACACAGAAGGAGCACATCCTTCAGGAAGGGTCAACCTGAACATCTCTTTTATGAAGCCGAGGTCTCAAAGGCACTGAGGAGAAAGAAAAGCAGACGATAGGGGGAAGGAGGAGAGACATGGCTCCTACTCAGTCTCTGTCATTTAAGAGAGGGACCCGCCCATGTGTCCCTTTTCCTGAGTGAGTCAAATTCAGGCAAGACCCCATTAGGAACACAGGACGTATACATTGGTATGCCCAGTCACCTTGCAAGCTAATGCCTAGACACTTTGGAGCACAGAGGATCATTATTCCAGCATATCATCAGTGAACTTTCCAGAAAGGCTAATTAAAGGATCCATTAACATGCTTACCAGAAAGTTAGGGCTTATCACAGCATCTCCCTCACATTTGAAGAATTTGCGAGATTTTTTTTTTCCCTGCATGGCCGCTCCATCATGCTCTATATTTCCTTCCCTGTGATCTCTTCAGACAGATAAAATTAATTAGAGATTCGTCTTCTCCTTTTATCATGATTTAAGAATCTCATTATTTTTTGCTCTCCCCTAATACTGTCAGACAGAAACCTGACATGGTAATCTAGAGGAAGTGGACAAATGCTTTTTAGAGACCCCTCTATGTAAGGAGAAGAGTCTCAGTCAACTTTTTGCTAGAAAATTCTTTCAGAGGTAAAGCCCATTTGTTTCTATCATATCTTAATAGGACACTGGAAGGAATTTCAATAGCCTTAGTCTGGCGACCCCCAAAAGTGGGTACACAGAGCTCACTAGTACAGAATAAAAGTAATAAAAAATAATAAAAGTAATGACGTACCACAGAAAATATTAGGCTTTCTCTTCATGTTGCATTTTTTCTTTTTTGGTTCATTCTGCATGTTTTATAGTAAACAAGACACGGGAAAGCAGAACTATCTACTATAGGTTGTTTGTAAAAGAAAAAAAAATAATCCTAAGTCAAAAAGGTGGCCTTGAAACAGTGATGGGAAACTCACAAGCAATGCCGGCCTCTGCCGGAGGCCTGGAATAAGCTGTCAGCCATGCTAAGCCATAGTGGAACCCATTGTACGTTCATTGGCATCTTCAAAGATCTCAAGGATTAGACTGTGTCCAGAGAGATGAGGAACAGTGAGACCAATAAAGATTGAGATCCTCTGTAAATCTAAAGCATGAGCCAGAGAAGAGACTGGAAGGGCCCAGAAAGCTCTTTCCCCTAAACTACACAAGCTACAAAGAATAGTGAGGCACTATTGAACCCGCAAGCTCAATTACCTGCACAGACCAACAGCCTAGCCTGCCTCTCCTCCCCAACATGAATGCTAACATTTAAACCAGCCTTCTATTATAGTTGATGAATCTAAATCCTTTTCAAATATGTAACTTTCATGGGAAATTGAAAAATACTACGATAATAGGAAAATCCAAATCTCCAATTTTATCCATCAGAAGAGATCTTAGCAAGTGAGGCACAATGTTGCTGGGCGTTCATTCAGGATGGTGGAACAATTCATGCTTAATTTACTGTTTTCGTACTAGTCTTAATTTTCGTTTTTTTTTTAAGATTTATTTATTTATTATATGTAAGTACACTGTAGCTGTCTTTGGACACACCAGAAGAGGGCGTCAGAACTCATTACGGATGGTTGTGAGCCACCATGTGGTGCTGGGATTTGAACTCAGGACCTTTGGAAGAGCAGTAGGTGCTCTTACCCACTGAGCCATCTCTCCAGCCCCCTAGTCTTAATTTTCTCAGTGTTGTCATTTGAATTTGAAGTGTTACTTGCCTTAGTTACTTTTCCTATTGCTGTGATAGAGTACCCAGCCATGGGCTTTGATGCCTCAGACGATTCACAACATTCCTCATGTTTCCTCTCTCTCTGTGTCTCTCTCCCTTTCTCTCTCTGTCTCTCTCTTTCTGTCTCTCTGTCTTTCTGTCTCCCTCCTTCTCTATTTCTCTTCCTGTCTCTCTGTGACTCTCTGTCTCTCTCTCTGTCTCTGTCTCTCTCTCTGTCTCTCTCTCTCTCTGTCTCTCTCTCTGTCTCTCTCTCTCTCTCTCTCTCTCTCTCTCTCTCTCTCTCTCTCTCTCTCTGCTTATTTGCTTGAGGATTAATATGTAAGTTCTCAGTCGGTCCTTTGTTCTACCATCATGAATTCTAATCCTTTGAAACCATAATTCCAATGAAATACTTTCTTTTGTTAAGTTTCAAAAGACAAACCTATCCCATTATAATGGACTGTGCTCTCAAACCATGGACTTAAATAAATTCTACCTTTCATTATGTTCCCTTTTCCCAGATATTTGATCACAGCAATGAGAGAGGTAACTAATAACACTTGGATGAAAAAAAAAACCACAGAGGGCATATTACTTAGGGTTTCTATTGCTGTGAGGAAACACCATGACCAAGGCATCAAAGACCGTTCCCAGTGACACATCTCCAAGAAGGTCACACCATTTATTCCTTCTCAAACAGTTCCACCAACTGAAGATCACATATTTCAACATATTAGCCTATATAGGCTCTTCACACTCAAACCACCATAAAGGTTTGCATAGGAAGAGTCAGCAGTCCTGAGAAAAGGCACACGGTGAGATAAGACAGAGGCAGAAAGAATAATCGGGGAAAAGGGGACAGACATGTGTGCCTTGCTTCCCTTGGGAGGCTAAGATACAAACCAAGTGATGTAAAAATATTTTGCAAAGCACACAAGTAGGTCTACCATATAGGTATTTTTCCCCTATCTGGTATAAGATTATATTTTACTTCCTTATTTCAATTCACTTCTTACATTTAATACATAATTATAGTGACCTCTGTGCCTCTCAAATTACTCTTCACCATCAGTTTGGGAAACACAGGTGAGGTCAGTGCTGCTGCAGCTCACCCTGTGAATTGGTGACCAGAAGGGAAGGCTACAGTCACACAGTGGGAACCTTTGGGGAACCAATAAGGCACCAGACATCAAATTCTACATCAATGAATAATTCCTGGTGAGCATATTTTTATGTCAGTCATGTTACAAAAGACCCCGCCGACTCCTGACAATGACAGAACCTTTCTGAATACTGAAAGTAGTTCCCTGTCTCTTAATCTTCACAGTCTCTACACTATCGGCTATTAATGGAAAATTGATTTTGTTAGTTCTGATGTGTCGTCTATCTTATCTACAGAGACGCCGGAGGGGAATCCCCTGGGACACAAATGGAGGCAACCATCCTTTACACACTTTTGTATATGATTTTGAAAGCTGCCTAAGAAAGCAGAAAAAAATCACACGAAAAAAGAAATTTGTACCCTGCAGAGTAAAACTCACTGCCTGGAAATTTCACCGCAGGCAGTTAGAATTGACAGATAGAAACTAGACCAGCTTCATACTATCCCTTCACAAACTCTCAGGGAAAAGCCATCAGAAAGTCTAGCTTTTCACCCCAGAATGACCATGGAAATGGCAGGACTCACGGTGCCTCGCCTCGCAAGGTCATCTTCTCCAGCTTCCTGCCTCAGAGACAAGAGAAATGATTGCAAATGATAACAGCTTTTGCTTTTGTTAATATATGAAAATATTTAAGGTCCCCTAATTATACACTCTGTCTAATCAGTCTTATATGCAAAGAAATTTTAAAACTGGATTATTTTTCTTTGTTTGTCTATAAAGGATGCTTTGAGTATGAGTATTGTAGAAATTACTTACTGGCCTTCAACTAGTGAAACTAAAATGCTTAATCTACAAATGACTGCCATGATGATCTGATTTATTTTTTAAGTCAACAAGTCAAAGTCCAGGTAAAGCCAGTCTCTGAGTGATTCATAGAGCCCCAAGTCTCACTACTGAAATCCTTTGATTCGTAGAGCCCCAAGTCTCACTACTGAAATCCTTTGCCAACTAGATGAACTTCAAGGATCTTCAAGGATACAGGAGACATGGGAGATGGCAAGTCAAGGCTAATGTAGACCACACACCGCTAACCCTACAGGGGCAATATACTCAATAAGGGAAAACCAAAATGTAAGGCTTATGTCTGCCCCCAAGAAGACCACAAGGAAGTTTATTCCTAAAATACTAGAGACAAGAATATTTCCATGAGAATTTATAGCTACAGTATAAACTGTTTATGTGAGTTTGTATTTCTACATAAGTGGCATTCTGAACACTAAGATGCTTAAATTATATCATTTAACTTTTTCTTGTCCATACTAGCACCAAACATTTGATTAAAGCCAAACATACACTTCACTGAAGGAACACCAAACTCCACATAGATCTGATAAGGTTCCCATGGATGTGGAGACAGGACACACAGAGGACAAAGAAGTCATCAAATACTGAAGGATTTGTGGTCACTTAAGTTTTAGATTGAGAGTCTAGGAAATAATGTGAGAAGGAAAGAAATATCCCAAGTTACTCAGAACTCAATGTCTTAAAAAAACATTGCATGACCATTTTAAAGGAGAATCGGGCTTTTCTACTCAAAAGTTACTGGAATGTGTTCATATCGATTTCAGAATGAATGGAGTGCCTGTGATCAGGGTGTTTATCAGAGTGCAATGTCTTTATCAAGTTCCACCCAGTATCCATTCATATACATTCCAACCTTACCACTAGATAACTCTTCCAGGAAGAAGCGTGAACCTGGGATCATTTTCCTCTAAGAGTTCTTAATCTAAACAAAGTCACGCTATATGCAATGCTTTTGTTCTATGTTGCCTTGGTTTACCAAGAATCTGGGTTTTTTTGTTTGTTTTTACAATTCATCATCTCTAACTCATATGTTTTAGTCTTTCCTCCTTCCTTCCTTCCTTCCTTCCTTCCTTCCTTCCTTCTTTCTCTTTCTAGAAATATCTAGGATCTCTTACCCTTATTTTCTGGTACATCTTCCCTGTATTGAAATAGTCTCTTTAATCGTTTGTGCTTGATAAACCCTTTAAACAGATGAGTGGATGACAGAGAAATTTTTCCACACTTAGTCCACCTTAGTCTTTCTCTCTTCTATTTCTGCTCTGAGGATTTATTTGTCATGTATTAGACTTCCAGGAATATTCTCACTCTTAGCCATTTTCTCTTCTTTCCAAGCTATTGGGAGGAGGGGAATCCATTTTATTTTTAATATTTTGGGATGACAGAAAATTCTGTGAGGTTTTTTTTTCTGTTTAAAGGACACTTCTTCAATTTTTTTCTTTCAATTTTCATGGTGAAATTTCATTTCCAACAGCATCTACCCTTGGTGGCTGCTCCCTTTTCATAATGTCTTGAACTTTTTTCCTCTACACGCCATTGTTACCTCTCTGTGAGTTAATTAAAATCAAGATCTGTTTTTGTAACACTTTCTTCAGGGTCTTTCCTTGCTCTCTTTTCTCTAAAGCTCCTTCTCCCTCTCTGTTGGCTTCAGTCTTTCTTACCTACCCATAAATGAGTGCTTGTTCTTGGTGATGGGAGCCCCAGGTGCCTGAGTTGGACTTGTGAAGTATGATTTTTAGGTACTGGAACGACAAGATGAATTAATCCTTTTATCAGAATACCCAAAATGGATTGTTCATTTAGAGGATAATCCGCAATTTCTCTCCTGGTTAGATGTATGTGGGACTAAAAGCTTCAAAACAGATGGTGGATACACATTATCATGGAGGCTATTCAAGGTTCAACTTTACATGTACTGGTTCAATATGCATCTCCCTTGCCTCTGAAAGTAGAAAACAAGGAATAGAGGACAGAGATATTTACCTTGAGTCATTAAATTCTCCATCCCTCCCTGCTCTTTACTGTATCTAATTATCACTAAATGGTCATTTGAATACACATATATACATATACATATACATGCGCGCGCATACACACACACACACACACACACACATATGGCCTATGGAAGCATGGGATGGGCAGGAGACTCAAGAGACCACCACTGCTTACACAGACTCTCAGCTAATTACCATTCCTCAGTCTGGAGTCTTACCTCTCCCTGCCTTGCACAGTAAGCCAGTTCTCAAAGTCATTGTGCTGACCAGTTACCACAGTGAAGCGGAAATGTAAGGGTTCTTTGGAGAGTCAGTTATGTTGGATGGTGTTTTGCTGGGGCAAAAATGTGAAGGAGTGCTTTCCTGAAGTGGACACAGGTGAAAGACCAAGGCAGACTCATGAAGGAATGTTTCACTGAAATAGACACAGGAGAGAAGATGTTCTGCTAAAGCAAACAAAGGGCACATGATGAAGGATTCTTTGCTAACAAAGAATCTTTTGCATTGGTCCATCTTATATTTCCTAGTTGAACTCCATTTGTCAGGACTGTGGGGACTTGGGCTGAGTGGCTGCACATGATGAGGTAAGACCCATGCTGAGGACATGTGATGTTTGGAGCTAGCTGTGCAATGCCTTTGGGTCTCCAGTCTTTGCTGCTCTTCGCTTCCCTGAGAGAGTCAAAGCCGAGAACTTCTCCTGTGGTTCCTGTTGGTCCCTCCTGCTGACTCCAGCCAAAGCAAAAGGCTAGCTGTCTCCACTAGGTTGTGTTCCTGCTGTTGCTAACCCAACTCTACTGAACTGGACTGCTGGTGTATCTGTGAAGTTTTTGTGAGTGGATCAAACTGCCGTTGCCTGCTGACCTGTGAACTGAACTGCCGGTTTCCAGACAACACAGTCGGGAGTTGCTCCAAAGAACCTTTCTAAACAAGTCCACTACCCCTGTATTCTTTCTTCCCCATGACCGCTGAAGGGTAGTAGGCTACAAGTGATGTTAAAAATAGACCTTGAAGAAAATTAAAGTTAGAGCAGAGAATGACACAAATTCTGACAATCTCTGCATGATGTAATGGGCTTGTCTCTGTTCTGTTCATTCACTTGTATTCATATTGTGAGCTTCAAGATATATTCTCTTATTTGCTGATGTCTCCACTCATCTTCTCTTGGTTCCTTGGGTGTATCTATTGATATTCCTTTACCACCATTTTAACTGAATGTGGAGAGGGAAAGAAGCTAATCTTCTTTCTACAGTCTACAATATTTAACCAAGAAATGCCCAAGTTAGTCATTGGATGAGCTCAGTCATAGTGTGTGCCTGTGATGCGGCTCAGACTATTCTAAGACAACTCTTAGCCATAACTTTGCTATGAACAGACATTTCCAAAAAGGAAGGCACTATGAGCTACCTATATTATATTCTAAGTTGTAGAGCAATAGGTATTCATTAAGTGAATTACACTTTGATGGTTTCAGGCTTGCTCATCTACAACAAAAATCATGCTTATCATTCATTTGTTAAGCTTGTTGCCAAGGCCTGAGCTAAGCATATTTCAGATGTTTATTTGCTTCTACTGCACGCTTATGGCGATGCTGGGATGTGGATACAATTAGTCACATTAACAGATGGCAGAATAGTGGCTCAATTGGACTCAGTGATCTCATATCAACCATCCCACTAGCTAAGGAGTGATCCAACAGCCCAATCAAGCCACCTCCACTCTCCCATCCTGTTCCCCATTAAAGTATAACATCAAGAGGTTAGGAGAGGCAAGACCACCCGGACACAGAGTTTGAATCAAGGGATCTAAATCTGGGAGTCACGAATGAGACAAAATATGGGGAACACGAGGTCATCTCAGCGAAGATCAAATGTTAGTGTGTGACTACCTGCATTTGGCATCTCTGAGTTGATGACAGCTCTTCAGATTTCATAATCAGGATGCATGGTACAGAGCCATTTCAAAAGCACATTGCCTTGTGTGAGAGTCTAACCAGAAAGACAGAGAGACGTGAGTGAGGTGCTTTTAAGGTCCTAATGGTTTTAGAGACATATTTGATTGTGAAATTAGTCTGCATTTTAATCCTATTCTTAAATAACAAATCCTGCTAACAGTGAAGTCAAATGCACAGTGAGAAACACAGTGATATAAGTATCCCCCACTGTAAGTTTGGCTAGACATTGTATTCCCCGGGAAAGCATTTGAACCTGGAAGCATCCACTGAACAACATGTTTTCATTCAAAAGCATACTGGAGTGTAAGCAGTTCTCTCAGTCCTGGCTGTTAGAATCATTGAATTTTGGCTTTGTAGGAATGACTTCTCCCATGGCTTCAATTTCTTCTGCATAGACAATTTGGTATCCAAATTGTGAAACGAAACAGAATTTTTTTTCTCACGGCGAAGGATGCCGAGCAGTTTGATTTAGCATATTTGGAAAGCTGACTGTAAATGAGTGTCTGTGCTTGCTGAGAATTGTAGCAAATTTAAAGCTGAGCAAGAAATGGTTCCAAACGCCATGGCACCTACACTTTAAGATATGGGGGAGGGGGGTATTCTACTGCCTCTGAAAGACTATGTTGGCATCTGCAATGGTAGCGAAATAAATGAGATTTCTGTTGTACATGCTGGGATTGCATACATTTGCTCACTCAGCCCTTGTTGGAATACCATGTGATATTCCAGATAGGGTGACCATTCTCCAGAAGCTGCCAGGAGGTCTCCTGGGTGACCTTAGCCTTGGAGGTGGCTGTTGTGAGGAGGGATGAACGGAACCCATCTTCTCTGATTTAGAGACAGGATTGTTATCAGTTTGGCCACTTAAAACATGAGTGAAAACTCTGAAATTCTCTTCAAATGTGAAGGGAGTCACTAACTTCAACGGGTTCTCGATGTAAATATTTTAATAAATAAGCAGATTCTTTGACAAAACTATAAGAACTGTAAAGTATGTGACAACACAATTATCATTGCCAAAAAATTAATAGCAATTTCTATTTATTGCCCGATATCACACAATAGTAAACGGCATACTCTCTTCTTGAATATCACAAAAAATTAGAGGAAATAAACATTTGCAGCATCACGTAAGGCAGGTGTGAACACCACAATCCTGAATACTGATACGACACGATGCTATGGTTCAATGTGTGTCCCTTTCCAAGTTCGTGCTGAGGTACAACCCCAAAGTTTTATGAGAAAGGGCCTTCAGGGGTTATTTGACCATGAGGAATTCACCCTCCTAGATAAGGATGAGTAAGATTGTGAGGGACTAAGTTGACCCCTTTTGTCTTTTTCCATGCTATTGCTTTTGACAAAGAAGTACACCACAGTTGTGTCCTCCAGAAGATGGTGGCAGCAGGCGCCATCTGGGCAGTCTAGCCAATAAGCTTCTCTTCCCAGACATTCCTCCCTGTAAAAGGTATTTAATCTCTGGTCCATCCTGAGAAGTTGGTACTGTACATATCCTTTTTCCACAACGAACAACCAATAAACGGTTTAGAACCGAGGACTGTCGCTTTCATCAACTACCACCATGGGGAGCGTGGAGCAGACCTTCACCTACAGAGCTGTTACCTAAGTCTCCTGTAGATGGCCCATCTATGCTCCCAATCATAACTGCTGCCAAGCTGAGGTCAATCACCATCACCACCATGGAGCTAAGATGGAACTCCCCATTTCTTCTGGCCTAGGCTAGTCGCTGTTCTCAGCCCACAGTCCTCAGAATCTGCTCTCATCTCCTCAAGACTCAGCAGCACCTGAATGTCCAGGAGTTTGGAAGTACCTGGTCCTGGCCTCATCATTGGCCAGTGGACCCCCAATACTTTATTCCTGACTTCTCTGTGTGGTTCTCCAGTGGAGTCAGGGAATACCAGCTTCAAATTTCTCACATCTCACAATGCACTTTCCCGCCCCCTGTCGGTGTCTCCTTACCTGAAACCCAGCACCCACTGCGGGGAGGCATTGGGATAAGAACAGTCAAGCCCCCCATGTTTTGTCTCTGGAACATGGACCCACAGAAAGCAGTGGGTTGCACCCATAACAAGCAAGCCACTATTAAACCAGTGGACATATCTTGCCTGGTAGGTTGGTAGTAGCACATTCAGAGCCTACACCTGATCAAAACAATTGATAGCTTTTCTCTCTTAGCAACCTATATGGTACTTTCCAGCAATATAAGCCCTCCACCTTCTCATGGCTTCTTTCTTATGTTCTTCTCATGATTTATTGTTGAATTCATGATCCACTTCAGTCTAAAACTGTCATATTTTGAAATCCTTTTCTCTAAATGTGTCATATTTCAAGACACGTATTTCTGTTGGGCATTTGAGAACAGGGGAACAACTCAAATCCCCTACAAGACTTGCCATAAATATATAAAATACAAATTTTCCTTGAACTTATATTTGATTGAATTGAATCAAAAAATGCCTAAGACAAATTCTTAAAAATGCTTTGATTAGCACCTTTTCTTCTGAATTTAAATTTTGCCCTCTATACAGATTTTTGAGATCAGAGGTAAGTCCAAGGACTCCCATACCAAGGGTGACCTGCCCAAGTAAATCTTCCACACACATGAGAAGAACCAACCTCTGAATACTACTGGATGCACACATGATCCTAGAAATTTACCATGAGTTCTACAGTCCTGTACAACCCTACAAGAAGAAAGCAGATCTCCATATTTGAAAAGTATTCTGCAAACTGCTGAATAAGTGACATGCTTCAAAGGTACTAAAACAATTGGAGAATTGGGAGCTGGAGAGACAGTTAGGTCAGTAAAGGGCTTGGCATATAAGAATATGGACCTGAGTTAAGATCTCTGCTCCTCAGGTTAAAAAATGGGGTGGACATATGCCCTGTGCACATATGTAACATGTGCACCTTGGTCTTCATGTGGGACCCCTAACAGCAGGAGCAGGGGCTCTTTCTGACTCTATTGCCTGCCTTTGCTCCTTTCTCCATAACTGGGCTGCCTTGTCTAGCCTCAATAGGAGAAGATGCACCTATTCCTATTGCAACTTGAAACACCAAGGCAGGCTGATATCCAGGGGAGAAAGGGGAGGGGGAAGAAGAGGTGAGAGGGAGGGACTAGGAGGAGTGGAGGGAGGGGAAGCTACAATCAGAGTGCAAAGTAAATGAATTAATTAATCAATGGAAAGTGGGGGTGGAATGAGTATGTCTATAACCCTGGCATTGGAGGAAGGGAGTGAAGACAGTTGGAACTTCAGAAGCTCACTGGTCAGGCAACCTACCCAAATCAACAAGGCCCAGGTTCAAGAAAAGACCTCAAAAATAATACAAAGACTAATTGAGGACAACATCCAATATCAACCTCTCACCTCATATGTGTGTAACACACATGTGTGCTTACACACACGCAAACACTACACAAAATAGGGATGGGGGATACAGTCTAAACTAATTCAAATTTTTCTTTATGCATAAAAAACATATTGAATCTGAACCTCAAGAATGAATTTTATAGGGCATATTTCATAATTGCCTTAATTGCAGAAAACACATTTTATTGGATTAGAGGTACAATTTGATGCTCTTTGCAAAGTGCAGAGAGAACTCTGTAATTGTGTGAAGTGATGGACAGGCTTTCAGGCTCCTGTGCTTGTGTTTTTGATTTTGTGATTTAAGTGTGAAATTGATCTGAAGCCCGTACCGGTCTCCTATCGCGTTCCACCCCAATGTAAGCAACACCGTTTCATTTGCACTAATCCGGTAAAAAATATCCTTCTGGTGAGCAAAACCCCAGTGCGTCTCCTAGCACAGAGGGTCCCCATTTGTGTCAAGCCATAACCACGGCAATCCTAAACTAATTTAACACCCTGAAGAAGTTAATTAACATCATTATAAAGTGCATCCAGTCAAGTATAACATGTGACCCAAATAAATAATTGCATGAACTCTCCTACCCCAGAAGTGACATGCTCCAAGGCTGTCCTCTTCCATCAAACCTGGTCAACAATTGTTGGCAATGCCTGACACCAAACCACATTAGATGATTCCCTCGGAGGTGTAAACCTACACGGCAGGCTAATAAACAACTTAAGTTTCATGACTGACATTGATTTATACATCTTCTAAAGAGATGGTGCCTGAAATGATCAGAAGAGTCAATAAGGTAAGCAAAACGTATGGGCTTGAGATAAGAGGGCAGAAAACAAAATCAATGCCTTCCAGCTATTAACAGCAGGCAGCGAGTTCATAACAGATAGCAATAAACTTGAACAGGTTGCATCATTCAAAATACCTCAGAGGAACTGCCGCCCAGCCATAAGAGCAAGAATGTCATCCACGTACTTGAGTATGAATGGCTGTGGTATGGTCACCGGAGGTATCCAACCAAGCAAAAGTTACTGAGGTGAACTGCTTAGGGTGCATTCTTATTAAAAAAAGAAAACATTTTAAAGGTCACTAAGCATACTAATCAGGATCATTAGGTGCATAAGACTCAGATAATGAAGAAAATCAATACATGGATATAAACCACCACGCACATAACAGATACCAAAAGGGCAAAGCAATCAGATGAACATGAATGGGGTTCCCCACCACCCCACTTTAAAGGAATGAAATGAACGGCATTAAATATCACTATCCTGTAACCAACATAGTCATGTTTGAAATTGGATGAGTCAGATTTCTCTCCACTCCAGAAATAAGAACAGACCCTGGAGAAGTATCTGGTGTGTCTGAGTGCTTTAGCACACTGGCTTGGGGTTTCCCATTGACCTGCTCGTCTCTCACCTTTGCCACTTATTAGCTGTTTTATTTAACCTGGCTGAGCCTTTGTTCACTCATCTATAAAATGAGATTAATTACAAATGCCTTGTAGTGTTGGTGTGTAATACAATAGCACAAGAGAGGCTTGGGTGCATAGTAGTCCCTGAATAAATCATCTTTTTTTTTTTAAGATTTATTTATTTTTCTTCATATGAGTACACTGTTGTTGTCTTCAGACACACCAGAAGAGGGCATCAGATCTCATTACAGATGGTTGTAAGCCACTATGTGGTTGCTGGGATTTGAACTCAGGACCTCTGGAAGAGCAGTCAGTGCTCTTAACCGCTGAGCCATCTCTCCAGCCCTGAATAAATCACCTTGGTACTCAAGATTTGCTTAGTTCATTTATCCCTGTGCCAAATTACTTAGGTATTAGCACATTAATGTGAGAATTTTCATAGTGTCAACCTTTAATCTCTATTTATTGTGAAAATCATAATGCTCAAATCTATAGTCATTAAACAAGTATTCCCTAGTACTATGTGTGTGTGTGTATGTGTATGTGTGTGCATGTGCTCATGTGTGTGCGCGTGCATGTATGTGGTGTGTGTGAATGTGTATGTGGTGTGTGTATGTGTATGTGGTATGTGCATGTATGTGTATGATTGTGTATGTCGTGTGTATATGTATGTATGTGTGGTATGTGGTGTGTGTATGTATGTGGAGAGTGTGTGAGTGTGTATGGGGTGTGTATATGTGAGAATGTCTGTGATGTGTGTGGGGTATGTATGTTTGTGACTGTGTATGTGGTATGTGTGAGTATGTATGTGTTTGGTGTGTGGTGTACATGTGTGTGGGGGGTGTGAGTGTGAATGTGGTATGTGTGTAGTGTGTATATGAATGTGGGGGTGGTGTGGTGTGTATGTGTGTGTGTGAGAGAGAGAGAGAGAGAGAGTGCATTTGCATGTGTGTACACACATGCATGTAGTTGTAGGCCACAGGCTACATCAGGATGTCTTCCTCAATCACTTTTCCACCTTATTTTATGAGACAGGGTCTCTCAATGAGTGTGTAGTTCACAATCTGAAGTAAACTAGTTGACCAGCAAAGCTCTAGAATCTGTTTGCCTTAACCCCGCCAGCACTCGACTTAAAGGTACCTGCCACCAGACTTAGCTTTTGTGGGGGTAACAGGGATCAAAACTTGGGTCCTTAAACTTGTGTGGCAAACACTTTCCCTAAGGGGCCATCTCCTCAGTCCCTCTCCAGCAGTTTAGATCCACTTTGGAGAACAATGTGCTAACGATGATACACATATTCACAGTTGATCTCTCCACCTTAACCTACCCTTATGTATTATCCAGACAAAGGAGTATTCAGATGATCGTACTTCCAATTTTCCACTCAATCTTAACATGATTTCCAGGGTGACCAGATATCCCCCCATCTCACTCTAGCCTAACACCTTGGATGTCTGCATCCATATACACTAGAAATAGTACAACTTCAAACATGACAGCCATTTTAAATTCCTGCTATTGAATATCTACTTTTGTATAGACAACAGGCATCAGAGAACCACATGACACCTTTCTAATTAATTAATTGTTAGTTTTCAATCATATAACCGCATAAATTATCACCCTTCCTTCATCTGTAAGTGTACCGAACGACTGCTGAACCATACAAACACACTTGTTGAGATGCCATATAGGAAAAGGCACAGCATTGGGAGCAAAGGGCATTCGGAACAAAGCACAGACTGTGAGAGAAATGTACCCATGCCCTGGCCCAGCGCCCTTATCCAGTAACGGAAACTGAAACACAGCTTTTCCATTAGCCAGGCAGAGGATGGTACAGTGATCAGAGGCTTAAATGCACAGCTGCTGCTGGGCCCCAGAGTCCCCAGGACAGGAAATTTCCAGTTGAGTAAAATGCCTTACCACCGGGCACCCCAAAGAGCCGGCAGTAGTTTTTTTTCCCCGTCCAGCCTTCCGCTGAGGCTGAGTGCAGTTCAAGAAGCCATGGAAGGAACAGTCCCTGAGAATAAATTACTGCCTGCTTTCCCACCAGCCAAGGACTGCATAGGAATGCCAACGGCCTTTTCCCATTTTCTAAGCACCCATAGGTTGTCACGACAAACCTGCCTCAGAACAGTTGGTGTTAGGAGGTCTAATAGTCAAGTTGGGAAATTATCAGTCACTTCAATGCCCCCTGAAAAAATAGCTCTAAAAATAAATAAATACACACGTACATAAACAACAGACTTTTGATCACTTGCATCGCATGTTTAAATGGGGGGGAGGGGTTCAAATGAGGGAGGCGTGGTATTCATAGTCCTGGATCTCTCTAAAGTGAAATCATGTATAAAAACAGAATCAAAGCCGGGCAGTGGTGGCACACACCTTTAATCCCAGCACTTGGGAGGCAGAGGCAGGCAGATTTCTGAGTTCGAGGCCAACCTGGTCTACAGAGTGAGTTCCAGGACAGCCAGGGTTATACAGAGAAACCCTGTCTCGAAACAAACAAACAAACCCAGAATCGAACAGTGAGTGCTTTGGGTGTTGGAGGAGGGAGCATTTACCTGTCTCCTTTCTACCTTGACCCTACAGTCCCCTGTGGATTTCCATTGTTATCCCCTAAGTATTTACAATCCTATTGGGAGAAGACACTCCTAATTAGTCCATAGCAGAACAGTATGGCAGAAAAGCAAGTTTAAACCCATTAAAATGAACATCACACTGCAGACTCTGAGGCAGCTCATCAGCCAGTGCTAAGATGAGGTATCTAAGACCTAACTAACCATGCAGTCTCACTGTCAGATACTGGCTGTACCATCCTGCTAATCCAAGTACCCTGTGCCTTTCCCTAGTGACAAGTGATCTGCTCCCCAAATGGATGCCATGCTTCTTCCTAGAGCTGTCCCCCAGAGTGCTGCCACCAAAGGTGCCCCACTCTTTTGTTTGCCTCAGTTACCTCTCTGGGGCTGTACCAGCCTGAAAAGGATTGGCAGAGTTGGAGCTGGCACCAAGAGTGAAGAGTGACTTTCTTGCAGTGCTTCTTGGAGCGGACATTTCTTCTCCCCTTTCTTCTGCCTTCTGAAATGCAAGGCCTTTCAGCCAAAAATAAATAAATAAATAAATAAATAAATAAATAAATAAAATAAAGCCCTCTCCTAGTTTTAATTCAAAACATTATCACACAACATTGATCAGATCTTAGCTACCAAGATACATCATTAAAGCAGTATTTACAGTGTAAAAATTTTTTAAATCTTCTACTTGTCCAGTAGTAGAAAATGTATTTAATGGGATATATTGTAGCCAATCAAATGTCATGTTATAAATGCTTATAAACATAGAAATATATTAGCAGAAGGGAAATTAAGGTTATTATGCAATAGACATGATATAACCATATATATATATTAATTCACTATATATCATTCATGTATAAAATATAGATACATACATATCTATATAGTTAGTATTTAATTTTATATATTTTATATACATTAAAATCATGTGCCTCTGAGTAAGATACATTCAAGCCTTTGCTTTATTGTTTTCGGAATTTTTCTGACCTGTTTTTATATAGAAAACAACCCAAAGATGTTTACAACAATGATTCCAGCAGAACTGACATTTTCTTCTATATCAGGAATATTTTACATCAGAAACCAAGTTTACAGAGCATAGGAGAGTTCCGTGTCCTGTTTTCATTGATGTTACTGTTATAAAACACTGACCAAGAACAACTTACAGAAGGAAATGGTTTACTTTATCTTAGATTGCCAAGTCACAGTCCATCACCGAGAGTGGCCAGGTCAGAAACCCTAAGCAGGACACTGAGGGTAGGTCTCCTTCCTAATAGTCCATGCAGCTTAGATGACCCACTCTCAGCCAAGGAAGAACAGCCAAAGGCATGAAGGAACGGTGCTTGTTGGCTTGCTCAATGGGTTATACTCTGATCACTTTCTTATACAGCCCAGGACACCCTATATGCCAGGGAATGGTATATCCCATTGTGAGCTGGCCACCGCCTACATCTAATTAATAATCAAGGCAATCCCCCACAGACATGCCCTTGGTTCAATGCGATCTGGGCAATCCCTCAGTCGATACTCTCTACTTAGGTAGCTCCGGGTTGTGTCAAGTTGACAAACCTAACTTGGAAAGTAGTTTTATACACTACAGTAAAGAAGGACCTATCACCAAGATTTTTATAGGAATCCCGCCCCGCCCCCTTCCAATTCAGGGGTATGCCAGATGAAGGAAAGTAGGTCAGAATGCTAACATGCTATGTGTGTTTATTCTCCTGTAATGAGAGGTTTGTTTCTGACCCTCTAAAACTCAGTTTTTAACTGCCCAGACTCTCTCTCTTAAAAAAAACATCTTTCTGCCCAGCCGCCGCACCAATAATAGTAGCATACAATGCAGCACAAAGAACCATGATTTCTCCCTTTTCGGGGAGCCGCTATCATCTGCTGAGACATGCCAGCTGTGGCCCACTGCTCACCTTCTGATTTACTTAAACCTTTCTGCTTCTACCAACCATAGGGGATGGGGACACTTACAGGTAACAACTGACAATTTGAACGGAAAATACAGAGAAAAGCCGTGGAAAGCAAGTGGCTCAGATTATAGCTGTTGACTTCTAATATTATTTGATAGATGAAGCTGCTGCAATTACCCACTGCTCATGGCTTCCATTACTGGAACAAGAAGTGCACAAAATAAGGGCAATTTCCCAAACAATGTATAGGACCACTTAACTTTGTCAAGAGCCATTTCTGCAAGCGAAGTCCTCGTGGTTAAAGATACAAAGATAATGTGCTGGCAACTTCACACAAGCTCTTAGCTCCGATCACATTAACTGCCTTTTGTTATTTCTGCCATGCTCTAGTTAAGCCCAAATTGGATATTATTTTTAACTAAACGTTTGTTTTAAAATGTACTCTCGGAATCTACCATTCTACCCCCAAAATAAAGAAAATGGGATCTTAAAAAAAATATATAGCTTTAAAGAAAAGTGCCATCTTCTAAGCAAATGAAAGTGTGGGCAACTTTTTAACCTTAATAGTTCAAGGGTCATCCTTCCTACTGGCCACTCAATGATTATTTGAACATTTTCATATTCAAAAAAATTGATGCTTTGATTGACTCTTACATTGCTGTTAAAATATCAAAAACAATCCCTGGGAAATAAAAAAAAATCAAGCAATCCATTTCAGAAAGGAAAAAAGAAAAAGCTGTCTACACAGTGAATTGGATTGAGTTATCTGATCCGACTGTTCATTTGGCTTTTGGATTTGGGATTGAACCGCTGGTCAGAAGAAAGGAATTGGGTTGATGGAACTGCACCGGAGTTCTACTTGCCCCACTCCCAACCCCCAACTCCTTTACTCGCCATCAGGAGTAGAAAGAGAAGAAAATGGGAGGGAGATTAAAAAAGAAATAGAAAGTTCTTCAATTAGAAATACACAGGAGCATACAACTAAGTCCCTGGGCCTAATGAACTTGAGTTGAATAAATGTTTATCACCCACCCGCACTCCAGAACCAGGCAAGGTTGGCCTCAGTCTTAGTCAGGGTTTCTTTTCCTGCACAAACATCATGATCAAGAAGTAAGTTGGGGAGGAAAGGGTTTATTCCGCTTACACTTCCACACCAAAGGAAGTTCATCACCAAAGGAAGTCAGGACTAGAACTCAAGCAGGTCAGGAAGCAGGAGCTGATGTAGAAGTCATGGGGGAATGTTACTAACTGGCTTGCTTCCCCTGGCTTGCTCAGTCTGCTCTCTTATAGAACCCAAGACTACCAGCCCAAGGATGGCACCACCCACAAGGGGCCTTCCCCGCTTGTTCACTAATTGAGAAAATGCCCCACGGTCAGGTCTCATGGAAGCACTTCCCCAACTGAAGCTCCTTTCTCTGTGATAATTCCAACCTGTGTCAAGTTGACACACAAAACCAGCCAATACAACCTCCAACACACTCGGTCAAAGGCTCTTGACTCTACTTGGCAGAGTCCAGGTGTAAACCTACGTGTCGCCTGATTTTTGAGGCTGAAATTCCCTTGATATGATTTCTCATTAGGTTTGATATAGGGTAAGCATCAGCATGGGCATATCTAAATGGCTCCCAGGACACCAAATTCTGGCCATAAACATTCATCCCCACGTTCCTGTTGACGTGTGGATGACAAGGCCTGATCCTGGGAGGACCACATTGCCTCTTGACTGGAAGCTGGAAATTCTTCCTAACATTCATCTAAGAAATGTCCATCACTCCTAAAATCTAGGTCACTGTGAGCATCACACACGGAACTAGTCAAAAAAACTTATTTCTCTTCAATAATACTCAAGAGACATGGTTACGTCTACACAGTTTAATTATAACATTCGGGGCTTTTTATTATTCTTGCTCAGCTCCTGGAATCTTTCAAGTCTCTTTTTTAAAGGACCTCTGCACAAAAGGTAACTTTATCCTGAAGAGAAAGAAACCCAGGCTCGGCCACACCACCTCTACTCGGCCATTGATTAGATGTCGTCTTTTTTTTTTTTTTTTAACAAATTCAAAAAGAAAGGGGACACGATTTTAAAACTAAAATAGAACCAGGCACATTGTACAAAGGATTATTTCAAGTAATTCTCCTTGAAACTCTAACAAAGGAATGTTTCCTGGGGATTAAATGGACTGTCAGGTAATCAGAAAAGTTCTTTTAGGCTTGTCCTCGGGAAGAAAAAGAGCACTTTGGGTGGATTTTGTTCCTGGTATTTGGTGACACTTTACAGCTTATTCCCCGGTGTCACCGAGATTTATTTTATTATTCATGAGCTCTGTGAAGGAAGGAACGATCTTAGAGGTCCACAGCTGGACCACACTAATAGATCCTTTCCCATCTCCCATCTACTGTTACTTTAATATGGATAAGATTGTTTTATTAATGAGAGCAAATGGGTTTCCTGAACACCAGCTTCGCCTTCGGTCACTCGGGAACCTGATACACTTGATGAATTCACACTCCGCACTCTGAGCACCCAAACTATTTTTGACACTGTACTTTTAAAAAAAAATTTAATCCAGACATAAATGAACAAAGCTGTACCTGCAGGAAGTTACATTCTAATGAAACAAGGCTGACCTCCATGACAAATTGATGAGGGAACAGTCAACTCTCAATTATTCATGTGAGGATTATCCGTGACACACTCTGAGATCACCATGGAGATTTCCAAAATCCCAGGCTTCCTGGCTTCTCCACTGTACTGACTGGGGTTTGAGGAAGTGCAGTCTGAAATGTATCCCTGGGTTATAGCTTTAGTGACAGAATGAAGCAAGCCAGCTAGCCCAGACACCTGTGGATTACCACCCTCCTTCAGTAAACAGATATATGGCACTCGGGGTGAGGTCCGCTCCTGGGCACTATAAAAACAAATGGGCTAAGTGTAGACAGAGTGTGCTGGACACATACAGAAAGCAGTGGCTAATTCTGATAGGTGAACGAGACAGGAGAGTTTACAATGGGAAGATGGCCACTGACCATTGATATAAATATTCAGATTTGAGTGGGAATCACGAAGCAGTCAAGGTGAGAAGATGTGCCAAGGAATGTAAAATCAAAGCTCTCGGACTATGGAATAGTAGGAACCATTGTGGAAGAGTACAATGCGCTGTGGACCCTGCCGAGTTCATCTTCATGCAGGATGGACATGAGTTAGCAGGAGGAGAAAGGTCATGCAGTTGCTAACAAGGGGAAACGCTAAAAGGTAAGCAGGGAAGTTGACTCAACAGGACCTCCTTCCTTTGATTGGAAGAAAAACTAAACTCTAATATATGGCTTACATTAGCAGTAGCTGGGTATCATTGGTAAGATGAGAAACACTGGGACGATGTTTTCAGAGAGAAGGAGATGGGGAGGGGAGGAAGGGGGATGGGGAGGAGGAGGGAAAGGAGGAAAGAGGGGGAAGGGGAGGGTGAGGGGGAGAGGGAAAAGGAGAGGGAACAAACTTGGATTGGGGCACTCCTTGCTGAGGTGCCCAGAGTTCTGAATAGGCTACAGTCCTTATACCAACACCTGTGTTACACAGTTGGCAGCACTTGAGCTAAGAGCCAGCTAACACCAGCACAGTATTCTCTCACACACCTCTAGATAGGTCTTCCATAATGTGTGCAGCTGCGTCAGGCCAAGTGCAGGAGGATATAGCAACAGGCTGGGGAAACAAATACTAAAACCAAGACCGGCGATTTGGATTGCCGGACCTCATTGTTTCCCAAGGTGGTGTACTTCTTCTGCTTCTCTTCAGCAGATCCAGACATTATATAAGATGTGTGTCATGAAGTCTGAAGAAAAAACCACCACAGTTAACCATAGGGTGCTGCCAAAATGTCTAAATGTCACTAAGAAGGTAATAAATCTATTCATTGATTCATTTTTATTACATATACACATTATGTGTGTGGGGGGGGCTCACTATAAACCCTGACAGAAGGTACAGTGAAAAATAAGGAATTTGCATACTAGTGAGTAAACAGACACCAGAGAACTGGTGCAGGCTGTGAAGAAGATGTAATGGGTGATATGAGGAAACGTTCTGGGGAGGTTACTCAGGGAAGGACCATAGAAGAGATGTCATCAGACCAAGACCAGGAAGATGTTAAGAAGCATCTAGACCAAAACAGGACTAGAACATTCCAGAAGGAAGGGCAGTAGTAGAGAAACTAGGACCCGAAGGAGAGAGTATTATCGTGCCTGGAGAAGAATCAGTAAAGGGGAGGGAGAAATGGACTTGAGGTGGGAATCAGGCAAGCAAACCATGGAGAAATATGTGTGAGGTAAGAGAAGGGCTTCAGGGGCCACCAACATGAGAATCAGCCTACAGTGAGGGGCCTCCTTGTGTGCCTTTACTCCTCAGAGTCTTTATCCAAAGCCTGGTTTACTCCTCTCATTGACTGAGAACAGTAAATGAGGAAAACTCTGAAACACGGGTGCAGAGAAAATGCCCACATTCATCAGTCCCCAGCCCCTGCTCTCACCCCTTCATGGCAATCAGGAAAGCCAGTGTGCCTTGTGCAGGTATAAAAGCAACAAGCCTCTTTCTATTGGAACATTCAGGGTCCTCTCTCATGCAACTGACCTTTAAAATCCTCCACTTTCAGGAACCCTGGGGGATCCAAGGCCAATTTACTTCGACAAGTTGGGTCATGTGATGATGGAAAATGACCCCACCCCATGACCTAGGAGACCTTCACATTAATTTTCAGTGTAGCCCTGGCATTTGTGAACTGAGGTCTTATTATATATATATATACACATATATACATACATACATACATACTTATGCTAATTCTGCAAGGCAAATGCCTTTTAAACTTACAATTGCTAGGAGGTTCTCAGAGAAGAGCACATTAAAATGCAATTGTCTGCCTGGCTGTCTCCTGTCCCTTAAGTCCTGGGGCTTGGGGACAGCAATGTCAGATTATCCAGAAATAGTCCTGGCAGGTTGATCTTCTGTGATGGATTAAGTAAACCACTGGTGAACTTTGGTGAAGGACCTCTTCTCTGGTCACCTCCCCACCATCCTTCTGTCTTTTCCCTCTTCTCAGAAGCCCCATGGAGATCTGTCTCTGGTCCAGGCTTCCTCCTACCTTCCTCTGCTAAGTTCTGCTCAGAGATGGGGGCTG
Source organism: Tokudaia tokunoshimensis (assembly GCA_036184795.1). Classification (NCBI taxonomy): domain Eukaryota; kingdom Metazoa; phylum Chordata; class Mammalia; order Rodentia; family Muridae; genus Tokudaia; species Tokudaia tokunoshimensis. The sequence continues at coordinate 78,282,324 of BTHU01000006.1, forward strand.
CAATGCTCTCCATGACAGAGTCCGAACACCACATCCTCTCCCTCACACAGGAAACCCATCCAAGGCCAACACCACACTACTACCTATCTCCAGACTCTTGGCTGTCTGCTGGTTGTTGCATTCTAATGTGTGTCGAAAAGGACCAACTCACTAAGTAGCCTTCTTTAAACATTAACTAAACTCAGGAGGTTGGTTTGTGTGGATAATCAAGCCTTGATCTTTTATCCTCAAGAATATTGTGAATTATCTTCACCCATTGTCTGTTGGCTGTGACTGAACACCACAGCCGAATTCCTTGAATATGAACATAGAATTTACACAGCTCATGGTTACAGAGAATGGCAAGTCTAACAGAGTTCTTGCATCTGATAAGAGATTCTTGCTGGTGGAAACTTCCCAGAGTCTCTGGGTATTATAGGGCATCACATGGGAGTTGTGGGATATACAGATATCACAGCACCTAGCTCAGGTCTCTCCTCTTCTAGCAAAGCCATGGATTCCTGGATGAGGTTCAACGTGTGATGGTCTCATTTAAACTTATTGACCTCCTAAAGATACCACTCCCCAGATAGAACTGTTAAGTGTTTATACTAGCACAATAAGGATGACTTGATTTCAACATGAGTTTGGTGATGACAGCCAAACCATTGCAGGGCCAGATAGAGTAAGTTATTCTACATAAAGACTCATCAAAAATTCTTTGCCGGTGCTTCTCAGCCATTAGATATTCTTCAGGTGAGAACTCTTTGTGGAGCTCTGTACCCCATTTTTTAATAGGGTTACTTGCCTCTCTGGAGTTTAACTTCTTGAGTTCTTTGTATATCTTGGATATTAGCCCTCTGTCGGATGTAAGGTTGGTAAAGATCATTTCCCAGTTAGTTGGTTGCCGCTTTGTCTTTTTGACGGTGTCTTTTGCCTTGCAAAAACTTTGTAATTTAATGAGGTCCCATTTGTCTATTCTTGATCTTAGAGTATAAGCTATTGGAGTTCTGTTCAGGAAATTCTCCCCTGTGCCCATATGTTCAAGGTTCTTCCCTAGTTTCCCTTCTATTAGTTTCAGTGTGTCTGGTTTTATGTGGAGATCTTTGATCCACTTAGAATTGAGCTTAGTGCAAGGAGATAAGGATGGGTCAATTTGCATTCTTCTGCATGTTGACCTCCAGCTGAGCCAGCACCATTTGTTGAAAAGGCTATCTTTTTTCCACTGGATGGTTTTAGCTCCTTTGTCAAAGATCAAGTGACCATAGGAGTGTGGATTCATTTCTGGGTCTTCAATTCTGTTCCATTGATCTACATGTCTGTTACTGTACCAATACCATGCAGTTTTTAACACTATTGCTCTGTAGTACAGCTTGAGGTCCGGGATACTGATTCCCCCAGAGGTTCTTTTACTCTTGAGAATAGTTTTAGCTATTCTGGGTTTTCTGTTATTCCAGATGAATTTTTGAATTGCTCTTTCTAACTCTATGAAGAATTGAGTTGGGATTTTGATGGGGATTGCATTGAATCTGTGTATTACTTTTGGTAAGATGCTCATTTTTACTATATTAATCCTGCCAATCCATGAGCATGGCAGATTTTTCCATCTTCCGAGGTCTTCTTCAATTTCTTTCTTCAGAGACTTGAAGTTCTTGTCATACAGATCTTTCACTTGTTTGGTTAGCGTCACGCCAAGATACTTAATATGGTTTGTGGCTATCGTAAAGGGTATTATTTCTCTTACTTCTTTCTCAGCCTGCTTATCCTTTGAGTATAGGAAGGCTTCTGACTTGCTTGAGTTGATTTTATATCCGGCCACTTTGCTGAAGTCTTAGTCATTAGGGAAATGCAAATCAAAACAACCCTGAGATTCCATCTCACACCAGTCAGGATGGCTAAGATCAAAAACACAGGAGACAGCAGTTGTTGGCGAGGATGTGGAGAAAGAGGAACACTCCTCCACTGCTGGTGGAATTGCAGGCTGGTACAACCACTCTGGAAAGCAGTCTGGCGGCTCCTCAGAAAACTGGGCATGACACTTCCGGAGGATCCGGCTATACCACTCCTGGGCATATACCCAGAGACTTTACCTGCATGCAATAAGGACACATGCTCCACTATATTCATAGCAGCCTTATTTATAATAGCCAGAAGCTGGAAAGAACCCAGATGTCCCTCAACGGAGGAATGGATTCAGAAGATGTGGTATATTTACACAATGGAATACTACTCTGCAATTAAAAACAATGAATTCACGAAATTCCTAGGCAAATGGTCAGAACTTGAAAATATCATCCTTAGTGAGGTAACCCAATCACAAAAGATCACACATGGTATGAAGTCACTGATAAGGGGATATTGACCCAGAATCTCAGAATACCCTAGACACAATCAGCATATCAATAGATTTCTAAAAAGATGGAAGGAGAGACCCCTGGTCCTGGAAAGACTGGATGTAGGGGAACGCCAGGACAGAGTAATGAGAGGGGGTTGAACGGAGAAAAGAGGGAGGGAAGGGGGCTTATGGGACTTTCGGGGAGGGAGGAAACGGGAAAGGGGAAGTGATTTGGAATGTAAATTAAAAAAATAAAATAAAATTAAATTAAAAAAAAAAAATTCTTTGCCGGGCGATGGTGGCGCATGCCTTTAATCCCAGCACTTGGGAGGCAGAGGCAGGAGGATTTCTGAGTTCGAGGCCAGCCTGGTCTACAGAGTGAGTTCCAGGACAGCCAGGGCTACACAGAGAAACCCTGTCTCGAAAAACCAAAAAAAAAAAAAATTCTTTGTAATGGGAGGGTGGAAAGACAGCTCAGCAGTTAAGAGTACTTCCCTTTCTTCCAGAGGACCCTAGTTTAGCTACCAGCTCCCACATCAGGTGACTCAGGTGGCCTGTCCAGAACCCAGGATAACCTGACCCTTCCTTCTGGCCTCTGTGGGAAGTATACTCAGGTGTACAAACCTATACATGTATACACATAATTTAAAACAAAATGAAAAAAAAATCTGGAAAAAACAATTATCATGAGTTAGATGGTGCTTCCCACATTAAAGAAAGATGTATTCACACCCTAATTCCTAAATCATTAAGTGATGGTCTATTCAAGTGGGCTTAAGTTAACATCAGAAGATGAGACTATCCTATATTGTCTAGGTGGGTCCTAAATTAAGTGGCAGAAATGAAGCAGAGAACTCACACAGAGAAAGAAGACAAAGAGGCTGCGTGACTTTGGAAGAAGAGATGAGAGAGATGCACTGAGCAGAAAGAAATGTCTGCAGCCTTCAGATGCTAAAGGAGGCAAAGAAAGGAATCTCCACTAGAGCCTCAAGGCATGTGGTCTTCTGAACACATTGGTGCAGACTTCCAGCCTTCAGGACTATGAGTGGAGGGAGAAATTTTCTGCTGTGTAAAGCTGCCTGGTTTGTAGTCATTTGTTGTAACAGCCACAGGGAGCTAATCTATCCTGTTCAGAAGTATCTAAAGTTTCTTACAAATAAAGACAGAAAATGATGGCTCCTCCTGTTGGGGGGGTGCATCTCAGTTCAGTCCTCAAAACCACAAGCCCCTCACCAAAACCCAACCAGTCATGTTCTATGAACAAAAGTCAGCATCAAAGACAAAGGGAAGATATATCCTTGTGAAACCCCAGCTCTCAGTATCAGCCACTGCATGGAAAGACCTGTCTCTCAGATCTGAGGATTAACTCACTAAATACTAAAGTATTTTAATATCATTCAGACAGATCTCTCTAAAAATGAGCCTTAAGTGTTCTTGCCAATTAGAGATTACATAGAATATAATTAAACTTCTCTTATTGAAGAAACATGAATAAATGTAAAATAAAATGTCATTATTGATGTAGATGTGGATACAGAAAAACAGGTTTGTATATAGTAACATCTCCTTGTCCTCCCCTCCTCTCCTTACCCTCCCCTTCTTCTCCTTGCTCTCCCCCTTCTCCCCTTGCCCTCCTCATTCTGGTCTTACCCTCCCCCATCCTTCCTTGCCCTCCCCCTTCTCCCTTTGCCCTCCTCATTCTGGCCTTACCCTCCCCCATCCTTCCTTGCCCTCCCCCTTCTCCCCTTGCCCTCCTCACTCTGTCCTTACCCTCCCCCATCCTCTCCTTGCCCTCCCCCATCCTTCCTTGCCCTCCCCCTTCTCCCCTTGCCCTCTTCATTCTGTCCTTACCCTCCCCCATCCTCTCCTTGCCCTCCCCCATTCTTCCTTGCCCCAGATTTCTAAGCACTGATTACGATCGATCCCCTTGACATCTTTGACCACATCGCCTCCCTCTCTCCCTGGTCTTCATTCTCTTCCACCCTAACACACTCACAAACTTCTTTTCTTCCTATGAGCAACTGGAGAAATAAATCTTAGAAAACCACTCCAAAGGGACAACAGAGTATGACATGGTCCTTCTGGTTGCCACAAAGTTTCAGATCGAGGCAAGGGCAAAGAGCCTCAGCAATGCATGTTGCTTCTATACTCGGGGCTGCTGTGGGGTGACTAAAAAATAGGTCCGAAGTATAGGGAGGCTCTGCTCATCAGCTGGCTCTCCGTTCATCAGCTGGCTCTCCGTTCATCAGCCGAGACCACAGCACCATCCCCACAGGAATGTACTTTATTTTTAATTAGAGAAATCGCATATGCCACATGTAGGTAGGAGAAGGAGATGTTGCATCTTGACCCACCCAGTCTTCTCCTTGACCCCACCTAAGGAGACTCTGGCCACCCAGCTTCTCCATAATTCAACCTAGACCTTCCGCCTCTCTCTCCATGATGCCTTTCTTTCCCTTCTTTCCCCTCAATGCCTGGTATCTGTTCCCTTCACAAATCACTTCTTCCATCGTCCTGGTCCCTTTGGCACCACCTCCCACCCACCCTGACGGAGGATCTCTGAAGACTCCACATGGCCCTTGTTCTCCCTTTGTTCACACCTACCCGTGGGTTCTTATAGCATGGTGCAGGAGATGGAAATGCCACCGCTCAGAACAGTCTACTTTCCCTTCACCACCAAATGCCTGCACCCTGACCCTCCTCACAGACCTAAAGCAACAGTTCTGTAGTCTTCACCGGGATGTTATTCCCCGTGCACCTGAAATCACTCATGTTTCCAGATGAATGTCACTTCCCACTTGGAGGCATTATTTAGCTCCACAGGTTCTAGGATCTGAATGTGTCTCTAAAGTCCATGTGTTATAAACTTAATGCCCAACGGGAGGCTCTGTTAACAGGTGACTACACCACAAGGGATGCATAATTTGAGTCGTTATCACAGGCATGGGTCAGTTATCGAAAGACTGTTCTTGGTGTTAAAGTGACACACACCGTCTCTTGCTTTTTCTTACACAGGTATAGACTTTACTCCTCTGCTTCCCCTCATGACACAGCCTCAAGGCCCTCACCAGAAATCCAATTCCCCAATCTCAGATTTCCCTAGTTTTGAAAAAGAAATTTCTTTTATTATAAAATAGCCAGTGTCCTTGGGTGTTCTGCTACAGAAGACTAACAATCTATCTTGATTCTTCCCCCAGTTAGTCTAAGAACACCTTGTTGGTTTTCATACCATGTGTCATGACTTTTGTTAGGAATTTGATTATTAGAAACGTTTTCTGCCCTCAAGACCAGTGGTTCTCAACCTTTCTAATGCTGTGACTCTCTAAGTCAGTTCCTCATGTAGTGGTGATCCCCCAAACATAAAAATTATTTTCATTTCTACTTCATAACTGTAATTTTGCTACTGTTTTGAATTGTAATATAAAAATCTAATATGCAGGATATCTGATATGTTACCCTCATGGGGTCACAACTCACAGGTTGAGAACCACTGTTCTACACTATGAATGTTCTACAGACTGAGGCCTTACACCTGTCTTATTATTAACCCATCTGGTAGTACAGTGCCTAACTCATAAAAACAATAACACTACCCATAGAGTGTTTCCTATATACCAAGGAGAAGAGAGGTGCCCTGCACATTAACTTATGTGCTTAGAATCCTCACAAAAGCCCAGTGGTAAAGTATTATTTTGGGTCCCATCTTCAAGGTGAGTACTGAGTCCGAGATGTTCCCTAGTAGCAAGTGTTTGAGGTGTGATCTGAAGCCACGCAGCTTGGTTTCAGGTCCCACCCTCCTCCGGGATACACACCAGATCTTCCTGTGGTACTTACTGGTAAGCTCTGTGCAATACATTCAGCACAGTAAGCGAACATGTCACGAACCACATCCCATATATGTATATTAGCCAATGTATGGTTCTGACTTCCACTATTTTTTCTAGCCCTGTACAAGCATAAAGATCTTAATGGTGGCATTTCATTCCACCAGCTGAATCTATTTAAGCACTCCTTGATTTCATTTTAGCATTTATATCTTTCAATTTATTGCTATTTTATATGGTGCTATACAGCCTTACACATAAATACTGTGCAATGCTGTCTGATAAATTCTGTGAGGAATTCAACTGCATGAATTTCAAGGATTTGGACATGCGTTGACAAACCATCTCCCTAAAAGAATGTTGGCACGAGCTCATTTTCTTGCTACTGTGCCAATGAGACTGCCTGCTTTAACAGAACTAGGGGTGTGAATGAACCCCAAACTGCCTATAGATATGTATCTGTGGCATTTGGGGGATATCTCCAAGTTTAGTTCCCAACTGAGATAATATTTAAATTGACTTGTTTTTTCATGATTAACTGTTTGGAGGAAATAATAGTATATGGCTTGAATCTGAGCCATCTCCCACGAGTCCCTGTCTTAAAGTCTAGATTCCTTGCCGGTGGGGAGGTCCTAGAAACTTCAGAAGGAGGAACAGAAAACTGGTCCATGACCCCTTCATGCCTCTATCATCCTGCCCACTCCTGGCGTCCGGTCTACCAGGAAGTAAATCACTCTCCTCTCCCATCCATTCTCCATTCCCACCACCATGATGTTTTTGCTTAAGCAAGTGTCAAGATAAATCTTCTCCCACTTTGGCCTGTTTCTATAGAGTACTTCATTACAGCTACAAAAAAAAAAAAAAAAAAGAATAACTATTGCAACATAAACTTTAAATAGATCCCAAGAACTGACCATACCCCAGTCCTTGAAGGATATTAATATCATTTAAAATGGTAACTACTAACGTTAGGGGAGGCTGTTCATTTAATTTTAAACAAAATTTCATAAGCCAAAACCAGATCTGTTATTTTTTACTTTTCCCCTTAAAACTTAAACAAAATATACATATTTATCACTTGCTTCTGGTCCAATTCTATTTCTAAAATTATGCAGTATAAAAATAGAGACTCAAATAGCAAACAAATTCTGTATGTAGGCTAGCCCACAGCAATAACACAGGAAGGTGTGATTATAGTATGTGGGGAATCTACTTGTTTACCTCTTGCATTTCCATTTTTCTTCAAACAACATGTGGAATGTTCTTTGATTACAGTTAAGAAACTGCTTGTTTTTATTACATTACATTCCCAGTGGACCACAGTGAAATTTTGGTGCTGACATGACAGATAGCTCATCTCAGCATCAGATTATGATACTATACCGAGTTTTCAGAAAGAGACCTAAATCTGATTTTTCCCACAATAAGGGACACCATATACCCACAAACAGATCAAATTAGAATATATATTCAATTACAAGGAAAGGAAAAAAGAATTAACCCAGAAAAGTTAAGAAGTGGATAACTTAAAGTAAACCCAAAACAACGTAGGGGAAGCCCACGAAAATGACGTAACTGCTAAAAAAAAAAGGTGCTGCTCTGGTAGTAAGATAAGCTGTACACACGAAACTTTACCATTCAGAATTATTATCAAGGCCTGAACCACAAACATCAACCCATTTGTGTGAATAAACGTACCGAATGTGGTGTATGTGAAGGTCTACAAGACAAAGAATTTTTCATCTGCGAAGTCTCGTGGTAAGGTAGTGTCTGAGGAAATACTTTATCTGAAGCATGCGCTGGAGGAATGGAAAGCCCGGCTCCACTTGACTGGCATAGGGGCGCCTCACTCCACCACTGTCCCCAGAGGGCGGCAACCCATGATGGGTTCTGCAAATAGCATTTGGGCTAGAAGAAAAACCTCCTCTCATGGTGTGAAAGAGCCCTAAAAGACGAGGTGCCCTTCCTGTTCTTAAACGTCTGTCTATGTAGCGTCCGGCTTTTAGAAAGATAACCGGAAATGCTTCAAAAGTTAGATATCCTTCACTAGATGCTAAAATGCTAAGAAGCACTAGTGGACAGAAGTAAATCCCATATCCATACCTGAGTCTTATAGGCAGGATCTTCAAGAGGAAGGTAAAGAGACAGGAGGCAGGTCTCTCTCTCTCTCTCTCTCTCTCTCTCTCTCTCTCTCTCTCTCTCTCTCTCTCTCTCTCTCTCTCTCTCTCCCTCCCTCCCTCTCTCTCTCTCTCTCTCTCTCTCTCTCTCTCTCTCTCTGCTGGAATTTTCCAGTCTCTGTCACTGCGCCTATATTTTTCAAGGACAGAATGTGAAGAGCCTGAGGAAGAATTACCAGAGAAAGAAGACTGTGACTGAGGTAAGTGGGTAACCTGTAACTCTGTCGGGGGACGGGCCAATTCGTGACTCAAGAACAGAGCCTTGGACCATCAGTAAAAGTGCCAAGCCAACAGCCTGAAGTCTATGCTGAAAACCCATAGTGAAAGGAGAGAACTAACTCCACAAAGTTGTCTTTTCACCACAACATGGAAAAATAATTAACCGGAAAAAAATAAAAACCGGATGATTTAAAGCAACTAAGTCTCCCAACACCTTAGCCTTCCCTGTCACTGAAACTTAGACTTACATGTATGTTCTTTATAAATTACTCAGACTTTAATATCCTATTACAATAGTACAAAAAGCCCAAATCATCTCCAAATTGTTATTTAATAGTAATAATGACATAAAACATGTTAAAGCATGTGAAAACTGGAGGTATGTTTTACTTTTAAAGGAGTGCATTTTTTAAAAAAAAAAGCAGCACCATGTTTTAAAAGAGGAGAGGATCAATAAATGATAAGTTAATGTTGAAAATGGAGAATCTGGGGCTAGAGAGATGGCTCAGTGGTTAAGGGTGCTTGCTGCTCTTGCAGAGGACCTGGGTTCAGTTCCCAGCACCCATGCCAGGCATCTCATAACCACCTGTCACTCTAGCTCCAGGGACTTTCACAACCTCTTCTGGCCTCTGCAGACTCCAACATGCACACGATCCATGACACATGACGTCTACTCACAAAAATACGCACATACTCATCCATAAAACATAAGATAAAAATTTCTTTTATTTTAAAAGAAAATAGAGAATTGGAAATATAGGACTTTATTTAAAAGGTCAACTCAATTCAGTGGTGACTGGCTGAGTTAGTTCTTATAAAAATAAGAGCTAATAACTCTACATAAGTTAAGACAAGTGTTATTTGAAGAAGGTAACGCTTAATAACTCAAGGCTTTGATTTTTTTTTTATTTATTTATTTATTTATTTATTTTTTTTGGTTTTTTGAGACAGGGTTTCTCTGTGTAGCCCTGGCTGTCCTGGAACTCACTTTGTAGACCAGGCTGGCCTCAAACTCAGAAATCCTCCTGCCTCTGCCTCCCAAGTGCTGGGATTAAAGGCGTGCGCCACCACCGCCCGGCAAGGCTTTGATTTGTATTAAAGTATGATTAAGAAAGAATCTTAGTAAAGATTTACTTTGTGTGTGCACTCGAGCATGTATGCATGTGTGGGGTGCAATGCATGTGTGCATGCATGCATGCATGTGATATGTGTGTCTGCATGTGTGCATGCATGTATGTGATATGTGTGTCTGCATGTGTGTATGCATGTATATGTGTGTCTGCATGTGTGCATGCATGTATGTGATATGTGTGTGTCTGCATGTGTGCATGCATGTATGTGATATGTGTGTGTCTGCATGTGTGCATGCATGTATGTGATATGTGTGTCTGCATGTGTGCATGTGTATGTGTGTGTACAAGGGTATGTGGGTTCATGTGTCTGTCTCTGTATGCATGTGATATGTGTGTAGGCACCCTCATAGTTTATAAGAAGCAACAGATCCCCTGAATTACAGGTGCCTGCGACATGCCCAATATGGCTTCTGACTCTGCAAGAGAAGTTTGTGTTCTTCTGACTTCTGAGAAGAATGACTTCTGAGCCATCTCTCCAGTCCCTAAATGTGAATCTTTAAGATTAATTATTAACACTAGAAATTGACTTGGAAGCTTCTATATCATCAGAAGAAAAGAAAATACAAGGAAGAGAAACAGAGCACATCACCTCAATACAATTGAGGAAAAAAAGGGGTACAAGGAAGGATAACTGAGCAAGACACAAAAAGTGGGGGAAATATTCCCAATGCATAAGCAATCATGTGGTGAACATGTCTAAGGCAGTTCTCCTACTGGGGTTTTGGGTTTTTTTTTAAATATTTATATATTTTTGTTTATCTGCATATGCAGTGTGTGTGTGTGTGTGTGTGTGTGTGTGTGTGTGTGTGTGTGTAAGTGTGGGGGACGCCCAAGGTCAGAAGAGGGTATTAGGTTTTCTGGAGCTAGAGTTACAGTTCGTTGTGAATCACCTGATAAAGGTGCTGGGAATTAAGCCAGGGTCTAGAAATGCAGCCAGTGCTCAAAACTCCTGGACTGCCTCTCTGACCTGTCCTGTTCATTTTTTAATCTAGCCACATACTGCTAGCAAAAGACACACCTAAAGCAATATCACACAGACGGATACCAATCAAATACTGCACAAAACAAAGCTAGTATTTCAATGTTGATAACAGACAAAAAAATACATTCACAAAACATTAATACAGAGAAATAAGGACAGTTCAGTGCATGATGAAATTAGCATGCATGGCATAACTTTATAATATGTAAAGCAGAAATAGGGAAATTTGCACAGACAAATTGATAATTATAGAGGGTAATTAGTACTAGTTAGAATGTAGATGTTTGGCACAGCAAAATTGACCAGCTTGATCTAATAGAAACAAAGAGAATCACACACCACAAAAGGCTAAATCCTTTTTGTGAACATGTGGAATGTTTACAAATATTGGCCCAAGACCAGGATTTCAAAGATCTTGAATCACACTCATTACCCCCTGACAGTGAGATCAACTAAATTAGAAATCAACAAAGACAGAACAAAACGTATGTTTGGATACATTAAAATGAACAGTTAAGCAAAATTCAAATTAGTAAGAAATTATTACTTATTAAAATGTATGGGTGAGCTAAGCTATAATTTAAAGATAAACTTACAACATTAAAATCAGTTACTAGAAACCCAGAAAGATTTGAATGAATATTCAATTTGAAGATCTGGAAAAAAAGTAAATCTGAAGAGGGGGAAATGCACACAAAATGAGATTATAATTAAAGAATAGTCATAAAATGATATCAAATGTAATTAAGGATTATGCTATTTCACTAAAGTTGTAGTTAGAGGTTCTTCTCCAGGAACTGTGACTTTACTAGCCAGGGATAATTGCCTAGGTTTTCAGTACCAGGATGGCCTTTCTCTTACTGACCAGGTCTTAAGTCCAATTAGAGAGCTGTCTGTAGGCACAAATTTTTTGCAACCTACTTTTAATAAGGATTCAATCGTTCTTCTAGCCCACCACCCAGGAGAGGTAGTAGGAGAGAAAAGTTATTAGGAGATGGGGGAAATGGACCTGTTCAGCAATAGTTTTTCGGGGGGTGAGCTTGATCTTCTTTCTCATCAGTTCAATCCTGTAACAAACACCAGATACAACTGAGCAACTTCAGACTAGTCCTCTAGGCAGGCAGACATCAGGCAGCTATAGTTCAATCCTGAAGAAATCGCAAGACTCGCCAACGGGCCTGAGACAAGGTTGTGGAAGTAGCAGGCTGCCGCAGGGACTTCACGAGCAGTCCTTGGGTGAGTTTCTCTCAATGGCAACATGGCCACAAGTTAAGCTCAAAAATGCTATGCGAGGCAAACCAATACATGCATGTTGTCAGCGAAGCACAGTGAGCATAGATAGCGGAGCAAGCCAAACCAATGCTCAGTGCTCGTCTCCCACTGTCTGTGGGGTCACAGTTATACTCCATCATCACAGGTCCTTTAACGTGTTTGCTGTATCAAAGCATCCTTGCACTGGTGTCTGCTTCGGGAAAAATGTTCTTTCACGTGTCGGCTTTAGCAAGGCATCTTTTCAACTGTGCGCCCCAGCAAAACATCATTTGATATAACCAACTTTCCAAACAACTAGAAGTTCCCGCTTCAGCTGTCAGTCACCATCCAAGGTGTGCGCGGCACTGCGCATCCTTACAGTTATCGTGCCATCCTGGTTATCTATTTGGGTCACAGGCCGTCAGTCTCTTGCTTCCTGCTTTTGGAAGCTTGCGTGGTGCTGTTTGGTACCAGGAAAGCCGGTCCTGAGGGAAAAGGCTTTCAGGTCAGTTCCAGCTTAGGAGCCTGGGGACCTTGAAACTGAAGGGCATGTCGTCAGCAATTGGGACTTATCTTCCACCTCTAGGTAGTCATCAAGGGCACAGACTGTGTTTTAGTATTCTCCCGAACAACTCTGACCAACAACAACTCACCCCTAGGGTTGAGGATTTTTATTAGGTAGTCTTTGGATCTGGGAGGGAGCATTGTCAGCCCGGTTGAAAAAACAATTTAAATAAATTACATATGTATATTTATACACAGACTTGCGTGTATTAACAGGTTGAGTGTTTTAAGGCAGATGGCTAATAGTATGATTCCTTATGACTTTCTCAGACATCCTTACAGTTATGTTACCTTCCTTCTTCTGTTCTAACAACTCTAAATATTTGTCCTTATACTTACAAACAAGTGGGTTCCTCACCCCTCCTCAAGGAAAATTCTCTTTGTGGTAGAGATTATTACAGAAAACCACTATCAATCACAATGGAGTGTTGCGGGAAATATTAAAAACGAACGACACGTTCCCTCGCTTGTGCCTCTGGCCCCGGCAGTCTGGCCAGCTATGCACTGGTGGACAATGGCTGACCTGTTTTTATCTCATAGAGACTCTCTGGCTCAGAACTCCAAAATCTCTCCACCCAGTTCACTAAGTTCCTACTAGCAGATCGCTACCAGGCTAGCTCCATACTTCAAAATCCCTACAACCTTTGTGGTGCACCTCAGGCAAACCCATGCTTTGCTGCTGTACCCTTCTCTCTTGAACCCAGACGTGTGAAGGAAAACACAACATAAACTTAGTTCAGAAATGGTAGTAACTCAGTCACTGGGTGCAGCAACTAAAATCCTAATCGTGTAAGCTTTATTAAATCTAAATCCTCTGGTAGATCAATGAAATAGAATTGAAGACCCAGAAATGAATCCACACACCTATGGTCACTTGATCTTTGACAAAGAAACTAAAACCACCCAGTGGAAAAAAGACAGCATTTTCAACAAATGGTGCTGGTTCAACTGGCTGTCAACATGTAGAAGAATACAAATTGATCCATTCTTATCTCCCTGTACAAACCTCAAGTCCAAGTGGATCAAGGACCTCCACATAAAACCAGAAAGTGGGGAAAAGCCTCAAACACATGGGCACAGGGGAAATTTCCTGAACAGAACACCAATGTCTTATGCTCTAAGATCAAGAACCAACAAATGGAATCTCATAAAATTGCAAAGCTTCTATAAGGCAAAGAGACACTGTCAATAGGACAAAATGAAAACCAACTCACTGGGAAAAGATCTTTACCAATCCTATATCCAATAGAGGGCTAATATCCAATATATACAAAGAACTCAAGAAGTTAGACTCCAGAGAATCAAATAACCCTATTTTAAAAATGGAGAACAGAGCTAAACAGAGAATTCTCAACTGAGGAAACTCAAATGACTGAGAAGCACCTAAAGAAATGTTCAACATCCTTAGTCATAAGAGAAATTCAAATCAAAACAACCCTGAGATTCCTCTTCACACCAGTCATAATGGCTAAGTTCAAAAACTCAGGTGATAGCAGATGCTGGTGAGGATGTGGGAGAAGAGGAACACTTCTCCATTGTTGGTGGGATTGCAAGCTGGTACAACCAATCTGGAAATCAATCTGGCAGTTCCTCAGAAAATTCAACATAGTACTATCTGAGGACCCAGCAATACCACTTCTGGGCAGAGTGGTACCCAGAAAATGCTCCAACATGTAACAAGAACACATGCTCCACTATGTTCATAGCAGCCTTATTTATAATAGCCAGAAGCTGGAAAGAACCCAGATGTCCCTCAAAAGAGGAATGGATACAGAAAATATGGTACATTTACACAATGGAGTACTACTCGGCTATTAAAAGCAATGACTTCATGAAATTCACAAGCAAATGGATGGAACTTGAAAATAATCATCCTGAGTGAGGTAACCCAGTCACAAAAGAACACACATGATATGTACTCACTGATAAATGGATATTAGCCCAAAGCTCAGAATACCCAAGATACAATTCACAGACCACATGAAACTCAAAAAGAAGGAAGACCAAAGTGTGGATGCTTCAGTGCTTCTTATAAGGGGGAACAAAATACTCACAGAAGGAAATATGGAGACAAAGTGTGGAGTAGAGTCTGAAGAAAAGGCCATCCAGAGACTGCGCCACCTGGGGATCCATCCCATACACAGACAGGCTGAGTTTGAAAGAAAACAAGGAGGTGGATGGATTTGGGAGGATTTGGAGGGAAGAAATGGACAGGAGAAATGATGTAATTATAATCACAAAAAGAAAAGAAATTTTTAAAAATGAAATAACAAATAAAATCCAAAGCTGGCTTATATGCATTTCTAAGTATTAAATACAGGGCTAGCCAATGAAATGGCTCAGCAGTGTTTGCCACCCAGCCTGATGACCTGGGTACCTTATGACAGAAGAAAGAATTGACTCCTTCTAGTTGTCCTCTGATCCCCATACTTGCTTTATGGTATGGTATGCCCTTAATTGCTCCCCAGAGGTGGAAGACATATTGCTGAAGATATCACGCTCTTCAGGCTTGGGGTCCAGAGGCCCCTAAGCTGGAACTGATATGAACGCCTCCTCCCTTAGGACTACCCTTCATGATACCAAACCGCACCAAAAGCATATTCACTTGATATCTCAGAATATGACACTAGTTTCTGGAAGAAAATAAATTTCCAGTAATGACCCAAGAATAAACAAAGACAGGTCAAATAAACAAGTAAAGAAATTTGAACTGGTGATGGAAAGTCAAGCCAAATGACTCTATAGCCAGACTATATTACAAATAAATCCACCCCAGTCTTCTAAGAGTGGCAACAAGAAAATCCCCAACCTGTTTCTGATTCTGAAAAAGGAAGAAGGCACGTGACTTATCCCCATTATTAAAACCAGAGCACCAAAAGCGGATGAACTGCTGTGGGAACAGAAAACTATACAGCAATGGCTTTAATAGGTGAAGGTTTAAACATGTCAAGAGATAAATGCATGAAATAGTAATGAAAATAATTGTGAATAATATCCTAAAGACGGTACTCAAATACACTTAACTCCAAGAATATCAAAGAAGGTTCCATATCAAACAATTCACTAATGGGTTCATCATCACACAAACTATTAATACATTCCATCGTAAAAATGCTTTTTTAAAATACATTGTGTAACAGATAAAGACAAAACCAACATGATTCAAGGCTAATTTTTGAAAAGCATGTTCAGTACAGAGAAGTGAAGGGTCCCTGGAAGACATGCTTACTGAAAGCTGTATAGACATCGTACCTAGCTGTGTGACTTTATAAGCATTTAATAAAAACCAGAAGTGATACAAAAGTAATGATCAATTCTTCTATTTGTTATACCATAGGACTCAGGAATTCAATAGAATAATAAAGTATGCAAAGTCACAAATGATGTTAAGGTCTACATAGATACTTTAAAGGATCTACAGATGAATTATTAAAATAAAATAAATGTTTAAAAAGAGCACTGGATTTAAAAAATCAACATAAGTGAATAAAACCTCACTGAGTGAATATTCTTTAGATCCCAAGGAATAGACTTACCAAAAGATGTGAGATCTTTACACAGAAAATTACAAGCATTTGTCGAAGGATTAGAAAATACCTAGAGGATTTTATGATAAATTATACTACTTTGATTATCACAAATAATGTTACAAATTAAAGTTAAAGACCAAATAAGTTTATCAGAGAACTCTAGGCATCAGTTGGCATTTGCTTCTGTGCCCAAAAGCTAAGAATAGGGAAGAGAGGCTTGAAGAATGAAGTAAGAGAAATCCTTACCATGTAAGAATTATTATAAAGTGAAAGATAGAAGTCAAGGCACACGTGGAGGGATAGACACGTGATCCCTAGACACAGGCATGTGCTTAGCAGAAATACATATGTAATAAGCAGGGCAATGCAGACCAACCGGGAAAGGAGGCTGTCTCTGGTCCTTAGAGAGCAGTGGGGAGTTGATCATAACAGAGGGACTGCAGGTTGGTCCCCTCCTCATACATTCAATTCAAGATGCTTGCAGGCCTGAGTGGAAAGAAGCAAACCTAACCATTTTAGAAGGAAAACAGAGGAGTAGGCATGTCTGGATTGGTCAAAAAGAACTCTTAGACAACATAAAATAATAAATAAATAAATAAATCTGACAATTTGATTGTACCACCAAAAAAAAAAAAGTTTGGCAAAAATGTGATTTAAGATTAAAAGGGAAGTTATGATATAAGAAAAGACTACAAGAAGCTAAGTAAGGAGTTTAAAGAACACCTATCAATCAAACAGTGAAGCAAAGGAAGACAGCCTAGCAAACATGTCCGCCGAGGTAATGCAGCACAGGTCTTGAATGGGCTACTGAAAAAGCAGACACCCCAAAAACGGTCCGTAAAGGTCAGACTCACTAGAGATGTTATCGGAGCAATGAGGTAGCAGTCCATACATTCAGATTAGGAAATTTTAATGTCCAGCAAACAGAATTCTGATGAGAATATGAGGAAATAACGTTTTCCCATCCTAGCGTGAAATATAAGTGTCTTCCGGCCTCCAGAACCCTTTGAACACCTCCCAGCAGCCCCACTCCGGGGGTTTCTCTCCACAATAGGAACCAAAATGGTCTATCTTTGAATCCTTTCACTTCCTAAATGATTAAAAATCACAAAGAGCTTTTATGTGGGCTGAGTACTCAGTATAAGAGATAGTAGGAATGAGAAATTGGAAAGTATTTACAATTAACATTAATATCCTAGTAAGTTATCTCTCACATGTTGAAATGACAATTTCAATTAACATATTTTTCAAAGCAAAGGCCATCTCTACAGCCCAAAGGGTAGGGTTGATGATGTTTTGGTGAAAGTATTTGAAAGAATTTAGCCTAACATATGGAAAGGATCTTTTGTCCTTGCATAATTTTGCAATATCACAGATTTGTCACCAGGAAAAGACCGAACTATGAAATTACTTTTTCAGTGGCTCTTCCAAATGTGAGCACCTCCATTATACAATATAAAATGTTCTGTTAACATTACTATTTGGCCCAACATAAAACGTTTTCAATTATTCACTAATTCTAGAGTGGTTGATTTCACTAAATTGTTAACATTTTTTTTTCTTGGAGGCTTGAGTTTTGTGACTGGTCACATCCACCACCAATTCTCACTAAGGTGAAAGTTCATCTTCTACATTATTTTTTAAGACATGTCCCCCAGAACTCACATGGCAAAACTCAACAGGCCATGTGACATTTAAGGAGGTGCAGCCTGTGAAAGATGGAAACAAGATATGGGAAGGAAAGTCCAGACAGCAGAGATCTCCTGGACCGCGTTAGGGATGCAGAGGATGCTCAAACATTTATTCTTTCTCTGAGAGAAGATGATACATTCAAGGCACCATCTGGGATGCAAAGACAAGGGCCCTAACAGACACTAAACCTGCCAGCAACCGATTTTACATTTTTCAACCCCCCCCCCCAAGACTGAGAACAAATAGACTTTCTATTACTTATAGTCATCCAGACTAAGAGGCTTTGTTACAGACACACGCTATTAGACAGTCCACTGACTTAGAGCCTGCTAGTGCTGTGTAGACAGTGTATTTCATCTGCCCATTGTCCGTCATACCAAACGTGAAGATCCAGGGAAAGGGCTGGCCAGTAACTTGAACTACTATGACACAGGAACGGACACTATGGCACGGGGAGTTCCAAGAAGCATTTCAGGGCTGATGATATGAACTCCTCGTGTTTGTTACTTCAAGATTACTCAGCCAGCACACGGTGGTGGAGATTCAAAAACTACCAGCATCATTTCTGCAGCTGTTGTGATTCACACTAGGCTCCACTGTGATGTGACCAGTCATTGCCTTTCACTGTGGGTACAAATATAGGTACAGGGAAGAAGGCAGATCATATCTCAACCTTATTATGGAAATGGTTTCAACCTTGAAGACCCTCTAAAAGAAAACAGCATGGACCCCGGGGGACTGATGGGCTATGCATCGAGAATCGTACTCTAGGGAAAGGCATGCATCTGTACTGGCAGGCATAATGGGCTTCAGCATTATTTGTACAACAAAAAAATGCAAACAACTCCAATGTCCCTCCGTAGGAGAATGGGTAAATAAAACCATGCATGTCCATTCAATGGAACCCCGGATAGCCGATACACTGAAGCTATATCCAGCCCCATGAATAATTCTCATGCATAATATGAAACCAACAATAGTCGGCAGAGGAATATGGTAATACGCTGCTAACAAAAAGCTTTCATTTTTAAAACTGATACTATATATTATATTATTATATATTTTATAATTACAGTATGTTAAAAGTTCAAAAATATTCCTGGGAATGATAAATCCTGAGTTCATGAAACCAGTTTGAAATAGGATCCTGGGGGCATTTGTTTCCATTATAATGTTTTACACCCCCCAAAACATTATTGACAATTCATGAGGTAATGTATTGCATCAAGACATCATAATAATGTGTAGCAGAATATATATTATTTATATGAACTCCTATTCTCACATAGGCATTTGAATTCTTTCATGATTTAAAGTAGGAAATTTTTAAATGTTTTATTCTGTGATAATTTAGAAATTGTATCATTTGTCCCTTTCCTTCCTTCCTTCAAACCTTCTTCCTCCATTTCAATCTTATAGACTTTTTCCCACTATTGGTACATGCATATATGTGTATGTGTATGATATATATGATATATGTGATGATATGGTGTATATGTGTATGTATATGATTTATATGATGTCTACAATGTGTATGGTATATATAATGTATATGTGTATGTATATGATTTGTGTGAGTTATATGATATACATGATGTATATGGTATATATGATGTATATATGTATGATTTATATGTGTATGGTGTATATGATATGATGTATATGATATATGTGTATGTGTATGATTTGTATGATTTATATAATGTATATGATGTATATTATATATGGTGTATATGATTTATATATGTATGATTTGTATGGTGTATATGATATGATGTATATGATATATGTGTATGTGTATGATTTGTATGATTTATATGATGTATATTATATATGGTGTATATGATTTATATATGTATGATTTGTATGATGTATATGATATGATGTATATGATATACGATGTATATGATATATGTTTGTGGTTTGTATGATGTATATGAGATATATGGTGTATATGATGTATATGTATATGGTTTATATGGTGTATATGATGTATATGATGAATATGTGTATATGTATATGCATATATTCATATATTCCTAAATATAACCTACTCAGTCTGTATAATAATACTGGTATTATGTTTTCAGGACTGGGTAACCAGTTGGTGCACTTGGATATATACATATATTCCTAAATATAAGCTGCTTAGTCTGTATAATGTTACTGGTACATATGTTTTCAGGACTGACCATTTGATACTGGGTAACCAGCTGGTGCACTTTCCCTGAAGGAGACTATTTTTCCACACTCAGCACTCCTTATCTAGGGTTGGAGTGTGAGAGTCTCACCTTCCCCCAGCACATTAGTATGTCTATAGGCTTGCCTTTGGTATAGGTATAGCTTAGGTATAGGTGGTCATGATGGGGAGACTCTAAGTGTAGCTTCTGACATTTCCTAAGAGATACACCCTTACAGCAAACTCTCTGTTCCTCTTATCCTCACACATGTGCAGCGGCACACATGTCCACATGTGGCTGTACACATACTCATATTGCTTAAATGAATTAAGAATTAATTTCCTTTTGTTGTGATTTAAGTTTCCCAAACTTGAGTATTAAATGTAGAATCTGAAACTCCCCTAATTAAACAATATTTGCTATGTATATCACACAAAAATTTCTACACTTTTGTTAATAAAGAGATAGCATTGCGGTCTTCAAATATTTTCAGTGACTCCTTAATTTATCAAGGGAAGAATATGGAATATTTTAGATTCTCCTCTTTATCCTTTTTTTTAAATCTTCCATTTTATTTTTATAGTATTGTTCCCAGAAAGTGAGAAGAAAAAAAAGAAAAAATTAAACATAATTACTGGAATTTTACTGGGTTTGACAGAAAGAGAAATTAAAACTATTAAGTATTTTAACTTTAGGGTAATATACTAATTTCGTGTATTCTCTATTTTTCCTTATCTCAGCAATCATCTTACAGTTGGATTTTGCATTAAGTAGCCATCACATTTACAAGCATTCTATATATATATATATTTTTTTTTTATTTCTCACAAACTCTAGTCTAACATGTATCCCGGTAGCCAATAACTTTGTTATCCATATCGCCATTGGCAATGAGTCCACACTTTTCTCCTGTTGGCTAACCTTGCTCCAAGCTGTAGTGGATATACATTACCCACTACAGCCAACCACCCTCCCATTCAACACAAGAGGAATCAGGGGCTGGGGAGATGGTTCAGTCAATAAAGTTCTTGTCTCAGGGGCTGAAGACATACAGAGGATTCAGGTTTGTTTCCTGGCACCCATATCAGAAGAAACACAATTACCTGTAACTTCAGTTCCAGGGGACCCAATGCCCTCTCTAGGCATCCACGAACACACACTCATGTAACACACAAACTGAAAAGCAGGTAAACATACGCATCCAAATCACTCTTTTAATTAAAGTGCTTGTCACCAAGCTTGACGACTTGAGTGCCCCAGAACACAGGTGTAAAAAGAAGGCAGTGCACTAGGGAGACAGTGGCCTTGCAGACAGCCGATCTAATTGACTAGGCAAGTTTCAGGTTCAGTGACGGAACCTGTCTCAAAAATACGGTGGAGAGTGATTGAGGGAGACGCCCAATGTTACACATGTGCACTTGCAGCCTCACACTCATGCACATGCACACACAAATATGTACACGCATGCACACATGCTGCAGCGCACAAAAACTAATCAATCAGAGGGTCGGGCTGAAGCTTAAGGAGGCAACCAAGTGGAAAGGTTGAAGGGAAGGGAAGCTGTAACATGGTCACAGGCACCGTGGGCAGGGGTGAGGTTCAGCTAGTAGGAGGCTTGCCTAGAAGACTCAGAACTGGGACTTCATCCCCAGAACCACAAAGACCAAACTGGAAGAGCGAGGCAGCTAGATTACTGTCTGCCTATCTAGCAACAGGGACATACATAGATGCTATTGAATGATTAACTGATCCCTAGACAGGAAGTCTTCATAAACTAAACTGCAGATGTTCAGTCCCCAGGACTGGGTGTCATTGTCATTTGTTTATTTTCTCTCTCTCTCTCTCTCTCTCTCTCTCTCTCTCTCTCTCTCTCTCTCTCTCTCTCTCTCTCTCTCTCTCTCTCTCTCTCTCTCTCTCTCTCTCTCTCTCTCTCTCTCTCTTTCTCTCTCTCTCTCTCTCAGATCATGAAGAGTTTCTGTTGTGGAAGTGAACTTCTTTCTTTTTTTAATCATGTCTCCCTATGTAGTTCAGTCTGGCATCAAACTTAAGATACCACTTACTGTTATGTCAGCCTTCTTAACTGTCACATCAGCCTTCTGGGTACAGATATTGCAGACATGAACCATGTTGTAGCATGGAAGAAAAATCTCTGGAGGCAAATGTGCAGCTTTTGCACACATGACTGCTATATAAAACTCATCTGGCAAGGAGAACTCATTTGAGAAATCTTCTAATTTAGTTGACATTTATTCTCACATATGTCTTTGAAATATCACCAAATTATGAAATGTAACCAAACACCACACACACACACACACACACACACACACACACACACACACACCAATAACCTCCAAAGATACAAATAACACACTCTGGTTAAGAGTATATAATTAATATAACCTCAAATCAGTCTTTAAAACTCCTACTGTATCAATTGCAAAACTCTTATCATAGTTCCTTGCATGCATAGTAGGTGGTCAGTTTGTCCCGGTAGAGATTGATGGTGAAAGAACGAAGCCTTTGTGTTTGAGGAGATTTGGGGAGTTAGCCTTAGTAAACGACTTC
This sequence comes from Tokudaia tokunoshimensis, assembly GCA_036184795.1. Classification (NCBI taxonomy): domain Eukaryota; kingdom Metazoa; phylum Chordata; class Mammalia; order Rodentia; family Muridae; genus Tokudaia; species Tokudaia tokunoshimensis. The sequence continues at coordinate 78,304,758 of BTHU01000006.1, forward strand.
GTTCCAGCTTGTCTCTATGTGTGTTTCCATGAATCCCATTTGCTCCAGGGCCACACTCAATCACTGTCATGACCAACCTCAGGACAAAAATCAGAGTCACCAGCTACTTTTTTCTGCACTTTGTTAAAAATGAAACTGTACCAGAATTTGAGTACGTCTAATGCATAAATATGTATTTTTGGATAGCTCAGTGCCAGCATATCAAATTCAAGCACCACCACATTACAGAACAAACTGGCGGCTATTATTCACTTACTCTTCCAATATCTGTGAGCTATTTTTCCATTTTCCCTTAAACGGTAATCACTAAAACCTAACCACTGATAGTAAGTACTTCCTCCCACACAACCTCAAAATAGCAAATAGCCAGTGCTGAGCCTATGGTCCCAGAGTGAGGAGGTTGGTTTTATTCTGTGTCCCTGTTGCCTATTTTGGGGACCTAGCTTTGGCAGCTTGGTATAGGGTAGCCTGGGGATGCTTCTCAAACTACTCCAAGCAACACATGCTGGAGAGCAGAAGTGTGTCTTTGCAATGTAGCCTCTGAGCAAACATGACCTACTGTCAATTTTGACACGATGAAGTTTGATGCTCTGTAGAAGTGCTATGTATGGGTCTGGTATAGAAAAGGATGGTAGAGGGCAGACATAATGATAAAACTTCAAAGTAGTATGCAGGTTTGTCTATAAGACTACAGGTCAGATAGAGACAGACAGACAGATGCTAAAATAAGAAAGACAAAGACACAGAGAAACAGAACCATTTTAAATATAATTAGCAAATGGGCGGCAACATCCAACACTGAGAAAGATCAACAATTTATAAGCTAAATCAAACATATGGACTCAATTTTGAGGCTATCAGAACATGCTAGGTAACATTAATAACATGCCTGTTCACTTGGGCCAACTCTGCTATTCTGCTCAGCTGGGTTAAGATTCATCTACGTTCCATTTGGATTAGACCCCAAACATTACAGCTATTGCCATTTCTCATGGATGCTCTCTAGAACTTGAGAGTAAGACTTTATTGCTGAAGACACCACAGAGACTTGAATCACAGGATGTAAAAAAAAAAAAATCAAGATAGTAACAACCTGGAAATTTATCCCTACTGACTAACTTTCACAGAGTTAGAAGAATCTATGCACATTACCATGCAAAACAAGTAATCCTCTGATCAAGTTGTGATACCTGTGAAAAGCACTTATGACTAGCCTAGCAAGGTATGCCCATTGGTTCAATAGTGGCATGAATGTTATAGGAATAGCCAACCACTTTCTGGTTGGATTTAAGGTCTATTCTACAAGATGGAACTTATGCCTGATACCACTAACTGGTCCAAAAAAAATGTGGCTTCATACATTATAGGCTCTAAGGGAGAGCCTAATATCATTAATCTGCTAAAAGGACAGAGTGTGAAATTTTGCTCTAATTTCTTAGTTCTGTACTCATAGATAAACCTCTATGCCTTCATCTCTCAACCTTTATCAGAGAGAAACAGCTCTTTTGTAGTAGTTGGCAATTAACACAGAAAGCCATAACTGGTCAAAGTACAGGGAATAAGACTATAGAATACTCACCCACAAAGAATACATTGGCATCATACCTCCTTTCTCCAAGACTCAAGTATAATCATGAAAGAGAAGACAGAAGGATTGTAAGAGCCGGAGGTAACAGGCATGTACAGTGAAACAGTTATTTACTAGTCATGACAGGGATGTTGTATATATGATCTCTAAAGATGCTAGGACTACATGTACAAGGCCTTACCACATCGGACCAACCACTATCCCAGCATGGGTTGCAGAGGGGCTCAACAAGCCCCACCTACAGCTGAGGAGTAGCTAGGAGAAGTAAAAGCTAGTCTACTTCAGGAATGCAGTCCCTGAGGGACCACCCATTCTCTACTAGATGGTGCTATGCCCGTGCATATACAAGCATTTAGTGGACTCAATGGGTTAAATAACACATGAAACTGTCAGGGGGAAGTGGTGAGGGAGAGGGGAAGTGTTGGAGGTGACGGAGTGGGGGCATGGAGCTGATCAAAACATATCATACATGTGTATGAAATTCTTAAACAATAAAAATAAATAAATGTCAATGACAGTTTTCTGTGTTTTGGTCTATTGTATATAAAATACTTTGTATCACCTGACATGGTCAAGGCTCATTAAGCCATGAAGTAGAATGAGGAGGAGAGGGAAGGGGGTATTTGTTCCTATAGACTGAGCAAATCCTTTCTCGTCTTCTTTCCTTTTTCATTCTTTTCCTTTCTCTTTATGTCTCCTTCCTTTTTCTTTTCTTTTCCTGTTCTTCCATTCCCTGGCTTTCTCAAGGGGTGGGAGCCAGTAGGAAAGAACAGGAGGCCAAACAGTAAATTAGAAAAGACCATAGGACTGTTTTTTTTTCTGGAAAATCTTGGTTAGATAAAACGTCAAATTGACCAACAGGTTGGGGGTCCATGTCAGGGGTCATTAAACACGAGAGCCAGGACATATCTCTGCCTGCAGATATGTGACAGATCATTGACATCATCCACACACATCAAAACTAAAGCTGCAGGGGCTGGAGAGATGGCTCAAATGATTAAGAGCACCTGCTGCTCTTCCAGAGATCCTAAGTTCAATTCCCAGCAACCACATGGCGACTTACAACCATCCATAATGGGATCTGATGTCTTCTTCTGGTGTGTCTGAAGACAGCTACCATGTTCTCTAAATAAAATGAGTCTTTAAAGAAAATAAAATAAAATCTCCACTTCAAGACTAAAGCTCAGAGGGACAAAGTGGTGGCTGCTTTACGTGGGGAAGTGAGGAGGAACCCAGCCAAAGATGGACACTGAGTCCGAGAGGCCATAGCCTCAGACATCCTACCAGACACACTCTAAGGTTGCTTTTGTTGAGATGCATCTTCTCTGCTCCAGCTTATTGGGAAAACCTACAAATTGATGGTCCTAGTGAGGTCCACTCTTGTCCAGGTAGCCTACTACAAAAAGGAAGGAAGGAATTTGTGCCCAGGAAGCACAGGCTTTGCTTCAGATTGCAGGAGATTCTATTTATGTTCCACTGAAACATTATTTATCCTACACTTTGAATACAGACACAAATACAAAGTAGAGACTATTTTTTAATCAGTTATGTGCTATTTGCTAGGACTTGGTATATCTACTCGCTGACAAATAAGTCTCTCGATTTCCTCCTTCTCTTGAGGTGTAGAAAATGCTATTGTCACTCCCCCCACCCAACCCCCCCAAAAAAAACACTTGTAAGCAAATGTTCCCAAATAGAAGACTTTCACACTTGACAAAGGAACTGTGTTAACAGTTATCAGGACAGTAGGTTTTTATTAAAACGCTTCATGATCTTCCAATTTTTCAAAACTCCACAAAGCGATAGTTATGTAATAATCCTAAAACTTGCACAAAACCATAGTTGCTACCATAAAATTATTTAAAAAGCATAACCTATCATTTACCTCATTATTAGCACAGAGCGGGGATAATTAAGAGATTCATTCCACATGTGCTTTTTTTGAAAGCCTGATACACAAAATTATGTGTGTATAAAAATGAATAGTATCTGATTCAAGTATCTCACAGTTTAATTCAATATTATAATTTGGTAGTTTTCAAACAAGGTGAAGGAGAAACACTAGTACCCAGGCACCTCCCGCCAGGGGTTCCAGTTCAGCGTGATGGAGTTTGGCATTGCAAAGGAAGACCCAGGTTTATAGCCAGGCAGAAGCAACAGCAGCTTAAGAGCCAAAGAGGGTTGACTGCATGTTGTCAGCCTGAGATACACTGCAGTTGGTACTCTGAGCTTTCCTCCGAGATGCTCCACCTCCAGTAAGCTAAGCCTAGGTCCAAGATAGCACCAGTCTCTTCGCTAAGGACAACTTACATAGCCATGAGACTCATGTCATCATATAAGGGCCTAAACATAGAATAAGAATAAGATCCAAGAAAGAAGCCTTATATGACTCACATTGGATGAACTTGAAGCCCAGTTGATTGCTGCTCTCTAATTTATACTCTTCTCTTAGGAGCACCAAGATCAACCACTGAACAGGGCCTTGTACCTTCTTATTCTGGAAGAGCAGAGTTAAAGGTCTACTTAATATCTTTCTTCTTTCTGCCCGTGTAACCGTCGGCTGTTATGATCTCCTGCAAAGTTCTGTTCCCCAGAGAAATCCTTTCTACTGCTCCTCTCTATCTGAAGCACATAAGCGGGTCTTAAAATACCTGGCACCCTGAGACTGGAAAGATGGACCAGCAGTTAAGAGAGCTTGCTCAGTGGTCCTGGGTTTGGTTCCCAGCATCCATATGGCCGCTCCCTACCATTTGAGAGTCCAATTCCAGGTGCCTTCTTCTGCCTCCATGGTCTCCAAACTCCACACAAACATGGTACACAGACATATACATACAAGCAAATTAAACAGATACATACACATGTGTGTATGCATTTGTGTACATATGTATATATGTATGTGTATGCATGTGTATGTGTGTATGTATATATATATGTATGTATGTATATGTATGTATGGATGGATGGATAGTGAGTTCCTACTTACACTTCTTTTTCTCTTCTTACTCAATCCAATACCACAGCCCATAGTCTGGACCATCTTCCCTCCAGAATCTACTCTGGAATGTCCTCAGATATACCCTAACATGTACCTTATTAATGGCCTAGGTATATTTTATTCAGTCAAATTGATGATCAAAAACAATCATCACAAACCTGTTTTATATTCCGCTTTAGAACATTGGTTTTGAGTGTAGATGTCATTACATCCCCATTTGATGCTTTTCTCAACTTAGTGAACTTAGCTTACATAGAGGCATGTGTACACATACACACACACACAAATACGTGCATATATATAAAACATACAGGCAAATCACCCATATATATTACATATATAACATATAATTTATAGTATATATTACGTATATGTTTTATACATAATATATAATATATACTACATACAGGCAAATTGCCCATATATATTACATATATAATGGATAATATATAATATATTAAATATGTTATATATAATATATACTACATACAGGCAAATCACACACACACACACACATATATATATCTTTAAAAGAGAAGATGACTAGCACATGAAGTTGGCGTTTACCCACAGAGCAATCTGGTATGCGTCCACAAAATGTATTCCTTTCTCAAAGCACTTTCCTTCTCGCACATGAAAACGGGTTCCACGTTTTCTATTAGTACTGCTTTCCTCCAGAATGTGGTCCTAAGTCAACATACAGCTAGAGTTAGGGCCTCCTTGCCAGATTCTCACTGTTTGTCACCTATGCTGGTAACTGGTAGAAAAGCTTTAGGGACATTTGTGCTCTATGTTCAACCCTTTCCACTCTAGGTCCAAACACTGATAGTTCCTAGTGCCAGGGAAGGGAAGGTGAATTAGCTCTTTTGATGATGATTATGATTTACATCTTGAGGAAGAATTCTATTTTCCTCTAATTCACCACCCTGTGGGTGGAATGTTTTGAGGAAGTTGGATTACTGGGAAATTAGCCTTTTTATATGCATCCTACTTATGTGGGAGAAGAAAAAGAATAGTAGCAGTTCAAACTCCCCTAGTTTAACTAGAGAAAATCGTAGGGTGGGTAAAATCTGCATACTCACAATGGGAAAGAAATAGTTTGTCAAGAAGTAAACACGGTTGAGGAATAACGTCTACAGAGGTGCCTTAATCTACAAAATGAAGTGGAGAATTAACGCAATCAAGCTTGCTTTCTTTAACTCCCCCCTTCCCCTTCTCTCATTTCAAAGAAAAGTACTGTATGAATAATTGAAGCAGAGGGGAATTTTTTTTCCTTGAATAATTCAGGAAATTGCCTCAATTTTCCTATTTGTTCTTTACTGCATTTACTTGGGTAGACTTAGGCCACATCTACATAATGAGGCCTCTTTTTCCATACTCGATCAACAAGGTATCTCTTTTCTTTGGTCTTAATTTTTCAATTGATTGTGTGATGCTTGACTGTATCAACCATATATTGATCTGATTTCTTAAGAGGAAAAAAAAATAGCTAGACTAAACCCTCCTGGTCCTGTCTGATCTTTCCCCCCCCTCTCTAGGTTCTTGCTACTCAAGACAGGTGACTGAGGTTTACAAAATTCTCTCCAACTATACAATTACAAGGTTAGCCCATTTGTTCATACACTAACAAGATGTTCATTTAATTCTGGTGAAAATGGATAGGAAATTATATAAGTGTATTAACAAGCATCTTTTAAAAGGCCATAGTGCTGGGCGTGACGGTACATCATGCTTGTTAGCTAATCACTCTGGAACATAGAGAGAGGAGAGTTCGAATTCAAGTTTAGCCTGAACTGCATAAGAAGATAGTGTTTCAAAAAGAGAAATCAAGTCAACTAACCTGGACCCTTGGGGGCTTCCAGAGACTGAATTACCAAATAAAGATCGAGCACAGGCTAGACCTAGGCTCTCTGAACATATGTGGCAGATGAGCAGTTTGTCTTCATGTGGGTCCCCCAACAACTGGAGCAGGGGTTGTCTCTGAGTCTGTTGCTTACCTGCCTGCCTGTGGATCCTGTGCCCCTAGACAAACAGCCTTGTTTGCCCTCAGTGGGAGAAGATATGCCTAGTCCCAAGGCAGCTTCATGTGAAGGATGTGGAGGTAGGGGAAGGAGCATAGTGGGTTGACACCCAGAGAGGGGAGCTTCTCCTTCTAAGGGGAATGGGGGAAGGCTTACATGAAGGGGTACTGGTAGAAAAGGAAGGGCTGGTATTGGGTTGTAATGTAATAAATAAATTAATTTAATTTTAAAAATATTAAAAATCAGTAGAAGACAGAGTAGTACAACCTTATATTCTGTCTCATTGCTATAACCAAAGACCTGACAAGAAGCAACTTAAGGGAGAGAAGAGTCTCGTTGCTCCCAGGGTGAAGGTTCAGTTCATGATGGAGAGGAAGACATGTCATTGGGAATGGCTTATAGCCATGGCAACAGGAATATGAGGTGCTTGCTCACATCTTGGCGGGGCCAAGAATCAGAAGAGGGTGAGGGTGACATTCTGCCAGCTTTCCTCCTCTTCTTCTCTTCTTACTCAGTCCAAAACCACTTTGGCCCACCTTCCAGAATCTAGTCTGGAATGTCCCTGGACATACTCTAACATGTACCTTATATAAGGATGCCCTAGGTATAATGCAATCAAATTAATGATCACAAGTAATCATCACAAATCTGTTGTAGATTCTGTTTCGGAACTTTGGTTTTGAGTGTAGAAATGTCTTTACATTCGAAGCTTTTCTTAATTTAGTGAGCTTAGCTTGCAGAGAGGTACCAATAACTTTTATAAAGCCAAGTCTCACAAACATAGTTTCCTGTTTAGGTGGTGTGAGATCATTTCTTGTTATCTCAAAATACTTCAAATGCTCGATGTGGTCACACTTCCACCTATCCTTGGACTCTAGCTACGTGTGTCGTGAAAGGCTTCTGCCTCAGTGTTGATGAACGCTTCTTCCCCAGGCATCAAACATTCAGAAGTGGGTCAGCACTTCCTCTGACGAGCACAGCTGCAGCTCCTGACTGAGAGGAAATATTTCCTGCCCTACACGAAGAGTGTCCCAGCCCTGTTAAGCATGGCTGGACCCCAGGATAGAAACCGCTATCATGGCTGGTCCAGCAGGTGATGCTCTATAAAAATGGGTATCATTAGCAATATGTGGGGTGCACTCTGAGACGGTTCATTCGCCATCACCACAGCTCAACACCTGTGGGGTCCTACGCACTTATTCCCTCTTGACTGCTCATTTCTTAATTGAATTTCTTTTCCATTTTCTTCTCATTCTCTCTCTACTCTCTCCCCCTCTTTTCTTATATCTTTGCTTACTATCCTTACCATACTGTTTCCCTTTAATTTTCTTATTGCGAAAATACTTCCTGGGGAGCTGGCAATGTGGCTCAGAGCTTAAGAGTATGTATTATTCTTGCAGAGGAACGGAATTCAGTTCCCAACACCTACGTTGGGGTGACTCACAACAACCTGTAAGTCCAACTCCAGGAGATCCAACACCCTCATATGACTTCTGCCAAGGACTTCACAAACCACAGATAGACCTGCACATATACACATAATTTCAAAATTAAATGAACCTTTAAAAAAAAAGATTTGCATCTCTCTGGGCCTCTTGTTCCACCCCCTGTTCCGAAAGCTTCACGTCACTGCAGCTAGCCAGTGCATCTTGAGGGATTAGGGAAGAACTTTCTCAAGTCCTGGCCCCTGTTCAGGTCTCAGAGGAACTGGCCTCGCACACTCTCAGGCTACCTACTTGTCAGAAGTCCAGAGTCAGGCTGACTGACTTAGGAACCTCACCTGCGGGAGGGTCGGGTAGGTTTTTTTTAATGACTGTAATAAGATACCTGACGAGACACAACCTAAGAGGCCCTGGGAGCATACAGTAGAGAATAACGGCCCCATTGCAGCAGATAGGAAGCCAAGAGCAGGATGCCTGCAACTGGTCATCTTCCTCCTGCTCTTCCCTGCTCGGTAAATCCACTCGGAAAACTCCATTCCAGACACACCCAAAGGCATCCATCGCCAGTCTTCTAGGTGACTTTAAGTCCAGTCTAATTGCCAGCTGTCACAGCCCGCTGATAAGCTGCCTCAACTCCCAGGCTTCTCGGTTTCTGTCCCTGTAAAGTAGGGGTGATAGGAATCGTTGTGTTGGAAAGATGAGGTCGAGCAGTGAGTGAGAATCCTGCTGTATGTGTAACAGCACGAGTTTGGGGACCAACGTTCACAAGCCCATCAGTGAATCAGACGGAACATTCTAGAGACATCATCTTCCAGCAAACCTCGGGGATGTGCATCTCGCGTGAGAGCCATGAAACTCTTGGAACATAGGACATGGAGACAAATCAGTGTATATACATAAACGTTTAAACATGTGTAAGTTTGGGTCTAGAGGCCAGAGGTCAAGATCAATGTTCACCTTCCTCAATTGCTTTCCTTAATATTTTGAGACAGATTCTCTCACAGAACCCAGAGCTTACCAGTTCTGCAAGATGAATGGCCAGAAAACCCTAGGGACCTTCTACCCCACCTCCTGCATCAAGACTATAGTCCTTTCTCACTACCCCCAGCTTTTTTTTTTTTTTGAAAAGCATGTTCTTTTATTGAAAAAGGAAGTAAAAACATTTTATGATAAAATTGAAGATTTACATGGAAAATATTTCTGATAAAATAGGAGAGGTATATAGAAAAACATGTTAAAATTGACAGTTGTCATGGAAAATTAAAGAGTAAAATGTTAGACATAAAAACATCGCTAAATTAATTGAAAAAGGAAGTAGAAATATTTATGATAGAATTGAAGATTTATGTGGAACGTATTTCTGATAAAATTGTAGAAAAATGTAGAAAAACATGTTATCATGGAAATTTTTATATAGATATAATAATGGTAGGCATAAAAGTATTCCTAAGTTGATTGAAAGTGGAATTATAAACATTTTCTGATAAAGTTGAAGATTTACATGGAAAATATTTCTGATAAAATTGAAGAAATATATAGAAAAACATGTTAAAATTGAAGATTATCATGGAAAATTATACAGATAAAATGGTAGGCATAAAAATATTTCTAAGTTGACTGGAAGTGGAATTATAAACATTTTCAGGTAAAACTGAAGATTTACATGGAAAGGATTTCTGATAAAATTCAAGAAATATATAGAAAAACACAGTAAAATTGACTAACTCATGGAAAATTATACAGATAAAATGGTAGACATAAAAAAAACCTTTCTAAATTAATTGAAGGTGGAATTAAAGACATTTTGTGATAAAATCAGAGATTTACATGGAAAACATTTCTGATAAAATAGAAGAAATATATAGAAAAACATGTTAAAAATGAAGATTATCATGAAAATGCAGATAAAACGGTAGACATAAAAATTTACTAAATTAATTGAAAGAGGAATTACAAGCATTTTCTGATTAAAAAAATGAAGATTTACATGAAAAATATTTGTTTGTCTATGTCTTTTTATTGGGGAATTGAGTCCATCGATGTTAAGAGATAATTAAGGAATAGTGATTGTTGCTTCCTGTTATTTTTGGTGTTATTTTTATGTTTGTGTGGGTATCTTCTTTTGGGTTTGTTGGAAGAAGATTACTTTCTTGCTTTTTCTAGGGTGTAGTTTCCTCCCTTGTGTTGGCATTTTCCATCTATTATCCTTTGTAGGGCTGGATTTGTGGACAGATATTGTGTAAATTTGGTTTTATCATGGAATATCTTGGTTTCTCCATCTATGGTGATTGAGAGTTTTGCTGGGTATAGTAGTCTGGGCTGGCATTTGTGTTCTCTTAGGGTCTGTATGAGATCTGCCCAGGGTCTTCTAGCTTTCATCATCTCTGGTGAGAAGTCTGATGTAATTCTTATTGGTCTGCCTTTATAAGTTACTTGCCCTTCTTCCCTTACTGTTTTTAATATTCTTTCTTTGTTTAGTGCATTTGGTGTTTTGATTATTATGTGCCAGGAGGACTTTCTGGTCTGGTCCAGTCTGTTTGGAGTTCTGAAGGTTTCTTGTATGTTCATGGGCATCTCTTTCTTTAGGTTAGGGAAGTCTTCTTCTACAATTTTGTTGAAGATATTTACTGGCCTTTATTGTTGGGAATCTTTGCTCTCTTCTATACCTATAATCCTTAGGTTTGATCTTCTCATTGTGTCCTGGATTTTCTGGATGTTTTGGGTTACAAGCCTTATGCATTTTGCATTTTCTTTGACTGTTGAGTCAATGTTTTCTATGGTATCTTCAGCACCTGAGATTCTTTCTTCTTCTCTTGTATTCTGGGTTTTTTTTTGGTTTTTTGTTTTGTTTTGTTTTGTTTTGTTTTGTTTTGTTTTGTTTTGAAACAGGGTTTCTCTGTGTAGCCCTGGCTGTCCTGGAACTCACTGTGTAGACCAGGTTGGCCTCGAACTCAGAAATCCTCCTGCCTCTGCCTCCCAAGTGCTGGGATTAAAGGCGTGCGCCACCACCGCCTGGCTTATATTCTGTTTTTGATGCTTGCATCTATGACTCTTGAATTCTTTCCAAGGTTTTCTATCTCCAGAGATGTCTCACTTTGTGATTTCCTTATTGTTTCTTCTTTCACTTTTAGATCCTGAATGGTTTTGCTTAGTTCTCTCACTTGATTGTTTGTGTTTTACTGTAATTCTTTAAGGGATTTTTGTGTTTCCTCTTTAAGGGCTTCTGCCTGTTGACCCATGCTCTCCTGTATTTCTTTAAGGGATTTTTGTGTTTCCTCTTTAAGGGTTTTTACATGTTCACCCATGTTCTCCTGTTTTTCTTTAAGGGAGTTATTTAAGTCCTTCTTGAAGCCCTCTATCAGCATCATGAGATGCGATTTTAAATCCAACTCTAGTTTTTCTGGTGTGTTGGAGTATCCGGGACTTCCTGTGGTGGGAGAACTGGGTTCTGATGTTGCCAAAGCCTTGGTTTCTGTTGGTAGGGGTCTTGTGTTTGCCTTTTACCATCTGATTATCTCTGGGGCTAGTTGGTCTTGCTGTCTCTGGCTGGAGCTTGTTCCTCCTGTGGGCCTATAAGCCTGTGTCCTTACTCCTGGGAGATCAACTCTCTTCTGTCAGGGTCTGTGCACAGAAGGCTGTGTAGCTTCCTGATTCCCTGGTGCAAATGGCAGCCTGAAGACCTCTGCCCTTGCTGCTCCACTAATCATTTGCCCTGTGCACTCCTAGCTGTTCTCCTCCAGAGAGAAGGTGGAGACCTCACCTCTGTGCTCAGAAGGGAAACACTGCTGGGAGATCACTCTCTCCTGGTGGGCCGTGCACAGAAGGCTGTGGAGAAGTCACCCAGCTCCCTGGTGCAAATGGTGGCAGGCTACCCCCAGCTTTTTATGTGACTGTTGAAGATCTGTACTCCTGTTCTCATCCCTGCATGGTAAACATTATCTTGACCGAGCCATCTCACCAGACCCTCCAGTGAAAATCTCAACGATGACCATAACCACAATCATTGAGTCTGGCAAGCAGAGCAGTGGCTCTACACCAGGCACAGTGGTGGAGTGTCTGGTAAACCTTGTGGTTCCCATTTCTGCATCCCAGGGGATATCTCAACTCCTGGGCAGTTTCCTCTACCCGTTTCAGACATGTGGAAACTAGATTTGAGATGCAATGAGGAGAGAACTAGCAATCTTGTCTTTACCAGCAGAAATATTACCCACATTAGGAATACCAGGGAAGACACCCAAAGTCTCCGGGCCTGCAGAGAAAAGAGAATAGAGATGTAATGAGTACAAGCCAGGCAATGCTACTAGCCTGAGCTTCCCTATCACAATACACAAATTTGGATTTATGGGTCCCGACATTGGACCCCCCCCCCCAAGGACTCATTAAGACATGGATTGCAGACTCTGGTGATAGGCTAATGCAGACATTTTCAACATCACTAACAGCTAAATGTCTTCGAAAGTTTAACCTCTGGTCTACTATGGCCTGGTATAAATGGGTAATCAGAGCTGCAGGTATTAATTAAACTCATGGTTCTATTTATCGTAGGACTCTGGGGATTGAGCAGACAGCAAATAGCAATAAGTACTTCTGAATGTTCTCTTTGGCTTAATTACTGTTCCATAGTTAGTCCATCAAATTGATATACAATCAACAAGGCTGTACTTACTCCATACCGCTCGTTTAGAGGGAGAATGTTTCGGGTCTGCCAACAGCTCTCTCTTATATTAGCACAGCCTACTGGAGACTCAGCACAGGACAGGACAGACCTGTGGAGGTCTTTCGTCCAGCCTACACATGGAAGATTGTCAGAAGTGCCTCTCCTCCGCAGGATCTATTTAGACACAACCTTGATTGGTAGTAGATGGTTCTCCTCACTAACCATCAGACTCAGCCTCGGTAGGCAGGATCAAAAGAAGAGCAGAATTGTCATGGGTGCCTGGCTTATAGGGCTTCATAGACGACCACCACTAATAATTAAAAGTGCAGATTCCTGAAATCTAAAGGGACTCAGGAGGTTATCTACTTTAATGGCTTCATTTCATACAAGATGAAACTGAGTCCTGAGAAGCATAGTGGTTGGGCCAGGGTCACACAATGTCTGAGTAAGAGTGTTTGGGCAGACTCAAAAGCTTTTCAAGTTAGCTTAATTAAAGGGTAATTTATTAGGAGAGAGGACTCTCTAGGGATCTAGCCAGGGTATTTCATGAAGTTGAAGGTTACCAACATCCCATCTGAGCTGATCCTCCTACGTATCTGTTTCCCTCTTATATCTGGAAATGACTTAAGTGTTGTGCCTCATGACTGCAGCTGTCATGCAGCTCTCTAGCTACCATTGTACCAAAATCTGGTCACAACTTCAATGCCCAACAATTTCCATGTGTCTTCCAATTCTATAAATTATGGTCTTCAATGGCTCATCATCTCAAAACTAGATTTTAGGCAGGATACAAACAGCTAGGAGCATGGACTACCTATTCCCACCTTCTGCATGCCCTAGGGTGGGAGAGTCCCAGCAAAACTATAGGAAAGAGAGTCACCTAGTATGGTGAGATTACAACGATAATATCGAGATTTTTCCCTTCCCACCTGCTATCTTCTACCATCTCTCAGTGTTAGTCCAAGGACCACTGTTCAGCTGACAGGGGCCAGAATTCAGGGCTGGAATTACTTAAGTGGTGGAATATAATGTGGCCTTAGAATAAGTATATAAAAAAAAAAACAGGATAAGAACATAGTAATAAGTTCCTTGATGTTTCATCCACATTCATAAATACAAAGAGGAAGGGAGGGAGAGAGAAAAGAAAGAAAAAGAGAGGGGACAGAAGGGAGAGGGAGGGAGGGAGGAAGGGAGGAAGGGAGGGAGGGAGGGAGAGAGAGTCAAAGGGAGGGAGGGAGAGTCAAAAGGAAGGAGGGAGGGAGGGAGGGAGGGAGAGTCTAAGGGAGTAGGAGAGAAGAAAGGAGGGAGGGGAGGGAAGGAGGGACAGAGGAAGGGGAGAGGAGGGAGGAAAGGAAGGAGGGGGGAAGAGAAAAAGGGGGAAAGGAAGGAGGGAGGGAAGAAGAGAGAATCAAAGAAGAGCAAAAGTTAGTGGAGTTCAGGCGCCACACTTCCTTCTGCTCACTCTCATGGAAGCAGTGTGCTTCTGCTGTATGGAGATAACTCGCAAGGTAGAGCCTTCCAAGTCATGAGCAGAATGTCATAAAATTGCCTGCTTCCAGGCAACCCAGTAATGAGATGCACATTTAACCCCTAGTCACTTAACTGTTTCTGCCAGAGATGAGTGTTGAGGAAAGAGCAGACTGCACCCGCAGTCTGAGACACAGAGGTCAGGCATCCCCCTGCCTCATCTTCCATGCCCTTATACTGAATGACTGAAGCACAAGTTCATTCACATTGCTCTCTCCTCGATGCCTCTTTTCCTTTTTCCTACCTGAGCTTAAATAGGGAGCTTAAACAAACTGGAGCAGATACTAATGAGAAAGTACATAATATAAGCATCAAGAATTCAAAATCTTGAATTTGCACTCAAGTTACGTCTGTGGGAAATGGGCTCAGCTGGTGGTTAGGGGAAGCAATCTCTAGTCCTCTGTGGGGGACAACCCACCTGTGGGACAAAGTGGAGTGTCACTTTGGTCCCAAGTGTACAGGTTGCAATAGGTGCTGTCGTGATCTTTTTTCATGGGTACCCAGTCATGCTTTCAGGGGACTAAGTCATTCTAGAAGTTTCCATTTAGCTCCAGAGTCAGGCCACAGGGGATGCCTGCTGTGTGAGTTAGTGGGCCTATGCCAGCAAGCTGAGTTTGGGCTCCTCCCTCTGGGATCAGTTAGCTTGTGGGAGCCATTCATTTTCTACCACTTGATCCTCAGTAGAATATAGATAACTGAGACCAGAGAAGTGGACCTTGATTTTCCCAAGGGTTAGGGCTCCTTGGAGGAGGTTGGTGTACTCTAGGAGGACTCTCCCAAGAGAAGTGTACTATCAAGTTAACTTTTTGTGAGAAGCCATGAGAGTCAATGTTGACTACGTCTATTCACCCCAGTCAGGGCACTGAGGACACACCAAAATCCAACAAAGTCCATCTTGGTAAGCCAGTGAGGTTACTTGGCTTCAACACAGAAGCAAAATGGGAGGTCACTACAGGAATATGGATGACATCACAGACAGTAGAATTGCTTAAAAGTCTCAGGCTAGATGGTATGGGTGACCATCTCCCAACACTACATAAGCACCTCTGCCTGTCAATTAATCTCCTATCCTCTCTCCACTCTAGTCAAGCACCCCCAAGACTAGGGCAGAAGCAGGGCCGCAGGGGCTTGAGGGAGAGAAGGCATGTAATCCCAAGTCAGGGTCTAATGGCTTCCTCCACCCCTTTTTCTATGACAGAGTGTGGATAGGCCTGATCAGATGAGCCAAGCCATGTGTGGGTCAGGTCAAGTCGCTGCTGCCCTCGTGCAAAAGTCCACAAGTACAAAAGTCAGGTGTATAGTTAAAAGACTTAGTTTATCACTTAAAACCTAAGCTTGAACCTGGTCCTGGTTCAGAAGCCCCAAGTGATTCTGGAACTAAAAAGCTAAGGCATTTCAAGTGTGGGATGTAAGGCAAGAGGTGATAGAAAGATCAATTATTTCCAAATCTACCTACCGTAGGAGAGAATCTTAGCCATTTGGGGTACCTGAAAGGTCAATTCCATCTTTATAATTACAGGTGAAGAAATGGGTGAACCAAAGAGATTGGAGCAGCTGTCCATGGCCAGAGAGTCTAGGGTTGGGATTATAGCCTATGTCCTCTGGCTTCAAACAGGAGGTCAGTTGATGCCTGAACTGAGCCTCACATAATGGTACTAACTCCTTCTTCAGGAGCCCTCTCCTCCCCAGGTGTTCACTACTGAGATCTCCTGACTTAGGAGATGACAAGATTAGTGCTGGAGAGTCCTGCAATACTGTCAGAGAGAGTAGATGCCTCCTCGTGATACGCTTGGTGCTGTACCAGCAAGTACCAGCAGTCAGTAAGCAACGGCTGAAACTAGCATGTAAGTAGGAAAGAAACAGCCTCAGGACCAAGCACGACTTCAGCTCAAAAGTCACACAACTCTTTCGTGTGGCTCCTAATGGTGCCAGCAGAATGCCAGCAACACCAGTCAACACCAGCACAGAGAAACGCACAGGCTCTCACTCAGGAACTCTCTAGCTTTCAACGGTAGCAGAGTTCATTGATGGCCTGCCTCACCTGAAGCCTGAGGCTTTCTGATGGGAATACTACAGAGGTATGTGACATTCTGTAAGTCTCACCATAGAAGAAAGCTTGGAGCATTTTCTCAAATTTGTATAAAATCCAGATCTTTTTTCTTTTCGCCAGGCTGGTTGAGTGGCAGGTATCCGGGTGGGTGAAGTGAATGGCAGACTGGTGAGAAACTTCCCTCCCTCAAAAATGAAAAAAAAAAGGAGTCAGAGAGACATCATTTGGGGAGGTGACAGGTAGATGGTACAGTAGGGCTGCTGATAAAGGGATTAAATCTGCCAGAATCCTAAATTCAGTACATCCCTGGCAAGGAGGGGGAGGAAGGAGAAGCCTGCTAACCTCTATCTGTGCAGGACTTTCATCTGGGGCAAAGCCCCAGAGGCACTTCTCCATAGTTCCCTTCTTTTAACTTCTTAAAGTCAAAAGGCAGACCTAGACGGTGCCATGGGCCTGTGGGCCTCCTGAGTTTCCCATTTGTCCCCTACAATGTCCTTATCCTTTCTCAGCCTCTCCACACTGTGACCACCCCTCAATTATCTCTTCTACCTGTTACATGAGAAGAAGGACATATGGCCAGAAATTCAGAGTCTGCAAACATGCCAACATGGGAACCATGAGAGTGATGAAATACTTCCTGAGAACAAAACACACATGCACACACATGCAAACATACATGTACACAGATGCACATATGCACATATAGACAAACATACACAAATACACACAGACACATATGAATTCATAATACACACAGATGCACATATATACCTATAGACACACTTGTAGACACACACACACGCACACACAAATGCATACACACAAACACCTAGACACAAACAAAAAACATACACACAGAGACAGACACATAGACACAACACACATTCATATGCAAAAAACACCCACATATACAAAGACACACACGCAGAGACATAAACACACACAGACACATACAAACACACAGACATACAGACATGCAAATGGACACGCACACAAAAACATACAGACACACAAACACACACAGACATACAGACTCATGCACGCAGACATACATACAAACACATACACACATTAAGACACAGAGACATACACAGATACACACACAAACACACACAGCCACACAAACACAGACTTACAAACTCATATACACACAAACACACAGACAGAGCACACACACACACACACACACACACACACACACACACACTCTGAATGTGGGCTTTGAAGTGGATATTCATGATGCAGCTTTCAAGCCTCCTGAAAAGTCCAAGCTCAGCCTGACCTACTTAGGCAGCATTCTTACCCGCGTCTCTGGCAGAGGAGCT
Organism: Tokudaia tokunoshimensis; assembly: GCA_036184795.1. Taxonomy (NCBI): domain Eukaryota; kingdom Metazoa; phylum Chordata; class Mammalia; order Rodentia; family Muridae; genus Tokudaia; species Tokudaia tokunoshimensis. The sequence goes on from BTHU01000006.1 coordinate 78,322,363, forward strand.
GTATATTTAGCACAAGGGAATGACGCACCCCCCCATCCCCACTCTGTGTTTAGAGAGCACAGCAGTTTTTGCCGTTTTACATCCACCCTCCCCAGCTGTCTCCGTGAGAGTGGATATGTAAGTTAAACGCCTCTAAAAACCCATGAGTTCCAGGAATTCTGCAGAAATGCATCCCGCGCTCACTGGGTGCATGGACCATTTTAATGGCTGAAAAGGAAAGGAGCAGTCACAGCTGGCCGATGTTTGCTCTCCCCTCAGCCGGCAAGCCAGCTGCCTGGCTCGGCTGTTGTTAATGCACAGCGGAGATTTACCGAGGCTCCGACATGCAAACGACATAAATTTCAGTCAGGAAAGGCTGGGTGTGCAAAGGAGAAGGGCAGAGCCGACGCTATTATCTCGCTGACTCAAGCCAAAATAGACATTAGTTTCAATTACCTGCGTGTTTCAGGAGGAAGCCTTTTTTAACCTTCATTATCGGGATAATTACCTCAACTCTCACCTTTTGTCCACGCAGTCAAAACCTGAAAAGTTTTACTCCTTTGTATCAGTCACCTCAAACTTCTTCCGACATGGTGGTCATGGAGATAAGACACACCACATGCAGGTAAAGGGCGTGCTGCAGAAACAACACGTGACAGGCTTCACAGGCCAACCTCAGGGGCCCAGGGCCACTGCTTCCATGCGGCCGTGCATGCTTTACCCAAGGTCTGCTGAGTCTGTCTCCCAAGCACAACATTTGCTTGGTGGGTTTTCTAACCCTGACTGTGCTCACTGGCTAGAGAGAAGTCTGTAAAGGATGGGATAATATGAAAGTGACGACATCAGCTCTGCAGTGTTAGACATGGAGCCTGTGTGTGTTAGATGTGGGGTCTGTGTGTGTTAGACATGGAGCCTGTGTGTGTTAGACATGGAGCCTGTGTGTGTTAGATGTGGGGTCTGCATGTGTTAGACATGGAGCCTGTGTGTGTCAGACGTGGGGTCTGTGTGTGTTAGACATGGGGTCTGTGTGTGTTAGACATGAAGCCTGTGTGTGTTAGATGTGGGGTCTGCGTGTGTTAGACATGGAGCCTGTGTGTGTTAGATGTGGGGTCTGCATGTGTTAGACATGGAGCCTGTGTGTGTTAGACGTGGGGTCTGCAGTGTTAGACATGGAGCCTATATGTGTTAGAGGTGAGGTCTGTAGTGTTAGACATAGGCTCAGCATGTGTTGAACATGGGGTCTGCATATGTTAGTCATGGGATCTGTGTGTGTGTTAGGTAATAGAGTCTGTATGTATCAGACAAGGTCTGCATATATTAGATGTGGGGTATGAATGTGTTAGACATTGGGTCTACATGTCTTAAATATGGGGTCTCCATGTATTTATTAGTCATAGGGTCTGTGTGTGTTAGATGTGGGTCTGTATGTGTCATGTAGTCTGCATGTATTAGTCATGTAGTCTGCATGTACTAGTCATGTAGTCTGCATGTATTAGTCATATAGTCTGCATGTGTTAGAAATTGGGTATGCATGTGTTAGTCATGTAGTCTACATGTGTGAGAAATTGGGTCTGCATGTGTTAGAAATTGGGTCTGCATGTGTTAGTCATGTAGTCTGTATGTGTTAGTCACGGGGTGTGTATGTGTTAGACATGGTGTGTGTGTGTGTGTGTGTGTGTGTGTTAGGCATGGAGTCTACATGTGTTAGAATGGGGTCTACACATGTTAGTCATGGGCCTGTGTATACCTGTGTGTGTTATGTCCTTTTCTCTTTCAGGGCCTGTGGCACGTGTGTATTTATGTGAACATTGTGACTCCATCACCCCTGCCCTCAGATTTCCACTTGCCAAGGTGAGGGACAGTCCCAAGTGTGCTTGTGTGCATCTCCCAGAACTCATGTTCCTCTGGCTGTGGATGTGGGAGCCAAAGTTCCTGTACACAGACGTATGGCACCGCTGTCATCATCATGGTCACCAGCATGACTGCACAGGGATCTGCAGCAAGTGACCTAAAAGTGTGACTCAGCCCTGCCTAGGACCTCCTCACGTTCCCCAGAGCTTGCACTGCCCGACCACAAGTCAAGCTCACTCTTCTCCAGAAGAGCAAAGGCCCGTTTCCCGGGAGCACTGGTGGATGGGAGCTAGTAAGCGGGTGTCCTCCATCCGTCTTACACAGCCCAGCGCTGACAGGTAAAACACCCACGTGATGGTGTAGACATGGCTTAGTCAGTAAGTGCTTGCTGCTCAAGCATAATATGACCTGGGTTTGATCCTCAGAACCCTCATAAAAGAACACCAAGTATGGCGATGCACACATATGTAATTCTGGTGCTAGAGAGACAGATACAGGAGGGCCACCGCCACTCGCTTGCCAGTTAGCCGAGCCTACTTGGTGAGCGTCAGGCCAGGGAGAGACCCTGTGTATAAATTAAAAATTACACATCACCTGAGGAACAACTAAGGTTGCGATTTGACTTCCACATGTACTGACATGCACATATGTGTGCACACACACGTATATACATATATACATATATAAGTATACATATACATATATACATATACACGTATACATATATACTCATGTAAAAAATAAATACAGACTCTTTCTCTCACTCCCACCTGGTACCCTGATCTTGGACTTCCCATCCACAAGACTAAAAGAAATCCGTTTCTATATGGAAGCCACCAGAGGAGATGGTAAATCTCCACTCTCACTCACCTGCTGCTCCTGAATCCCTCCACTCCTTAGTGTTAGTAACAGCCCCCCACACTAAACCCCATATCTGAGCTCATTTCCTTCCTGAAGTCTTCAGACTGGCAGTGGCAGAACAGGAAGCTAATATGTGCTCGCTGTGTGGAGATGGCTCTCATTAAGACCCAGCGCCCTACAGTTAAACAACCACCGTGGGTAGCTCTGCAGGTGCCCGGAGCCCTCCTGCTAACGTGATGGCACTGAAGTTGGCGAGCGAAGTAAATGAAATACAACTACGTCAGCTTCTGCTCCATTAAGAAAGGAGAAGAAAAAAAAAATCAATGTTTGTCAAATGTAGAAGGATAAAATCAATAATGAAAGAAATTTTATTTTCAACCTTCTGAGGGAGTATTACAAAGAAGAAAGAGTGAAAATTATTATTATTTATTGATGTATATAGCACCTTCTGAAAGCCTCAAAGTGTTTTATAGGATTACAAACTGCCTTCATCCTTTCCTGCGTACCGATGACTTGGTCCTCCTCTTACACGGCCCTTGCTGGAAGCAGCAAATGCATGAACTTCCAGGCCAACAGGATGTGGTCTCTGTAGGATGGATAGTTAAAGTCAGAGTTTGCTTGTTTGTTTGTTTGTAACAGGAATCACTGGTGCTGTACAAGGACAGCACACCCTCATCTTACAGAAAGTTCCCAAGGAGGGTAGCATCATAATCCACTTATTTGGCTAAATGAAAAGCATAGAGTGTCTCTCCATCCCTCTCCGGTGTTCCTTGGTTGGAACAAGCAGTTCAGTCAGGGAGAAGCAGCCACCTGCTGCCAACATCTTAATGCAGTTCCTGGCAGAGAGTTTCGATAGATGACTTCAAAGCCACGGGTGTGAGCGCGGCTGAACAAAACTTTCCAGGGGATGAATCGTCAGAGGTGTGAGGCAGGAGCCGAGGGCTGCAGCTGTCTGAGAAATCGACGTGGGAAATTGTCAAAATGAAATCCTGTGAGGGCGTAGTGAGACAAAGCTTTCTGCTCCCATGTTTCTGTTTCCTTCTCATTGGAACTTTATAATAATTCTTGGAGAAAAGAGAATGAGAAGTACTCGCCCATTATACACAGGCTCGTTAACATGCACATGGCCAGCCCCAAAACACCTTAGCTTTGTTTTTCCAAGAACGGCTAAGGACGAATCCTAGCCTCTTAGAGTCAGAAGAAAGAAAAATTAAGTGTAGTTTCTGTCCCAAATTTAAAAAAATAAATAAATAATTAAGGAATAAATTAAAAAAAAATGCCTTTCCACATTCCTGAAAGGGAGGTGGAGTCATTACTTTGATATTGCTGGAATGAAACTTGACAAACAACACAGCTTTATCTTGGCTCCTGGTTTCAGGGACCTTCAACTCATCACGGAGGGAAAGGTATGGCAATCCTCTCAGCGCATAAGGGCAGCAGAATGTGGCAGAAGCTGCTCACATCTTAGCAGGCCAACAAGCAGGGACTACAGCAGGAACCAGCAAGGGGTAAAAACCTTTCAAACCTCCCCAAGTGAACTGCCTCCGCCTCCGCCCTGGCCCCGCCCTCGCCTCCGCCCCCATCCCCGGCCCTGCCTCCACCTAATAGGCCCACCCACCTCCCACAGGCTCTACAGCCTCCGGAAACTGCCTCACCAGAGGGGAAGGATTATTCAAAACGTGAGCCTGTAAGGGACATTTAGGAGTCCAATCATAGCAAAGGACAAATCTAGAGATGAGTTTATTGCTTCACAGAAATTGTATCTACTCCTTCCATTATTGTTCCAACTCTTAAGGATTAAAGTATGAAAATCTACCTCCATATTAAGACCCACCGCCTTCTCCTTCTTGTCATTCAGAATCATCGATCTGTCTCACCTCCATGTGAGGACGTAGGATGGGAAGTCCACCGGGCATCCACCACTGTCCTCTCTTCAAACAGCCATCTCCTGTTCCCTCAAGAACTGACTCTGTACCATGGGCTAGTGAGTTACATCAATCCATAAAATGCTTGCCCCTATGTCACAAAAGCATGAGTTCTATCCCATGAACTTATGACTTATGTATAAAAACATTAAAAACCTGATCATAGTAGTACTCACAGGAAATGGCAGCACTCAGGGGGTGGGGCCCACAGTTCACATACTGACAGGGGGAGAGAGAGAGAGAGAGAGAGAGAGAGAGAGAGAGAATATTAGTCTTGTATTATGGTTTCCAGATATTAAATCGTCCCAATTTGTCTCTATTTCATATTAAAATATCATGCTGAAGATTCATTAAAAATTTCAAATATCACCTGGCATCATGGTAGTAAGACTACTCCCTCCAGTTTTCCAGACATCTCTAGACTTGCTAGTCACACATGAGGTCTTTTCCCACCACCAATACCCTCTCTGTATCCTGCTGTCAGCTATAAACACCAGGGCCAAGATTGAAATCCTCTCTTCTCATTCATAACCTATCTCGCTTGAGATTTTGTGAGTCCCGATCCTGTTTCTTGGTGTCATCTGCACATCTCTATTTTTATCCTGCATCAGATTTGTGGGCCACACCCTCTACATCATTATTCAACCCATGAATGAACCAATTCAGTTAAACAGAGCCTAGGGCAGATCCCACAACAGGTACCGATGGCTACGAGGGGGTGGGGGATGGGGTGGCATGTGTCTATGAGCTCATGCTGATTCTTGAATTTACCAGCCAGTGTTCTATTCCCTTCAGCCGCACAGCTCTAGGGCCAGCTACAGGTGATAGCTACTCGAAAGAACTCAAGTAAATGATCTGATCCCCAAACCTAAGAGCTTGCTGCCTTTTCTGATTGTCGTACATGGCTCTACAGACTGGGTCCCACTACGTATCTGCTACCAAAGATAGAGGTGTTAAAGGTCTGTACCCCTATGTGCAGCTACGGGAAGGTAGTGGAAGCTTTAAGGCATTAAGGCTCTAGTGAGCTCTTTGGGTCACTGGAGGATACCTTCAGCTACACACTCTCTCACCTCCAGTTGGGTGAAGATTCACACTACCATGCTCCCCTGCTATGATGAGCTGCCCTGCTTCAGGCCCAGATCAACAGCACACATCAATCAAGGACTGAAACTTCCAAAAAAATGTGAGCCATCTTTTTTTTCCCTCCCCGCCCGCCTCTTGGGTAATCCTCATTCTTTTTTTTTCTCTCTTTTCTTTTTTTTAATTGGATAGTTTATTTACATTTCAAATGTTTTCCCCTTTCCCAGTCCCCCCTTCGGAAACCCGCTATTCTACCTCCCATTGCTTCTATGAGGGTGCTGCCCCACCCACCTGCGCACTCCCATTTTCCCACCCTGGCATTCCCCTACACTGGGGCATTGAAACCCCTCAGGCCCAAGGGCCGCTCCTCCCACTGATGTCCAACAAAGGTCATCCTATGCCACATATGCGGCAGGAGCCACCGGTCCCTCCATGTGTACTCTCTGGTTGGTGGTCCAGTCCCCAGGAGCTTGGAGGGGGAGGGCGGTCTTGCCGGTTGACACTGTTGTTCCCCCATGGCCCCAAAGTCCCGAATACCCAAGATTCAATTCATAGACCGTGTGAGTCATCTTTGTCAACCGATCATCTCTGGTATTTTGTTACAGTAATGGAACTCTGTGGGGCTATAACAACAGCTAGGCAAAACCGTATGATATAAACTCCCCACCACCACCACCACCATTTTGGTTGTTTGGTGTGGGGTTGTTTGCTTGTTTTAAGGCAAGTTCTCATTTTGTAACACAGGCTGACCTGGAACTCATTCTGGATTGGCCTCACAACAATCCTCCTGCCTCAGCCTCCTGAGCGCTGGGGTTGCTGGCATGAGTCACCTGGACTAACTCCTCTTCTTGTTCTGCTCTTCCTTTCAGAATCATTGCTAACTGGCCTTCTAGTCACAACAAAGGAAAGCCCCTCCCAACCCCGTGCCAGGCCACAGTCCAAAGCTTGGAATCTTCCAGGTACCACAGAGGGAAAGGCAGCTGAGTGTATTGCTGCAGCTGTTTGCTAGGCTGAAGAGGTAAGGGGACTTCCAGCTGAACAGCCATACTAAGCAGAACCCAAGCCTGCATGAGCCTCTGTTCTCAGCACATGGTCTTCACCTGAGCTGGTCCCCTGTTTATTACCCTTCCCACTTAAATCAAAACGGCTTCTGAAAGGGAAGGGGGAATAAGTGGACTCTCCGCAGTCCTAAATCGGTCTGATTCACAAACACAGACACGGCAGCTAAATATAGACAGACTCCATCCACTGGGGTTAGCACATCATGTCAGGACCTGCCCTTGGAAACTCCATGGTACACGGGTGTCGCTCTCCTCTAGTTCAAGAGGAGAAGGCCCTCCCTCCAGGTGGACTCGGCATTGCTAGGCAACATCAGCACCAGCACGATGACCACCAGACTCAGGGGGCTACGGCAGTTCCTCTGACATTTTCTAGAAGGTATGCCTGAAGAGAGAGCCGCAGGGCACTGGTCACTAGAACAGATGGATCTTGTAAATTGCTCAGGGGCCTGACCCTTGTTTGGTTGCTTATTTTCCTCTCTTTATAATCCAAACCTGCTATGCAATTCTCAGAGGCTCCCGAAGTACAGAAAATGTAAGGTCCCTGCTTAAAAATCACCAAGGCTCTCAAGACGATGTCAGCTGAGCATTATGTCAAGAATGGAGCCCCTGTGTGATCTCGCGGGTTGCACACCCACGCAGAGAGCCGTAGTTGGGACAGAATGTTTATCAATATTAGATCAGTGATTTAAAACAACCAGGACCAAACGAGAAGGCAAACAAAGGGAGCAGGATTCTCTGCAGCTTCAATGCAACCCATTGTTGTCTCTTTGGGGATTCTGCTTGGGACCCTTTAAGAAGAGTTTCCAGAGGCTGGGGAGATGATCAGGCGGTAAAGTACTCATAGCACAAGCATAAAGATTTCAGTTTCCTCCCCAGAACCCACATATAAAAGCCCAGTGCAATGTGCTTCTGATCCCAGCACTAGAAGCAGACAGGAGGAACCCTAGAGCAGCCAGCCCAGGAAGAGTCAGGGAGCCCCAGGCCAGGGAGAGAGGCTGTCTCAAAAACAGAGTGACTGAGGAAGACAACTGAGGTTGACCTGCGCCCTACACACACAGGAACACATTCATACAAAGGCGCACACACACAGAGGGACACACACGTGTATACAACACACATACAAACAGGCATATATACACAGACAAAGGTATGCAAATACACATGCATACACATAGGCACACACACATACAGTCACAGTACATACACATACAGTCACAGCACACACACATACAGTCACAGCACACACACAGACAGGCACAGCACACACACAGGCACATAATCTCTCTCTCTCTCTCTCTCTCTCTCTCTCTCTCACACACACACACACACACACACACACACACACACACACACACACATACACACACACTTTTCACTGTTGAATTAAGTTGGAAAAATGTGTGTGGCTTTACCAGAGTGCTTTCGCAGACTCCAGAGCTCTCACATCTATATGTTCTTAGCAAATCAATTCAGGTATGGATCGTATAGACCCGGCCATCAAGACAGAGCATCCCTGGAAAACCATAATCCACATGTGAAATTCCAATCTCTTTCAGAGTAGACTGTTCACGGTAAGTAATCTACGAGGTTATAGGTTGCTCTGCCCTTCCCCCATGCTAACCCCCTCGTCCTATCTGCTCCTCCCGCCATTTCCCCAATTTGTTCCTTCAGATTTTCATTCTTCCCTCACTGCCCCACTCCCCATTATTAGCATCTCAGATCAAAGTCACTGTCTGAGAGTCTAATCCTTAAGGAAACGGTCAAACACTTGGCTGCCCGCGGTAACCTTGGTCTGCTCTTTAAGCGTAGAGGATGGGAATGCTTAGTAAGCGGTTTTTGTTGAATTTTTTTTTTTCTTTCTGAGAAATGAGTGTAAATTGCAGGAAACTGTGTGTAAATTAAAGGAACTGCCTAACCTAATTAGCCACACAGGAAATGTAATGGGTCTGGAAAACAAAAGTGTAATTTATGAGGAAATATCAATAGGAATAATGTAAATAATAAGGTTTTTTTTCTCTCTCTCTCTTTCTGCAGTTTCTAGTTCCCTATGAAGCTGAGGTAGTCATTAGGAAAGGAAGTGCTTGCCCACATCTAGGGAGGGCCTAAGGATACTGCTTTAAAGTGTCACACCACCTTCAGGAAGGTGCCCCTAATGCACTTCAGGATTTCTGTAAGATGCAAATGGGGTTAGGTAAGATGACCACCATTCATCCATCGCACCAGTGCCTATGAAATATGGCTGTACTCTTGGCCAGCTCTCTATACTGAACTGTCTGTCTGAGGCTGAATTTCTCATTCACTTTGGCCCTCACTCCCATTTCCCTCTGAGATGGTCAGCTGTTGGCAGCACAGGCTTTTAATACCATTTATCTGAACAGAGATTGTTATTGGTGTTCTATATACCTCTCCAGGAGCACAGTGCGCCAAGGTCCCTGCCAGCCTTACCTTCCGTGTCTCTTGATGCAGTCCACTTTTTGACATGAAAATAGAAAATATGCATATATATTTATTAAGCCCAGTGGTTCATTAACCAAATGAAAACACAGCACAGACTGCTGAGTAATGATTAACTCATTCCTTCGAATGAAGCTCAGGTTGATACAGGCCTTTACATTAGTTATTAATATCCTTAAGTGCATATTCACGAGGTACAGTGTGTTCAACACACGTCTACAATCTATAATTCAATCGTGGGACTTGGTATTTCCCGCTGGACTTAAAACATTTTGGGAGGACAGCGGGGGATGCTAACTAACAGGTGCCAGACCAATTTTTAATTTAAAACAACCTCAACTTGTATTTTGTTTTGTGTACCGTTTGCTCCAAGCATCTTTCCTTAACTCTTAACTCCAGTCTACATCAACAGCAGGGTGATGTGGGAACACCCTCAACATTGGATTTCCTAAAGTCCCTGGTCCAGGTTATTTAAGGATGAGGGCAACTCTCACAGACTCAACGGAGCAGAAAACTGTAAGAATACCACAAGCTATTGTCTGCTTCCTGGACTCTGCTCTTCATGAGAATAGCAACACTGCTTGCCTCTAGTTACTGCCCCCCCCCCGCCCCCTGAATCTTACATCTATCTGGGTGGTCATCAGTCTGAGCTCTACAGACAAACATAGACTCTCTCAATCTCTCTCTCTCTCTCTCTCTCTCTCTCTCTCTCTCTCTCTCTCTCTCTCTCTCCCTTACTCTCTCTCTCTTCCCCCCTTTCTCTCTCTGGGGTCTCTCTAGCCTTAGTCTTCTGTCCTCCTCTGAAGGGAAAAAGGAACTTCACACGCTCCCCTTTCCACGTAGAGCATCACACAGATCAGCCAACAGCATCAGGAAAACAACCTTGCCTTCAGATACTCCTAACTCTATAAACATCTCCATGAAGCACTTACAAGGAACAGCCGGATTTAAACAAAAAAAAGTACAAAATTAGGTTGTGGAAAATTTGTTCTTTGGTCAAATCATGGTCAAATGTTGGAGATCCAGTTCATCCAGCCTCTCATCCTATCTGTGCATCTCTGACAATGGCGAGGGACAAAGATTTCTTGGAATTGGTTGTGTTTTAAAGGTAGTGACATCTATTTCTACCTGAAGAAAGAAACATAATAGCCATTTCCTTATTCTTCTTTCTGACCATCAGAGATATCCTTCCTTATAATTGCACAGGCCATTGCTGTCATGGCCATCATATTCACTACTTACTATTATGGGTATTTAGAGACTCATAAAATGTGAGCTTCCTCAATGCTTAAACAGCACAAGAGATAAATCAGAGCATTGGCTGTGTGGGGGAAACCTAACGGAGAACAGCTGGAGAGCTCTCTTGACTAAATATTTACAAAAGCCATGATTATATCACTGAGTGACATTGTGCGAAGATAACAATTTATCAATCATCTTGCTTCACACCAAGCCCCACGGGATGGGCCGCATTCCCACTTAACAATAAGAATCTATTGTATGCTAATTAATTTACTTATTTTCACTTCAGGTTATTTTAGACACGTTTGCCCTTGTGTTTTTATAACAGCTCATATTGCACAGAGACCAAACAACTGTTTTATAGGCAGAGAAGGGTGGGGGAAGTGCCACTAAGGATCAGTCTTGGCTCACATTTAGTCCTCCGGGGCCCAGGGTGAGAAGAACGGATGTGCCTCTGCATATCCTGCCTCTTTGGTTGCAGATTCTGCTGCTAATTTTCGAAGATATTCTAGGGAAAATAAAAAGACAGAGGCCAAACAGAATTCTAAATTTAAATATAAAAGTTTTATATTTAAACTTAAATTTTCTTTTTTTTTTTTTTGCAAAAATTTCTCCCTGGTGGATGAAGAAGCAATAACTCTCCCCACTCCTTCTAAGGTCCCAGTGACAAATCAAAGTTCAAGTCCACGAAGGTCTCCTCGGAAAACTAAAGAGTTCGGTGAGCTTCTTTAGAGAACATACTTGAAGGTTCACTGATAGGACTGTGAGGGACCCCAAAGCAGCCACACTGCAAAGTCTTCACCCACCACGGAGATAGTGGCTTCCCCATAACAGCATAGATGAAGGCCCTTCTCCTTGTCCTTCCCAACCTATATACTCTACCCCTCCACCAGACTCCAAGGCCTCCTGGAGTTAAGGCAGACTGCAAACAACTGTTTTTGGGGGGTAGCTGGATACTTAAGAGTACAATGACCCTCTCTGGTCCCTCTCCTGTGAGGGAGTCGGCAGTCAACAAGCCCAGCTGTGATGGCTTTTCCTATGCAGGCACAGCTGAACTACTGCAAATGGCAGTTGTTTGGCTCAGAGAATAAGGCTGAGCCTCACAGTTAGACACAGCTGTGATTTCCCACACCCGAAGTAGCTATGAGGCAAGCCTCACCCAAGCATAGTTCCTGTCCACCGTGGCTCTAAGCCTTCTGGGAAAATCCAGAGAACCCAGCTGAACACATAGACCAGACACAGACATAAGACTCACTGCAGAGCCAACTGGAAGAGGGTATTCTGGGATATTGGCTGTGGTAGCCACACACACACAGACCTTCCAGAATTTTGACTTAGTATAGAATATGTAAACCATAAAAGCACGATATGAGGGCAAGATCTGTCACAAAGCTGGGTGATAAGGTTTCTCTACAGATCCCCAAATGCAAACAGTGCTGCCACACCTCTGTTGTCCAAACCTGTGTGTCGTTGTCACTTGACAAGGTCTAATAGAGAGAAGTGCTAGTCTGAGGGGAGAAGCCCACACAACAAGCAGGAATTCACTAACCAGTACTGAGCTGGCTCTGAGGAACTGGGGGTACAAAGGGGATGTCCTCCTTTACAGGGGGCACTGATGTGATGAGATCCTAAGAGCTAATACCATCTAGCTCCCTTAAGCCTCTAACTCATCCCCCTGCCCCAAAAGTTGAGAAAATTGGAATCCACATAAAAATTAGTAATAGAGACATATGCAGACCAAATTCCACACAAAGTGACAACTTAGGAAAAAACTCCCAGAATAATGTCCCTAGTGACAGTATGTCAGAACTGTAATGAGCTCTTACAAAAAAAGTAGAGAGATATTAAGAAAACTAATATAAGACATGCAAGAATAACAAAAGTCAGATTTGGAAAAACCTAGAAATAAAGGAACAAGCTCTTTTTTAAAAAAAAATTACACATAAAACTTAATCGCTTTATAAATTAAGTTATAAGAAACACAAGAATAAACACAATTAGAAATGCCTTCTGCACATCAAAATATTTTTAACAGGAAAGTGTAAAAAGCAAATGTTAAGGAGACTAGAGAAGACAAGAAACAGTGCAGACAACCAGAAATAATCTAACATGAATCTTAGCAGTCCCTGTAAAGGAAAACCAAAGCAAAGGAGAAGAAACAATTAAACTATAACTCAATGGGGCTGAAGATATGGCTCAGCAGTTAGAAATGCTTGATGCTTCCAGAAGACCTGGATTTGACTCCCAGCACCCATATGACAGTTCACAACTGCTTGTAACTTCTGTTCTAGGGGATCAGAAGCCTTCTTTTGACTCTTGTAGGTACCAAACAGGTATGTGGTAATCAGAGAGGCATTCAGGTAAAACACTTCATGCACATAAATTAAATAAATCTTTCTTTTTTTGTAAATCAAAATAATTTTCCTTAAGGAAAATATGGGCAATCACATTGAGAGAATCCCATGATTCTTGAGAATATCAAACCAGAATGATCAACATCAAGTCATTTGCTGTTAAATGTGATGCACTTTAAAGAAAAAAAGCATTTTTGATAGCAGACAAAAAGAGCACATAAAAATGAAATTAAAAGTACATCAAAACACTAAATATTAAGTCTTATACCAAATGGAGATAACATTATTTAGGATACTTAAGAAAAAAAAATAGAAAAGCAATGATTTTATACCCAGTAAGTTTAGCCCTCAGGTTAAAATACATAAATTACTGTGCACGGGAAAACCAAAAAAGGCTTGTTTCCATGAGTCCTCCCTGAAGAATCTATCAGAAAACAAGATTCAAGCAAAATAAATGACAGAGAAATCAACAGAAAGAATTCTAACGTATATTAAATCTATAATTATTTATTGTAGACAAATGAAAGTTATATTTTTGCATTGTGTTGTGTGTATATATATAGTGTGTGTGTGTGTGTGTGTGTGTGTGTTCAAAGTTGTTTGTCAGGGAAATCCAAGAGACTCCAAAGACAATATAGGTTATTGCTATTGCTCTCTAATTACCTCACAGAATTTAAAGTTCCTATGCTGATAATACTATGTACTTAAGATATTGAACCCACAAGATTCATGCTGGATTTGACCTGAAAGCCTCTCTTTGGGTAGTTTTGCTGGTACCAGAAGGTGTTATGCAAACTGTCAAAGGAGAGAAGCAATCAGTAGCCCTACCCAGCTGTGATGTCTCTGAACCACAGCAACAACCAGCATGGCAAGATCTTTCTGTATTAGTGGCAACCAACAGCTTAGTGACAACCAACAGCTCTATAATTGTACTTAAGGTCCACATAACGGGAAAGTCATGCCTGGTGCTGAAAACCAGAACTAGTAAGTTCATAGCTCTTAGAGGAGAACCTCCTGGGGCCGCTTTACTAGACTAATAATAAAGACTAGATTAATCCCTAACTGCATCTAAATACTTATACCCATAGATGAGTGTAGCTCCCAGCCCTCATCAAAGCATCTTCAATGGAGAGCATCACATAAAACCACCAAAATATAGAGATCAATAGATTACGGGTTGCTCAGCTCCATGGATATGTCTACAACACAACTCCTACACAACTAAAGTAAGCTACAACACAACTTAAGATCAGAGAGCAACACAAAGTAAATGCAGAGAACTTGACAGAACCATGGGACCAGGAAGTTTGCTATAAAATGACAGGGAAGCTATGCCAACAATACCAGCTATCTCAACAATATGGCTACCTCAACAAGACCTCAACAAGGACAACACTGACAGGCAAGCTAATGTGAAATGAGAACATTTCAAAGGGCCTCAGTCTAGACAAAGAACTACAGGGAACTTAAGTACTGCTGAGAGAGAATTTGTCTTCCTCAGGAAAGAGCCTAATTAGTTGTCTAAGTGGTCAGCCCTGAAATCATGTCCATATGTGCAGCATTAAATGGATTCAGCAAATTGAATTTCTCTGTGTGTATGTGTGTGTGTGTGTGTGTGTGTGTGTGTGTGTATACAATAATAAATAAAGAGAGGATATAAATTTTAGAGGGAGTAAGTGGAGGTATGAGAGTTGGAAGGGGAGGACATGAGTGAGAAGGGTTGGAGGACGAAATGGGGGATATGATGTAATTCGATTTTGAAGAATTATAAAGAAAAATGGAAGTTATTGAAATGGATGCTTTAGAAACAGGAAACTTTAGAATGTTTAGAAATTTAGAAACATTTAAATATTTAAAATGATGAAGAACATAGCAGGCATGTACAAGCTTAATACCTTAGATGGGCAATGTCATCATTGAGTTATCAAAGAAAAGTAACCGTTAAGTAATTATGAATGATAACCTTCAGTCAACAAATTCTAATGATGCAGAGAAAAACTTATTCATGTTTTAAATGGTCAATTTTAATCATTACCTTTATGTTACTATGTACGGAGCAGAATAAAAAAAAATCACAGAAGAAACGAAAGCACGTATACATTAGCTAGAAAGTCTGCCAGTATATAGTGCAGACACAGCCTTAAGTCAATGATGAAGAAAGGATTAAATGTAATGGGAGGAATTTACAAGCCTTTGGGCTCAAAGACCTGCTCCAAGAGATGCAATCTCCTTGGAAAGGCTGTAGTCATTGTTATAGGAACATCACATCTGGTTTTCAGCTTTTTCACCATTTTATTTAACTATTTTTAGAAATTTGACTAAACCACCTTCAGAAATCACGACCATTGGTGGCTCTGTGTTGCTAGTCCTACTTTGTACCTAATTCGCACATTCACATACAAACACACACAGTCACATATACATAGACACACATACACTGACTCACATACCACACTCATGCGCACAAAACAGATGAGGAGTGGGCTATTCCAGATTTGTCATCCCCTGTGTCCTTCTTGACATGGAAGAAGTAGGCAGATGAAATACAGATGATCTAGATAAAAGTCCTGTAGTTATCAGTTTAAATCGGTGGTGTCATATGAAACATGGGCCAGGTAGCCTGGGATATGCCACATAGTAGCAGAAACAAGAGATTCCCCGGGTTAACAAGGTAGAGGATAGGACCAACCCCCAAAAGTTGTCCTCCCACCTCTACATACTTGTCATGACATGCATGAGCTTGTGCATGTACATGTGTATACACATACACCACACATACCATACCACACATACATGGATATACCACATATATACAGACACACACAACACAGAATACATGCATACACTGACACTCACACACCACACATACACATACACAGACACACACATACTTGCACATATAGACATGTACATACCACATACATCACACACACACAAGTACACATACACAGACACACATACTTGCACATACAGACATGCACATACCACATACATCACACACACAAATACACACAGATATAAACACTACACACACATACAACACTCACAAATACCACACTCTCACAGATCACACACATTGCATACAAAGATACACACACACTATACACACATACATATAAACAAACACACTAACACACAGAGATACACACTATACACAGATACATATACAGTCTCTCTCCCCCCCCCCCTTCTTACAGAAAAGGGAGGAAGAGAATTTTAAAAAGTAGGTTTTTTTTCCTCTAAAGGTAAAGGGCTAGAGAGATGTGTCAGAAGTTAAGGGGGCTTGCTGCTCTTTTAGAGGGCCAGAGTTCAGTGTCCAGTCCCCAAACAGCTCATGACTACTTGTAACTCCAGCTCCAGAGATTCCAACACCTTCTTCTGTCCTCTGCAGGCATAGACACACATGTGGTATTCTCTCACTCAGACAGACATATAAATACAAATGAAGTAAGTGTTTTCGAAAGCAGCAGTTATGGAGACATAGGTGGAGCTAGACATGGGAAGAGATGAGACTAGCTACTGCTACTTGACACGGCAGAGAGCAAGCAGCCACCAGGCCCAGTGATCCTCAGAAGACACGCATGGCCCTGGCTGAAACCCAACATTCATGTCAAAATCCGTGGCTTTGTATAGTGATCACCTCAGGGGATGACAGAGGGGCCAATGTATCCACTCAGATTGGGGGTGGGGGTGGGGGAGATGAAACAAGAGGAGACACAAGAAAAGAAAAGAGGAGAAAAGAGAAGGGGAGGGGAGGGGAGGAGAGGGGAGGAGAGGAGAAGAAGGAGAAGAAGAAGAAGAAGAAGAAGAAGAAGAAGAAGAAGAAGAAGAAGAAGAAGAAGAAGAAGAAGAAGAAGAAGAAGGGGGAGAAAGAGAGAGAGAGACAGAGAAAGAGAAAGAGAGAAAGAGAAAGAGAAAAGAGAACTTTGGTTGGAAAAGTGACTCAGTCAATAGAGCACTTAGCATGTAAACATAAGGACTTGTGTGTAGTCTCCAGAATCTACATTAAAAATCAGCTCCAAGCATAGTCCAAAACCGGGGAAGCCGAGACAGGCAGACCCTGGGCTCACTGCCCAGCCTAGTCTAATTGGACGGTTGTAAAGGTGATGAATGCAAACAACTTACAGATGGTCCAGCTCACCTCCCCTGAGTGCAGGGCTAGACCACCACGCACTTACACATACTCTTACACCTTCATATACACTACATGGCACACCCATCCCTGGCTGCAGTAGCTGTTGCTATGAAGCCACTTTTAAGCTTGCTTGGTTCTACTCCTCTGAGGCATCCACCTCATACTCAGCATATCTGAGAACTTTTAACCCTGCTGCATTTTTTAATTAGTTCCTAATTTTCTATCAGCTTCATACACAACATGATCACATTCACCCCATGACTGCCACCCCTTCACATCTCACTCCCACAGACCCCCAATTCTTTCCAACTAGTTCCCCTCCTACCCATATGTCCTACCTTTTCATACCTGTGTGCGTGTTTGTGTGCATGTGTGTGTGTGCTGTGTATGTGTGGTGTGTGTGCACGCATGTGTATGGTATATGTATGTGTGTGTGCGGTGTATGGTGTATATATGTGGTATGTTTGTATATGTTGTATGTGTGTATGTTGTATGGTTTGTGTGTGTATGGTGTATCTATGGTATGTTTTCATGTGTGATATGTTTGTGGGTGTACATGGGGGGCATGATGTATCTATGGTATGTGTGTGTGTGGTGTGTATCTGTGTATGGTATGTGTATCTTGGGGCTTTGGGGGTATATCTGTGTGTGTGTGTGTGTATGTGTGGGGGGGAGTGTATCTGTGTGCGATGTGTGTATCTGTGTGTAGTATGTCTGTGTGTGTGATTCATGTGTGTGTGTGGTGTGTATCTGTGGATGGTGTGTGCATCTGGGGGTTGGGGTGTATTTGTGTGTGATGTGTGTATCTATGTGGTGTGTGTTGGTGTGTGTATGGTATGTATGTGTGGGGTATATGAATCTGTGGGGGATTGACAGTGTACCTGTGTGTATTGTGTGTACCTGTGTGTTTGTGTTTGTGCAGGCTCCATGCTTGCGGTCACCCCTGCTGTGTATTTGATGATAGCATTAGCCGCATCATACCCAGACAGTGGCCAACCCCACCCCCACCCCCCAAACTACCCCCCATCACATCCCACCCCCACCTCACCCCCCACCCCTCACCTCACCCCACCCCCCACCCCATCTTATCCCCCACCTTACCCCCACACCTCACCTCACCCCACCCCACCCTCCACCCCTCACCAAATCCCACCCCCCACCCTACCCCACCCACCCCCACCCCACCCCACCCCCCACCCCTCACCTCACCCCACCCTCCACTCTCCCACCCCCACCCCACCCCCCCACCCCTCACCTCATCCCACCCTCCACCCCCCCACCCCCACCCTTCAGCTCTCACAATCTTTCTGCTGCCTCTTTCACAATGTCCCTGGGCCTAAAGGTGGGTGACAAGTGACACAGCTGTCCTGTTTTGAGACCCAGGACTTAGTGTTCACTTCTCCTCTGCCAGTATCACCATAAAACCAGTCATACTCTAACACCAAAACCAGACTAAGACACAACAAGGAAAGAAAACTAAGGACCAACATTCCCCCCACAGCATTTGAAAATCTGGTCCCAAATCTCAGAATGTGCCCTGGAAGCAGCGTCCCTCCCCCAGATGGGAGCAGCCAAGAGAAGGCTGGGAATGTCACAGCACAAACCCGGGCTGGAGGCTGTCTCTGAACAAGAAAACTGGCTGATTCAAAAAGGGCCTCCTGCCTGCTCCCTGCTCCCCTGTGGAAGGCAGAGGAGAAAGGCGGTGGACCCTAAGATGTGTCCCTGAGCTGCCTTTCCTTCACCCCCGAGAAAGGGTTTAGGAGAGCAGAGCCCGCCCAGCCCTTTGAGGTGCACGGCTGGAAAGGAGGAGTAGGCGGGGCTCAGACGCTTGAGTCCCACCCAGCCCTGCCAGGGCCCCAGCTGGTTCACAGCCCTGGCGACTGATGGTCACCCGCCTCTCCAGGACCTGAGTCCTTAGACTTCAGCAGCATTCTGGGGGAAACAAAGAAACAGCTCAATGCTGTCTAAGGTGTCTGCATTCCCCAAAGCCTTCGAAGGTGCTTATTAACTTCAAAGGAAAAAACAAACATCCTTCCTTCCTTCCTTCCTTCCTTCCTTCCTTCCTTCCTTCCTTCCTCCTTCCTTCCTCCTGTACTCAGAGAAAAACCCAGGCTGGAGCTCTGTGCATCAGCCAGAAGCCCTGGGAGACCACCAAGGCCTAGACCCCACCCCGGGGTGCTGAGTAACACCAACCCATGGTAGACAAAGAAAGGGTCTTTTATGCCAACTTTCATAAAGACTACAGGGTGATTTATTTCTATTTGTTTAAGATTTACTTCTTAGTTGTATTTATGTGCTGTTATCATTTCCCCTTCCCCCTCCTTCCCGCAGAGTCTCCCATATCCCTTCTACTCCCTCTCAAGTTCACGGCCTTTTTTTTTCAAATTATTATTGTTACATAACACATATGCACATATGTGTGCACACACATGTGCCCATACACACACAACCTGCTGGGTCTATTTAGTGTTGCTCATGTGCTTATGTTTCTAGGGCTGACCACTTACGTGGTATTGGATAACAAATTAGGGGTTCAAACCTGGGGAAGACTGGTACTCCCTCTCAATACCATTATTTGCCTGCAGCTCTTCATCTTGGGGCTGAAGATGTGATTTCTCCCATCCATGATGTCATGTCCCCAGAACCCACACAAAATATTCTAGGCATGGCGGCACACAGGTGCACATGCAGAGTCCCAGCACTGGGAAGGTAGAGACAGGGCGGTCCTGAAGCTCAGTGGGCAGCCAGCCTACCCTGACTGGTGAGTTCCAGGCCAATGAGAGACATGGCAGAGAAAAGAAGAAAAGAAGGAGGGAGGGAAGGAAAGAAGGAGGGAGGGAAGGAGAGAAGGAGGGAGGGAGGAAGGAATGAAGAAGGAAGGAAGGAAGGAGGGAGGGAGGGTTGAAGGAAGGAGGGAAGGAAGGAAGGAAATAAGGAAAGAGGGAAGGAGGGAGGGACAGAGGAGGGAAGGAGGGAGGGAGGAATGAAGAAGGAAGGAAGGAAGGAAGGAAGGAAGGAAGGGAAGAGAGGGAAGGAAGGAAGGGAAGAGAGGAAGGAGGGAGGGAGGGAAGGAGGGAGGGGAAGAGAGGGAAGGAGGGGGCAGGGAGGAAGAAAGGGAGGGAGGGAAGGGAAGAGAGGGAAGGATGGATGGGGGAGGGAGGAAGGAAGAAAGGAGGATGGATGGATATCATCTGAAGTAATGACACCCAAGACTGTTCTCTGGCCTCTATATGCATGTGTATCTACAGACACGTGAACACGCACACGCACACACACGCGCGCGCGCGCGCACACACACACACACACACATATACACACATTAATTGAATAAAGAAAATATTTACATAGTAACACATAATTCCCACATAGATTTAACTGAATTTTTCTCCAGCCTCACGTAATTCCCCCAGCTATCCATTTGTGTGTATTAACCTAAATAAGGTTTTACTTTTAAATCATGTGTTTTCTCTCAAGATATTTGCTTAGAGGACATTTTGCCAGAAATAAAATATTGCAACTTTGCCCACATAGATTTCATTTCCACACAGTGGCCACTGGAAGATTCTGAATGGGAAGTTTCCGTCTCCACCTCCTCCCTCTGCAATTCCTTTTGTAATTCTCAGTCCCCTTTCAAACATCCTACATTGTTTCCTGGATGTAACTGTTTCCTCACAAATGTCACCTCAAAACAGCCCTAAGTATGCTGCTGTGATGCTGCTATCTCTGTCCCCAAGCTTGGGCACCCCTCCCCCACAGCAGATGGTCAGTGTGTGTGACTGGACTCATCACTGGCCTGGCAGAAAGCAGAGAGATCTACTTCTTGGGTCATGTAGACCAATCTTGAAGATGTTCAATTTGGGGAGGGTCTGGTCAGACCACACACCATAAAGAATTCCCTCTAGGAACTGACAGACAGAGATGAGCCCCCAGAGAAACACCTCCACGGCCAGTCTTCATGTAGCCCTCCACCTCCTAACCCTGAGAGAGATGAGCCCTTTCACCCTGCTGCATTTCTACAGAGGAGCAACTTGTCACGGGGTCTAAAAAGGAATCTTTTGTCACCCTCTACGACCTAACCAATTGTGCATAGGTAAGTACACTTGATCCTACTGCGTCCTTCCTCACAGTGGGCCCCTAATAGGTGGGCTCCTGCTCTCTTTCTTCTAGTGAACCCTAGAACCAGAACACCTGCTGATCCTTGGCTGTGAGTGTGTGTGTGTGTGTGTGTGTGTGTGTGTGTGTGTATGTGTGTGTGTGTGTGGTGTCTCCAACCTGAAAACCTCTCCTGTCATCCTGCCTCCACTGTTGGTATTGGCACTTTCCAATTAGATCCTAGGAAAAGCCCATTCAGAACTGTCTTGACTACACATCAGCTTCTGGAATCCCGAACCAAGCATTCTAAAGAGTTTGCACTCTTTCAAGGTTTGCTGTTAGAGGTCCCTAGCAGCTTTGGCTCTGCCTGTGATTAACACTATAAATGCTTCTTGCAAATGGTCTTTAAAACTAGCCAACGATAGGCTGAATTACAGTGTAAATCTCCCTGCTCCCTGGCATGTCTATACTATATATTAATGAGGTGTGTCCAATTGAAAATTCAAAACCAAATATATTCATTAGCGATCTAAAAATAGTCGCTTCCCTGTGTGATTTTAAAGCCTGTAGGCTTCTTCCTCCCATGTTGATGCTCCTGGTTTGCCATAATAAAAGCAAGAAAAAATAATCTTTTAAGGTTAATAGCTTTGAACAATTAGTATAAATAATCGCCCACTTTGATGTTTTCCGCAATATTAATTTCAGAGCTGAGCGTATTATTTTGCTGAGCCGGAGTGCTAAGCTGACTGGGAATTAATTTTTGCTCTCATTCTATCCAAGGAAGCGAACCTCTGATATTCATTGTGCCAGGATACCATCTTAGAACCACAATCCTACAGCAGTCCTAACTCTGATGGCGCCGACTTCTGAAGGCCATTGTCTACGAGATGCTGAGTGTCCAGCCCAGACCTTACCATCTCGCCAAGAAATAGCCCTCCCTTTTGTAAGACTAGCAGAAATCAGAGCATTTTGTATCAGAGACACCTGTACACCCATGTTTACCAGAGCAATGTTCACAATAACCAAGACACGGAATCAGCCGAGGTTTCCAAACAGATGGGTGTCTTAGGATTTCTGCTGCTAGGATTAAACAACATGACCAAAAGCAACGTGGGGAGAAAATGGCGGAGATCAGCTTCTAACCCTCAGATCACACTCTACCATTGAGGGAAGGAACCTGGGCAGGGCAAGGGGGGAACTGAAGCAGAAGCCGTGAAGGAACACTATTAGCAACTTCCTCTCCTCATGGCTTACTTGGCATAGTATACTATACAACTTTGAACTAACCACAAGTGCCCCTCCATTGGCTGGGCCCACCCATATCAATCATTGATCAAGAAAGTTCCCTTTAGATTTGCTCTGGTGATTTGGATGAGAATGGTCGCGGTAGACTCATATATTTCAATGTTTGGTCACCTGTTCGTGGAATTATTTGGGAAGAATCAGGAGGCGTGGCCTTGTTGGAGGATGTGTGGCACTAGAGGCAGTTTCAAAAGCCCACACCATTCCCAGTTAGCACTCTCTGCCTCCTGCTTGTCTCAGATATGAGCTCTTGGCAACTGGTCTAGAGCTTTGCCTACCTTCTGGCTGCCATGATGGTCATGAATTGACCCTCAGAAACTTTAAGCCCCCAGTAAACTGTTTCTTCTCTCATTTGCCTTAATCATGTATCTCTTCACAACAGTAGAAAAGTACTTAACACATTTCCCTACAGATCAGTCTGCTAGAGGCTTTTTCTCAACTGAAGTGCCTCTCCTCAAATAACTCTAGCTTGTGTCAAGTTGACAGAAAACTAACTAGCACAGATGGCTAAAGAAAAAATGTGGTTACAGACAAATAGATAGAGGATAGACAGACAGACAGACAGACAGACAGACAAACGAATAGATACATACATACATACATACATACATACATACATACATACATAGACAGATAGATAATATATAGGTAGGTAGAGAGAAAGATCATACATACATTCATACATATATACAACATACATGGATCTAGAGGACATTATGTTAAGTGAAATAAACCAGGCACAGAAAGAGAAATGACACATATTCTTATTCATATGTGCTAAAGATCTCACAGAAGCTAAGTGTAGAATTGTGACCACTGAAGATCAGGGAAGGGTGAGATAGAAAGGCTAAATAACCTTACCAAATAAGGTAAGATCAGAGGAATTTGTGCTAGAGCTCTACAGTATTGAAGGGTGACTATCATTTATAGAAATGTATTATACGTTATATTTCAAAATAATTAGAAGAGCCACCTGCACCTAGAAATGACAAGCACTTGAAATGAAAATGATGACTCCCAGACAGAGAGGTGGCTCAGAGGCTAAGAGTGCTTGCAGCCCAGCCATGAGAAACTGAGTTCGAATCCAAGTCCCCACCTACAAAAAGCTAGGTATGGCTGCGTGCATCTCTAACTCCCAGCACTATGAGGAACGGAATCAGAACTGGTGAGGCTTACCAGCTGCCAGCCTGCCTCCAGGTTTTCTGAACAAATGACACTCCACATGCGTTGGCTTGAAAAATGACATTTCAGATGCCTTAGGCAAGGGTCACTCTGAGGATTTGAGTCACAAAGCTAAGGACAGAGCTGACCTGTAGTTAGGCTCCACTACTGGGCTGTAAATGATGGACTAGACACCTAGAACACCACAAGGGCACACACTTGTTCAGTCACTCCCTCTGCTTAAAGACGCACAGGGGGACCAACACATGTGTGCAATTTCCTCTAGAGTGCAGATGAATCCAGCCGGTTTTAATAGGGAAGCTGCCTTCAAAAGTCTCCCCTTAGCCTGTAGGGTAGGTGGTGCCCTTGACCAGGCTGAGAAGCTGAGGAGCCCCACCAGTGCATGGCGTAAGACACAGGCATGTAGATTCCTTCTTGCTTGTGGAGAAGCATGGAGAAAGAAAACATCCATTCCCATCCTTCAAAACCCACATTACTGACAGAGAGACTTCGAGAAGTTTTGATAGACTTGGCAACTGCTTGGGTATTTCGTGATGGAGGGCTATAGAGACCACCCATTCCCTCTCAGAAAGCCAGTCCCAGGAAGTTATCTCCAAGATGCCTCTCCTATAAGTGAACTAAGTCTTTATTTTGTATTTCATTACTACTGAAGTCACCATGATTTGGCTTCATCTTGATGACCAAGTAGATTAAGGAAAGCAATTTCCAAAAGTGAAACAGGACCAACAAATCCTTGGCAGGTAAACCCCTATAATCCTTTTTATTAGAGGAGATATAAATACAGTGTTCATTACTGTTAAATATATCATTTTACATTCTGATACACTAGAAACATGTTCATGTTTAATAACCCAAGCACTGTAACTTAATTATTATTAAATGGTCACATTAATTTATTCTGTGTCTGCCCTGTAGATGACCCATATGTTACCCCTATTTTCTATAGGGTAATGTAAATAATAAAAGAACAAAATTATAATAGGCTGTTTATTTTTAATTCGGTATAAGAATTTTTCCTAATTGGATTTGGAATTTAACTTTAACCCTAACCCTCAGAAATACTGGAATCATTGAAGGTCTGAGTCATACTAAAAAGAACAGAACAGAAAGGTATCTCTTTATTAAGAAGTCTTATTTAGAAAGCACTTTTGCACTGAATTAAAGATTATATTCTTAAATATTCAAAGTTGAAAAATTTTTTTCTGAAGTTAATTTTATCTTTGAACTCAGAAAATGTATAATGGCAAATAATTCCTTTCGGTGGGTGGGTGGGTGGTGGACTAGGGGATTAGAAGCAGGGTTTCTCTGTGTAACAGTGTCCTGACTGTCCTGGAATCTCTTCATGGACCAGGCTGATTTGGAACTCAGAGAGGTCCACCTGCCTTTGTTTCCTGAGTGCTGGGATTAAAGGTGTACACCACCATGCCTGGCTCTTTTTTTTTTTTGTCTTCAAAGCTGGAATTTAAACCCAAGACCTCTCTCATGCTAGACAAGTGATCTACCACCGAGCTGGATCTCCAAGTCCAAATAATTAGATCTTTGAAGAAGTTGTTTAATTTACTACAAATAACTACAGACATGGTCAAGTTCCCTGCATCTTCCTCTTTAGAAGATAAGGGGATTCTGTAAACTTCAGAACAAATAAAAACCCAAACAGAAATG
The DNA here is from genome assembly GCA_036184795.1 of Tokudaia tokunoshimensis. Lineage (NCBI taxonomy): Eukaryota > Metazoa > Chordata > Mammalia > Rodentia > Muridae > Tokudaia > Tokudaia tokunoshimensis. The sequence goes on from BTHU01000006.1 coordinate 78,347,543, forward strand.
TCTCAAAATCCTTATTTTACCCAGAGAATACAAAGACAGTTATATACAGAAAAGCTATTACTAAAATACATCACATTAAAATGAAAAAAGTTGGGAGCCCCACCGGGAACCCTAGGTTGTTTGTGATGGTTTATTATGATAAAGAAATGAGAAGGTGGATTACTCAAACACTGGAAGTAAAGGGTTAGTCATTTTTGCAAACTTAAGTTTGCACTGTAGTTTAACTGTGCACCAACATCAAGTTTAGGTGTGAACAAGGCTTCCATGCTTGAATAAATACAGAAAGAGACTGAAGAGAGAAGGAGAAGGGGGGAAGAGAGTTGGAGAGAAGGAGGAAAGGTCACAGATTTGGTTAAACTTGAGGTGGTTCTGTAAGTGTAGAAGCAGCCGAAGGGAATGACGTTGGGTGGACAGACAGATCTGACTGCATCAGAATATCCATGTAGGTGCTCTATATTTTAAGTGAAGAGGAAACTGTCAACTACCAAACTTGGGAGAAAAAAAAATATTTTCCACAAGTCTGACAGACAAATATGACAGACCTCTCATAAATTATGAATGTAGCACGCCTACTTCTAAATTTTTAAAGGATCTGAATAATAATTCATAGAGCAAAAAAACCTCAGTTCTCCAGCAACTGCGGTCATTTGTAATGAGTGACTATGCACAGCTTTTCAAACCGTGTGCCACTCACCCTAGGAAGTTGGTAAAAATCAATTAATGTTCAAATAAGGGAGCAACTTCGAACACTGACGAGTGTGCATGCCATCATATGGATAGATTCCTTCACGTACCACTGAAGACAATATAGAAGCTAAAATGTTACCAATAGCAACCTGGAAATACCCATGAGAAGCTCTTCATCCTGCTAACAATACATTCACAAATTCATATTGTGAAAGTAATGCAAGCCATAGACCAAGATTAATGTACAAGAATGTTAATTGTACATGATTTATAGTGGTGAAAATAAGAGTCACTCTCCAAGGGGAAAGGCTACATTTATTGAGGTTGATATTAATGGTGCCATGGAAAGGAAATGATGTGGTACAACAACAAAAATACCATGCTCCATAGCACAGAATGAGAGGCTCAACATCCACTACACCATGTCTGTCATAACATTTATACAAGGACCAAGCAGACAGACACACAGACTAGAACAAAACTCACCCTCAGGTCAATATCCCTGACCATTCCTGAGTAGTTGGATCACAGGTGACTTCAATTTTGTTTTCTTATTGATTTCTGTATTTTCTAAATTTTCCTAAAATAAGTATTCAGTAACTGCCTTTTATCTGTGGTTTAGTTTTTCTGTTATTTTCGTGACCCGCAGTCAAAAATAGTCTGGAATATTAGATGGAAATATCCAGAAAAAAAAGCAATGTATAAGTTTTAAGCTGTGTGTCATTCTGAATAGCATGATAAAATTGTGCACTGTCTCTCTTGAGGTGTGATTCATCTCTTTGTTCACCATATCCGTGCTGAATGTGCCACCTGTCCATTAATTAATTATTTAGCATCTGTCTGGGTTACCAGACATTGTACTCTTTGCATTCAAGAGTCCTGGAAATTTAGATAGGCCATAAAAAAGCCATAAAGTGTTTTTGTTTGTTTGTTTGTTTTTTGGGGGGAGGGAGTGTGGTAGTTTGAAGATGTTTTGCCCAGGGAGTGGTACTATTAGTCACGGCCTGTGTTACTGTTTTTCATGGGCTTTAAGACTTTCCTCCTAGCTGCCTGGAAGTCAGCTTTCTCCTGGCAGCCTTCAGATGAAGATGTAGAACTCTCAGTTCCCCCAGCTCCTTGACTCCCTGGATGCAGCCATGTTCCCACCTTGATGACAATGGACTGAACCTCTGAACCTTTAAGCCAGTCTCAATTAAATGTTGTCCTTTATAAGAGTTACCTTGGTCATGGTGTCTGTTCACAGCAGTAAAAGCCTAACTAAGACAGGGGGAAAGAATCATACTCTAAGGTACTACAGTCAAAACAAGCATTCCATTAGTGAAACTGTGGAGAAGAAAAAAGAAATCCATGCTAGTTTTTGCTGTCATGTCTCAAAGAGCTAAACTTACAAACATGGGGCACTAGAAGTGCTTAGTTAAAAAGGAAAATAAGAGAGAACATACAGCGGCAAGATGATGATGCAGGACTGACTATTCAAGATGTCAGGCAGCCTCTGTGAGTGTTAGAACACTCTCAAATTTAACTAACCATCAATTGGCAAGCAGTTGGCAATTCTCAAATATCTTCCTTGAAATAACTTTGCTCTATTAAAATCTGTAGGTATAAACACATCCTCCTAAGAGCTTTTGTTTGTGTGGACTATCTCTGTTAACAGGCCTATTGATATTTACTATATTTGAGGTATTTAAAAATGGACCAGTAAGCCAGCTCAGTGGGCAAAGATGCCTGCGGCCAAGTTTGATGATGGTCTAAGGTCCATCCTGGGACCAATCTGATCCAAAAGCCTCATGCAAGTAGTTCTCTGACCTCCATCAGGGCACCAGGGCACAAGTGACACACACACCAAATAAATAAAAAGATAAAATATATCAAAATGTACTTTTAAATGGCATTAGATCTCTTAAAAATAAATATTTAAAACTAAGTCATGTTTAATTCATTTAAAAAAAAAACACAACAAAAAGTTCATATAGAAAGAAAAACAGCTGTGGTGATCCCATTACATGTTACCATTTAAAAAAAAATACACAGTTTTCAAAACAAAAAGAAGTGTTAATTGAAAATTAGTATTTTACATTTTTATAAATTCTTTAATGTCCAATTGTCAGGATGGTCATCTGCTTCTGTGCTTAGCTCATCAACATACTGTATTCTATGTGGCCACTGGGAAACTTTCCCATAGATTCATGACAGACCAGAGGAGAGAGTAGAGTCTGCCCCTTCCCCAGCACTGATACAATAATGCTTAGATTGTATGATCTCAGCCAACTCGAGACTCAGGACTCCTAGTCCCACTGGGATCAATGGTCTACATTACTCAGCAGTGTTCACTGTACAATAAACTCTCCGAGACTCAGATCCTCAATGACCCAGCACAACAGTGCATGAGAGGAAGAGGAGGGTCATATTCCCCAACAACTCCTTATCCTGAGACAAGGCATCTCCTACCAGGAAAGCCACCACTGCTTAAACTAGAACCAGAATGCTGACTCAGAACATAGTTCTGAGCCCTGTTACCCTCAGACATAGCAGATCCCAAGAGACTGGATACAATCAGCAGTCGGCTTCAAAGAGCTAACTCTTCTGTAGATAACTGGAAGGGATCCATTTCAAGTCAGAGTTAATTATACCAATCTTTAGCACATTCATTCAACCAGCGTTTACTGAGTTAACCACCAGTCAGGAAGCATTGTGCTAGATGTTGGTGCTATGAGGGAGTTGGGGGGAGGGGGGAGTAATCTCTTCCTCATCTCTCAATTCCTAAAAGTAATTTGGTTCCTTCCATATAGAAGGTACCCCATAAAGAATGGATGGATGGATGGATGGATGGATGGATGGATAAATAGATGGATGAATGGGAAACTAATCCAGAAGTTACCCTCAAGTATCTCACAGTCCAGCAAAGGATGTATGCATATAAAGACTCTCTCTGCCTGGTAAGCCAATGTTTGATCTGAGGTAGACAAACAGGTATTTGACAAAAAGTGATTTTTTTTTTTTTGGCAATTACCTCTGCATATCATCACCTAGAAGTCTAAGAGGAGGCCAATGTGGAATTGAGGGTAAAGGTCCTTTGCAGGGGAAGGAGGAGAGTTCGCAGGTGCGAGGCCTACAAGTAGATCCGGGGTCCTGACTCAAAGTGTAGCCACACAGAGCATGGTCATAGCAAGGGTCCAGTTCTTAGCACTGAGCCTGCCATCTTGGCTTTGTGATACAATTTAGACCCATGTTGGACTTGGTCTGCTGCTGGATCATCTGAATGCCTCTACCAGGTTCCTAACAGCCACTAGGCATGGGTTTTAGTTAGCTTGAGTTACTATTACAAAATACCATAAACTGGACAAATATTTGTCTCTTGCTGTTCTAAGCATTTCAAGTAAAATCAGAGCTCAGTCAGGTGAGGACTGGCTTCCTGGCTTATGGATGGGTACCTTCTTGTCGTCTCTTCAAGAAGAAACAATCCCCCACTCCCCATGTTTCTTCTTCATAGATCACTATCCAACCTTTGTGCTCAAATACCCACCCCAAACCTCCCATTCGAATGCCACGGCCTTTGGGGTCAAGGTTCCTGAGGCTAATATGAGGGGACACAAACATGTAACCCATTCCAGCATAGTTTCCAAGGTCAATGATAAACCCAGCTTCCCAGTGTGAGCCAAGTGTCCAACACAGAAAGGGATAAGGATAGTGACCAGACTGAGGTTGAAATGATGTTCTTGTCTTCACCCGGGCTTCCATCAACTGCCTGCTTCTAGGCAGCGCTCAGGTAGTTAGCTGCCCTTAGCACTTTGCCATTGCTATGACAACTAATCTTCATTGTCAACTTGACTGCATTTATAACCATCTAGATTAATGAAGCACACCACTGGGTGTATCTGGGAACATATTTCTACAATCAGAGTGTGAAGGCTCAGCGCTAATCAGTGAGCCAGTCCCTTGTTAAGACTTATTGGACTATGACGTGTCATTTCAAGGTGAGGCAGGGTTGCAGGTGGGGCCTGGTTGGAGGAGGAAGGTCACTAGGGGGATATTCACTTAGGTGGGATATTCTTGCTGGAAGCACGTCCTTGACAGATATATCTTTTCCCAACCCCTGCTTGTAATCCCCTTCTTTCTCCACTTCACAGCTATGATGTGAATGTTCTGCTGTGTCCTTCCCTTCATAATATAGACTGAGAGATCTGAAACAGTGAGCCACAATAAATAGTCCTTGCATTGTTCATATTTCAATGACACTTAGTCATTGAAATTGCTAATATTAAGTAATATTTTTAATAATAATTAATTTAATAGTTCAATAAGTAATATTGAGTAACAGTATTTTAAAATGAGGCGACAGTCAAATGCAGTTCAGAGTCTGACACATGACTGTCACTCTGCCACATCCAAATCTAATCATCCTTCCCTATAGCACTGTAGACATATGCTAAAGACGTGAGCATTAAACTCCCGTGCCACGGAGCCTGTAAATGTTCTTTGACTTTGAGGTATAAATAGGATGGGAACATGCTTTGGTGCTATGTGGGAAGAAGCATATTATTTTTATACCCAAAACAGTTGGATTTCTCTTGGCACTGTTGTTTTATTTTGCTTAATAAAAAGCATAATGAGCCCTCTTGCGTTTCTAGGTGCAGGGAATAATTTGTGAGTTGTAAACATGACCCAATGAGTACCAACCAACTCACCAGCATAGCACTTTCTCCTCAAACCTGCCAAGGTACCTCATGCAGAAACCAGAGCTATGTAAGGGTTTGGTGATGTGGCCTGTAACATAAATGTATCTCAAGCTGTAACCCAAAGCAGGAACTCCACAGTCTGCTGTGGCAAGAGGCAAAACAGAATCCAGAGAGACAGGAGCTCTAAGAATAGCCCTTGCACTTTGCCCCCATATAGATGAGGTGATAGTGATGGTTTACTGCTGCATTCCAAAAGACTCTCATGCCTACCTCATCAGGAGAAGCACCCAAGAGTCTTCAGTAACATATTCACCCTAATGATGCTACACGTGTTTTCAACCCTTCAAAAGAAGGAAAATCAATCAACATTTACAAATAAATACATACAAGGGAACTGAAGGGGCGTGGAGAACTGTGGCTGAGCTCATCATTCTCCCATTTGGAAGCTCTTCTGATGTCTGTCAGGATGCCCACCAAATACAGAATAGGATCTACTAAAGTTCTGTGGAAATAAAGACCCACCTGAATAGTACTAAGTCTGCAGAAATCAAAGCATGCTTCCAAGTGACACGGTCACAGGCAGGCATGTTGGTCTCCACACACCAACTCTGCACCTTTAATAAGATCAACCCAGAACTATGGTTTAACCAATCAGAAGGTTGTCCACTTGCCAAGATGTCCTTCAGGTACTATCACAGGCCCCAAATCTCAGCCTCTTCAGAGCTTAAGAGAGAGAAGGGCTTTGGGTCACCAACAAGAAGGAAGAGAAGACAGGAGAGATGGAATTCATTCTTACACAAACTATAAGTCAATAAGATTGTTCCCCGTGACCTTTCTCGGTTCTCCTTCCCAAGGTAAATTCCAACTCTGCTAATCTCATAGACTAATATTAAAATTAAATACAGAATACAGCTTCATCTAACACTTCTATGTGGCGATCCTCGAGACTGTTTACTTGGGGAAACCCCCATTGGACCTCTCATTTGGCATGGATCCCACAGACGGGGGAACAGAATTAGTGCTGTTTATCTATGGCTTTATCAAAATTGTTCATGGGCTGTCCGGTTAACAGGGCTCACATCCCAGCCTCCAGTTAGCACAGGCTGTAAGTCAGGAAGATCTAGAGAGAATGCATCTTCCAAGAGCCCCATCTATGGAATTGGAACCTACTGGGGCTCAGAACAAACAAAGAAGAGAAGCAGGCGCTTATAGCAAGTGTCTGCTTCAGAGCTGCTTCCTGTCTCTAAAGGGAAGTAAAAAAAAAAAAAAACTTAGTGTTTTCCTCTATGTAGTACTTACTCTTTGGTTGGTATAAAAAAAAAAACAAAAACAAAAATTGTAAGAGTGAGATCATAACTGAATTTTGAATTTTGGAGTGGAAGAGAGATAAGCTGTGTTGCCCTCTGTAATGAACAAGAGCGATTTCTCCCCCCCCCCCTTTAAAGAAAGGGAAAAATGTACTCAGGAGGAAAGGCACAACTCCAGGGAGTTCAGTGAATCCTTCCAGCCTTTGGTCGAATCTGAGGTAGTGGGGACTTCAATTTATAACCAGTCATTCAGAAGCCCAGGTGACAGCATACCTCCAGGTGGTAGCTACCTCCAGAGAGTGTCAGAGCTGGACTTGTTGGTAGGACACCCAACAAGATGGAGAACCGCCTGGTGTGCACACAGGAGGACCTGAGTTTGGGTCCCACTAGCACTCACGTAAAAGACCAAGCATGGGCTGGGGAGATCATTCAGCAGATAAGGCACTTTCCATGCAACGAAAAGGACCAGAGTTAAGATACCAAAACCAAGCAAAGGGTCCAGGTTAATAGGGCTCATATCCCAGCATCCAGTTGGCACAATTCCATAGATGGGGCTCTTGGAAGATGCATTCTCTCCAGAGGCTCCTAGGATCTTCCTGACTTATAGCCTGTGCCAACTGGATGCTGGAATATGAGCCCTGTTAACCAGAGGAGCTAGAGAAAGGACCCAAGGAGCTGAAGGGGTTTGCAACCCCACAGGAGGAACAACAATATGAACCAACCAGTACCCTCAGAGCTCCCAGGGACTGAACCACCAACCAAAGAGTACACATGGAGGAACCCATGGCTCCAGCCACATATGTAGCAGAGGATGGCCTTGTTGGACATCATTGAGAGGAGAGGCCCTTGGCCCTGAGAGGGCTCGATGCCCCAGTGTAGGGGAATGCCAGGACAGAGAAGTGGAAGTGGGTGGGTTGGTGATCAGGGGGAGGGGAGATGAGATAGGGGGTTTTGGAGGGGAAGCAAGGAGGAAAGGGGGTAACATTTGAAATGTAAATAAAGAAAATATCTAATAAAAAAAAGAAATCGAAAAAAAAAAATGCCAGAATCCAAGTAAAAGTCAGACAGGTGTGGCAGCCACCTTTAATTCCAGATCTAGGGAGACAGAGACAGGGCCTCTTGGGGGCAAGCTTGTTAGCTTGATTAGCTGGAACTGGCAAGTTCTGGATTCAGAAAAAAAAAAAAAAAACTGACCCAATAAATAGCGCAAACTCAGAAAACATTCAGCATCAACTTCAGACCTCTCCATGGATGGGCACACACATGTGCACAGACACTTGAATGCACACCCAAACATTTGAGGACAGGAGAATGATCACTACCCTGATTTGATAATAATACATGTGTGAAGGTGTTAAAGTACAGCATTGTACCTTATGAACCACATAGCTAAATTTACAAATAAGCCAAAAACAAAACAGGGCAGAAAAACTACAAAGTGTGTTTAATCTGTGACCTATAGTGCACAGATCATCAAAGCCACCACCATTCAGGAGCCAAGATGCTTACATCTAATGAAGGTCTGTCACCCAGTTCTGGCGTTCCACGTTCCTATGACTCGTTGATGCAAATGAAGATGTCTCCCAACACCTGTATCAAAATCATTCCCAGAGAGTCAGTCATGGCACACAGTAGATGTACCACCAAAGCCAATCCCTCCAGTAGCCAGACCGGTGAATGGCGTATCTTCTAGGAGGAATTTGGCTTTGTTTAAGAGGAGCCTCACATATTCCTCGCAAGGACTGTGGAACATATTCATAATCTGTTGTGGGTACCATGCCCCTAAACATTGTGATGATGGTTGCAGTATCATAAATCCCACCCTACAGGGAAAGAAAGAGGCACACGGTGATTCAAATGTCTCATATCATGCTGACGCTGGGATTCAAACCCAAACTCACTGAAATCTCAGTATACTCACTTGGCAGTTATAATAGCTGTGACCCTTTTTTTAAAGTACGCTACAACCTTAAAAAAAAAACTATGATATTGATCGTACCTTAAGACAAATTTATATTCTATTAATTGAAATATCAGTAAACATCTGAAAAACTTGTGTCTGAAAGAAACACTTATTCACTCTGCAGGCAATGATAATTCAGCATCTACTTCAGCTCCCTCCCTGAATTAAAGGCAGGATAACCCCAGGACAATCCTTACAAATTAGTTTGGGGAGTTCGTGGAATCTTTAGAAGATACAGCTGAACTAACAGACATGGGGTCACTAGGGAAGGGCTTGGGGGAGCCATAACTCAGCCTGAGCCCTTTGCTAACTGCCAATGAGAGGTACCCAATCACCTCACACTCATATGGCCATCACTATAAGCCACCCCCACTGCAGTGACTTCCCCCAAGGATGCCATGAGCCAGGTTAAATCCTTCTGCCTTTGTGTGGCCTATGCCAATACTCTGCTACAGCAATAGGAGAAGTATCTAGCTCTGCACACCTTGTGACAGCTCAGCTCAGTCACTCACCCAACCGTTTCCCTCATGATGGGCAGCCTCCCACTCTTACCTGAGCTTCCCCTCATAAGTTTCTCCAGCTTGCACTCTCTTCCCTGCCTATATCCGGTATCAAGAGGAGTGAAGGACCTCTATGGTCTATCCACAGACCATCTATTCTATGTATTTCAGGATCCCCTTACATAGGTCACCAAGAGTGCTGTGCCTTTTGCTTTCCTTATGAAATTCTGAAATGTCCAATATGGGGCAAGTATATGGTGCATAGATAGATGGATAAATGGAAAGATGGATCACCTGATAGGCAGAGAACATGTCTCAGTCAAACTAAAAGCCTAATTAATTGCAGTACCAAAGGAGTTTCTCTTTGCAACATTATTTATTAGATAATCTTCTCCTACTGTGGTAAGATACGCGCAACAAGAAACCACCTTGTCAGCCACTTTGGAGCATGCACACTTTCATAGTGAAAGCACAGTCCCCACCACCCATAAAATGACTTTATCCTCAACCTACACGGGAGCTCTGTCCCTGCAAGGCATAAACCCACAACTCCCTTCTCCAGTCCCTGGAAAACTTCTACCTGTGACTCCAGGTCCCTAGAGGAGTGGATTTGTACACTGCTCTACCTCCTGACATGGGTTTATGTCACTTGACACGATAGGCCCAAAGCCGTCTTCAAACTGACGATCCTCCAGTCTCAGCCATCCTCACGGGAAGGTTGCACCATCGTGCCTGGCTAAGTTCATTTCTTTCTAAGTATTTGATGGTGACTGTTGATCACGAGGAAGGAGGTTGGGATTGACGAGAAGACACCAATGTGCAATGGAGGCAAGCTCTATCACTGCCTGCTCTGGGCTGGAGCTCAACACCGCGCCTCACAGACACAGTTGTTTCAGGATACAGAGACCACAGTCTGGTAAACCATGGAGGGGGGAGAGCTACAGCTACGTTTCAGAATTGGTGCAAGACTCCCGTCTCGTCTCACCAAATCGCCATGACAACCCAAGGGTTGGGACCTACATGATTCCCACTTAAAAGATAAGAAAATGAAGCCTACTGAGGCCGAGTCTTGTGCCCCGCCTGAGTCATGGCCAGCATATTCTGGGGAAGAGATTTACACACATTGGGAATTATTAGATTCCCAAATGCTGCATTCCTCGATGCTGACCACAGAGGGTAAAAATAAGGTCAATCAATCATCCTCTCCTCCCCCAAAACGGACTGAGCTGAATGGTCATCGTGATTGCAGAAGAGTGCTGAGGAAGAGTGCTGAAGCCTACTGAGGCCGAGTCTTGTGCCCCGCCTGAGTCATGGCCAGCATATTCTGGGGAAGAGATTTACACACATTGGGAATTATTAGATTCCCAAATGCTGCATTCCTCGATGCTGACCACAGAGGGTAAAAATAAGGTCAATCAATCATCCTCTCCTCCCCCAAAACGGACGGAGCTGAATGGTCATCGTGATTGCAGAAGAGTGCTGAGGAAGAGTCTGTGGAGCCCCTCAGGTGCATGGGATGTGCTTAGACAGCTTCTCTAAGGATGAAAAGAACAGACGGGCTTCTGTAGGACTGGGAAGAATTTCATGATTGGATGCTTTGACACCAGGCTGTGAGTGTTGTCATGTTCTTGGGAACTAGAGGAACAGGACAGCCCCAACGGGCTCCAACATGCCTCCACGAAGCCTGCCCAGACGGAGTGTGCAATCTGTAAACTCAGGGACCCACCCCTAACATTCAGAGTCCCTGAGGTAACATCTGCAAAGCCTTTGAGTTCTTGAAAGAGAGGCTCCAGAAACACAGAGGTGAGTGTCATAAATATGCATGTGTATCCTTATCCCCTGTTAGCATTAGTGTCCTACTGGGTGGAGTGCACGTCTGACATGCTCAAAATTTAAGGGGCAATGTCCCCTTTGATTGCAGGGCATTCTGCAGAGAACGACTTTCAAACCAAGTCCTGCGTGCACGCAGGCAACATCTTTTCAACTCGGGCCAAGCAGAAAGTTTGCCTTGAAGTGAGGGTTGTACCGAGCAGGATGCCAGCGTTTTATTTCCATGTCTTTCTAGCTGGGTCTCTGTGCCTTGCTTCAAAGGCTGGGTTTGTCTCGATATGTAAACTGCAAAGCCCGTGTGCTTTCTGGGGTAGAGGAAGTGTGGTAAAGGGTGACATCCAAGCCATCTCCTTTCAGAATTTCTCTAAAGGGAAAAATAACGTTGAAAGCACAGCCACTCTGGGTGACAGGAGGCATCTAAACATTGCAGACATTCTCAGCAGTGATTCAATGCGCTGAGCTGAGAGTCTTCTATAGCACACACATCACCTTTGTCTTCCGCTCACTCCACCAAATCTATACTCCCTTACTGTTGTGGTCCCACTCCTACACTCCTCGTGGCTTTAAAGAGACTCTAAGTAGGGTTCATAGCCTTCTGCCAGACACCCTGTCTACTAAAGGCTTGTTACTGCCACCACGGTCCTTACCTGACCTACAGGCTTTCTGATACACATCTGTCACAGTGCTTCAAAGCTGGCTTGGAGAGCTTCTGTGCTCCTATTGTCTGAAGCCGCAATTTCAGAGGTGGCGATTGTCAAAACATCTGGATGGATTCAGACTGGTATCTTGTTGATCTTGATGCAAAATGGAGTTGGAGCTAAAGTACGGAGGTGTGCAGGGGAGACGGTAACTGAAGGGTTTACTGCTGTGGATAACAAGATGAGGAAGTTCTGCCTTCTAAAAACACCACCATTCCCAGTTCTCTAGATAAAGGTCCTCCGTGTATTTTCAGAGTAGTAATATCTGTAACGGACTTTTTCCTGTGGCCTGGAATCTCTTTAAGTCTGTATTCTGTATACCGGTAGAGGCATAAAAGGCTTTTGAGCTACAGGCATTTTTGTGAAGAGGAATAAACATAGATACTCACAGCCACCCAAACCACCCTTGGTTTATTCACTCCTCTGATTTCAGCTGCCTTTGCAAACCATGAGGAACAGGACTGAGCCAGTTTTAGTTGTGTGGCCTGCTTAGCTTTAACTGTCAACTTGGCCAGTCTAGAGTCACCTGAGAAGGGAGACTTAGTTGTGGAATTGTCTGGCTCATATTAGCCTGTGGATATGACTTTGGGATAGGGGAGTTGTCCTGGTTGCTAATTGATATGGGAGGGCCCTGCCCACTTAGGGTGGCACCATTCCCTAGGAAGGTGATCCTGCACTGTATAGAGAAGCCAACCCAGAAGGAGCCTGCAATCGAACCAGCCAATAGCATCCTTCCATGGTTTCTTCTTTGTGTTCTTGCCCTGACTTCCCTCACTGATGGACCATAAGTAACTCTGAGCTTAAATAAACCCATTCCTCCCTTGCTTGTTGTTGGTCCAAGTGTTTTATCACAGCAACAGAGATGAGATTAGAACAACATGACAACGACACTTGCCATAAAGACAGACAAAGCTCAGCCCTAAGCTGTGACTCCTTCTCTTCTGCTCCCCAACGTGACCTCAATGTGTTTATAAGTCATACAACACAAGCCATTGGTGGCTATTGCTAAGTGGACAGAATATGGATAAACAGGATAAAAACTGTGTTCCAGGAGTCTACCCTGAACTCAACCCAAATTGAGATATAAAGTCCCCAGCTAGTCAATCAGCTCTGCTTGTGGATGCTGAAGTTCTGATGTTGACTCTGTTCACACTAGTACAGCACAGTAGGTGTGCAGTAACCATCGCTATATGGTAGATAGTGACTGGGGCAAAGCGAGACACCTAAGTTCGGAGTCTATATTGAATACAGACTAGAAATTTAATAGCCACAGTTCAAAGAGACAACAAAGCCTTCTGGATTCAAGAAAAACCCATGGGATAAGATGGTAACACAGATGATTAAGCACCTAAAAGAAGACAACACCAGTTGAGTTGACCTTGACAACCATGACGAGATACAAGGAAACCCTTCAGGCTTGACTGAGGGAAAGGGCTTCCTAGCCCAGCATGGAACATCCAGTCAGGGCAGGGTGACTTCTCTGAAGAAAGCAACAGCACTGCCTCTGAAAGCCTGACATCGGCAAGCACTCAGGCTCCTCCCCCAGGCCCCTGGTCAGAAGCGCATGCCCGCCCACACATAAATCTCTCATTATAATGCAACCTCCCTGCTGACCGCGTGGGCTTTTCAGAATCATAACTTAGCACTCAGCACGCACGTCAGTGTTAGTCCATCCCCATCAGACTGACCCATTGAGAATGGCCTTCCTTCACTGGTCATTTTCCCCTCGTGATCGGTGAACACATGGAGTTTACAAAACCAGCATCGCCCACCTTTCATCCAGCAGAGGCAGAGGTAGGTAGAGTTCAAGGCTAGCCTGCTCTACCTAGCAAGTTCCATGCATCTGTAGATACAAGGGGAAACCATAAAAAGAAAGAAAGAAGAAACCACTAGGTGAACATGAGATGCTACATGCTCAACCAGGAAGCATGAAACACAGGTACCCACCCAAGGCAACAATAAGAGTGGAGGGGCTGCGGCGGCAGCTCAGCCAGCGAAGCGTTTGCCTTGTAAGTGCAAGGTCCTGAGTTCGATCCTCAGATTGAACTTTTTAAAAAAAATAAAATAAAATAAAAGGAGAGTATTATGCGCACTTGTAACCCCAGCACTGGGGAGAAAGAAAGGTCCCTTGGGCTTGCTAGCAAGACAGCCCAGCCTACATGGTAAGTTCCAAGGCCACTGAGAGACCCTGTCTCCAGAGATAAGGTGGATGGTGCCTTTATTAGTTAGGGTAAGGGTAGCCATTATAGTGCCTTAGGAATGAACTGTAGACTGGGTTGTTCTCTGACCGCAATATACATATGCACAAATACACATTGTGCATCCACACACACAGGCTCACCTGCACAAGCACATGAACGCACACATATGCAGTAAGTTACACACACACATACACACACACACACACACACACACACAGAGAGAGAGAGAGAGAGAGAGAGAAATTCTTCCATTTGAGAGAAAAATGTTATTGTTTTGATACAACCCAAGTCCCTGCCATTGACCTATGTAAGTCCTCATTGATGCCTGACCTATTGTTGGGTCTATGAGCATGCAAATATTCATTTATCTATCATGTGTATGGAAATGAAATTGAAGGAAACTTTCTGACTCAGAACAAGGCTAAATGCTGAAGGTCATTCCCCTTATAGAATACAGGCCATGCTGTCCACAGAGAACAGCCACCGGCTTCCTTGTGAGAGTCCCCCAACCATGTTGTCCCCACACAGTGGGGGAAAGAGGAGGAGGGAACCATTGGGCCATCCTTGTCTGCCTCTGAGGTCACCACTGCCGTGGGACAACTCATGTCTAGACATTCTGCAGCCACAGCAACAGTGACAGGCACTGTCAGCGATCTCTCCCTGCTCACTGGGTGAGAAAAGATTTTTCATTTCATACATCATTTACAACTTGCCGCTGTGATTCTAAAAAACCAGTGGGCTTTATCGAGTTAATGAGCAAGAAATACATATTTGGTGAGCATGTTAATTTTGTGAAAGTTCTGCAGAGCCCAGGACATTAGGCAATGTGTGCAGGGCATCTGGGCACTCCAGGGAGTCCACTCCCCCAGATGCACCTCCGCCCAGCTATGTGGGCACCTGACTATTTACTAATAAGTCAGAAATGCCTCCAAATTGATGCTGAATAGCAAATGTGTCCCTTACACCTCACATTCTCTGTATTGTCTCTATGCAGGGACATCAGGGACCTGGTGCCAAAGTCACCATGGGCCCAGTTGAGTTTCCCATCCACATAGCAGTCTTTAAGGCAAGAGTAAGAAGCTTGTAGTTGCAGCTTCAGGGGAAAATCAGATCACAGGGAGAAGAAAGTCTGCTGAATTCTAGCATTGAGGACTACCAAAATTATATAAGACAATCTCTCAAAAAAAATGATACCATAATAAAGGTGACAGACTAGACATGCGGGTGAAAAGGCCTGTCACAGGACCAAAATAAGACACCAGAGTAAGACTTCACTTATTAAAGAGTCCCTTTATTCTTATTTTTACCTATCAAACTCTCTGACATTTCAAGCTGGTTGGATACATCTCAGAATTAATCCCCTCTCCCAAGCCATCAGGCAGGACAAGCCACAATAGATCTTTCAAGTTCCATCTTGAGTTTCAGCCTAAATTAGATATGAGAGATTGGATCCCAGCAGCTGCTGGGTACTGAGAGAGCGCACATCCACAACTGGCAAATGTGTATGCACGGAGCGGGTGGAGAGTCCCCTTCTCTCCTCCACACACGGGAGGAATGTGGAATGGCGTCTTATTAAAGATGGGGAGATGTTTGCTGCACTGTTAAATTGCAAGTATGTGAGCTGAATTGAATTTTAAATTGAAATACAAAATGATAGCCACTACTCCAGAATATCCCTCGCTCAACACACAACTGACGATGGAAAAGGGTAGCATTTTAAATATGCTATAAAATTCACTTGGGGTCCATTTCTGGCCTCCTACCTATCACAGATAAAGTACCTGTACACACACACACACACACACACCACAGAGCACCAACAGGGAGCTGAAACAGAGAGGATGATTTCGACTAGGTAAGGCACAGACAGTAGACAGAACGCTTACCCTGAGCACTGTTTTGCTCAGCAGGTTTTGTATGTAAGACAAAATGCAAAATAGTCTATTTCAGAAAAGATGTAAAATAAGTTCCACTATTTTGGGGAGGTACATAATCATGATTTGTTGGTGAATATAAATCCAGGGAACAGGTTTGTAAGCTGACATAAATGGTGTTCTAGGCTCCCTCTTGCTAGGGTATTGATAAGGCTCCCCTTAACAAAGAAACATATTTTCACTACTGAGCCATGCTCGCCCCGCACGCCTCCTGTGCAGTTAGACTACGTGTGAGAAATGTCTCCATTTGCAAATGGGTTTTGGGGAAATGGAGACAGGGAAGTTGAGTAGCGCAGTAGGCAGCAAGGAGGCTAGAGAGAGAGCGCGCAGGCTCTCCAGGAAACATTCAAACCTGCCCCGGATACATTTCTTTAGGAAGGGCCACGGTGTTTCTCTGCATCCTTATTATACCTGTTCTCCTCCTGAGGCCACCCCAGACCAGGAAAGAGGCCAAGAGCATGCCCTATATTCAAACCAAACAGAAATACACACATTGCAACATTGAGTGACCTTCAGACACTAATCACTCTCTACTTAAAACAGAGGCTGGACTAGTTATAATGGCACACACCTTTAGTCCCCATACTCAGGGGATTAAATACACACATACACAAACATACACACAGACACACACATACACATATACACACACATACAGACATGCACATACACATATACATATACACACATATACACATATACATACACACATACACATATATACATATATATTCATTCTATATATATGAATATATATATTCATTCTATATATATGAATATATATATTCATTCTATATATATGAATATATATATGAGTGGGTTTATTCAACTGGCACACATGCCATCATTAGAGTAGTCCAAGAATGGCTTCCTCACAGTGGACAGGCTGAGAACCTAGTGGTTGTTCATTCCATGAGACTAGGTGTGTCTCGGTACCCCCATCCCATATGGAGGCCTGGGGGACTCCTTAGAGAGGAACTGAGCTTCAGTGCACATTGGAAGCCCAGAGAAGCTTGTCTGATTTCAGTGAAAGCAGCAGCAGCAACAAAGGGCGGATGAACTTACCAGGGAGCATAAAGACTGAGCAGTCAAAAGACCAAAAAGCTTTCCTTCTTAGACATGTCCTTGTACAATGGGTCTTCCCTACACTTAGGGCAGTCAGGACAATCCCCCACAGACCAACCTGAGGTACCAATCTCCCACTGAGGCCCTTTGGTCCTGGGTGATTCTAGGTCCTGTGGAGCTGACAATTAATGCTAAACACTCCAGGAAGTGATACAGCTTGTCTAATGCCTTCTCTGTCACATTATAATCCTGATGGGGGTCCTCGGGGGGGGGGGCAGTAAGATGTTAGTGTTTTATTAAAGGTTTTAAAGGTTATTTGAAGCCACGAAGGTTATAGCTTCTTGGAAAGAACTCTCTGTGACTAATACATACCTTGTTGTACCTGCCGTTCATGCTTCCCCTTGGCCTTATCATCCCACCACTTACACTGACGTGTGCTGCGTGGGAGCTCGGTTTGCTCCTCCTGGTACTGCTGTCCCATTCTACAGGGAGTCCCGGTCGCCAATGAGAATGAGACACAGTCATCAGCTCCCCTGTAGGGACATGTGTCCTGAGAACATGAACACGGGTCATGCAGAATAGCCTTCGTTACTGGGTTAAAGACAGTATCTCGCAGAATCCTTTTGTGTCCAAGAGACAGACATTCCAACTCTCACAGGCTTAACAAAGCAATCAAATGAATACACAGATGGGGAAGGATGGACCGTTCATGGCAGGTGGGCGGGGCTGGGTGGCACTGGCCACTTGCCGCTCTTGCCCGTGCCCTGCCCTTGCCCGTGCCCTCCTCTGTTGGCTTCATTTGACCGTTGGTTCTCTCCTCCTGTGGCAAGGTGGCAGCCAGTGCCAAGTTCTGCTCTGCTTTTGCCTCAAAGAGTTCTCACCTGAGGAAACCCGAATGGCTGAGAAGAAGCACCTAAAGAGATGTTCATCATCCTTAGTCATTAGGGAAATGCAAATCAAAACAACCCTGAGATTCCACCTCACACCAGTCAGAATGGCTAAGATCAAAAACACAGGAGACAGCAGTTGTTGGGAGGATGTGGAGAAAGAGGAACACTCCTCCACTGCTGGTGGAATTGCAGGCTGGTACAACCACTCTGGAAAGCAGTCTGGCGGTTCCTCAGAAAACTGGGCATGACACTCCCGGAGGATCCAGCTATACCACTCCTGGGCATATACCCAGAGGCTTCCCCTGCATGCAATAAGGACACATGCTCCACTATGTTCATAGCAGCCTTATTTATAATAGCCAGAAGCTGGAAAGAACCCAGATGTCCCTCAACGGAGGAATAAACTCAGAAGATGTGGTATATCTACACAATGGAATACTACTCTGCAATTAAAAACAATGAATTCACGAAATTCCTAGGCAAATGGTCAGAACTTGAAAATATCATCCTTAGTGAGGTAACCCAATCACAAAAGAACACACATGGTATACAGTCACTGATAAGTGGATATTAGCCCAGAAGCTCGGAATACCCAAGATACAATTCACATATCAATTGATGCCCAAGAAGAAGGAAGGAGAGGCCCCTGGTCCTGGAAAGACTCGATGTAGCAGTGTAGGGGAATACCAGGACAGGGAAGCGGGAGGGGGTTGATTGGGGAACAGGGGGAAGGAAGAGGGCTTATGGGACTTTCAGGGAGGGGGAACCAGGAAAGGGGAAATCATTTGAAATGTAAATAAAGAATATATCTAATTAAAAAAAAAACGAAAGCAAGTCCTCCGACTGTCATCGGTTTATTTGGATAACGCCACTGCTAAACAAGCAGGACATAGGAAATGACAGTTTCCTGGTGGTCTTGGCTGGGGCAGATGCCTATAGCAACCTGTGTGGACGGCAGGGGGGGGGGGAGGGGTGCAGGGGAGTCACTGGGAAGAAGTTTTCTTTAAAGTCTTGAGTGCCTGAAGAGGAGAAACCTGTTTTGTTTGTCTTCTTTTTTAAATTTATCTTATTACATCCCAACTGAAGCTCCACCCTCCCAGTCTCCCCAACACACACACAGGGTCCCTCCTCTAGTCCTCCCCCTCTCCCCAATCCCCCAACACTGATGTATCAAGTCTCAATAGAGTTAGGCGCGCCCTCTCCCACTGAAACCAGATGAGGCAACTGTGTTTGGGAATGGATTCCACAGACAGGCAACAACTTCAGGAACAGGTCCTGCTCCAGTTTGGGGGAGACCCAGCCCTCATTTCTAAAGACCAGTTTGCCAGTTTGACTCCACATATGACCAGCAAAGTTAGAAGTGATCAGTTTTCCAAAGAAAGCAAGCAGGATTTGTATCTGACCTGAGTACGGGCTGGATGGTCTCCATCAGTGATGTTTAACCCTGTGGCTGGAGCCAGGCCCCGGCCTGTGCGGACTCTCTGAGCATCCACATCTTTGAAATTATTTTCGAAAGGAAGAACGTTCTCCTGACGACTCGCTCTTCCTAGCGGCTCCTCAAAGGTCATCTCCTCGCACCATTGCTCCATGGCTCAGGGGTCACCTGTCCCTCTGTCCACTGCTTCAGACACACTGAGCACTAAATTCGGAGAATCCCCTAAAGGAGAGGAGGCCAGAAGCACCAGGGCCAGGCAGTACTGCCTGCACTCGCTCAGCCCCCCAAACTTTGCTTTTCAAAAGAAAATTCTTCAAACAGAGCAGTCACAAGTCCTGAGTCGGTTGAAGTTTAAAGACAAAGATACCTTTGAGTTTTCTAAACACATTCCAAAAGAAAGGATTTTTTTTTTGGCTTAAAAAAATAAAAAAATAAAAACAGACAAATCCTTTTGGTGTTCAAAACAGAATTTCACTAAAAAATATTCCCCTGAGTGCTATTTGACAATAGAGACCAGGCACTGGATATAATATATTTCTCATCTGAAAAGATTTTTTTTTAATTCAAAAAAAAAAGTGGATAAAGAAAAGTCCCCTTAGAGCCTAATACTAAGACATTCTCAAACAAACTGTTCACACCATCTCATCAGACATTGATTCAGATGATAATTTTAGTAGAAATCACTCAGACTTCCATGAAGTAGAACAGCCCCTAACATCCTTCAGCCCATTTCGGAGATATATTGGCCCGTTCTCCTGTTTTTAGTGACCTGCGTCTCTTCCGGGGAAAGGGTGTGTTTAATCTCTCCGCCAGCACTGCATATGTGTTATTTTCTAGTACCTGGGTATAATTATCAGTGTTATTTTAATAATCAATTTCAGTATAATGGCAGGATTTGCTTCAGTTGCATTTAAATTATAATAACATTCAATAAAGAGGAAATGGAAAAGAAAGGGAAATATCACTGGGAGGATTAACACAATGCTCCCACAAAAGGGACCTTTTTAATTTTCATGAGGCGATGAAGTGATAGCCTTTTGAATAGACAATTAGGCTCATAAACCTGACGCACTGAGGGCTTAACTCACAAATACACATCATCACTAATACATTTGCAGGGCAACTGTGTGCTTAACAGGATTAGAATCCGGCAAACCATTCATTATTAATGGGACTGCACATTGCCTTGGTCTTCATCCCTAGATAGAGCAGTATTTAAATCACATGATTTAGCACGATTTGGGGAGTTTAGTTCTTTCCATAAATGGCTTCGTGTTCCTCGGAATAGATGGGGAGTTCTGACCACTGGGCACTGTCAGTCTACTTTGGCTTCAGGGAAGAGAAGGATTTTGGAAATTCTGAACTTTGCTCCATCCGGTGAGAAACTGAGAAGAAGACAGCTCACCTGGTAAGGATGTCGCTTCCACTTCAACAAGAAGCTGTGAGTTCCAACATGTTCAAGGCTCACCATTTGCGTGTTAGCATTGGACACGTGTCATGGGATTTGTGAGACAGGCAATCTCAGATGGTTCTTCACTTTTACTATTAAGAGAGTGACAAGCCACCCAAGTTTGGCTGGGATCATGGGATTTCCCAGGACACAGTCTTAGAAACCAGAACATTCCCCAGCATGCAACCGAATGAATTGGCAAGTCCACATGCTTGCCAGGATCTCATGATTCTCTCAACCTGAGAGAAAGACACCCCTTCTTTAGATATCCAAATTGAGCCTCCAAAGAGGCAAAAACTCTGCTTGACTTCACAGCTTGTGTGCCTGGCATGATCTCAGATTCTCCCAGCACCTCTGTCCCCACCCCTTATTCTACTGGGACACCAGCTGCTCCAGTTATAGCCACACAGTGCAGCAATGGGGCTACTACATACTCTCTGCCCACCTGGGAAGTCACAGCAGGCTCGGAAGTAACCAGACCTGGGAGCATGGCCTGGCCTACGATGATATCCTACCCAGTCTCTCTCAGTTCCCCACCTATGAGAGTGGTGAGAATCTCACCTATGACACAAAAGTCATGCAGAGGTCACAGATTGCCCTCTAACCTCAGGTCAGGACATGTGCCAACACACCATAAGGATGCTGTGGCCTCAGATAGTACTGAGCCCCATCATTCCCTGGTTTTCCATCTGAGCTAATAATGGCTTATTGCACCAGAGACCTTAACCTTTGCAGGGTAAGGAATGTAAAATCAGTGTCCATGCCCCTTTCCCTCCTTGCAGTCTCAGACAGGACTGCTCTTATTGAAAATCTTGGCAACCTCAGCATACAGGTGTTCTCTTTGCTGAATAAGTCATGGACTCTCTGGTTTGTCATTGAAGGAATCGCTTTCCAGAGTCTCTCTGATATTTTCAAATAGCAGCCATCATTAAATTAGCATTGGTGTCATTATTCAAAGGTTCAAGGATTGTTGGGGCAGTCCAAGCCATAGTGGGACAGGTCCCAGGTGAAACTGAGAGGGACTGGATAGACAGGAAGTCACCAAACTCAGAACGGCACCCAGTGTAAACCTGAAGGGATGGGGATTTTGTTTTTATATTTTGCAGTTCTGGGAGGTTGAACACACACACACAGACATACACACATACACACACACACACACACACACACACACACACACACACACCAGCTCACAAATTCTTTATTTCAGGTCATTTCCATCTTATGTTCTCTCCAAAGCAACTGTTGGGTACCCTGAAACCATGAGAGCGAAAGAGGGGAACAAATGGACAGTCAAAAGTGAAAAAATGGGGTGCATAATAAAATTATTCATGGGTACTTTCCAAAATAAAAATTTCCCACCCACAGCAGGAGATGGTTACTGAATAGGCTCCAGGTGTTCCTGGTGTTTTCAGATAAAGATCTCCAAGTCGCCAGAAAGCTCACAAAGCCTGGACACTTGTCTCATTCTCCTGCCCCAGGCTACACCCTGGCTTTATTCCATAGCCTAGTTAGCCACTGTGCCTCATAAATGTGACTGGTAAACCGCGCAGGCTTCCTACCACAGATAGTCAGACCACACTGAAGGCAAACTTTGGAGAGGAAAAAAAAAATCCTAGCTCTGCTATGTCACTTGGGAGACCCCACACATCCATGTCCTGATTCTTAGCATGAGGCTCACACTAAGGCTTGAGTACAGGGCTGATAGCTAGCTCCCGAGCCTTTTTCCTTGGTGTCACATACAATTGTAGTCAAAATCCTGCAACTGTTGGCCCAATTCTGCTTTAAAGGTGATTCCAGGGCTGGGATGCTGGGCAAATGAGTCCCCAAAAGTGTATTGAAGGCCACCAGCTACGGTGGCACATGCTTGTAATCCCAGAGCTGGGGAGGTGGAGTCAGATGGATCCCTAAGGACTACCAGTGAGATCCAGTGAGATCCCCTGTCTGGAGAAGAATGAGAACACTTGAGGAACAGAACAGCAGAGGTTGTTTTCTGACCACTGCAAGACAGACAGACGGACAGCATAGGAGGAAGAGGAAGGGGAGAAAAGAGGTTGATCCTGACAAGAAGCTGCCATCATGGAAACTTGCCCTGACCTGTCCATGTCCAGTCCCTGTCCATGTTGGTTCTCGGCTTTAGGCTATGATTGTCCTTCATTGTCTTCTAAAGTCAGGCAGTGCTAATGGGCGCCACCGAGAAATGGAATCGTCTAGACTGCAGATAACCGAGAAAGTGTTGGTTCTTCTCATTAGAAAAGCAGCATTTACTATACAACAGGACTAAAGTCTTTAAAATCCCAAGAACCTGAGTTTACCTTCCTCATCAGTTATGACTAGGTACTGACACATATTCATCCTCTGAAGTCTAGAATGTGTAAGTCTCAGTGACTTAAAGTTTTTGTTCCTGTGCTGAACCAAAAGCCATGAGGAAAGGGTTTATTGTCTTACTTCTCCACATCACTGTTCACCACTGAAGGAAGTCAGGACAGGAACTCAAGCAGGGCAGGAATCTGCAGGCAGGAGCTGATGAAGATCCCATGGAGGGTGCTGCTTACTGACTTGCTCCTCATGGCTTGCTCAGCCTGCTTTCTTACAGAACCCATTACTACTAACCCAGAGATGGCACCACCCACAATAGCTTGGGCCTTCCCATGTCAATCATAAAGAAAATACCCAACAGGCTTTCCTATAGCCTGATCTTACAGAGGCATTTTTAAAATTAAGGTTCCTTTCTCTCAGATGACTTTAGCTTGTGTCAAGTTTACATAAAACTATCTAGCATACTCTAAAAGTATGTCTGACTAGGAACTTTGTAGTTTGCAGAAGGCAGATTTTAGAAAACATCTCTTTTCTGTCTCCTGTGCAAGTTTCATGGCCCCTGTGGGACCTAGAGACAGGCTGGCCACTCCTCTTGCTTCCCTAGGGCTTTGCTTCCCTTCCAGAGCTCCACTGGTCCTCCTTTGTGAACTCCGAGCTGGCCTTGAGCTCAAAGTCAACACGGACTTCCAAATGTGGCTTGAGTTGAACCGAGTCTACTGGAGGCCTGTCCCACAGAACCTCAGAGAGACATGATTTGGAAACGATGTCATCGCAGATATAATTGGTTAATATAGAGTCACAACGTGGGGAGAGAAGTGTCCTCACATGGTCTCTCTGAGAAGCCAACCTGGTGAGGACTCAGAGCCAGAGAACACTGAAAGAAGACTGAGTCTCAGGTCTTTAATCCCAGCACTGGGGAAGCAGACTCAGACGGATCCTTTTGTATATGTTCAAGGCCAGCCTGGTCTACAGAGCAGGTTCCAGGGCAGCCAGGGCTACATAGTAAAATCCTGTCTCATAAAAATGTAAAGATTTCTAAAGAAGATGGAGGTGGACACTGGAGCGACGCTGCCACATCTGGCCCTTAAATCCTTAGTTTCTAGGATGCTCTGTCCCACATGGTTGGTAGGACTATATCATAACAGGCCTGGGGAAGACAATGCCTAGCCCTGGCCCCTGTCAGCCATTGGGAGCTGCTGGGCTCACTGAGTGTGGAAGCAGCCTAGGCAATGCCTTCCCTAGTTGTTTTTCCTCCTGGCCAGACCCTCTCAATCCTGCCCCTCCATTCACAGGCCGTGCTGGCCTTTCTGGCTTCCTCTCGGGCCACTGTAACCTGCAGTACTGATTTAACAGAGCCTTTCTCTTCTCAGAGGCCTCTAGCTCCCATTACAGTTAGGCCTCATCCCAAGAGCCCCTTCCTCAGAGGCTCCCTCGCTGTTTTCCCGCTCTCCCTTCACACTCCGTTTGTCCTTCTTGGCGTTTGCCACAGCTCTGAGTCGCGTATTTATTAGTGTGGGGTTATTTGTTACTCTTTTATGCTCCCCTCTCGCTCACTACAGGCCCCATCTGAGCAGGAACAATGTCTATTTGTCCTCCCGGTGCAGGCAGAGAGCAGAACACTGTGAGGCTCCTAGGAGGTGCTCTGTAAATATTAGTGGACCGATCCAACCTCAATGCCTCTCTTTGTGGCGTGATGAAGTATTGGG
The DNA here is from genome assembly GCA_036184795.1 of Tokudaia tokunoshimensis. Classification (NCBI taxonomy): domain Eukaryota; kingdom Metazoa; phylum Chordata; class Mammalia; order Rodentia; family Muridae; genus Tokudaia; species Tokudaia tokunoshimensis. The sequence continues at coordinate 78,372,204 of BTHU01000006.1, forward strand.
ATGTGTTGGCTCTAAAATAAACACGGTTAGCCTGGGCCGGGCTCTCCGTCGCTTCATACCAGGAGGGACAAGCAAGCTCAGCACTGTGAGGGAAAGCCACATCACTGATTGCCACCTATGGAGTCCATGCTAGTCATCTGAACCTGTCTTCTGATTTTTCTATAGCTTACGGGCAGATGCTGGCCATGAATTCTTGGTTTAGGATATTGCCTAATGGCTCCTGCAGCTTTGAAATGCTTTTGCTGCTTGAGAAAAGCTTTTTTTTTTTTATTGTTATTATTATTAGATATTTTCTTTATTTATATTTAAATGTTATCCCCTTTCCTTGTTTCCCCTCCGAAAAAACCCTATACCATCCCCCCATCCCTCATGCCCCATACCCCATACCCCCATTTCCCATCCCCTCTCCCCCTGTTCATAAACCCACCCACTCCCACTCCCTTATCCTGGTATTCCCCTATACTGGGGCATCGAGCCTTCATAGGACCAAGGGTCTCTCCTCTCACTGGTGTCCAACAAGGCCATCCTCTGCTACATATGCAGCTGGAGCCATGGGTCCCTCCATGTGTGCTCTTTGGTTGGTGGTTTAGTCCCTGGGAGCTCTGGAGGTACTGGGTGGTTCATATTGTTGTTCCTCCTATGGGGCTGCAAGTTCCTTCAGCTCCTTGGAGATAGTTAGCCTCCCAGAAGTGCGGAGAGGCCTTAGAGAAAGGCTTTACATCATCATGTTGAAGTCAACATCAAAGTGAGAGAGGCCACAAAGACATCAGCATCCTCCATTCACCAGCAAGGGCCCCGAGCGCAAGTTCCCATGACTGACCACTGGGCCCGCGCCCCTTGGAGGCAGAAGCCTCACAATGCCACAGAAATTCAAAACCTGGTTAAGGGATGAAGCCATGTTCCTCTATCGGGGACTTGATCTTGTCATTCACTCGGAATTACCACCTAGATTCTCTCCCTATGCAGTCACATGACCATTTTTGACCTTGGCAACTGAAGTAAGCGGCAACCCTACACAGTTCCTGGTACCAAAGAACATCAGCCTGGCGCCATTGAAGTTGAAGGCGGGCAACTTCAATTTTCCTTTGGAAGTTCAACACATTATTTGATGTTTTCACCAACTCTCTTCCTGTCTAGTACACGTGAGTATTACACAGAAGCCAAGCAGGACTCAAGTCTGTCTCTGGTGGTAACAAATGCAACTTGTCTCTCCTGGCTTGTCTAGTCAGGAGAGCCAAAGGAAAACCAACTGGAAACAGGAACGGGCTCATTTGTCATGAACACTGTTTTGTACCTTGGAAGGACCACCATTTGTTGTGAACACTGTTTGTCTCGTACCTTGGAGGTACCAGGATTTAAGGTACACACAACACCCACTCAGTCAGGGCGGACAGAAGTCCACTTGGCATCGTGGGCAGCTGCTGCATCGTCTAAGTCAGCTACCGTACGATACTTCCCTGTCCATAAAAGACATTGACACCCCTGAGAGTGTTTCCCTGGCAACAGAACGCTGACTTCAGCAGCTGTCTCCACAGTCCCTGTCAACCCAGTCCCTCTGTCCCTTTCGGTGCTTCAGATACTTCATGTCTCACAGGGACAGCCACAAGGTCCTAGGTCCCCATCTCTCACCAAGTCAGAGATTTTGAAATTCGACCGTGTGGTCCCAGGTGCACCATGACTGTGGCCAGCCAGGAGCTCATGGGGCGACATAGGAGAAGCTATTGAAGGAAAAGCATCTGCCCAGTGCTGTTCAAACTGCGAGCTCTGATCAAGTAACATCCTTTCAACAATATCCTACTGTCTGTAAAGTTAGGGTTCCCAGATTGGGGATACTGAAGTACTTCTTACATACCAAAAAAAGCTATGCACAGGAACCCAAACAAATGCTTGTACAACAATGTTCATGATGGCGTGACTCACAGCAACTGTGTGGTAGAAACAGCCCAGTCTCCCTCATTAGCGGCTGAATGGATACACAAACTGTGGTAAGTCCATACACACAGACTACGGTTAAGTCATAAGAAGTCATGAAGAAAGCTGGGCAGTGATGGCGCACGCCTTTAATCCCAGCACTTGGGAGGCAGAGGCAGGCAGATTTCTGAGTTTACAGCCAGCCTGGTCTACAGAGTGAGTTCCAGGACAGCCAGGGCTATACAGAGAAACCCTGTCCTGAAAAACCAAGAAGAAGAAGAAGAAGAAGAGGAAGAGGAAGAGGAAGAGGAAGAGGAAGAAGAAGAAGAAGAAGAAGAAGAAGAAGAAGAAGAAGAAGAAGAAGAAGAAGAAGAAGAAGAAGGAGAAGAAGGACGAGGAGGAGGAGGAGGAGGAGGAAGTAATGAAGAATTAACTCATGCTACAACCTGACCTAATGATGACATCACTCTAAGTAGAAAACAGAGAGAGAGAGAGAGAGAGAGAGAGAGAGAGACAGACAGACAGACAGACAGACAGACAGACACAGAGACAGACACAGAGATACAGAGACAGGGACACAGAGACACAGAGACAGACAGAGACAGAGAGATCATTCTTACATGAGGTAGTAAGAACATCAAATTTTTAAAATCAAAAAGAAAAAAAAAGAAATGGTGATTTCCCAGGACAATCAAGCCCTGGGAAACAGGGAGTCTCTATTTAAGGTGTAAAATGTCAGTCTGGAACTATGCTAAAGTTCCAGAGGTGGATGGCGGAGACGAAGCAGACCTTAATACCACTAACCGTGCATCTGAAGCAGCAGAAGGCTTCCATCTGGGTCCTGGTAACTTGTAAAGCTCAGACGAAAGACGAAATGTGGGTGGTAGTTTTCAATTTTATTACAAAATGTGAGAAGCTATTTAATGTCTGCTGGTAATCGTGATGATTTAAGAACACAATGAAGGGCCTGTGAGAGGGCTCCACAGGTAAAGGAGCTTGCTGCCAAGCCTGAGGACATGAGTTCAGTCCCCAGGAATCATATGATAGAAAGTCAGTTTCCAGGAACTGCTTTCTGCCCTTCACGTGCATGCCGTGGTACATGCACATTCATATACATACATACATACATACACACACACACACACACACACACACATACACATGCATGCGTGCATGCGTGCCAAATGAGTAAATCTAAGCATTTTTGGTAAAGAAAAAATTTCAAAGAATGCAATGGAAATATTGTTTCATTTGATTTACATACACGAATTTTCAGAAGGCCAATAAATGTTCAGAATATAAATACTTATTACGCAGTTTAAACACAACTACTTAATCCACTAATTTTCTTTTGTTTTGTTTTGTTTTTGTTTTTTTTTTTTTGAGACAGGGTTTCTCTGTGTAGCCCTGGCTGTCCTGGAACTCACTTTGTAGACCAGGCTGGCCTCGAACTCAGAAATCCTCCTGCCTCTGCCTCCCAAGTGCTGGGATTAAAGGCGTGCGCCACCACCGCCCGGCTTCCACTAATTTTCTTAACATTCTTTGACCCTAAGGACACCTTGTAAGTGTCTCTGACCCAAGAGAGCTGTGAACCAACACACAAGAGACTGACTGATGTCCCCAAAAAGTCAAGCTCCTAAATCCCCAGAAGCCAAGAGATAAACATCCTAGAACCAGCAAACCAGCAAACTGTGGGATGTGACATTGGAACCAGGAAAGCCTGGTCCTCAGGTGGGCCACGAGAAAGAAAGGAAGGAAGGAGGGATGGGTGAGGTAAGGACTACATTAGCTCTGCAGTCCAGGGACCTGATTAGACCCTGAGTCAACCCAACCTGCGCCAAGTCAGAGGAACACCAGGAGAACAGAAGAACCGACCGGATTCTGTCTTTAGTTAGGAGGTTTCTGTGATATGGTGCTAACATTGCGGTCTTCTCTCTGAAACACACATTCAAATGTGCAGAAGGAAAAAAAATAATACCAGGGCCTTGCTTCAAAGTACAGATGGTCACAAGGAGGATAACCCAGCTGTCTGTCATGAAAGTGTACCTGGAAAAGCTGCTGTCTTCTCCACTCTAAACAGTTGATAATTTGCATGAGACGCTCAACAGTTGACTGTAAGGCAGGCTTATGTTGAATGGTTTCTGGAGTCTAGGCTGAAGCAAATGTCCCGAGTACATTTTGTGTAGTCTAGGCTCCCCTATGATGTTCACTGAGTTCACTGTATTACAGGTGTTTGGAGGCATATTTTTGTAATAAATAAATAAATTCTAAATACTCCTTTCCCATCCCTGGCTCCTGGAATGGTGACTCTGAGACTAATTATTTATTATTAAATGCCTAGCCCATCAGCTTTGGTTCATTCCCTGAGTAGCTCGTAACTTGTTCAACCCATTCAAACCATGCTATGTCTACCACTTGGTTCGTTACCTCTACTCAGTGCTGCCTGCGTCTTCCTTTGTGCCTCATCAGCGTCTCTCCCAGCATCTCTCCTTTGATTCGCTCACTCTTTCCCAGAATCCTCTCTGTCCCTGCTGGATGTCCCACCTCCTCTTTCCTGCCTCAGCTCATTGATCATCGGCTTTTTTTATTGACAGGTGCTGCTTGTTAGAGATTCCCTCGACATATTTTCAGCTCACAGTGGTATCTTAGTGAGGGTCTCTATTGCATCGATAGATACCTTGACCGGAAGAAACTCGGGGAGGAAGGACTTGTTTCAGCTGACAGCTCTTAGGTCACACTCCTTTACTTACAGAAGTCAGGACGGGGACTCAAGGCAGGAACCTGGAGGCAGGAACTGAAGCAGAAGCCATGGAGGAGTGCTGCTTACTGGCTTGCTCACCATGGCTTTGTTAGCTTGCTTTCCTATACAGTTCAGGACCACCTGCCCAGGAGTGGCAACATTCCCATCCCTCCCCCTTCACTCCCAGGCTGGGCCCATCAACATCAATCATTAATCAAGATATTATCCCACTGACTTGCCTATAGGCCAATCTTATGGAGGCATTTGCTCAAACTTGGTCACGTGTTGCTCAGTGTGACAGCTGGGCCATGGGTATATAGTGGCTTGAACTGTCCCTCGCTCTGGGGTCTACAGCTCTCATCCCCTCAAAGTCCTTGCATGGATCCTGTGCTCTAGGGTGAAGGTCAGATGGAGGCACCACACTCTCCACTCATCCCTACGGCACACCCTCACATTTCTCTCTCCCTTGCAGGGTGCCTTCCCAGCAACCTCCCCTCTTCCCCTGAGCTGCAATTCTGCATGTGTGGGGTCATACATGGTAGATTCTGTCATACATGGTAGATTCTTAAACACTTGTCAGACTAAGAAATGAATGGCACGGGAGCCACAGAAATGACTCAGCACTTAACAGTGCAGACTACACTTGCAGAGGACTCATATTCCGTCCCTAGTACAACCACCTGTCACTCAAACTCCAGGAATCCGACGCCTTCTTCTGGCCTCTGTGGGTGTACACGTACATATATGCACATACATGCAGACAGACACGCAAACAGATACAGCAATAAAGAGAAATCGTCTAAAAGATAAAGAAATAAATGGTTGACCCAAAGCTGAAATGTCGTTATTGTCGTTATCATTATTAGCCCTTCTCCCTGCCAACGGCTTCCCGTCTACACAGATCCCATTACGGAGGATTTCTCCTCCTACCTGGGAGACAAGCTCTGAACAAACAGTTGTGAAAAAGGAAAGGTCAGTTCGAGGACTCAGTCAGGAGAGCGCTTGTCACGCGAAAATGACCATGTGATTTCAGTCGTTAGTACTCACATAAAAGTTGTATGTGGTGCCATTTCCCTATCGTGACATGATTCCCTGCACTGGGGAAGTGGAGACAGGGGGATGCTGTGGCCTGCTGGCCAGTCAGTGTAGCTAAAGCCTTCAGCTCCAGGCCCATCCACAGATCTTGCCTCCAAAATGAAAATGAAGGTAAAGAATGATGGAGAAGGATGTCTGATGTTGATCTCTGGCCTCATATCTACCACACACTCACACACACAGAGAGTCTTACATAGTCTCACACTCACACACACACACACACACACAGAGTCTTACATAGTCTCACACTCACACACACACACACGCACAGAGAGTCTTACATAGTCTCACACTCACACACACAGAGTCTCACATAGTCTCACACTCACACACACACACAGAGAGTCTTACATAGTCTCACACTCACACACACACACACACAGAGAGTCTTACATAGTCTCACACTCACACACTCACACACAGAGTCTTACATAGTCTCACACTCACACTCACACACAGAGAGTCTTACATAGTCTCACACTCACACTCACACAGAGAGTCTTACATAGTCTCACACTCACACACACACACACACAGAGTCTTACATAGTCTCACACTCACACTCACACACAGAGAGTCTTACATAGTCTCACACTCACACACACACACGCACAGAGAGTCTTACATAGTCTCACACTCACACACACACACACGCACAGAGAGTCTTACATAGTCTCACACTCACACACACTCACACACAGAGAGTCTTACATAGTCTCACACTCACACACACAGAGAGTCTTACATAGTCTCACACTCACACACACACAGAGAGTCTTACATAGTATCACACTCACACACACACTCACAGAGAGTCTTACATAGTCTCACACTCACACACTCACACACACACATATATACATACACACATTCACACACTACACACAGACACACACTCACACACACACAGAGAGTCTTACATAGTCTCACACTCACACTCACACACACACAGAGAGTCTTACATAGTCTCACACTCACACACACAGAGTCTTACATAGTCTCACACTCACATACACAGAGTCTTACATAGTCTCACACTCACACACACAGAGAGTCTTACATAGTCTCACACTCACACACACACAGAGAGTCTTACATAGTCTCACACTCACACTCACACAGAGAGTCTTACATAGTCTCACACTCACACTCACACAGAGAGTCTTACATAGTCTCACACTCACACTCACACAGAGAGTCTTACATAGTCTCACACTCACACTCACACTCACAGAGAGTCTTACATAGTCTCACACTCACACACACACACAGAGAGTCTTACATAGTCTCACACTCACACACACACACAGAGAGTCTTACATAGTCTCACACACACACACACACTCACAGAGAGTCTTACATAGTCTCACACTCACACACACACACACACAGAGAGTCTTACATAGTCTCACACTCACACACACACACACAGAGAGTCTTACATAGTCTCACACTCACACACACACACACACACACAGAGTCTTACATAGTCTCACACTCACACACACACACACACACATATATACATACACACATTCACACACTACACACAGACACACACTCACACACACACAGAGAGTCTTACATAGTCTCACACTCACACTCACACACACACAGAGAGTCTTACATAGTCTCACACTCACACAGAGAGTCTTACATAGTCTCACACTCACACACACACACAGAGAGAGTCTTACATAGTCTCACACTCACACACACACACACACAGAGAGTCTTACATAGTCTCACACTCACACACACACACACACACAGAGAGTCTTACATAGTCTCACACTCACACATACACACACAGAGAGTCTTACATAGTCTCACACTCACACTCACACACACACAGAGAGTCTTACATAGTCTCACACTCACACACACAGAGTCTTACACAGTCTCACACTCACATACACAGAGTCTTACATAGTCTCACACTCACACACACAGAGAGTCTTACATAGTCTCACACTCACACACACACAGAGAGTCTTACATAGTCTCACACTCACACTCACACAGAGAGTCTTACATAGTCTCACACTCACACTCACACAGAGAGTCTTACATAGTCTCACACTCACACTCACACAGAGAGTCTTACATAGTCTCACACTCACACTCACACTCACAGAGAGTCTTACATAGTCTCACACTCACACACACACACAGAGAGTCTTACATAGTCTCACACTCACACACACACACAGAGAGTCTTACATAGTCTCACACACACACACACACTCACAGAGAGTCTTACATAGTCTCACACTCACACACACACACACAGAGAGAGTCTTACATAGTCTCACACTCACACACACACACACACAGAGAGTCTTACATAGTCTCACACTCACACACACACACACACACACAGAGTCTTACATAGTCTCACACTCACACACACACACACACATATATACATACACACATTCACACACTACACACAGACACACACTCACACACACACAGAGAGTCTTACATAGTCTCACACTCACACTCACACACACACAGAGAGTCTTACATAGTCTCACACTCACACAGAGAGTCTTACATAGTCTCACACTCACACACACACACACAGAGAGTCTTACATAGTCTCACACTCACACACACACACAGAGAGAGTCTTACATAGTCTCACACTCACACACACACACACAGAGAGTCTTACATAGTCTCACACTCACACACACACTCACACATACACACACATATATACATACACACATTCACACACTACACACAGACACACACTCACACACACACACAGAGAGTCTTACATAGTCTCACACTCACACTCACACACACACAGAGAGTCTTACATAGTCTCACACTCACACACACACTCACACAGAGAGTCTTACATAGTCTCACACTCACACACACACACACACACAGAGAGTCTTACATAGTCTCACACTCACACACACGCACACACACACAGAGAGTCTTACATAGTCTCACACTCACACACACACTCACACATACACACACATATATACATACACACATTCACACACTCACTACACACAGACACACATTCACACACACTCACTCACACACACCTAGTCTTACAGTCTCACATACACTCACACACACACATACACACACTCACACAACACTCTCACACATTCTCTCACACACACATACCCACACACATAGACATACATACACATTCACACGCACATACACACACTCTCACACATATACTCACATTCATACACACATTCTCACAACACACCCTCTCACACATACTTACATACTCTCTCTCTTACACATTCACATACAGAGACACACACCCACAAATATGCTCTCACACACATTCTCACAACACACACTCTCACACATACATGTTCTCTCTCTCTGACTGTCTCTGTCTCTCTGTCTCTCTGTCTCTCTCTCTCTCTCTCTCTCTCTCTCTCTCTCTCTCACACACACACACACACACACACACACACACTCACACACACACATCAAAAGGTACCATGTTTCAACTACCTCCCTGGGCCGAAGTTGCTGACGCACTGAATTGAACCTACCTATCTCAGAAAGCTCACGCCTAAACAAACAGCATGTGGTTACTCTGGACAGTCAACTTGATGGACAACTGTGAGCACGTCTCCAGGGAGGTCTGAGGAGGGAGAGACCACCCCCTCGATGGATGGTGGGCAGCTGATGGAGCCAGGGTCCCAGACTGAATCGAATGGAGAAAGCAAGCTGAGCCCGGCCCTCACCCTCTCTGTTTCCTGACTCGGGATGTCCGCCATGTGACCAGCTGCCTGGTGCCCTCTCCGTGATGGCGGGTTATACCTCAACCCAGGGACTAGAATAAACCCTTCCTTCCTTAATGTGGTTGCCGTTAGGTGTTTTATCACAGCGACAGCAACAAAAATGCCATTGACTGGACAGGTCACAGGATGAGAGGAGCCTGGTCTGGTCATGGGAATCCTGAAGAAACTCAGTTCTCGAATGCCAGGCACTTACTAACCCTGTGAGTCCCCCTTTCTAGGACCGCTATTTCCTGACCTGTTGCCTGGTAACCTTTCCCAAGACTGACAGATTCTGGCTCTGCCCTGTTCCTGATGCTATCAACCACCTTTAGGTCTTCATGATGGCTTTTCACTTGATGTTGAACGTGTCCTTGCCAAGCCTCGCCTGAAACACCACATTCAGAGGAAGGCCAGAGGATACCCTGCGTTTAGTGTGTGGTTTCTCCCTGTGGCTCCCAGAGGAAAAATAAAATCTCCCCCAGAAGAAAGCAGCCAACTTATGGTTAAACCACCCATCTAAAACTAGGTGACAGGCCCCTTCCATGATCCTAGGCCCATCTGGGACTAATTAGCTGAGTCACTGACATTTCTTGGAAGGCAGGTACACATCTACCCAAGCAGAGAAAAATACCCAATAGCTAGACAGGGGATTCTAAGCAGAGGTCTGTGGGTGAGAAAAGACAGACCAGAGTTCAAATCCTACCAGCACAAGTGTCTTAGGAGCACAGCCACACAGCAGAGTTAGCCGGGCGCCATCCAGATCAATACTTGTCTGACACCATCTTTAGGAGTTAGGGACGAGCCTTTGCAGGTCTCCCTGAGCACTCCTGAGGATACAGATACGACCCATGCTCCTCAGACTCTAGCAGCCTTAGCCTCGCCCAGGTTCTGGAAGGCTCAAACCACTCTGCCCCAGAAAGTCAAATGTGGGGACAAGAATTTACATCCTACACTAACACCCGGGTGATACGCTTCTCCTAAGATATGGGGACTGTCCCTGAATGTCATCAAGTCACCATCTCTAACCATGTGGGGGACCTCTGACCCCCACACACACACACACGGGGGAGACCTCATTACTTAAGCCACCATGTCTGTGGCTGTGTGCAGTCCCATGTAAGTCCCTGTGCTGGTCAGCGATCCCACTTGTAGTATTTCTTGGATTTTCAAAATGTCAAAGGACCTAAAGCCCATGTATTCTTGTTTCCTGGGCAAATTCCAACCCTCTAGAGTTGTTTCTTTCTTTCTTTCTTTTTTTAATAGAATGGTGCTTATCAAAGGGAAAACATCTGCTCCAGTTTCTTCAATCGCTAATTTATCTAATCTCCCTTTGTAAAATAGGTATATCGCTAATGACTGAATTCCTGCCAAGGGAATGAAATGCTTGTTTCAATCACGTATTCTTCTCATTGGCTTTACCCTCTGAGGGACAATATCACACAATATAAGTATAATGGATGGGCCACACGTTTTTCGGGGTTTTTTTCCCCCTTTGTATCTTCCTCACTGGCCACTATCAGAGAGAGAGCCTTCCAAAATGGATGCGTCGTTTTCCGTGCCTCCACCTGAAGCACCACGCTGTGCGCTTGTGGTTGTAAACCTCTATTCGAAGTGTTCTTCACCAAGGCCCCAAGTGCCAACCCCTGGAGAAGCCTCGGCGGAGCGTGACCATGCCGAGATGCGGCCACCAGAGGGCGCCGCAGAGCAGCGTGCCCGCCCCCTCCAAAGACTCCCAGCCGCGCCCTCCCAGCCAGGCTGTTTATTGTCAGGAAGGGTGTTTTTTCAAAACCTGCACACGCGGAGGTGGTTTTCCTTCCACGTTTTTCCCTCCTATCGGTGGGTGGGTTGTTTCTTTTTTCTTTCCTTTTTAGCATCTAAGTGATAACCAAATAGGATCTGCTCCCGTTGTTTACAAAAGTAAACAAAGATGGCACTTAGAATAGAATTAGGTTTAAAAAAAAATGTGGAACCTGGGTATTTAAGTGCTATGAGGTGGGGGAGGGAACTAGTGGCCCAATGGGAGGAACTCTGCACACCGTGTTAACGGGAAGGAGTTCCAGGCCCAGTCAAGGGTAGACCTCTGAATCCCACTTGAGCCCTACCCAGTACCTGCCAAGCCAAAAGACACCAACCGGGTCGAGCAGGCATACAACTTAACTCGCCCTGTCCTCTGGTCTCTCTCCCTCTGAAAAATAGCAAAGAAGTTTAGAATCCCATATTATAACCTATTTATACCATATCTTTTGGGGGGCGGGGTACATCTTATAGTATATCTTATACTATCTTATACTATGCACCATTTTGGTGGTGGTAAGTGCGTGCAACTGTTAACCACCACCCATCTCCAGAACTTCACTGTCATCTCACGCTGAAACCCGGAGGCTAGAAAATGCTCCTGGTGAACTCTGCCCCCCTCTGCCCCAGCATGTCTACCCTAGGACCTCCCAGAAGTGGAACAGTACCATACCAGTCCCTTTGTGAGTGACACCGTCATTTATTAAGCTGTTTCTCAAGCTTCAGCCACGCTGTAGCAAGGTGTCAGAACTTCATTCCTTCCGTGGGTGAGTACCATTCTAGCACATTCCTTCTTGCAGTTGGTACCCAGAAGAATGCAGGAAGCAGACCGGAGAGGCCGCCCTGCCCTTGCCTTTCAGTTGAGGACTCTGGGCTTTCCCACACAACGCAGGGCAAGGAGTCACAGTCAGATCTTCCTGTTGACATCTACAGTCCCCTCTCCTGCCTTGTGTGGGGCCCTCGGCTAGCACTCCTCTGCACAGGGGCACCTTTCTTGGGCAGAACATCCAATCCACCCACCCCACCCCCAAGCACCTGTGATCCCCAAACCTGAGACTCAAATTAGGGCATGAACCAAACCCGGAAGAGCCAGCTAGGGTGTGTGGCACTTGCGTAATTACACAGACCCTTTCCAAGGTTCTTACATGGGCCAAGCAAGCCAAAATCCTGGGGTCTTTATACCTCACTTTGCCTGGTGGGGGGGGAGGGGGGGTTCTAATTAGAACTCAGACCTGGGCACTCAAAGAAGGACACAATGGCTATATGTCCTCCAAAGTTCTCTGCAATGGATATTCACAGAGGACCATGGTTTCTAATAAAGGTCAGCTGGAGGGAACTTGGGGTTAGCTGTATAAGGAAACTATTACCACATCTCTAACAAAACCCACTCTTGACCCTATCCTGTTCCCATTACTGACACTCTCTGAAAGCCTCTTATATGTTGTATCCTTTTGTTTTGCATGTTCTCTGTGAGGGAATCAGGTTCTAAAGACACTCAGCTGAGACTCTCCAGCCAGGACTCCAGCCCTGGTTCTATGACCTCAGAGCCCATGTTTGCACAGCCTGGCTAAATCACTCCATGTTCAACCTTTTCCTCCTCCCACTGGTGGAAGCTGCCTTAGAGGGATTTATTCTTCCAGCCACAGGGGGAACTACCTTTGCTCCGATCAACAAACACTTCCTTTGTGCCCTCCAGACAGGTGGTTTGAGAAATGCAAAGCGGACGCGGCCTCCTGGATCTCACATCCAAAAAACAACTGAGGGGCTAGGGAGGGGTTTGGTAAAGTTACAAACATGAAGTCCCAAATTTGAACCCCGGAATCTGAATCTAGAGCTTGCCAGTTCCAGCTAATCTAGCTAACAAGCTTGCCCCCAAGAGGCCCTGTCTCTGTCTCCCTAGATCTGAAATTAAAGGTGGCTGCCACACCTGTCTGACATTTGCACTCAATAAATGAGAAACTGAAAGAAAACGAGCACTGTTTTCTCTTAACCTGAGAAGACTTGGGAAGAGGTGTTCCCCGTGAACAGAATAGGGTTTCAATATCTCGGTACCCTAAGAGTTGGGGAATGAACTCTCAGACCCTGTGCCCGCTGTTACTCTCAGGATAGCTCTTAGATCACATTCTGAAGGAAGTCAAGGGCACAGGGGGAATGTTCTTATACACAGAACTCAACGAGGCCTGATAGGACATCCCTACATGGGTGGGGCCAAGGAATCTCAAACTGAGCATGCTCAGACCAAGCCCAGCCTGATGGAAACAGTTCCCTATTTCACCTTTGGAATCTTGACTCTCTTTTCTCCACTTCCTCCTTTACCTCTTTATCTAGGGACCATCATCTGCCCGGAGGCTTATGGGAGCCTCTGAGCTCACTACTGACCCTTACACCCACATCACTTATCTCCGCACTCCCCAGCGCACGTCTCATAACCGCCAACACCACAGGCACTTGAAACACCTGCTCTCCTTTGGGCCCCTTTCTCTTGGCCCTAATCCTGACTCCTCGTCCCTCTCTTATTTACTCAAGCTCACTGAGATCTGCTCTCCCCTCCCTGAGGTTTGGCCTTGGACCCGTGACAGTGAACAAAGATAGCACCCAGGATCATCTGGGGCATGACGCAGATTTGAGGGACGTCTTCAGCTAAGTCCCACAGAAAAGCCCTAAGGCTCGTGCCTGCAGGTGACCCAGAGGGAAGCCAGGACATCAGGTAAACACAGTCATCTGTCCTGGGAGCCCCTGAGATTTTTTCCCCCCTCATATTTGTTACACAGCATTGCCTAGTGTGAGTGCTAACAATCTCATGGGGTTGCTTGTTACTTGGAGAGCAAAATCCAAATTCCATACGCTGGTACCCAAGCCTACATTCGGATCCTTAAAATAGCCTTGCCTCGTCTATACCATGAATCTTTTCAGCTCTCCAAGCACCCGCTTCGGTTATGTCAGTGACCGCTTCAGACTTCAGCCTAAGAGCAGCTCGGATAACCAAAGAGCCTCTGAGCCCTTAGCCAACCCAGTGCCTGCCTTTCCTCTGCAGAGTACATTGGGTTTGTAGTTTGTAATTCACTTGGTTATTTGAATACCATCCCTGCCATCCCTACAATGTTCATCATACTAGGGGTTTGGGGGGGTTGTTGTTGTTTGGGGGTTTTTTGTGGGTGGAGGTGGTGGTTTTTTTGGTTTTGGGGTTTTGTTTGTTTGTTTTTGTTTGGGGGTGTTGTTTGTTTTTGCTCAGACAAATGCTTTACTACAAATAGCAAGACCTGAGTTCAGTGCGCCCAGAACTCATAAAACAGCTAGGCATGGTGGGAGTGTGTAGTCTTAACCTCAGCCCTGGGAAGGTAGAGAGAAGAGGACCCTGGGGCTTATTGGCCAGCTAGGCTAGGCTACTCACTGAGTTCTACACCAATGAGAGATCTCATCTCAGAAATAAACAAAGTAGATAGATGGCACCTGAGGAATTAGACCCAATATTGTTGTCTGGCCTACACACACACACACACACACACACACACACACACACACACACACCTCCTTTTCTAGGAGTCCAAACAGAAAAAAAGACAGCATGTAAGAGGCCAGGGTTGGACAGCGAAGGTGAAATGGGTCAGAGGTCAGGAGAAGAGAAAACTCGGGATGAAGGTCATGTCCAACAAGGAACACCATGGCAGGGAGGGTACCAACAAGCAGGGGTCCAGCCTGCGCCACCAAGGTGGCATGCATCTTCAATTGTCTTCTTTTCCCCTGGGCGGTCGGGCCATTTTGTTTTACTAGTGTCAAAGGCTAAGTCAAGTCTCCACCCCTACCCTATACCCATTACCCTGCCTGCCACTTGTACTTGTTGGAAGTCCCAATCACTGATATCTTGGAATGTGGCCCCTTAAAGAAAGGGGGGTCTTTAGAAGGCCATTAAGAACGCCATTAAAATGGGGTCCCCAGGGTGGGCTCTAATCCCGTATGGCTGAAGCTGTTATAAAAAGAGATTGTCGCAGATACACACAGAAAGTAAGCCACATGAGGACACAATCTATCTACAAATGAAGGACTAAAAGCAACCCTGCCAACACCTTGACCTCAGCCTGCCGGACTCCAGAATGCTATGAAGTGCCTGGGAAGGGGCCAAGTGTTTGTCCCTGAGCGGTAGCTGCCTGATCAGCCCCTCTAGTTCACAGCAATTTCTGCTCCCTCCCATCCATGAAGACTCAGGATGAGGGACAATCCAGATGTTGTCGGGGCAACTGTCCATCTGTCAGGTTTGTACCATTGGGATGGTACAATAGTTGGGCATGTACAACATACAGGGAACTCCAAAGAGAAACAGTGATTGAAATGATTGGCTGGTAGCTAAGCTGATAAATGCTTTCCTAGCATACAGAATGCCCTGTCGTCTATCCCTGGCACTCTATAAAACAGGCATGGTGGTGTGCCCTGATAATCTCAGCCCTCGAGGAGGCAGGAGGATAGGAAGATCTTCCTCATCTGCAAAGGGAATTCATGACCAGCCTGGGACATTAAATATACACATATACATCAACATATACATATACATCAACATATACATATACATCAACATATATATATACATACACATACGCATATACATACATATACATATACATTGAGACCCTCTATTTTTAAAAAGAATAACAAGAAGAAGAGGAGGAGGAGGAGGAGGAAGATGAGGAAGGAGAAGAGGAAGAGGAATTAGAGGAGGAGGAAGAAGAAAAAGAAAATAATTTGTTTTCACAAGGTTATTCTTACAGTGTTTGCTGCAAAATTACATATTTTCTTTTAGTTTTTAAGCTCCGTAGTCTCTTAGATAAATAAGCCGACACTTAAGCAATATAAATAGGGAAGAACCAACAACTAAAAATAAGCTGTCTCCTTTTAGCACAGCCCTTGAGCCCTGTGGATCCTCTTGCAAGGTTGGCCTCAGCTGCCACCTGCTTCTGTCCCCAGAGTGCTGGTGTCGCGTATCCCCACGCTGACTCTGAGCTCTCCAGGCACCCAAGGCCTCCTGATCCTGCAGAGAACTCCCACTCACAGAGCAAGGGGAAAGTGGGAACACACTAGGGTCCTGCCTTTCCTCAAGAACTGTGCACAGCAAGTTACGTGACACACTCCACTCTAGTCAGAAGCAAACTACTAAACCGGAAGAAAGGCCGGCAGGCGGGTGCCTTCCAGAACTCCATGCCACTCTGTGAGGCTACATAAGTTGCTGGGGAGCAGGAGACTCCAAGAAGAAAGTGTCTAAGAAAAGTGGCCTGTGTGCCCAGCACTGCGTCATTCTGCAAGTATGCTGGGCCGTCCTAGAGATGCTTCCCCCCTGTCTGTTCTCCCTGCTCTGCTCTCTGCGCTCCTTCACACACACACACACACACACACACACACACACACCACCACCCCCACCCCCACCCCCGCCTCCTTACCCAGCCCGCATGCTCTCCTTGCCCCTCCTCCCTTACCCTCCCTCGTTGCTCCACCCACCTTTAGCTGTGGGTATTTCTGCATAATCAGAGAAATCTCTTTCCTTAAACCCACACCACACCGTCCTGAGTCTGGCAGCCACTGTGTCTAGCACCTTCTCCCATCCCGACAGCACACCCTATCTCACCTCAACACCTCTGGCTCCTCGTGCATCTCTGGACATTCAGCACATGGAACCGGAACGGGGTTCCCAGACTTCCCAAGAAGGGACCAGGATAGCATGGCTGGATTTCACCCTCATTCAAAGCCATCTCAGCCCCTTAAATGTATATTTCTCACTTAATCCCGGTTCTTCACACTTGTTTTAGGATATGATTTAACATGAAATGTGAAATATTTGCTTGGTGACACTCGGGTTTGGTCCGCACACTGATTCCATGGTGCTATTCCCCACGGAGAGCCTTAATTTAAGATTGGAGCTAAGGAGAAGTGCCTTGCTCCCTGAGGTGCTCAGCCTGGGCTGCATAAAACCTACTCAGTGGGAGAAAGCGGGGTACACAGCAGGCAGGCAGCCAGAGTCAACTGCCCCCCAAGGGAGCCCTGTGCTCCCCATTCTTGCAGTCCTGCTGAAGAACTGAAGCAGGAGACCAAGCTCTCCCACTGTCCTCTGCAGGGGACAGGGTGTCATGTACGCTTCCCCATCCATCTCTTGGGTTTAGGGTTTTTGTTTTTTCCTATCAGGCAGCTGTGGTTTGGCTGGGAAGACAGCTCCAACGACAAGGTGCTTGGTGTACAAACATGAGGACTTCAGTTCAAATCCCCAGAATCCATGAAAAGCCAAGTGTGGAAATGCTTGTGTGTTTCCCAATGTCACTATGGTGAGACAGAAGGAAGGGGTGGGAGGGATCCGGTAAGAACAGAGAGGAAGATGAGGACCACACCTGAGATTACCCAGACTGCCCTCTGACACCCACACACAGCTGAAGCATGTGCTTGTGCATGAACATATACACACACACAAACACACACATACACATACATATATACATGCACATACACATATACACACATAAACATATACACACAAACATACACATACACACACATATATAAACACATACACACAAATATATACATATACACACACAAATATACACATACACACATACATACATACATACACACATACACACACATATATAAACACATACACATATATACACAAACACATACACGTACACACAAATATATACATATACACACACACACATACAAACACACATACACATACAAACAAACACACATATGATTGAGGCCCAGCAATGATGCACCTAATTTGCATTTGCCAAGCCCTGGATTTGATCTGTAGCACTGAAAAATATATGCCTTTGAGTCAGATTGATACTGGCATTTTCTGTAGTACCTTGAAAAAAAATCATTTTGAACTTTTCTGTGGGTATGTGTGTGGGGGGGGTGTGTGATATGCAGATAAACATGTTAGTGCATACAGGTTCATGTGTGTGGGTGTGCATGTATATACTTAGAGACCAGAGACAACACCACGAGTCTTCACCCATTCACTCACCACCTTCCTTGTCACTACAAGATGGTGATAATGTCCGAGTCATGGATGAGTCTTCCCTCCAGTGCTGCTGGCTGATTCTGCTGGGGACATCGAGACTCATGCATGCTGACATAATCGAGGACACTGAGGCTCATGCGTGCTCCTCTGATACAAATCTCACCTTTGGGTTAATTTGTATCCAAATTCACTGGTGTTGCAAAACCAAGACAGGACAGATACACATGTTACTTTTGGGATCAGGGTTATCCATTCAGACCTCCATTTGCACCTTGCCAGGGAACCCCATGCCTATGTTAGACCAGAGATTCCTAATTGTTTCTTCGAGGAGCTAAAGCCATTGGAGAATCATGAGTTATTAGTCATGGAAGAAGGAATGGAAAAGGGCCATTTGTGAATGGGAAGAGTTAATTCCTCTTCTTCAGTTGCTTATGATATTCAGTAGTAATGTGGCCTACATCTCTCTACCTACTTAGTAGCTATAGTATAGTATAGTATAGTATAGTATAGTATAGTATATACAAAATAGCCAGTTGTGTCTGTGTCTCCATCATGGGAAGTTTAGAAACAAAGTAGAGTAAACATACTTCTAGGATGAGTTGTTTGTTTGTTTGTTTTTATTGTTTGCTTCTTTTGGTGGGACTGTTACAAGGGCAGAGGGTATATCTGAAGGGAGACGAATGGGAATGGGATGTGGAATTCATAAACAGTCAATTAAAAGATTAAAAAAAATAACAAGGCAAATCAATCAATAAAAAGACAAGAATTGAGGGAGGGGAACCAAGATGTTAAAATCATGCGACACAGGTGTGGAAGCAACTGATTAATATGTTCAAGGGAATTAATGAGAACATAGACCATTTCAGCTGAAAACATGAAACCGCAAAAGGAATCAAGAAATTTTTCACAGAAAAGTAATTAAAATTCAAGATTTAGTAGATAGGTTTGACGGCAGATACAAGAGGTCAAAGAGAGATTTAGCAAAATGGAAAATAGATGAGAAGAAAATATCCAGAAAAACTCAAAAACCCGGAGATCTAAAAGCATAAAGGTGTTGTGTGCTGCAAGAGACATTCGGTGCCAGATGCACAAGGCAGAAGCAGCTGTCGTACTGTGCATTATCCTCGACACACTCAGATCAGTGTCACAGAATGTTCTGGACACTCAAATGATTTATCATTTATGTGCCGGGTGATTTGCCATCAAGCATCAGCCTGTTCCTATTGCTCTTTATTTTCTAGCATCTCCATCCTTTAGGTAAGGTGGATTTTTAACTCCACGTTGGAGGGTGTGAGTTTCTGCCATAAGACCCTGCCACCAAAGACAAAGCTTTGGAGGCAATGAGAGATGTCAAGGGTGGCTAATGTCCTGGCTTGATTTCTGCCACTGTGATAAAACATTCTGAGCAAAAGAAACGTGGAAAGAAAAGGGGTTGTTTGGCTGCTATTTCCATCTCACAGTCCATCGTCGAAGGAACTAGGGCAGAAACTCAAGGCAGGGACCGGGAGTCAGGAAGTGATGCAGAAGAACATAGCTACAAAGGAATGATGCTCACTGGCTTGCTCCTGTGGCATGCTCAGCTTGTTTTCTGAGCTAGCCCAGGAGCACCTACTGAGGGGTGATATTGCCCACTGTGAGCTGGACCCTCCCACATCACTTTCTAATCAAGAAAGTGCACCCCACACTTGCCAGCAGGCAAACTGATCCTGGCGTTTCTCAGTTGAAGTTTCCCCCTCCCAGATGATGCTAGATTGTATCCACTTGACAAGAAAACTAGTCAGCACTTGACCCGTCCATGGGGGTGTCGGTTTCTCTTCTGTTCTGTCTTGTTGATTCAACCTCCCCTTGGAGCACTGAACCAGCCCGGGGATGTATATAGTCAAACACCTGTGACGAATCTGTGAGCCTGTTCGTGTGCACGAATGTGTCAGTGTAGCTTCTGATGGCTCTGTTTCTGTGCCTGGACTCCCTCCTGACTGACAGAGGCAGTTTTTAAAGAGCCGGGAAGATGCTGTTCCTAAATTTATGCCCAACAACACATAAACCTAAGGATTATATATCTAATCCCCAAGTATAAGATTATGAAGAAGATTATATCTTAGAAAAACTGCCGGAAACTCACCCCCCCCCCAAATAGTAGGCATGAAAATTCAGACAATGTTACAAAATGCTGGAGAAGAAACAGGCCACAGATCCCTTGTTCGTTGGGAGGGAGTGTACAACACAGACAATAATTGGCAAAGTAGATATATGGTAAGATGTGACTCTGCTGTTTATAAGAAACCTCCTTTAGCTATAGAGATAAAGATGGACAAAAAGATTTTTTAAAAAAGATACACCATGTAAGCACTGGTCAAGAGAAAACCAATATTGGTGCATTAGTCTCAGACTGATTCGATGATGTTAGGGATAAAGGGGTTCATCCTCTTAAAAATGCCACACGGCTTTAAACATGCATGTGCCCTGCAGCAAAACTTCAAATTACATAAGGCAAAAGTCAGCCAAATCAAAAGAGAAATCTATAACTCTACCATTCTTACTGGAGACTTCAGTTTCCTTCTCTAGACAATCAGCAAATAATCAAACAGAAAGCTGATAAGACCACATATATATGTATATAAAAACAAAACACTCTGCCCAAAAACAGAATGTGTGTAACTTGCAAATATACATAGAACATTCACTGAAACAGGCCTTACTTGGAAGAAAAATAAATAAATAAATAAATAACCTCGCCAACTTAAATTTAGAAGAAAATAAATCTACAAAGTATATACATTCAAAACAAAGCAGAAATAAACTAGAGATCAATAACAGAAATATTTCTGGAGAGCACCCAAGTATTTGTAAATAAGTAATATGCTTCTAAATAATCTGTGATTCAGATACGGAATCTTGAGAAAATTAGAAAATCTTTTAAATTGAATGAGCATGAAAACATCCCATATCAGAATGCAATCAGTGTGTTATAAATAAAAAAATCATAGTATTAAATGCTTATGTTAGGAAAGAAAAAGAATGCCCTTAAATCAGAAACTGAGTAAATATCTTATAAAACCTGACAAGAAATCAAATTAAACCCAATACAAACAAACAGAGGTAAAGAAAAAACAGGGCCTGTAGCATGGCAAACAGGAAACTCGAGGGCTTCATGAAGACATTCTCCAACCAACAGGACCAGACAAAACTCACCCTCCACCAGGCAGAAGCTTCAGGGGCTTACTAAAACAAGTCCCGCTGGGCAGTGGTTGCGCACACCTTTAATCCCAGCACTTGGGAGGCACAGGCAGACAGGTTTCTGAGTTCAAGGCCAGCCTGGTCTACAGAGTGAGTTCCAGGACAGCCAGGGCTATACAGAGAAACCCTGTCTCAGAAAAAACAAAAAACAACAACAACAATAACAACAATAATAATAACAATGATATTTCTTTCATTTTTCTAATAGAAATTAAACTGCATTGTTGGTTGGTTGGTTGGTTGGTTTTGGTTTGGTTTGGTTTGTAACCAAAACTTTAATCCCAAGGTTTCTCACATGTTACAAACTACGGCATGGAAAAAAAAAATCTTGCAGAGTAACTGAAAAGTTCAGCTCTAGAATGTTCTCTTCCACTGATAGGACACTGGTATCTTAGTTTTACACTTTCAAATAAAGATGTTACAACAGCTCTGTATCCACATATAACAACCAGGAAGGAACCGCTTTGAAAATCTTCCGAGTGCCGTTCCTACCCTTTCCCTGTTGGCTTGTGTTCATAGCAGCTTTTAAAGACTGCTTATCAATTCACCCACAGTCCCACACTGTGTCTCAGCTCCTGGAGGAACGATGGCTTTATTCAACCCCCGCCAGTTGTCTCTCGGTCATTAGGACATCACACTTCAACTGGGAAGGATCTGGGTTTATTTCAGTCTATGAAAAACTAAATCTCAAAGCAAATTCAGTCTTGCTTAAAAGAACATTGTAAAGTAACAGTTCTTGATACCACATGCCTCATATGATCCATTTGAAACCATAGAGAAGTTCACAGTCTGTGTGTCACAGTTCCAAGAGACAAAACACATTTGAACAGCTAAAACATTTTAAAAATGCACCAAGCGTAGGAAGTCTCACACAAAACTTTAATTTCCTGTACACACTTCATGTCAAATGAAGTTATTTCCTGGACACTGCTTCATTTGCAAACTGGTCTTCTATTTCCTTTCATTTGACCTAGGTCGGCTACAAGACCTAGAGAAGGATCTAGACAGCTTGAGATTTCTCTCACGAGACAGAGACCTTTCTCTTCTCCTATCTCTAGAAAGTGACTGGCTCTGGCTTCCAGAGAAGCTTCTCCTTCAAGATCTGTGCTGAGGAGGAGGACTCCTGCAGTAATCATCTCAAGGATGACAACCCCAAGAGGGAGGTCAGCTACGATTTCGACTTCTTTTCCACCATTTGACGGTTCCACATACACGCAGACAGCATCAACAACACCTCGGGGATCCTCAAATTCAATGCAAAGCCACACTTCAGAGTGAGTTCGTAACACCCAAAAGTCAGTCTTGTTCCCATTGTTTCCAAGAGTACCTACAGAAACCTTACAGACCAACGGTCAGGAATCACGACGCATTTCGAGATCCTGGGTTCGAAAGGCCGAAGCTTGAATCCTAACGCTCCAACAGGCCCACAACAGTGCTCCCCTCTGGCTCTGTTCCCACAGATACCCTGTGTCCATCGACCTCGACGTCCCCAAAACGATAGCTGTTTTGAGTTTTTTGTTTGGGCTTTTTTTGGTTTTGTTTATTTCCCAACCAGGTCTCACTATGTATTTCTGGCTATCCTGTAATTCACTAAGTAGATCAGGGTGTACTTGAACTCACAGAAATTCACTTGCCTCTCCTTACCAAGTCCTGAGATTAAAGGTGTGTGTGTGTGTGTGTGTGTGTGTGTGTGTGTGTGTGTGTGTGTGTGTACTTGAGATAACTTCTTAAGGTTCAAGGACCATCCAGAAAGAAATGTACTATGGTGCTACATTAAATGCCGCCACAACTCTTAAGCCCCAGTAGACAGTAAGGGGATTTATAATTTAAGAGCTGATGGAAGGAAGACATGGGGATAATTTTCAAAATAAAAACACTGGGCAGGAAAGGAGATAAAAAGAAACATGAAGAAACAAGTAGAAAACAAATTGTTAGCTGACCAATCTGAAGACTGCTGTTTGAGGAATCTACAGCTCAGTGTAAACAAATTACCCACGGATTCGTGGAGCAAGGAGCCATCTTGAACCCCAGCCTCCCATTACAGCCCCAGATACCTCTGGAGTACTCCCTCCTTCCCCTGCAATCGCGCGTGGCCTCTTTTTGGGTTGTGAACCACCTCCCAGCTCCACAGCATCCCTTCCTGGGGTGGTCTGCACTTGTTTCTACAGTTCTGTGTTGTGATCACGTGCTGGATAGCCAATGAGATTCGCTTCCGCTTTAAATGACCGTAAATAAACGCTCCGGCCTGATCCGCTCTGGATTTGCAGAAAGAGAATGTTTGGAGGATAGCAGCGGTGGCGGCTGCACCCAGAAATGCATTTCAAAGAAAAACAAAGTACACACCTGAAGAGAAGGAACTGTGCCGGGCACAGGCAGAATCCATAGAAACATCCCAAGCACAGCCACAAAATACTTGAGCTAGAGCCAATTAATCTGTGGTGGTTCAAACTCAAGAGGACCTGAATTTGTCCTCAGGGTGGAAATGGGGATGGGAGAAAGGAAGGGAGAAAAGCAGAGAGGGGGAAAAGGAGGGAAAGGGAGAAGACGGGAGGGAGGAAGAATGTGGCGTTGGAGATCTCTACCTACAGGAGAACCCAGTGGCTCATGGCTTCAGGAATGAGTGGCATACACACGCACACTTTCTTCACGTTCCATTTCTAGCATCAAAATCATAACAAAGAAAAGGAACAGGGAAGATGGGTAGAATCATGATGGATGGCAGAAAGAGCTGGACTGGTTAGACATCTCCAGTAGACACCTCCAGGGCTCGCTATACTCCGTCCAAAGAGGAAACTACCATCTAAGAACCACAGGACCTGGCTCCCAACCCGCAAATACAGTAGTTATGACGTAACACATGAATCTCTCTTCCCTGTGTACTAGTTACATTTTCATTACTGCAACCAGAAACGTGGAAAGAGAGAGGGTTTCTTGTGGCTGATGTTTTGAGAGGTAAAGTCCCTCATGGCTATGCATGATGTGTCTGGGGCTCCTCACACCCCAACAAGTCAGGAAGCCAAAAAATGATGGAGTTGGCTTTTTCTTCCATTTTTATACAGTATGAGCCCTGAGGCCACTCATGCCTAGGGTGGATCTTCTTAACTAACCCTTTCAGGAAGGAACCTCGAAGATAGGTCCAGATGTTGATCTCCTGAGAAATTCTACATCCAAAGAAGTTCACAATCAAAGTTAGCCACGATGATATATTTATCTTTTATGATTTTTCAATGTTTTCTTACTCCTGTGTATGCGTATTTGTGTATGTGTGTGTATGTATGTGTGTATGTGTGTGTCTGTGTATGTGTATATCTATGTGTGTGCACATGAAGCACTGTGGATGTCAGAAAACAACTCCTGGAAGAAATCTTCTCCTTGTCCCTTTTCTGTGCACCCCAGAGAGTGAACTAAGGTCATCAGGCTTGCCGGACAAGCATTTGTACCTGGTGAGCCACCTCACCAACCTTCTGACTCTCCTTAGTAGCTCTATAGCAACCATTATTTTATTATTTGTCACAATTACTGTGTTATTAGGTAAAATGCATTCCCATTGGAACCTTTGCCTTAGAAAACAAGAAGCAAACAAAGGAACTCTCTCAGTGGTACCTCATCCATTACTGATACTTGCTGATGGTTCGACCCATCCTCATCCACTAGTGATGCCTGCTGTTGAGTCCACCCATCCTCATCCACTAGTGATGCCTGCTGTTGAGTCCACCCATCCTCATCCACTAGTGATGCCTGCTGTTGAGTCCACCCATCCTCATCCACTAGTGATGCCTGCTGTTGAGTCCACCCATCCTCATCCACTAGTCATGCCTGCTGTTGAGTCTACCCATCCTCATCCACTAGTCATGCCTGCTGTTGAGTCCACCCATCCTCATCCACTAGTCATGCCTGCTGTTGAGTCCACCCATCCTCATCCATTACTGATGCCTGCTGTTGAGTCTATCCATCTTCATGCACTAGTGATGCCTGCTGTTGGTTCCACCATCTTCATCCACTAGTGATGCCTGCTATTGAGTCCACCCATCCTCATCCACTAGTCATGCCTGCTATTGAGTCCATTAATGCATATTGAAAGCCAAGGTGGACTAGATGGTGCTGGAAGCTGAGACACCAAAGATTAAGAAGAACCAGTCTTGCATCTCCCAGCAGCTCTTAGTGACAACATTTTCAGCACACAGCAGTGACGAAGGTCATTCAGATGCTGTCTGAGAACACACTGACCACCAGCTATAGCTACCAACCACAAGAGTAACTAAGCCCCACATCTAGTTTTCCTATAATAAACACCTTGTCCCTTTCTTCTTAATCCTGTTGGAAACCATTTCGAATGCCCTGTAGAACTCCACCACACTGCTGGAGGGGATACAACTGGTCCAGACAGTTTTAAAAACTGCTTTGCACTTTTATAAATGACATGTGCACTTGCTGAGGCCACACAGCTGTCCCACTGCCAGGTTTATTATCAATAGTCATGGAAACGTATGACCACACAAAACCTATACATAAATGCATGCAGCAGCTCTGTTCGTGGCCACTGACATGGTAAAGAATTCAGAGGCCTGGCAGCCACTAGTCAGATAAACTGTGGCCATTCAAACAGCAGAATACCTGTGAATAAAAAGAATGACTTCTGGTAAACACGCATAATGGAAGAAGCCACATAGACAATTTTAAATGGGGAAAAAAGGTTATTAAAGTTTATAAAGTGGTTAAATTTGAAATCTTTGGGGACTCAAACATTCACGTCATATTTTAATGTTTGTTACTCTTTCCTTTTTGGAACCAGAATTGGAGATGGATAAGGACCAACAATTCAACTGGATGTTGAATCAATCAATGCCTGCCTTATGATTGATGCTGTCAGTGTTTTCCTATTAATACAGGCTCACACTGATAAGGGGACAGGCCAGTGCCTATCAAATCATACTGATAAAAAAATAATTCACACAGTAATATTATGACGGTACCCAATTGTGTCTCTCAAGTAGCTGGAAATTTGGATTGACTTCCAGGTGATTCTGGCTACAATGCATCAGGAGGCCAAGACCAAGCCTTTCATTCCTTTGCTCTATAGATGATACAGTTTTAAATGAAAATTGCCACACACTAAAATAGAAATGGCAGGGGTGCATAGGATACAAGAGGTTGAATGTAGGCCCTCATCCTTGCTAAGCAAGCACCCTACAACTGGGATTGTTGGTTTGTACCACTAAGTCGGACTTGACTTTTCAGATGTCTGTATACTCTTGGATCCTCCTGCTAGCATAGACATACTGGTCTTAGGAGATAGATACAAGGGGGCGGTTATCAGTGGACTTTGGCCTGGCTCTGGTACAGGTTGGAAGAGATAAGGTTCTGTTTCTCTTCATTCACTATTAGAAGAAGAGTGGTGTTTAGGTGCGTCCTGTCTTTGGAGATGTTGGTAGGCAAGGAAGCTCTGCTCTGCTAAGTCACAAAGCCCCAGGCAGCTGAAGTCTCTAATAGTTGTCCTGAAGAAGGAAGCCTTTGGATGGGCTTTTCTGCCCTGTGCCAAGACCTTTGGGAAAGGGATTCCTGGATGTAGTACAAAGGGATCAGAATGATGACTGTTTATTTCACTTGTCCCCAGAAAAGAATTGTGACATAGGAAAGGCAGAGGATCTTGGGAATTTTCAGAGATCTTAACAGTAGGAAATAATTGCATTTAAAAAAAAAAAAGAGCAAAAGATCGACCCCTGACAATAGGAGTTTTAGGCATATGAGTGCCATTTTAAATGCTACCATAAATTGGGAAGTGAGAGTCTTTGCTGGTTAGCAGGGGTGCAGTTGCTAGTACCTTACACCAAGTGATTTTCCAGATAGGAAACTCTGTACCCCGCACTCATAGCTGGGGAACCTGGAAGGTGTATCAGTCACCTGGAAGGTCCTGTGAACAGCAGCTTACTGGGCTTCCACTCCACCCCCATTTACTAGCCAGGCAGGGTCTCCAGGTATCCATTGAAAGGAACCCCAGGTATCCATAGAAAGGGACCCCAACATCTACAGAGAGAGCCTACGCAGAGCCCATAGTCTGAAACACACAGAGGGATGACATTGCCGGTCCTCCCAGTCCTCCCAAGCAGTGTTGTCACAAACATTGGGATTTAAAGAAAAGAATTTTTAATTATAAAAGTATAATTTAAAAAAAAAGTTCCCTGTGAAAAGATTTGTCCAAAAATATTCTAATTAAATTTTCATCCTTTTACGTTTAACCAGCTAGAGAACTTAAAAAATGCATTACTGTGTCAGAGAAGTCCAATTAACAACTGAAAGATTCATTTGTAAACAGAAAAATCTGAATTTGGGCCACCAAGATGGCTCAACATGAGAAGATCCCTGCTGCCGAAGCTGACAGAGAAGTTCTTGAGTTTGGTCCCCAAGTCCCATATGGTGGCAAAAGAGAACAGACTCCTGCAATTGTCCTCTGACCTCCATACATACACTGTGGCATGAGCTCACATGTGTGACACACATAGACACACACACACACACACACACATCAAATAGAATGAAATTCTTAAAAAATAAAATTTACATTCAACCATCGGCATGAAAATCAACATCATTTGTTAAGTTGTTTTCCTAGGGAATGGTGTGTTTTTAACACTGTTTAACACAGAATGGAGCCAGGCATGATAGCTCATTCCTGCAACCACAGTGATCAGAGGTTAAAGGCAAGAGGAATGCCACAAGTTCAGGGTCAGCCTGGACTACACAGTGAGTCTCTGTCAAAAGAAATAATCAAACAAGACCACTTTGAGAGTATATGTGCCATATGTAACCAATGTGCATCTCAGTCTTCATGTGGGCCCCCCCCCCCAACAACTGGAGCAGGGACTGTCCCTAAACCTGTTGCCTGCCTGTGGATCCCATTCTCCTAACTGGGCTGCCTTGTCTGGCCTCGGTGGGTAGGGATACGCCTAGCCTTGCAGAGACTTGATGTGCCAGGGTGGGGAGTTACCCAGGGTGGGGCCTCCACCCTCGCAGAGGAGAACTGGAAAGGACTCTGTGAAGGGGACCTGGAGAAGAAGAGGTAGTGATTGGGATGTAAATTAATTAATTAACTTTAAAAGTATGTGTGTAGAAGGAACACTATCATTTTCAGTGCCAAATACCATCACTGGAAGCTCATTCCCAGGCTGGGGAAAACCTGAACTGCCACAATAGAATGTTCATTCCATTTGTTCTTCAACCATACCCATGGATCGGGTTGGTTCCTGAAAGTCCAACAGGGAAGCTGGGGTATTGGGAAGTGATGTCTGAGTTCTGAGACGCCCCCTCTTCCCTCCTGTCCCCCCCCCCCGCCCGCTTTCCTCAGCTACACAGACATTGGTCATCGGTGATTGGTCTTCATCCTGGTACCCTTCCCACTGAGCCAGGATGAGGCAATGCTCTACCTCAGTGCCCTAGGTGGAAACATGAATGAAACTGCCCTAGGTTTTATTTGTCACTTACAGTATTAGTTCAATATGGCCAGGTTGTACCGTACCGTGTGCCCAGCAGGATACTTCCAGGTTCCCTGAAAATGACAATAGGGAAAATCTGAAAGGCACGGAAGACCCATTTTGTCCACCCTTGTGGCTTAGAATTTTGCCAGGAGTTGACCATGGTACCCACCATCTTTTCATAGGAAAACAAACAGGTGATAAGTTGCACTATATCTCCAGTGTATGGCACCCAGCAGTAAAAGCTTATTATAATTGCGTGTGGTAACATGGATGGATCTAGAGATATAATAAATGACTAAAAGAAAATAAAAGTGAGATGGTGAAATCAAAGCTGGCCCTGAGGAAGGAAAGACTGGAGAAAAATCACACAGATACGAGTTAACCTGTTCTATGAAATGGGTTCACCACCAATTCAATCCTGTGCCCCGGGGTCCAGTCTCAGGGATAAAAGACCAACTGTAGCAACTCTATCATGGGAGCTAGTGCCTACAGGCTCCTGGGCCCCCAAGAATCCACCTCACCCCAAGGATTCTAATAAAGACAGACAAGAGGCACTCCAGAAAGGACAAGCCATGGGGGAGGGGGAGGGGGAGAGAAGGGGAAGAGGGAGGAGGAGGAGGAAAAGAAGAAGGAGGAGAAGAAGAAGAAGAAGAAGAAGAAGAAGAAGAAGAAGAAGAAGAAGAAGAAGAAGAAGAAGAAGAAGAAGAAGAAAGAAGAGATTCTAGAACCAATTATTCTACTGAATACACTAATTCATGTTATCTACTTTTGGCAGGAAGTTTGGGCTATCCCGAGGGATGCCTTAGTTCTCAAACTAGAAGAGTAAATAAAAGAAATTTTATAGAACTTGTTTCTAAAGGAACAAGAGAGCTATATTAGCAGATTGACAGTATTCACAGGTTAATTAGGAAATCTGTTAGGCTGTGGTGAGACTTGGAATATTTTAATTTAGATTGACATTCCTCAAGATATAGGTATCAATGGCGTTCATTCAGTAATTGTGAGATTTCTTGGAGCCTCTGAAAGATGGGTGTCTAGCAAGAGCGTACAGTCAAGTAGCGCATAAAATGTGTTTGCAAACCAGAGCTATATCTTTGGGAAAGTATTCAGGAATATTTGAGATAAAAAGAAATATTTAAAAGAGAAGGCTGGTATGCTGACTTGAAACTAGCTTAAAGGAAATCATCTAACTTGTGGCTAACATTGAACTTGGAAGGAAGGGTTAAAAAAAAGTCTCTCAATTATTTATTATGCTAGCTATTGAACTCATGTCTGAAGAGTCTGATAAAAAGACGAGACTCTTGGCAGGAACGCTGAAATGTCTCTACAAGGTCTCTCAAAGATTATTTCAGAAATAGTCGCGTCTCTCCTCAGAGTCTTTACACCTACCACCTACCACTTGACTTTTTAACAGCTACACACTGAAGGCTCTCCTCACCAGAATTTCAGATGAGAGCTACCAAGTCTAACTAACCAGACAAAGTCGTACAGCTAGGGAACAACCCATCTTAGACCCCAGGGACTATGGTCTCCTTGGCCTGGAAGCCGCCATCCATAATCAGCCTACCATGGTGTAGGGTTGAAGGGAAGCCTCAGAGATCTGGCTTTGCCTGCACTGGTGGAAAGACAAGCCACAGAGTAGGTGCTCAATATGGGTGCTCACTGGATTCCTGTTTCCTCTGAGGCTCCTCCCTCAGTGGGGGCTGGTATCCCCTTATCCAAGATCATTCTTCTTCAGTGTCTTCCATTTCCTGTGGAACCTCTACACTGCGTAGGTTATCCTGAGCCTGTTCTACCATTCTCTGTGTCTTTGTAGGTCTATGGGTTTCTTTTTTTGATTCCATTGTCTCCATCTTATACAATGGATGGAGGAAGCAGCTATAAATACATTTGTTCAATCCACTGTACTTGATGCTTTTTTGAAGCAAAAAGTTGTTTATGGACAAGAAAAATATATGACTAAGCTTTGCTGTGAGCTAAGTCTTTTTGCAATGCCTACTTTTAAATTTCAAACCATGAGGACCCACGGGGCTTTCACGTTAAGCAGGAGAGTTGCAGACTGACTAGATGTAAACACTTTTGCAGATAATGTCCATCCTCCAGCTCCCTTTGAAAACTTGGAAAAAGAGAAATGAGAAAAACTCTGGCCATCCTCAATTGTACCCTGCCTCCGGGAAGCAAGAGTATCATTCGCCCGCACGAGTTAAGCCATTTTCACAAAGCTTAGCCACTGTTATTTTTAGGGCTAGATTACAAAATGGTGCAGCCTACTAAATTATACCATCTCCGGGGCTCTGGGTACTTCGTAACTTTGAAATTTTGGAGCTGTACAATAGGGGAATAATATTTCACTTGAAAAGAGAATGGGTGTAATTTCTTGTCATCCACCATTGACACGAAAGTCCTGTTAACCAATCCAGTTGTCTGGGTGGCATTTGTCTATCCCAAGAGACAGAATGTGGCTGATTTCTGACATTGACTGCATGTATGATTGCAGCACCTGACCTTGCACTCTGGCGTGAGCAGAGACAATGAGCAGGAAGACGTGAGCAGACAATAACCACTCAACCGATTCCCTGACTTCCCTCAAGAGATAGTTGTGGCAAAGGGATGCGGAGATGTTACCTCCTCTGCTCTCCTCTGTGATAGGAGACCGTGGAGGACCCTCTTCTGAGAGCATCCGGGAGCCTTTTCCTCACTCATCATGGACATTCCTTCCTTCACATAGAATTATATAAGGTCTACAATTCCAAAAAATATATAATAACTATGTAAAAGGTGAAGAGATTCCACAGAGGTTAAACATCATGCTTTCTGACGTGTGTTCACTGCCTAGTGACATTTTTTACTGGAGAATAGAAAAAACCCACATCACTGAGCCCCACAGTGTCCAGGAAAGTGTCCAGGACTCCATCACTGCCAGTTCATCTCAGGGAGGAAAGAGAAGTGAGGAAAGATACTCGTGTCTTACATCACTGTAAATTCAAATGATAACAGAATGTCAACATATACCCATTAGAATACCAAAATCCAAAACTGTGACCCACCAGAGCCTGGTCAGGCTGTGGAGTAATGTGGATACTCAATCACAGCTGGTTGGGATGCCAACAATAAAGTCACTTTGCAGGACAATCTGTCAGCTCCTTACCCACCAAACATACTCAGATCATACAATCCAGACCTATGCTCCTTGGCCTTGTCCAAAAGTGTTGGAAACTTGTCTCCACACAAAAGCCTGCAACAGGCATTCGTAGAAACTTTATGAAGAATTTCTCAAACTTGGAAGCCACAAAAGTACTCTTGAGCTGGTATAGAGATAAAGTGTGGTAAATCTAGATAATTGAATATTATTCACTGTGAATAGAAGTTATTAAGCCATGAAAAGATGCAGAAGGATGTCAAATGCACATTACAAAGTGGGGAAGCCAATCTGAAATGTCTGTATATTTTGATTTTGTTCTATAACATCTTTTGGGAAAATCTAAATCAAGATGCCAGGGGCTGGGGGAGAGGAAAGAAAGAATTGACAAGAGTACAGAACATTTTCAGAGCAGTGAAACTTCTCTTTACAATATTACAAAGGTAGACACACCTCATCAGATATTTATAGAGACACTTAATAGGTGTACCACTGAGGATGAACCTAATGTATATGATATGCCTAAGATATATGGATTTTTTTGGTAAACATAAGGTCATGCATAGTCTAACAGATATATCACTCTGGTTCAGAAATGCTGTAATAGGCAGAGGCACAGGGACACAAGAGCTCTGTAATATCTTTTCAGCTTTGCTGCAAACATGAAACTGTAAGAAAACAGCAGAGAGGAGGGGAGAGAGGGAAGGAGGAGGAGGAAGAAAAGGAATGAGGGAAGGAGGGACAGAAGGAGGAAGGGTCAAAAGGAGGAAAGAAGGAAAGGATGAAGGAAGGAAGGGAAGGAGGGAGGGAGGGAAGAAGGGAAGTAAGGAGGAAAGGAGGGGGAAATGGAGGGAGGGAGGGAAGGAAGAAGGGACAGGGAGAGAATTCTTTGTTACAGATACGTAGTGATAAGGTTCTAGCCACAGAATGTGACCAAAATTTATCTCCTTTTCCCTCTCCAGAGGGTCACCACTGCTTACATTTTTTGAAAAGAGATGAATGAGTGGAAGAAATGGAAAGAGGAAGGATGGAGAGAGAAAGGGAGGAGCAAAGGAAGGGAAAAAGGAAAGGAAATAGGTATGTAGGTTACTTCGTGTTATGACGACAAAATGCCTCCTATAAATAGCTTAAAAGGACGAGAGGTCTGTCTGGCTCGCCGTTTCAAAGGACCGGGTCCATGAGAGCCTGACTCCGTTGCTATGGTAAAGCCAAGGACCATGATGGAGAAGATGTAGCACAGGGCATGGGTGGAAGCAGAGAGATGGACCAAGCATACATTCCCAGTGACATATAATTAGACCCATCCCCAACCATCTTCCACCACAAAATAATGTTATCAAATGATGAATTCATCAATGAATTAACATACTGATAGACCAGAGACCTCATTAACCAGTTCACTTCCCAAAAGCAGTCAGCCCCTTAAAGACAAGAACCTTTCAGTTTCATTTCCAACTGCAGCTCATTAACAGAGGGTGAGGTGGAGAGGACAGGTGACAACTGAATGTTGTTGTGCCTGTTTTCTATCGTTGGCTGAGAAATGACCACACACAAAGTAGATTCAAAGACTACACACAAGAGCCTCGGGGCATAGCTCAGCCATAAGTACCTACTTTGAAAGCAGGAAGACCTGAGTTCAAACCCCAGCGCTCAGGGGCAAAAACCTAGTGTGGCAGCACATACTTAAAATCCCAGCAGTGGGTAAACAGAGACAGATGGTAACTTGAGGCTCGATGCCCAGCCAGGTCACTCTAACACAGCAAGCCCCAGGACAGTGAAAGACCCTACCTCAAAAACTAACGTGGATAGAGCCAGATCAAAGACAGCTAAAGTTATTCACTCATATACATGTGCATATATACTTACACACACACACAGAGAGAGAATGCAAATGTGCATGCACATATATACATACACCCTCCAAAAATACATCTTGATTTTTCCCTCACAGTTTCTATGTGCTAAGTATCTCAGCCCCACTTCTGTGGACTCTCACCTGATTAACTCAGACATACCCAAGAAACGCCTTTGTATTAACTCAAAAGTCAACTAATTAGATAATCATAAACCCAGCGTTCTTTATCATGTAACATAGCATAATCATAGGAGTAACAGCCAGATTGCATTGAGTCAGAAAAAAAAAATCACAAGTTCTGCAAACACTCAAGGAGAAGAAATTACACAAAGCTGTGATTCGCAGAGGGCCACCGTATGGTATGTCCAGGTTTTCTTAACTGGAAAATGAAAAGGAGTTCTTAGTAAGGATCTTTAGCTCTGTCTGTTCCTTGCCTTACTGAATCCTTCCTGTACTGAGTTATAAAAAGAACAGGGTAATTAATTTTACCCAGGGTCTTCCTGGGAGAAAAGTATCGACCTACCTTAGAGTTTCCATCACATGCATACATTAGGGGAAGGGGAGGTAGGAGCTGGTAAATGCTTTGGCCAAGTTTTGGCTGCCACTGACACAACACACACACACACAACAGCAATGTGTTGTTAGAGTTGAACTGGGATGAGGTTTAGAAGTCACACCATCTGTTTTCGTTTCTCCTTTTAGGCAAGTACAGAGGTATGTGATGGTCAGTCTTGATTGTCAACTTCATAGGGTTGGGAATGACCACAGGAGCAGACCTTTGGGTCTGTCTTTGAGGGATTTTCTATATTGCGTTAGTTGGTGTGAGAAGCCTTAAGCGTGGATGATGTCATTCCATGGGCTGGGAATCCTGGACTGAGTAGAAAGAAGAACATGAGCTGAGCACCAGAGTGACACTCTCTCTCTCTCTCTCTCTCTCTCTCTCTCTCTCTCTCTCTCTCCCTCCCTCCCTCCCTCCCTCCCTCCTCCCTCTCCCTCCTCCCTCCTTCCTTTCCCTCCTTCCTCTCCCTCCTCCCTCCTTTCCCTCCTCCCTCTTCCTCCTCCCTTCTCCCTCTCCCTCCTCCCTCCTTCTCCCTCCTCCCTCTCCCTCCTTCTCCCTCCTCCCGTCTCCCTCTCCCTCTCCCTCCTCCCTCTCCCTCTCCCTTTCCCTCTCCTCCCTCCTTCCTCTCCCTCCTCCCATCTCCCTCTCCCTCCTCCCTCCTTCCTCTCCCTCTCCCTCCTCCCTCCTTCCTTTCCCTCCTCCCTCTCCCTCCTCCCTCCTTTCCCTCCTCCCTCTTCCTCCTCCCTTCTCCCTCTCCCTCCTCCCTCCTTCTCCCTCCTCCTTCTCCCTCCTTCTCCCTCCTCCCGTCTCCCTCCTCCCTCTCCCTCTCCCTTTCCCTCTCCCTCTCCCTCCTTCCTCTCCCTCCTCCCATCTCCCTCTCCCTCCTCCCTCCTTCCTCTCCCTCTCCCTCCCCTCTTCCCTTCTCCCTCCTTCCTCTCCCCTTCTCCCTCCTTCCTCTCCCTCCTCCCTCTTCCTCCTCCCTCCTCCATCTCCCTCCTCCCTCCTTCTCCCTCTCCCTCTCCCTCTCCCTCTCCCTCTCCCATTCCTAACTGTAGATTCATTGTGACCAGTTAAAGTTGTTTGGCACCCAGGGTACACTCAGCTGCATCATACATAGAGCATCAGGATTGAAGAGGCTGCTGGGACACTGACCACAGGGAAAAGATGCTTCTATTTCTATCTAGAAAGACGGTACAGGAGACAAGATTAGGTGCTTCGCATCAGTGTGTGTCTACGTGTGTAAGCCCCTAAGAGGAGTCCCAGCAGTGTGCATAGGCCAAACTTGGGGAAAGGAGCTCCCCTTGGGGGAAAGGAAAGTTGAACAAGACATCACAGCAAGGTTACCAAATGTAGCTTTCTGAATAGTGAGCATGCTCAGAACTCAAGCCAGATAAAGTAGTGCATGCCTATGAACCAAACTACTTAGGAGGCTGAGGCAGGAGGATTTCTAATTTGTGACCAGCCTGGGAAATTTAGCCAGACTTTGTCTCAAAATTTAAAAGTCTCTAGAAGACAAAGACGGGATATAGCTCCAAGGTAGACTGCAAGGGCTTTGAATTCATTCTCCAGAACAAAACCAACAACAAAAAACATTTGACCCTACCTCAGACCTTTCGGACCAGGACTGTGCCTCATTAGAAGGAAGCCCAAGAGACCTCAGAGCTCCTGCACCCAACGGCATAGCTGCTTTTGAGATCAGCTGCAACAGATGTTGTCTGTCTTGTCACCAATTAACTAAACCTTGTCACCTTGTCACCTTAACCTCAAGCTCTATCTGAAGGATGCTGCCATTAGGACATCCTCAGCCGGAACGTGAACTCCAGGAAGACTCAGTCAGGGATTCTGTGTGTTTTGCTGTTGAATGAATGAATGAATGAGTGAGTGAATGAATGAATGAGTGAATGAATGAATAAGCCTACAAACCTGCTCACACAGCCCTAACAACACATGGAACCGCCGAATGGAACAGGCCATCTGTCACATCATCAACACTTTAAGGAGTTTATTTCCTTCCCTTTCTTCTCCGCTCCATTACCGTGTCTCAACGGGGAGAAGTCAACTGTTTCTGGCCTCCAAAGTAGCTAGCTGGGCCTGAGAGCTCTTTCCCTCCCCTTCAGCACTGCCTGGCCCTCGGCCACAAGCACCGCTGAGAAGCATAAACTGGACTCTGAAAAGCCTTGCAAAAGCCACAGTTGTACTGATGACTCTGAAAGATCCCCCCACCGGAAGCCCTCACACTGATATGAAAGGAACAAAATATGCCCCACCCCCAACCTCATTTCCCTATTGCTCCTCCAGGAGCCTTTACACTGAGCCTTGGCCTCCATTTTCCCCCAGCATCCCATTCTCACCCCCTGCCCCTTCAGCAAACCCCAGAGCCTTCTTTAATTACATTAACTTTGTAGCGGTCACAGGATGAAATCAAAGGCACCCCAGTACTCTCCTTTCTTTTCTCATTTGACCTGGGTACAGCCCGGGCACTGTAAGAAAAGAGAGAGAGAGAGAGAGAGAGAGAGAGAGAGAGATGTTTGTGCATAGGAACTTGGTAGGTAAGAGAGTCCTGGCACTGTGATCCTTGAGATGGACTCCCTGTCATGGGCTGGCTCCTTCTGGAAAGAGGATTCTCTCTTTGTTTCCACTCTCTTACCCTGCTTGGGCTGTTTTCTGTGCATATCACGGTGTGTTTCCTCTTCCACGTAAATGATAGAACCTTGAGAGAAGGAACTCTGTCTTCTCATGCCTTTGGGGTTCCTTCCAAGGCCAACCACCATTTGCAGATTAGATGTAGATAAATCACTGGTCCCTTCCAAAAGAGTGTCAGGTCTCACTCTTCCATACTTTTTGCCCCAGAAAGACTATATCCAGGCAATAAAGAGGCAACCTCTGAATGCAGTCTCTGAACACAAAGGACAACCATGTATGTAAACACGTGTTAGGATGCTAGCAATCTTCATCCAAAGATGAACTTGACCCTGGAGGACTCATAAAGCAAACTATAGGCAATCTGCAGAGACGCTGTGGGTTACCAGCTGGCTACTGTTGACACCATACAAGGAATGGCTTTTGAAAGTTCGGCTTGGCAGAAGACAATACTAGGCCATTGTCCACACCTACCCACCCCTGATATGAGAAGTACTTCAGGTTATTGGGCCAGACATTGTAGCCATTGAGCCAGACTTGTCCTGCTGGTGATGGATAGACCCCAACTAGAGAGGACTATGCCAACATAGTCCAGATTCAGGAAGCCTGCCTTTTTCTCTCCAGTCACACGAAATGTGTGATAAAGATACATAGGATGAAGGGAAACAAGACAAGGGAAAGAAGAGGAGAATGAGGGATAGAAAGAGGAAGACGAGGAGGAAGAGGAGGAGAAGAGGGGGAGAAGAAAAACAGTCACATTGAAGAAATAGGTCAGTGAGAAACTTTCTGCCCAAATCCCATTTGCACCCTGACAGGAAGCCACTCCCCAAGGGAGCTAGTCATGCTGTTGGAGACACAAGCATCCCAGCATCTGGTGGGTGGGCCATTGAGAGTAAAGAGTTGCAAGCACCCTCAGCCCTCTGAGCCCCATCAAGTGCAGTGCACACAGCAAAATTAGCGTTGCAAAGGAGAGACAAAGTTCCCTCGTGAGCTGCTCTCTAATGGGCAATTACCTGTTTGCTTCCCTCTCCCTCCCGTTCTCCCTCACGCTAAGGAATAGCAGACTATCGAGGATATAAGGGAGACTGCAGTTCTATTTAGTCTGCCTAAGAAGTCACCTTTTATGCAATTCTGAGGTGTATATAATTACAGGTGCAGCTAATGTGCTTAAGAGCTCAGGGGAAACAATTGCATATGAAAGATAACTTCCTAACAGACAGCTTTATTACAGTTAGGCTGGCGGCTCTGGGCTCCAGAATGGTGCACACCTCTGCCTGCCTGCATCCTTCTGTCTAGCACTCAGTTCCAGGATAATGCTGTCAACTGTAGAAATATTGGGCTGGGGGAGGGGGGTTCAGATAGCCCCACCTCCCAAGGGTCATAAGTATCAGAACAAGTCTTCAGGTCTCTCAGAGTTGACCCGGATACAAAAGCCCAGCAAAAGGCCCCCAAAAAGTCAGGAAAGAAGGTTCAAAAAATCAATCCAAAAGCTGACAGTGAGAAGCAAGGCAATTTTAACAGGAAGGGATTGTAGAAGTGGTAAGGAGCAGGCTGGATGAGCTTGTAGAACTGGGGGGCCCATCAGGGCCCTACTGAAGCTCTCCTTTGTGGGGACCTGGGACACGTTATTCTTGCTTCAGAACAGTGTCACTTCTTCATAAGCTTAGACTACCAACAACCAAACGAGGACATTTCCCTACCAAAAGCCACTGAAATATATGGGGGATGGATAGCTGATAGATAGATAGATGGATAGATAGATAGATAGGTAGGTAGGTAGGTAGAAAGACAGATAAGGATATAGGTAGATAGGTAGATGAGATGATATATATATATGTATATACACATATATACATATATACATACATAGATACATTGATACATAGATAGGTAAGAGAGAGAGATCACTTAATAGAATCCAACATGGAAGGATCCAGTCCATTGGAAGAGAAAATGAGAAGGAAACGAAGGGTGAGAGAAATGTGTTAAAAAAAAATCAACTAGTGAGCACTATATCTCTCTCTCCTCCCACTCTCTCTCTCCCTCCCTCTCTCTCCTCCCTCCCTCCTTCCCCATCCCTCTCCCCTTTCTGTGGTATCTCTATGTCTCAATGTCGCTTTTCTATCTCTCTATTTCTGCGTCTTTGTGTCTGCCTCTCCCTCTCCATGTGTAACACACAAACACACACACACACACACACACACACACACACACACACACACACTGCCATGACTACATAGCTAGAAGAAAAAAAAAATAGTGAGAGCAACATCCAGGCAGACATACACAGATAGGCAGGTACACAGAGGAGGTTTTAACCCAAATGGTCTTTGGCCTTTTAAAGACTGAGACAGCTGGGTTTGGCTTTGGGTTTGGCTTGAGGTCAGAGCAGGCACATTTTTGTGAATGTAAGCACAATTAGTGATATCATCTCTTGGTACTTACTACATGTTCTTGCTAAAATGGGACCAAGAACACCCTGTCCCTGACCGAACAGGTTGTTGTTAATTGTCTGGAAAAATCAACAGGCCAAATCCTGGACTGGATGGGGTCGTTTATAGCCTGTATTTTCCAAATGTTTCCTTAGAATCATCCTCTGGCTTGCTGGCCAAGCACAAAGAGTGTCTACTCTGTGACTTTATCTTTCATTTAACTTGTTCCTCTCCTATCTAAGACCATTGTCACAAATTATGACTGGATCTCTCTAATCCTACCTTTTGATACCAGTTACACCATGTTTTAGCTCCTAAAATTATTATTGTTAGTTAAACATTATTGGGGGGGGGAGCAGGGCTTAAATGGCATTGTCCATCATGTTTAACTCACTGCTATAGAAAAACGAATAAAGAATGGCTTTCAGATCTTCTATGTACCTTTATAGACTTCACTACAGTGTCATCTCGCAATCCAAAATGACTGCTGGACCACCAACTGTCTCATCCACTTAGAAAGTCTAAGAGGGTGGCCTTGCTGCAGAATCAGCTATCCATAAGCAGCCTTCAGGAGGGCCTCCACGATACTTCTGCTGATCTATGTCAGTCAAAACCTAGTCACAGTAGACTGGGAATGTAGCTTGCCTTGTGTGAGCAACCTGGGTTCCATCCCTAGCACTACATAGAGCGAATGGTAACACACACCCATAATGGAACACTAGGAGATGGGGGCAAAAGGATGGAGTTGAAAGCCATCCTTGGCTAGGTTGTGAATGAGATGTTTAAGTCCCCATCTCAAAAAATAAAATTTAATGAGTATGTTGTCATTCCAAGTAGAATTGGATGGTGGGGGAGAAAAAGCTTAAGTGAGGTATTTTTATCTACTCAGCAAGTGTTTATTGAATGTCACTAATGCGCCAACCCACACCTGCAATACCTATGCTTGGTCTTCAAGGAACCCTCCCTCCTGACCCTGGCAATGCCACCCCCGCGGCGACATCTTATCACTTGCCATCGAGAAGTGGTAGCAACATCTCCCTCTTAACCTTCTCTCAGCAGGTGTTAGTTTCCTTGACCCTGAGCTCTCAGGAGTACATGCAACGCACGTGACTTCCCAGAAGTAATTGCAATGTGACCTGAGTCCACCCCATGTCAAATGGAGACATGGGGAGGAAGGAATGTAGAATTCCACTACTGTGTTTAAGAATGTCTGCATGTGTTTGAAGCCTGGTCTTTGCTATGTATTGTAATACTAAATATATTGGCCCCCCAAGATCCTCAGGGACCGGGAGATCCTCACATATACCAAGTGATATGTAACCTTGCTCCTTAAAATGGAGTTGGGCAGAAGAGAGGTAATCAGAGCTTCAGGGGATGGGGTCTGAAAAGAGAGAGAGAGAGAGAAAGAGAGGTGAAGAGAGGAGAAGATGCCATGGGTTGGTGAATCATGAGAACATGGACATGAGGGCTGGCCAATTGGTGTAAGAGCAACCCAAGTGGAATGTGACAAGTTGTATTACAGAGTTATTGACAGGGGCGTAGGCAAAATAGCTTAGAGGGTGGATATCTGTCCAGCTCTAATGCTCTAAGGCTTATTATAAGTATAAAGGTTTGTGTCCTTTATTTGGGAACAGAATGGTCAAAGGCGAGGTACAAACCCCCAAGTAATTTTTACTACAACACTCACAGTCGGCCCTGGGCCTCTGTGGTGACTCGGAGCTCCATTCAACAGCTTTCCTCGTTCTACAGCTCGGTTTAGCTTAGCGAGACACCTTGGCCTAAGATTTAGCACAGGTAAGTGAAAAGTGGCCATAGTTTTGGTGGCAGCGGCTCGCTGCTCTGTGGTCCTGCCTTGTGGTTTCAGGACAATGCCCACATGTCCAGCCTCTCCAGTTCCTGTCCGAGCTGCTCAGGGCCTCTGATCCTGGGCTGAGAGCCACTCGATGGCCCTCCCATGTGGAGCAGCCGCATGGGAATGAGCACCAGCCCAACCAACCAACGTTCCTGCCGGCCACCCACAGTGACGAGTTGGAACCAGTGGTAGCCCAGACAAGCTCAAAGTTTATTCTAGAAGGTTCCCACCATCCTTGTAGATCACAGTTCATCTCACAGGTTGATTTTCCTCTTCATTCTTCTTTCCCACAACCAGTCTAGATGTTCCTTAGTAAACTCGGGCCCCACCACAGATGCCAAGAAACAGCCTGTTCGGGCTGTCTCCACCAGCACCCACAGCAACAGTATCCAAATCTGCAGTAGGACTCCCTAAATCACTTCTCTGAATGAAGCCTTCCCAGAGCATTAATACTGGGTTTCCCACTCCTTTTACAGAGCATAGAACAGGGGCAGCATGTTAACACCAACAAAACCTATATTTTCTCAAAACTCTTTGCAAGTCCTAGCTATGTGATCTAGCACCTCTCTTGAAAATGTCACTGTGTATGACAGCTAATATTTGTTTCATAATTTTGTTCAGCTACAGAAATTCAGAGAAAGGAGGAATTATGTTAACATGCTGCCATATAGGATAGTAAACAGGCTATCAGTTACAGAGAAGGATAATATATAGCAATAGGTAGGTATGTAGAGAGATAGAGAGAGAGAGAGAGAGATAGATAGATAGATAGATGATAGATATATGATAGATAGATAGATAGATAGATAGATAGATAGATAGATAGATAGATAGATAGATAGATAGATAGATAGATAGATAGATGATAGATAGATAGATAGATAGATAGATAGATAGATAGATAGATGATAGATAGATGATAGAAAGATAGATAGATAGATAGATAGATAGATAGATAGATAGATAGATAGATAGATAGATAGATGGATAGATAGATGATAGAGATAGATAGATAGATAGATAGATAGATAGATAGATAGATAGATAGATAGATAGATAGATAGATAGATAGATAGATGATAGATACATACATATGAAGATAGATACATAGATGATATATAGATGATAAAGAGAGATGTTAAATTGGTAAAGGATTGAAGATGATAGACAGATAGATGATAGATAGATAGAGAGAGAGATAGAGAGACAGATAGATGACAATATATAGATATGACTGTATGTAGGTAGATTAATAGATTATTGAAATATATTAAATAGACAATAGATGGTAGATTGGTTAGTTTATATATGTGTAGTTTCAAAAATAATTATAAAACATTCCCATCATACTTCCTGACAGCTAAAGCAATCAGGCAGCCCACAAAGTTGTAGGCAACGACGGGACCCCGTGATTACGAACCTCTCCGACTCAGACGTCATCAACACAGTACAAGATGAACCCAGATTCTACTAATCTTCCTACTTTCCCGAATGATATCACCACAAATGTTTTGACTAAAGTTCTTATTATTTTTTCATTCTAGAAATAGATACTGAGAAATACGTGAAATGTTTTCTTACTATTATTTAGGTATATTATTAGTCAGGCTTTTATCGCTGTGACCAAATATCTGCTATAAACAACCTAAGTGGGTAAACCAGAACAAGAAGTTTCACATCTGTGGTCATCTGGATGCAGGGCAATCACAACAGGAGCACACCGCAGTACATATCACAGTGGGAGCACCCATCACAGTGGGGAGCACACCGCAGCACATGTCACAATGGGAAGCACACCGCAGTGCATGTCACAGTGGGAGCACCCATCACAGTGGGGAGCACACCGCAGTTCATGTTACAGTGGGAGCACCTATCACAGTGGGGAGCACACCGCAGTTCATGTCACAGTGGGAGCACCCATCACAGTGGGGA
Organism: Tokudaia tokunoshimensis; assembly: GCA_036184795.1. Lineage (NCBI taxonomy): Eukaryota > Metazoa > Chordata > Mammalia > Rodentia > Muridae > Tokudaia > Tokudaia tokunoshimensis. The sequence continues at coordinate 78,415,647 of BTHU01000006.1, forward strand.
GCACATCACAGTGGGGAAGCACACGCGGTGCACATCACAGTGGGGAGCACATCACAGTGGGAGCACACACAGTGCACATCACAGTGGGAAGCACATGATGGCACACACCACAGTGGGGAGCACACGCGGTGCATGTCACAGTGGGGAGCACACACAGTGCACATCACAGTGGGGAGCACATCACAGTGGGAGCACATGGGCAGCACCCATCACTGTGGGGAGCAAACACAGTGAACATCACATTGGGAGAGCACACAGCAGCGCACATCACAGTGGGAGCACACACAGTGCACATCACAGTGCACATCACATGACATGTGGCACACACCACAGTGTCCAGGAAGCATACAGACAGAAAGAGGAAGACTCTGTACAAAGTTACATCCTGGTGAACTACTTCCATCGACCGTGCCCACCTCCTCCTCCTCATTATCTCTTAAGAATGCCATTAAACTGTGACTCTATCAATTGGCTAATCCATTAAGGACGTCAGGGTCCTCATGTGCCCATCACCTTTCAAAGTTGGATGCACTAGCTGAGAGGGCATTTCCTATTCAAACCCTTATAGGTATCTTAATTCCAAAAATCATGCTTAACATGGGTATGCAGCGAAGGCAGAGGATTATGAATGCAAGTTGACCCTGAGCTACCTAACGAGTCTGAGACTAGCCTTAACTACATAGCAAGACTCCATCTCAAAAAATATGTAAATGAAAAAGAACATGCTTAACAAACTTAAGTAAAATATATAAAAATATGATTGTATTTGGGGTGATCCTTTAGAATTTTATATATCAATAATAGAATATTTTAAATAAATTAGATTATTATGAGATGAGTACATGGAATAGTGTCTGTTTGGGAAATTAAATGGAATGTTAAGGATTATCTTGGCAAAAGCAGTGTTCAGTATAAGGACATTTTTCATGTTGTACTTTATAAAGAAGAATACCAACGTACTCATTTTGTCTAATAGGCTTGATTCACATGAGGCTAAATAGTATTCACATAGATTGCTCTACCTCATAAATCCTCAACGATTTTGCAGACATGCCCATAAGTTCCTGGAAGAGGTATGGCCTGGTTGGCCTTCTGGAGATGCAATAAACACAACGACCATAATAACTTGGGTTTATTTTAGCTTACACTTCCAAGTCACATGATCCATCAGCAAGGAAACTCATGGTAAGAACAGAAGCAGAAACCACGGAAGGATACCTCTTATCAGTTTCTTTCATTGGCTCATGCTTAATTATCTCAGATAGCCCAGGCCCACCTGCCTAAGGATGGTACTGCCCACATTGGACTGGGCCATCCCACAGCAATCAACAATCAAGACAAAAGCTCTTACAAGAAAAAAGAGAAAAGAACTTAAGAAACAGCACAGTCTCTATTTGATAATGACCTTTCTGACCCTAAGGATTATATACATGTAACTACCAGAGTTCATAACTGAATTCAGTACATTTGTAAGTTAGAATACTTTTTAAAAAAAGATATCATTTATGGCAGCAACAAACAATGTAGGATTAGAGCTAATCCAGGAGATGAAAAATCTGCAGACTGAAAGTGGTACAACAAAGAATTTGGAGAAAATGTAAATGAGCAGAAAGACAGCCCATGTTAATGGGCTGGAAGACCTAATATTATTTTTTTTAAAAAAAAAATGCTCATACTACCCAAAGCAATCTACAGATCCAGTGAAATCCCTCTCAAAATCCAAATGTCATTTAACCCCAAAAGAGAAAAATTACTTAAGTGTACATCTGACCATAAAAGGCCTCAGTCAAAGTAAACAAGGGAAAAAGAACAAAACTGAAGTACCACACCCCTGCTTACAGAAATATTAGAGTCAAATATCATGGTACAGACATAAAACAGTCACATTAGCCAGTGAAATAGAGAAGAGAACCCAGAAAGGAACGCCTTGCTTTACCATTAACTGATCTTGGGCAAAGCCAACAATAGACAATAGAAAAGTC